>CM032775.1:4262483-5494538 GCA_019155195.1 Avicennia marina | reverse complement strand
AGTTAATGATGTCGCACGTGCGAAGGAGTTCTAGTGAATTCATGTAGAGTGACACCGCGTGTGCACTCGGTTGGAACAGAGGATGGTTGTCGAGCTTCGTATGTAAGTCAAAGGCAATAAACTCCGCGAAGCACAGAAGAACCTAAACCACGCGTTTGAAAGGGCATTCGTAGATTTTGAGAGGATTTGGAATCCAATCGATCTTTGCTTATTCACAATTAAGTGCAAGTTAGGCAGATTGAGCAACTTCTAAGGGATTATTGGTGGGCTAGATTGCATGCTTTCTGCATTTACAACGCAAGGTTAGCTCAATCAATCACATCCAGTGCGACAGTATTCCAATTACCTAGCATTGTTCTATTTAGGTAGGATACCCGGATAACATCTTCATTAAATACCAACTGCGTTGCTCCTTATCTTACTCTCCTATTTTGTACAGGATTCTTGTCCAAGTTTTCGACTGTTATACCCGATTTTTTTTAGTGTATCCTCATCACTAGTGGGACTAGACGTAGTGGTTGGTTGTTTTCATTAGAAGAACTCTTTGATATTCCGATGAATAAACTTCTTTCTTTGGTTTTCTCTTGAATTTGGGTGCTTTCTCAATCCTCGCGATTCAAATTTCAATTCGAGTTATTCCAATCATTCTTGGATTAATCGTTCATAGGTCTTTTAACTGTTGAATTTTCTATTCAAATTGGACACTCGATGTTGCAAGGAGTGCTAGGCTTGGGCTCAAGGATGATTTCCCCTTAATTAGTTTAGCATCCAATCCTGATCTATTGATAATTAATGGAGTGAAAGAAGTTGTGAGTTTCAACTGGTAATCCAACGGATTTACATGATTGTAGTTGGTCGATTTGATGGGGTTGCGTGGCATCAGCATGCCACATAACAGTTAATTCTATAAACTCCATCCTTGTTAATGGACCCAGATGGAAACTTCCAGGGTGAGATAACTTGAACCATTAATAATTGTTGAGTAACTTGCAGTGTTGGAAGTAGTGTGTAAATCAAGAGGCAAACGTAGGGTGCATCATAGGATCATATTGCCACAAGGGACATATGGGAGATCATAATCCAGAACGCATGCATCATGGGGTGTATTCCTTTTATGACCATCACTTGAGTGAGTTTTATGCTGTTTGTCCACAACATGATATACTTAAGTTGTATTTTGTGTTTGGAGCTTAAGTTAATGTTGTCGCCACGTGCGAAGGAGTATAGTGAGTTCATGTAGAGTGACACCGCGTGTGCACTCGGTTGGAACAAGGATGGTTGTCGAGCTTCGTATGTAAGTCAAGGCAATAAACTCCGCGAAGCACAGAAGAACCTAAACCACGCGTTTGAAAGGGCTTTCGGAGATTTTGAGAGGATTTGGAAGCCAATCGATCGTTGCTTATTCACAATTAAGTGCAAGTTAGGCAGATTGAGCAACTTCTAAGGGATTATTGGTGGGCTAGATTGCATGCTTTCTGCATTTACAACGAGTGTAGCTCAATCAATCACATCCAGTGCGACAGTTATTCCAATGACCTAGCAGTGTTCTATTTTATGGTTAGGATACCCGGATCGACATCTTCATTAAATACAACTGCGTGCTCCGTATCTTACTCTCCTAGTTTGTACAGGATTCTTTTCCAAAGTTTTCGACTGTTATACCCGATTTTTTTTAGTGTACCTCAGCACTAGTTGGGACTAGAAATAGGTGGTTTGGTTGTTTTCATTAGAAGAACTCTTTGATATTCCGATGAATAAAATTCTTTCTTTGGTTTTCTCTTGAATTTGGGTGCTTTCTCAATCCTCGCGATTCAAATTTCAATTCGAGTTATTCCAAACATTCTTGGATTAATCGTTCATAGGTCTTTTAACTGTTGAATTTTCTATTCAAATTGGACACTCGATGTCGCCAGGAGTGCTAGGCTTGGCTCAAGGATGATTTCCACTTAATTAGTTTAGCATCCAATCCTGATCTATTGATAATTAATGGAGTGAAAGAAGTTGTGAGTTTCAACTGTGTAACTCCAAATGATTTACATGATTGTAGTTGGGATTTGATGGGGTGCGTGTCATCATGCACGCACATAACATTTAATTTATAAAATCCATCCTTATTAATGGACCCTAGATGGAACTTCAAAGGGTGAGATAACTTGAACCATTAATAATTGTTGAGTAACTTGCAGTGTTGGAAGTAGTGTGTAAATCAAGAGGCAAACGTAGGGTGCATCGTAGGATCATATTGCCACAAGGGACATATGGGAGATCATAATCCAGAACGCATGCATCATGGGGTGTATTCCTTTTATGACCATCACTTGAGTGAGTTTTATGCTGTTTGTCCACAACATGATATACTTAAGTTGTGTTTTGTGTTTGGAGCTTAAGTTAATGATGTCGCACGTGCGAAGGAGTTATAGTGAGTTCATGTAGAGTGACACCGCGTGTGCACTCGGTTGGAACAGAGGATGGTTGTCGAGCTTCGTATGTAAGTCAAAGGCAATAAACTCCGCGAAGCACAGAAGAACCTAAACCACGCGTTTGAAAGGGCATTCGGAGATTTTGAGAGGATTTGGAAGCCAATCGATCTTTGCTTATTCACAATTAAGTGCAAGTTAGGCAGATTGAGCAACTTCTAAGGGATTATTGGTGGGCTAGATTGCATGCTTTCTGCATTTACAACGAGTGTAGCTCAATCAATCACATCCAGTGCGACAGTTATTCCAATGACCTAGCAGTGTTCTATTTTATGGTTAGGATACCCGGATCGACATCTTCATTAAATACAACTGCGTGCTCCGTATATTACTCTCCTAGTTTGTCTAGGATTCTTTTCCAAAGTTTTCGACTGTTATACCCGATTTTTTTTAGTGTACCTCAGCACTAGTTGGGACTAGAAATAGGTGGTTTGGTTGTTTTCATTAGAAGAACTCTTTGATATTCCGATGAATAAAATTCTTTCTTTGGTTTTCTCTTGAATTTGGGTGCTTTCTCAATCCTCGCGATTCAAATTTCAATTCGAGTTATTCCAAACATTCTTGGATTAATCGTTCATAGGTCTTTTAACTGTTGAATTTTCTATTCAAATTGGACACTCGATGTTGCAAGGAGTGCTAGGCTTGGGCTCAAGGATGATTTCCACTTAATTAGTTTAGCATCCAATCCTGATCTATTGATAATTAATGGAGTGAAAGAAGTTGTGAGTTTCAACTGTGTAACTCCAAATGATTTACATGATTGTAGTTGGGATTTGATGGGGTGCGTGTCATCATGCATGCACATAACATTTAATTTATAAAATCCATCCTTATTAATGGACCCTAGATGGAACTTCAAAGGGTGAGATAACTTGAACCATTAATAATTGTTGAGTAACTTGCAGTGTTGGAAGTAGTGTGTAAATCAAGAGGCAAACGTAGGGTGCATCGTAGGATCATATTGCCACAAGGGACATATGGGAGATCATAATCCAGAACGCATGCATCATGGGGTGTATTCCTTTTATGACCATCACTTGAGTGAGTTTTATGCTCTTTGTCCACAACATGATATACTTAAGTTGTGTTTTGTGTTTGGAGCTTAAGTTAATGATGTCGCACGTGCGAAGGAGTTATAGTGAGTTCATGTAGAGTGACACCGCGTGTGCACTCGGTTGGAACACAGGATGGTTGTCGAGCTTCGTATGTAAGTCAAAGGCAATAAACTCCGCGAAGCACAGAAGAACCTAAACCACGCGTTTGAAAGGGCATTCGGAGATTTTGAGAGGATTTGGAAGCCAATCGATCTTTGCTTATTCACAATTAAGTGCAAGTTAGGCAGATTGAGCAACTTCTAAGGGATTATTGGTGGGCTAGATTGCATGCTTTCTGCATTTACAACGAGTGTAGCTCAATCAATCACATCCAGTGCGACAGTTATTCCAATGACCTAGCAGTGTTCTATTTTATGGTTAGGATACCCGGATCGACATCTTCATTAAATACAACTGCGTGCTCCGTATCTTACTCTCCTAGTTTGTCTAGGATTCTTTTCCAAAGTTTTCGACTGTTATACCCGATTTTTTTTAGTGTACCTCAGCACTAGTTGGGACTAGAAATAGGTGGTTTGGTTGTTTTCATTAGAAGAACTCTTTGATATTCCGATGAATAAAATTCTTTCTTTGGTTTTCTCTTGAATTTGGGTGCTTTCTCAATCCTCGCGATTCAAATTTCAATTCGAGTTATTCCAAACATTCTTGGATTAATCGTTCATAGGTCTTTTAACTGTTGAATTTTCTATTCAAATTGGACACTCGATGTTGCAAGGAGTGCTAGGCTTGGGCTCAAGGATGATTTCCACTTAATTAGTTTAGCATCCAATCCTGATCTATTGATAATTAATGGAGTGAAAGAAGTTGTGAGTTTCAACTGTGTAACTCCAAATGATTTACATGATTGTAGTTGGGATTTGATGGGGTGCGTGTCATCATGCATGCACATAACATTTAATTTATAAAATCCATCCTTATTAATGGACCCTAGATGGAACTTCAAAGGGTGAGATAACTTGAACCATTAATAATTGTTGAGTAACTTGCAGTGTTGGAAGTAGTGTGTAAATCAAGAGGCAAACGTAGGGTGCATCGTAGGATCATATTGCCACAAGGGACATATGGGAGATCATAATCCAGAACGCATGCATCATGGGGTGTATTCCTTTTATGACCATCACTTGAGTGAGTTTTATGCTGTTTGTCCACAACATGATATACTTAAGTTGTATTTTGTGTTTGGAGGTTAAGTTAACGATGTCGCACGTGCGAAGGAGTTATAGTGAGTTCATGTAGAGTGACACCGCGTGTGCACTCGGTTGGAACACAGGATGGTTGTCGAGGTTCGTATGTAAGTCAAAGGCAACAAACTCCGCGAAGCACAGAAGAACCTAAACCACGCGTTTGAAAGGGCTTTCGGAGATTTTGAGAGGATTTGGAAGCCAATCGATCGTTGCTTATTCACAATTAAGTGCAAGTTAGGCAGATTGAGCAACTTCTAAGGGATTATTGGTGGGCTAGATTGCATGCTTTCTGCATTTACAACGAGTGTAGCTCAATCAATCACATCCAGTGCGACAGTTATTCCAATGACCTAGCAGTGTTCTATTTTATGGTTAGGATACCCGGATCGACATCTTCATTAAATACAACTGCATGCTCCGTATCTTACTCTCCTAGTTTGTACAGGATTCTTTTCCAAAGTTTTCGACTGTGATACCCGATTTTTTTTGAGTGTACCTCAGCACTAGTTGGGACTAGAAATAGGTGGTTTGGTTGTTTTCATGAGAAGAACTCTTTGATATTCCGATGAATAAAATTCTTTCTTTGGTTTTCTCTTGAATTTGGGTGCTTTCTCAATCCTCGCGATTCAAATTTCAATTCGAGTTATTCCAAACATTCTTGGATTAATCGTTCATAGGTCTTTTAACTGTTGAATTTTCTATTCAAATTGGACCCTCGATGTTGCAAGGAGTGCTAGGCTTGGGCTCAAGGATGATTTACACTTAATTAGTTTAGCATCCAATCCTGATCTATTGATAATTAATGGAGTGAAAGAAGTTGTGAGTTTCAACAGTGTAACTCCAAATGATTTACATGATTGTAGTTGGGATTTGATGGGGTGCGTGTCATCAGGCACGCACATAACATTTAATTTATAAAATCCATCCTTATTAATGGACCCTAGATGGAACTTCAAAGGGTGAGATAACTTGAACCATTAATAATTGTTGAGTAACTTGCAGTGTTGGAAGTAGTGTGTAAATCAAGAGGCAAACGTAGGATCATATTGCCACAAGGGACATATGGGAGATCATAATCCGGAACGCATGCATCATGGGGGTGTATTCCTTTTATGACCATCACTTGAGTGAGTTTTATGCTGTTTGTCCACAACATGATATACTTAAGTTGTATTTTGCGTTTGGAGCTTAAGTTAATGATGTCGCACGTGCGAAGGAGTTATAGTGAGTTCATGTAGAGGGACACCGCGTGTGCACTCGGTTGGAACAAAGGATGGTTGTCGAGCTTCGTATGTAAGTCAAAGGCAATAAACTCCGCGAAGCACAGAAGAACCTAAACCACGCGTTTGAAAGGGCTTTCGGAGATTTTGAGAGGATTTGGAAGCCAATCGATCTTTGCTTATTCACAATTAAGTGCAAGTTAGGCAGATTGAGCAACTTCTAAGGGATTATTGGTGGGCTAGATTGCATGCTTTCTGCATTTACAACGAGTGTAGCTCAATCAATCACATCCAGTGCGACAGTTATTCCAATGACCTAGCAGTGTTCTATTTTATGGTTAGGATACCCGGATCGACATCTTCATTAAATACAACTGCATGCTCCGTATCTTACTCTCCTAGTTTGTACAGGATTCTTTTCCAAAGTTTTCGACTGTTATACCCGATTTTTTTTGAGTGTACCTCAGCACTAGTTGGGACTAGAAATAGGTGGTTTGGTTGTTTTCATGAGAAGAACTCTTTGATATTCCGATGAATAAAATTCTTTCTTTGGTTTTCTCTTGAATTTGGGTGCTTTCTCAATCCTCGCGATTCAAAATTTCAATTCGAGTTATTCCAAACATTCTTGGATTAATCGTTCATAGGTCTTTTAACTGTTGAATTTTCTATTCAAATTGGACACTCGATGTTGCAAGGAGTGCTAGGCTTGGGCTCAAGGATGATTTACACTTAATTAGTTTAGCATCCAATCCTGATCTATTGATAATTAATGGAGTGAAAGAAGTTGTGAGTTTCAACTGTGTAACTCCAAATGATTTACATGATTGTAGTTGGGATTTGATGGGGTGCGTGTCATCATGCACGCACATAACATTTAATTTATAAAATCCATCCTTATTAATGGACCCTAGATGGAACTTCAAAGGGTGAGATAACTTGAACCATTAATAATTGTTGAGTAACTTGCAGTGTTGGAAGTAGTGTGTAAATCAAGAGGCAAACGTAGGGTGCATCGTAGGATCATATTGCCACAAGGGACATATGGGAGATCATAATCCGGAACGCATGCATCATGGGGTGTATTCCTTTTATGACCATCACTTGAGTGAGTTTTATGCTGTTTGTCCACAACGTGATATACTTAAGTTGTATTTTGCGTTTGGAGCTTAAGTTAATGATGTCGCACGTGCGAAGGAGTTATAGTGAGTTCATGTAGAGGGACACCGCGTGTGCACTCGGTTGGAACAAAGGATGGTTGTCGAGCTTCGTATGTAAGTCAAAGGCAATAAACTCCGCGAAGCACAGAAGAACCTGAACCACGCGTTTGAAAGGGCTTTCGGAGATTTTGAGAGGATTTGGAAGCCAATCGATCTTTGCTTATTCACAATTAAGTGCAAGTTAGGCAGATTGAGCAACTTCTAAGGGATTATTGGTGGGCTAGATTGCATGCTTTCTGCATTTACAACGAGTGTAGCTCAATCAATCACATCCAGTGCGACAGTTATTCCAATGACCTAGCAGTGTTCTATTTTATGGTTAGGATACCCGGATCGACATCTTCATTAAATACAACTGCATGCTCCGTATCTTACTCTCCTAGTTTGTACAGGATTCTTTTCCAAAGTTTTCGACTGTTATACCCGATTTTTTTTAGTGTACCTCAGCACTAGTTGGGACTAGAAATAGGTGGTTTGGTTGTTTTCATGAGAAGAACTCTTTGATATTCCGATGAATAAAATTCTTTCTTTGGTTTTCTCTTGAATTTGGGTGCTTTCTCAATCCTCGCGATTCAAAATTTCAATTCGAGTTATTCCAAACATTCTTGGATTAATCGTTCATAGGTCTTTTAACTGTTGAATTTTCTATTCAAATTGGACACTCGATGTTGCAAGGAGTGCTAGGCTTGGGCTCAAGGATGATTTACACTTAATTAGTTTAGCATCCAATCCTGATCTATTGATAATTAATGGAGTGAAAGAAGTTGTGAGTTTCAACTGTGTAACTCCAAATGATTTACATGATTGTAGTTGGGATTTGATGGGGTGCGTGTCATCATGCACGCACATAACATTTAATTTATAAAATCCATCCTTATTAATGGACCCTAGATGGAACTTCAAAGGGTGAGATAACTTGAACCATTAATAATTGTTGAGTAACTTGCAGTGTTGGAAGTAGTGTGTAAATCAAGAGGCAAACGTAGGGTGCATCGTAGGATCATATTGCCACAAGGGACATATGGGAGATCATAATCCGGAACGCATGCATCATGGGGTGTATTCCTTTTATGACCATCACTTGAGTGAGTTTTATGCTGTTTGTCCACAACGTGATATACTTAAGTTGTATTTTGCGTTTGGAGCTTAAGTTAATGATGTCGCACGTGCGAAGGAGTTATAGTGAGTTCATGTAGAGGGACACCGCGTGTGCACTCGGTTGGAACAAAGGATGGTTGTCGAGCTTCGTATGTAAGTCAAAGGCAATAAACTCCGCGAAGCACAGAAGAACCTAAACCACGCGTTTGAAAGGGCTTTCGGAGATTTTGAGAGGATTTGGAAGCCAATCGATCTTTGCTTATTCACAATTAAGTGCAAGTTAGGCAGATTGAGCAACTTCTAAGGGATTATTGGTGGGCTAGATTGCATGCTTTCTGCATTTACAACGAGTGTAGCTCAATCAATCACATCCAGTGCGACAGTTATTCCAATGACCTAGCAGTGTTCTATTTTATGGTTAGGATACCCGGATCGACATCTTCATTAAATACAACTGCATGCTCCGTATCTTACTCTCCTAGTTTGTACAGGATTCTTTTCCAAAGTTTTCGACTGTTATACCCGATTTTTTTTAGTGTACCTCAGCACTAGTTGGGACTAGAAATAGGTGGTTTGGTTGTTTTCATGAGAAGAACTCTTTGATATTCCGATGAATAAAATTCTTTCTTTGGTTTTCTCTTGAATTTGGGTGCTTTCTCAATCCTCGCGATTCAAAATTTCAATTCGAGTTATTCCAAACATTCTTGGATTAATCGTTCATAGGTCTTTTAACTGTTGAATTTTCTATTCAAATTGGACACTCGATGTTGCAAGGAGTGCTAGGCTTGGGCTCAAGGATGATTTCCACTTAATTAGTTTAGCATCCAATCCTGATCTATTGATAATTAATGGAGTGAAAGAAGTTGTGAGTTTCAACTGTGTAACTCCAAATGATTTACATGATTGTAGTTGGGATTTGATGGGGTGCGTGTCATCATGCACGCACATAACATTTAATTTATAAAATCCATCCTTATTAATGGACCCTAGATGGAACTTCAAAGGGTGAGATAACTTGAACCATTAATAATTGTTGAGTAACTTGCAGTGTTGGAAGTAGTGTGTAAATCAAGAGGCAAACGTAGGGTGCATCGTAGGATCATATTGCCACAAGGGACATATGGGAGATCATAATAATGATATGCCACAAATTTAGCTTTCACTCATGTATCCCACAAATAATTACTCAATCATTGCTCTTACTACCTCAATCTTGGGCCCTCCTCGTAAAATTCCAATAGTTTGTCAATAATTCAAGTAACATATCCCTCAATGGTGTGTAAGTGTGTGAAAGGGTGAAAATTTAGTATCCAAGATCAATTAAAACACAAATGGATCAATCCATGGGTGGAAAACAAAATGTTAAGTTGATTCAGACATAATCAGAACAATCCAAGGTAGAAATGATGGCTAGCTTTTGATCTAAAAAGAAGTGGATCGATCTAGATTAGGGTATAGAATCATGGTCGACCTAGCGAAATCACAATCAATTGGTTGACAAGTATATTGTTTAGGTGATGTGATTGATTTGGGGTGATGGTGTGTCCAATCCTGCATTAAAATTCTTTTACCAACACGATTCATCCTCGCTCTAATCATTTCCAATTCCAATTTTTTTTTATGTTCTCTAAAAATTAAAGAACTCCCTTAAGCAAAATTTGGCCAAAGTTCACAAATCTTCTCACTTATATTTATTGTCTAAGTTTTTGAACTTTCGTTCTTTCAAGTGTAATTTTTTAATTTTTCAACACTCTTGATCACAATCAAACAAAGAAGAAAGATATGCTGGATATTTCACAAAATTTTTTAAACACAATTCTGTTTTTTAATGATGAAGAAGATAGAGAAGAATAGGATAGAAAAGATATAAAAAGAATGAAGGTATAGTTGATACCTATAGTAATATCCAGGTTAGAATTTGAAACAGCCAACTCTGATGCTAACTGATACATGTGCAGAGAAGTGTAAAGATGCAAACTAGTACATACTTGAACCTAATAGGAACTTGCTTGTGTGACTCATGTAGGAAATGACCCAACACAATGATAATCCATGAATTCCAATGAACGATAGCCGAAACTAACATGCCATGTTAGTTTACACATCACAAATTATTCAGAGAATATGAAATAATGCTATTTGGGAATTCAAAAGAGCTTGAACACACTAAAAATTTAAGGAAAGAGTAAAATGTTATTCAATATCAAAAAGTCAAAAGTTATAATGAAAATAACTAAACCTCCTTTATATAGTGTTAGGAAGCCTTAAAAATCTCTTAAAATTATGTAAAAATCATCCAAAAATAAACTATGCTTGAAAAGGTGAAAATACTATCTAACTTGGATTCCAAAATGGCTTCGGATCAATCAAGAACCTCGAGAGGTTGATTTGCATCTTTTGGTATCGATCAAGGTGTCAATTTGACATCCTAGATTGTAAAAATAAAGAGTTGCCCAGGTTCAATCATGTCAATTGCATGTGGTGCAATTGATTGGGTGTTGGGTGATCATAAAAATAGAAACTCCCAAATTCTAGTCTTGTCAATAAGCGGCTATGCTGGATCAATAAGGTATGCTCTGGTGACATGAGCATTAGGGCTAACATTAAGTATCTAAGGATGACTAGAGGCCCATTGACAAGGGCTAAGGCTAAAAGCTTAAGGAAGCAATGATAACACTCATGATGGAGTTTTAAAAGGCTTTGAAGAGCTCAAGAATGAAGAAGAACTTCCATGGGTGAACTTCAAGCAAAGAGAACTCAAAACAAGCCTTAAAGTACCCTCTAGATCAATCCCAGCAGCTAGCCAATCAATTGCGAGGTCGACAAATTGAGTCGGAGCACACTCAACTAATAGTAGGCCAAAACTAGACTCTCTACATTTTTGATCGAATGATTCACGTTCAATCACATAGGGTGCAATTGAAAGTTTAGAACATCGTGACATTCTATAGTTACGATCGCTTGAGTCACACTCGATCACACAAGACACTACATCTCGATTAAACTACCAAGGCCTTCAAAACAAAATATGAATCACCTACATAGGTACCACATCACATAGTATGTTGTTCTTGTACTTATCTAGCTAAAACTCTACTAACATTTGCTTTGTCATTTTTACTTCATTGTTATTCAACCATTGTAATTTATAGGGTTGGGCGTGGCCTCGAAGTGGAAATGCAAGTCTCTCCCCCCACATTGTACTAGCTATATTTGTGCAACTCCTTCCATCTATAATAAGGCTATACATCTTACCTTTAATTCTAAATCTTGCATGAAAATATTCTCTCATTGCTCCTTAAATACTTCCTCCTTTACTTGTGCATTTAATACCCTCATGACTACCAAACTTACACTATCCATCTCTTTGTAAACTCCTTCCTCTACTTAAGATGTTACCTCCTCCAATGATGGCATCTCATCTCCATTGCTACCTTTTTTCTTGATGGTGGCTATTTCTCCTTGATCAGTTATTATTATTGTCCACCTATTTGGGTATTGGGTAGCAAATTGTCCTCTCCTTTGACACTTCAAATATAAAATATCTTGATTATGCATGTTAGAAGTACTAGGGTTTAGATTTTGTATCTTGGGTGCTTTAGCCAGAGGTGCATCCTTTAGCTTAGGAATTCCAACTGCCTTAGTCAGTTGCTTCTCCTCTCAACAAGTAAATTGTCACACAGTCGTGTACCGTGGTTACTATTGTCTATCCTTCCTCTTTAGCTGTTTCTTTATCTTGATGGCTCAGTCCACCAAATTTCCAATCTCCATATAGTGCTGCATCAACTACGATACGTATTGCTTTAGTTATTTATCATTTAATCATTATTAGGTTGTGCCCCTTTTGAATGCCACACAAACCTTGAGGATTTAGGGATGTTTGGATTACCTTAAGAAAAGTAAAATGTACAAGTTAGAGGTAGGAGATGTGGGTTGCTTTATTTGATATCCCACAAATTCAATGGTATACGAGTTCTACCTACCTAAGGACAATAGGATTATTATCGATTATCAGACTTGTTTTCTTGAAGAAGACTTTATTTGACATGATGTTGTCGGTAGAATGGTTGTGCTTAAGGAGGTTAAGCTTGAGCAATAAAGTAATAAGCCTGATAATGCAAGAGTTAAAACAAAGCCAAACTACTTAAGAATTTCTTGAGGACCTACAACACAAGCTAAGACTAAGAAGTTGAAAAAATCCACGATGATGCTCGCCAAGGAGTTTTTAAAAGCTTTTGGATGTTTGGAAGGCTTTAAGGAGCAACAACAGTATCTGTGGATTCATTTAGTGCTAAACAAGTGCGAAATAGACTTTGGAACAGCCTCCAAATTGATCCAGGGTTAGGCTCGAACAATCTAGAAGACACGTTAGGGGAAGTGTAAAAGATAAAAGGACAGTAGCATATTTTGGAAGCTAACAAAATCCAACTATGTTCTAGCTCCAATACGTTTGCATGCTTGATCTAGATGTTGATCTCATGCCTCCAAATCATAAAAAAACTATGTCAAGCCGTCCCAGTGTTTGTAGTCGTGCCTTACATAATCAAGTGTGACTTAAATGATCGTAACTGTAGAATGAAATGGTGTTCTGACCTTTCAATCATGCCTTGTGTGATTGAGCATAAATTGTTCCATCGCAAATGCAAAGAGTATTTTTAGCTTGTTGTGGATAGTGCATGCTTCGGCTTGATCTATTGGCCTTGTAATTAATAGGCTAGTTGCTGAGCTTAATCTAGAGGGTACTCTAAAGCTTGTTTTGAGTTTCTTTGTATGAAGTTCACCTATAGAAGCTCTTCTTCCTTCTTAAGATCCTCTAAATGTAAAAAAAAAAACCTTTTAAAACTCCTTCATGAGCATTGTTATTACTTCTTTAAGGTTTTCAGCCTTAGCCCTCGTCAATGGGCCTCCAATTATCATTGGATACTCAATGTTAGCCTTGACGCTCATGTTCTCCTCCTCTAAAAAGGAATTGGCCTTAATTCCAAGTCTCATTCATCCCTGCATTAAAAGGGCTCAAATCAAAGACATTGAATATTGTACTAATTCCAAACTCACTTGGTAATTGCAACTTGTAAGCATTATCATTAATACGCTCTATCACTTGAAATGGCCCGTTGCCTCTTGGCATTACCTTCGAATTTCTCTAATACAAAAATCTTTCTTTTCTCATGTGAACCCAAACCCGCTATTCGGGCTCAAATACAACCTCTTGATAACCTTTGTTTACTTGTTGCCCATATTGTTTATGTTTTTTTCTAATATTTTAGCATACATGCTCATGTAGCTACTTTAGAAGCTCTACTTTATGCTCTTCATTTGTATTAATTTGCTCATTACATGGTAATGGCAGCGAGTCTAATGAGGTTAATAGGTTAAAGTCATAAACAACTTCAAATTATGATTTGTGTATGGTTGAGTGTAGACTTCCATTGTAAGCAAACTCGACATGTGGGAAACACTCTTCCCAAGTGCTTATATTCTTCTTAAGCAATACACATAATAATGTAATTAAAGTCCTATTCACTACCTCGATTTGACCTTCAGTTTTTGGATGACTTGTTGTAGAAAGCAAAAACTTAATCCCTAACTTACACTATAATGTTTTCCAAAAGTAACTCAATAACTTAATATCTCTATCAGACATAATGGTTTTCGACATGCCATGTAATCTAACTATTTCCTTAAAGAATAAGTTAACTATATGTGTAGCATCATCTGACTTGTTGCTTGCAATGAAGTGTGCCATTTTAGAGAACCTATCGACAACTACAAAAATATTATCCTTATCTATTCAAGTCTACAAAAGATCTAACACGAAGTCCATTGAAATGTCCATCCATGGCATCTCTAGAACTGCTAATGGCGTATACAACCCATGCAGTTAAACTCTTGACTTGGCCTCCTTGCACTTGATATATTAATCAACTATCTTTTTAACATCTTTCTGCGAGTATAGCCAAAAGAAATGTTCTTGCAAAATCACAAATGTCTTGGTGACACCATAGTATTTTATTAAGCCTGCATCATGTGCCTCTTAGATTAGTAATTCACATAAGGAACACTTAGAAACACACAACGCATTTTTGTAGAACAAATAACCATCATGTTGAAAATACTTATGATGTACACCTTGCTTAAGTCAATTCATATACTTGACCAAAATCCTTATCACTCGAATAAAGTGCTTTAATATGCTTAAATCCTAAAAGTCTAGCATTTTATGTAGTAAGTTGTGAATATCTCTTAGACAATGTATCCATTAATACATTCTCTTCACATTTCTTGTACTTAATTACATATGAAAAAGTGTCAATGAAAGATACCCGTTTAATATGTCTACAGCTCAACTTACCTTACCTTTTCAGATGCTTTAAGGACTCATAATTTGCATGGACAACAAATTCCCTAGGTCTCAAATAATGTTGCCATACCTCTAAAGTCCTTACCAACGTGTGTAGCTCCTTATCATATGTTGGGTAGTTTAGCTTTGCTCCATTCAATTTCTCGTTGAAATACGGAATTGTCCTTTTTTTGCATCAACACAGCTCTAACTCCTATCTCTAAAGCATTACATTTAAGTTTAAATGTTTTAGAAAAGTCAGGCAACAATAATACAAGAGCATTAGTAACATTTTCCTTAAGCAACTCAAATGCCCTATGTTGAGGCTATCCCTATTGGAACTTCTCACCCTTCATAGTAACCTCAATCAGTGGTTTGGCAATTGTGTTGAAGTCTCACACAAACCTCTTATAAAAGCTCAAAAGGCCCTAAAAACTCCTCACCACAATCATAGTCTTAGGTGTTGGCTATTTTGGGATTGCCTTAACCTTATTCTCATCTTCGCAAATTCTTTGTGCACTTACTACCTAGCCAATAAATATGCAATGATCCACGAAAAATGTAAACTTCTTATGGTTAGCATATAATTATTCATTTCACAATACTCCAAATACTTCCCTAAGTTGTTTAATATACTCATCAATAGATCTGCTATATGTAAGAATGTCACCAAAGTATACTACAATTAATCTACCTATGAAAGCACGTAAAAAATTATTCTTAAGTCTCATAAATGTGCTTGGTGCATTCATTAATCCAAATGGCATGATTAACCACTTATACGAACTACATTTTGTTTTGAAGGTTGTCATCCACTCATCTCTTTCCTTTATACGAATTTGATGATACCCACTCTTAAGATCAATTTGAGAAATAAACTAATCCTTTTAGTTCATCAAGCATATAATCCAACCTAGTAATAGGATGACAGTACTTTACTATTATAGTATTTACGGCTTTGTAATCCACGCACATGCGCCAAGACTTGTCCTTCTTTGTTATTGGCAATACTAGTGTTGCACAAAGGCATATGTTTTCTTAGATCTATCCTTTGCTAATCAACTTTTCCACTTGTTGTTGAGTCTCCTTACTCTCCTATAGGTTTGTTTAGTATGCCAATCAAAGTATGAAGTCAATTTGATGCTCAATCCCTCGGATTGAGGGTAATCTACTCAGCAACTTCTTCGGAATGATATTCTAAAACTTTTTCAAAACAAACACAACACTTTCGGGGAGGGAAGATGTGACCTCTTCTATTAAATAAATTTCTTTTCACAATAGGAAATCACTCTTTGCTCACCCTTTATAGCTATCCTCACATCTTTCATCGTCGCCAACATACACTCCTTTTCTCTCCTTTATTTTTCCTCCTTTTCTTACTCACCCTCCTTTTCTCCCTACTTATACACCCTCTAATTCCTTTCCACTATCTTTCTTTTTCTTTTTTCTCTCCATGTGTAATTCATACTGTTGTTGTAGGTAGTTTTGATCCTTTTGCACCTCTTTCAATGTAATTGGCACAAGCGTCACCTTTTTATTGTTGTAATAGAATGTATAATTATTTCCTTTGCCATGGAACACCACATCTTGATTGAACTACCAAGGCCTTCAAAACAAGATATGAGTCGCCTGCGTAGGTACCATGTTACATAGTCGTTCTTGCACTTACCTATCTCAAACTCTACTAACACTTGTTTTTTCATTTTTACTTCACTATCATTCAACCACTATAATTTATAGGGTTGGGCGTGGTCTCAAAGTGGAAATGCAAGTGTCTCCCCCAATATTGTACTAGCTATATTTGTGCAACTCCCTCCATTTATAATAAGGCTACACATCTTACCTTTAATTCTACATCTTGTGTGAAAAATATTCTCTCATTACTCCTCTAATACTTCTTTCTTTACTTGTGCATTTAATGCCCTCATGACCACCAAACTTACACTACCCATCTCTTTGAAAACTCCTTCCTCTACTTAAAATGTTACCTCCTCCAATGATGGCATCTCATCTCCATTGCTACTTTTCTTCTTGATGGTGGCTATCTCTTCATGATTAGTTATTATTATTGTACACCAATTCAGGCATTGGGTAGTAACGTGTCCCCCTCTCCTTTGACACTTAAAACATAAAATATCTTGATTACCCATGTTAGAAGTACTAGGGTTTGAATTTTGTATCTTGGGTGCTTTAGCCAGAGGTGCATCCTTTAGCTCGGGAATTCCAACTACCTTAGTCGGTTGCTTCTCCTCTTGATAGGTATACTGTCATGCAGTTGTGTACCATGGCTACTGTTGTCTATCCTTCCTTTTTAACTGCTTCTTTACATTGATGGTTTGCTCCACCAAATCTCCAATCTCCACATAGTAGAAGGAGTCCAAGTACCATTGGCTCGCTCCACCAAATCTCCCATTGGCCTTGGGCATAGTAAGTTTCCTTCTCTTAGTCTTGCCCTCATTAATCTAACTAAGGGGCTAGACGCATCAAGGATCAACTCTTTCTCATGCAACAGGATGTTAGCTTCTGTGATCACCCTAATTCTTTCAAGAATGTGAACCTTTCTGAAACTTCAAAACTAATAGACTATATCTTAGTTCTAGTTAACATTACAGTCTCAATTAACATAAAGAAGGCATACATTATTCAAGATTAAAATAAACTGTAGAAAATAAATAGGGACTTGTTAGTTTAGTTGCAAAATGTGTTAACAGTATGACTATCGACTTTAAATCAAATAGCCTCCTAATAGATTTTTTGAATCCTAGACTCAATCAAATAAAAAATAAAAATTTCACTGAAAAAATTTCATATCGAATGATTAAGATCTTCATTGAACGTAACATACATCACATATACATTTCTTGGCATGCCAAGCCTAATGAGTAGTAACCCTTGCCGATGCATCTCATGTACGGTCCAATTTTTTAATTTCATCCCATGGCCCACTAAAACCTCACACATATAGTTCTTGGAAATGTGGGTCCATTTAAATCATATCCACCAAGTGACAGATTTGTAATCCCTCCCACAACCCCTTCAATTGTTAAGGTGAATTATCCTTTGGATATCTCCTCTAATGCACCTAAAATCCTAAATGGCCATCACAATGTGACCCCATGAATGTGATGATATCATATACTAAGGCTACATTTAGAACCCAAGTTCGGTGACCTGCCACAACAAAATAATTTTGCCGTTACAACTTAATATTGATTGAGAAAGTTTTTGGTACATGTAGTTTTGTATTTTACATTGCACATTATCCAATTTTATGCATATATCTCATACATGCATCACATACAATGAAGCAAGTAATATGGAGGACTATGGACTTCTAAATCCAATTAGATTGTACACAAGTGCATTAATTCCTACACTATTACATAGAAAAAAAATATCAATGAATTTCTCTTTGTCTTGGTCTTCATGGCTTCATTCAGGGACCCGCCAAATCATGGAACTTTAAAAAACACCAACTCTTGATCTTTGCATGAACACCAAGTCTTGATCTCTTCTTTATTACACTTACAAATGGTGTATCACAAAGAAACAACTCCAATGATGTGTAAAATTTATAACTTAGGGCTTATGCCCTTACAACCTATGAAAAACAATTATACATCCATGAAAACCTATCCAAAAATGAAAACCCATTCATCCACAAGTGGTATATGTCCACAATTCATCCATTACATGCATACAAATAATTGTATATCTCATTTATAATTTAATAACTTCAATTTAATGATTTCCATAACTTACATCTTATGCTTTAGCTTTTGTTTGTAGAAAACACTTTTCCATATTTCCTAAATTAAGAAAATACATAAAACAGCCCCTATAAGATCACGAGAACAGTTCCCACAATTGCAAGCCTTTCCTTTGTGATCGCATGACAATCGTCAACAAAAAAACCCTTTTTTGTCACCATAGCCTTCACAATTGTGAGTCCTTATCTTGTAACCGCAAGACTGCCACCTACAATCATGTTTGGGAAGTGACGATTGCATAACACTCATGTCCAATGATGTAATCATGAGTTTGGACGCTGCATCCATGAGAACACTTCTTGCCATAGCGATAGTGGTAATGACTGCATGGCAGTGTTGATTCTTAATATTGAAGATTCAATTTTTAACACCTTTTCTCGATTCAAAGCACCTAAAGGAAAATTTTGAAGCACAAACGAGTATCAAACACATGTTTATACAATATTCAAATGAATACTATTGTAAATCATAGAGAGATCATTAAATTTTGCAGTTATATGAGAAAATGGTGGCTCTGATACCATTATTAGGTTTCAATGGGTTTGGGGTGAAAATTTTCAACCTTTAAAATATAAACCATTAGAATATGCACATTGGAAAAGATAATCAAAACCCACTCAATTTTCACCATTAACACCCATAATACACACACACACACACACATGAAAGCATTTAGACTACACCTCTTAGAATTGAATTCCAAATTGAGCGAGCTTATAATCCTCATGTTGCACCCCTCAAATTCCAACTTCTATTTCCTCCACACAATTGGAATGTGAACAAGTGCCTCTTACACCTTTGTAAACCCCTTTACAAGAGTCTAACTCAAAATTCTTTTAGGCAGAGAGATTTGATACCATGATAGAGAAGCGAAAGGATAGCTAGACAATTTTTTTCTCTCTCTTACTTGGGAGGGTGACTAATATTCCTTGAGTTTTGGGAATAATTATGATCTCTTATGATTTGTAACTCTTTCTAATCTATTTATTTTTAAGACATAACATGTTACACTTGATAAGATTTTTATTTCTATGTATAGCACTTAGATCTCACATCTCATGAGCTTTATAAGCTTCCTATATGGTCCTTTAATTATTGTAACCTATCGATTATTTAATTTTTGATCTAATTAATGAGTAAAGCTCATCCAACTTTTAATCATTAATCCTCTTAATAGTTAAGGTCCAATAGAATTATATCCTTCAATTTAATTAATCCTATTAATCAAATCAAACACTCATCATATTTCTAGTTAATAATCACACTGCTAACAAACATGATGGAAACCAAATAATTCCACTTCTATCTTATCTGTTAATTTAATTAATTCCTATTGATCAAATTAAAGGAATATTATGTTTCTAATTAATAATCTCGTTATTAACAACCACCACGATGACTTCAATCTAATTACAACCAGACTAATTTATCCATGAGACTACTTAAGCCTTGGTCATGAGACTTCTAAAGCCTCTTTCAGACCCAACCAATTTACCACTTATCGATCGTTCCAACATTATGTGTGTGACTTTGTAAGTTTATCATTAATTGATAATGAATATAGTTTGAAAGATATGGATAACACCTAGCTTACAGCCTTTATCATAGATGAATCAAGGCAAAGGGAATAGTCATATAAACCACCCTCCTAACCATGAATATCATGTGATATAGGCCTTTTATCTTGTTTTGCCCAATTGAGCGAGAGCCATGGATTTTGTCAAACTTACTAGCTTGATTATATAACTAGATTAATGTTGCCTTTATAAGATGAATGCTTTATTAGTAACTCCTTTTTGATCATTCATTATCTTGGCCAAGGATTTTTATCTCATGAAACATCAAGTGCATAGAACAAATGCATTGCTCACTTGTAAGGAGATAAATCCCTTATTAGATGTTCACATGGCTCAATATGCACTTGAATAATGGCATGTTAGGCTCATGACCCTATCTTATATCAAGATAAATATTAGTTCTTAATGCCATAATGACCCACTGACTATTGAATGCATAAGATAGCTCTGTTCTCTCAAGTTTATGGTCTATAAATACTTAACATAATCATGAAGTAAGATATTGATAGCATATAATGAACTCCATGTGTCTGCTTTATTCCTCAGGTCAATGTTCAAATATTGATTATCTAATAACGTATCCACACACATATGTTGTTAATATCTCATACTGAATAGCATGATACTCACCATACAAACACATAGTGTGCAAGTTGTACCGACGCTCCAATGCCCATTCAGAGAGTTTGTAGCTCGCTAACATATTTTTGTAATTATGTACTAAGACAACATTTTGTCCAGATTCATAATTCTTTACAAATAAGTTATATCTTAACTCAATAACATGGGCACATACAAAACTTTATGACATTCAAGATGTACATACATGAAAGACAACCATAATAATGATGTAAAAGAAATTAATATTTTCGTAATGTGCAAAATATACAACCACTATATTTATTGATTTTAAAGGGCATATAACTGACAACACATGATGCTTACCCAATGCTTGACACGTGATACTGCTCAACACCTAATGATGCTAGATGCCCACTAAAGCCTAAAAATGCTTGATGATTAACATTACCTAATGCTATCTTACATGGATGACACTTGACACTTAATGCTAGCCAACTCCACCGGACAGTTGATAGCAACACAACAATTGAATTGTTGGCTTCTTCCACAAGCAATATGTAAAATCTCAGATCTTTTCATACGAAAACTTACGAATTTTGATAAATCAATGTACATAAACATTATAATCTCGAAAGTAGTTCAAAACATGTATAGATTATCAGAATCCAAACTATAAAACAATTTTGATCCCAAATTTGTATGAATCCTAGAACTTCATTGATTCAATTTTTAACACAAACAGCTGCATATACGGCATGCATGAACTACTTGAGTGCTCCTAAGAATTCTAGAACAAGTCACCACTTTGATACCTCTTGTTGGAAGTTATTCAATAAACATCTTAGGAATTGAACTCTTTGAAAAATTACACGAGTAATGAAGAAACATGAAAACATGCCTAGATTTCTTGTTTGCAGCGTGTGAATCTCATATTAATGCTCTTCTAACTGATCATACAATCTTTAAAAAGATGGAGACCCATTCTAAATGAAATAATCAAAGGAAGTCTTTTGAATAAATTATTTTCTATACTACCGATCTCTTATTTATATCAAAACCCTAATTGGCTTGCCAATCCCTTATTTATATTAAAACCTTAATAGGCTTGCCGATCCCTTATTTATGTCAAAACCCTAATTAGCCTAAAAGCTAACCATTCCCATCAATCGTTGGTAATCAACTCCTTTAGATCCTATGTCTATTACTATATACATTAAGTTTATGGGCTGTTTTTGGTTTTGCAAAGTTCAATGACACAATTATCTCCAATTACAAAATCATAAGTAATGAAATACGGATAAAATGATAATTTTACTCTTTAGAAAATAGTGTAACTCCTTCTTCAAATTATAATTGCTCCATGGTCCCCCAAAATGCTAGCCACTTCATGTCCCACTCTCTTTCTGCAATTTTTTGGTTTATTCATTCTCTCTAGCACATTTTTCTCTTTTCATAGTGCAGTTCCCTCTAAAAGCGGCTCAACAAGCATCCAATGAATTTTGGGTGTGCCATGTTTGACTCTGTGCGCGCGCGCGCGTATATATATATATATATATATATACACACACACACACATATATGTATATTCACATATTCATTAGGTTTGGTTCATATCTCATTGACTTCTTTACAATGTGTTATGTCAAACAACGTAAGATTTTTGGAGTTAATAGAATTTATTGGCAATTTTTTGGTGATGAGATAATGTTTTGTTTGTCACATTATGTTTTTTAGTGTTGTTTTTGTTAATTTGTAATTTGTTATTGCAAATACAATAATGCTTACATGTGATCTATATATTCTATTTCTGGCATGTGTGATTACTTACCAGTTTAAATGTAATTTTTTATTTACATTTTACATCACTAATATATAAGTACTAATATAATGCTTACGTACCAAATTTTAGACTATTTGATGGTAATTTTATTGTAGATTTTGTTTACATGTTCTTTTATCTTTATTTCATCTAATTTTTTTTGTACAATAATTTCCTTCTATTTAAATTTAATTATGTTCAGTTATTATTTTTTCTTTCATTGGATTATATATATATATATATATATATTTGTATATTTATTTTTTGGCACACTCATCGAGTGTGCTTTGATTACTAGTAAATTAATTAATCTCTCATACTTTATTTTAGATGTCTTGTTCCTTTGACCTTTTCACTTTATTTGATAATTGGATTCACAATCTTATTATAATAAATATGTATGCAATCCATGACAAGATGCGTGTGTGTCCACACACTTGAATTCAACTACCTAACAAACGCACATTTGATATAATGTCTACATCCATCACGACATGAATCCCAATGTACTAGAGATGCAAAATCTAAATTTCCAAGAAAATAATTTAAAAAATAAAAGAGGTAGAAATAATGGGCACCTTCCATTGTCAGTCTCATGAGGAAGTCAAAAATTGACAAATTGGAAGTGTGATTTTTTAAAAGGCATCAAGAAGGGCAACCAAAAACGAAGAAAAGATGAGATTAAATAAAGAGAAAAATGCACAGCCTAATCATTGCATTATTCCATTGATCTCTTAAAAACTCAACTGTAGTCGATAGCAATTTTTCTCCTTTTCAGTTAATCCTTACAGTTAATTTAACTAACAAACTAATTATAACTAACTGGAGAATCACTAGATGATGCAACCGTGGCAGCTTTCTTTCCACCTCATCACTAATGGCTCCATGTCAACAACAGGGCTCAGCAAAGTGTCTTCTACTTCCTTTCTCTCAACCCCCCCCCCCTCCCCAAGGTGAGCATGGATGTCTTTCATGCTCATCTTGCTCCATAATTTGCTGAATTAAATGCTACATAGTCCCTTAGTGAGTAGATCTGCAGGTTGCTCCTTACTTGGCACATACTTCACCTCAAACGCACCATCTTACACCTTTTCTCTAATAAAGTGTACATCCATGTCAAAATGTTTTATCTTCTCATGGTGTGTTAGATTCTTATAGATTTGTAATGCACTTTGATTGTCATAAAATATCTCTATAGGTTGGGAATGTGTGATCCCAAAACCCTACAATAGATTCTTAATCCAGATCACATCACAAGAAGATGAGGAGAGGGCTCTATACTCTACTTCAGTTGAACTTCTTGCCACCACACTTTGTCTCTTGGATTTCTAGTTGATAAACGTCTATCCTAGGAAGATGCAGAATCCTATCACAAACCTTCTTATATCTGGACAGCTTTCCCAATCATTATTAGCAAATGCTTTCAATTGCAATTCTGGTACACTCTCCAATAGAATGCCCTTTCCAGGTTCATTTTTCAAGTATTTCAAGACTTTATAAGTTATTTCCATATGAGCTTTCTTGAGTTTGCCTATGAATTTTGACAATATGTGTACTGGATATGATATATCAGGTCGTGTGAAGGTTAAGTAAATCAGTTTCCCCATTAATTTTTTGTAAGAGTTGCCATCAAACAATGTGTCTTCCCTATCAGAATTCAGATGATGGTTGACATCAATTGGAGTCTTTACTAGCTTTGCTCCTAGCATTCCATAATCATCTAACATGTTTAGACAGTACTTCCTTTAGCACAGCACAATTCCATCCTTTAAGCTAGCCACTTCAAATCCTAAAAAATACTTTGAACTCTTAAATCTCTCAATCTGAATCTACTACTCGAAAAACTCTTGAAGTGTTCAAGCTGTCCCACTTCAAGATACTTAGGTAGGACTCTGACTCTTCCAGACCTTCTTAGCTCAGGGGAAGAAACAAATGGCATTTGATGAGGAGGTAAGGACACATGCTCACTAGAGGGAAGTAATTGCTGTGTTAAGGGGCTATTGGTTAGTTTTTGAACTCTCTATGCCTTGGCTTTGATGTGAGGGAGAGTGCATGACAAAAGGTCAAGTTAACTCTGGACATGTGTGTAATTATTATCAACATGTTCATCTTGTGGACAGTGATGGTGAGTGTTTGAACCATCCAGTGCAGGAGGGTCAAGGCGCGCATGTTTGTCAAATGTTTGGGAAGGTGAGTTTTATAAGGGCACTATATTGTTTGCTGAAGGGAAAGGCATCCTCAAAGAAGGTGACATCCCTAGAGATGAAAAACTTATGGCTTTCTAGGTCATATACTTTGTATTCTTCGATACAAGAAGCAAAAAGACTTAATTGATTGCACACATATGGTCAGTGGCTCTAGTGTCAACTATCTAATAGGATGAACTTGCTAATAATTTGCCAATAGGACAGTACTGTTTAAAAATATTTGAATAAAAGGACTCCTTTAGAGGTTTACCTATAAGGTTTAATATGGATTGGTGTGGTGTTGTGATAGTTGGTTGTTTTTCAACCACTTGATGTATTATTGAAACCCTAGAGATGGAATTAGCCAAATCCTGTGAAGCCAGCCATGCCATCAACTTTTTCACTTGCTCTTGATTGAGTGGCATCTCTTTTCCTTTCTCAGTACCTCTAGCCTCTTGTGCGTGGTCTGATGAACTTTGGTTAGCTAAGTTTTGATACCCCCTTCCTTTGCCTTTTATGAAATTGAAATTGGAGAAGAGGCCTACCAGTCTATAGCATTTTTCTTTGGTGTGTCCCCTTTTTCCACAATGGCTGCAAGTGAGCTTTGCTTTCCCATATCTTTTCTCACTTCCCATAGCCATTCCAAATGCATCACTCCAACTCAGTTGCATTGTGCCACTAACTCTCTGCGATTCCTCCATCATGATGGTGTTGTAAGCCTCATCTAAGGATGGAAATGGTCTCTGATTCAATAACTATGACCTATTGGCAGCGTAACTTTCATTCAGTCCATTTAGGAATTTGAAAACTTTATCCTTCTCCTGTTGCTGCACACATTTTTGGAAGCAGTCTGGATTGCATCCTCCACAAGTGCAATGTGGTGGAGGCTTAAAGTGATGTAGCTCTTCCCAAATGCTTATTAGATCATTGTAATATAGATCTACACTCCTGGATTCTTGTGTTATGGTACACAAGTCACTCTACAGCTTACATACCTTGTTGTCATCAGGTTTGAAGAATCGTTTCTATAGCACACTCCAGATCTGGTGTGCATGTTTTATGTAAAAGATTGTGGAGGCTATGCTGGGGTTGATGGACTTCAAGAGCCACAATACAATCAAGTCATTGCAGCACCACCATGAAGGACACAGTGGATCATCCAGGGCAGGTTCCTTGATGCTTCCATCTACAAATCCCACTTGTCATTGATTGACAACACCAAGTTGAAGGATCTGCTGCACGACAAGTAATTTGATCCATTGAGCTCTAGAGTGACAACCACAAGTAAGGTGAATTGCTATCATCTGTCCTGAGAGGTGGGATTGGTTGATTAGTTGAATGCCTTAAGCTAGAAGCCATGATGTTGAAGTGATGGTGTGAGAAAACCTGCTTCAAGAAGACTCCCAGATCAACATTGGCTCTAATACCATGTTAAAAAACATCAAGAAGGTCAACCAGAAACAAAGAAAAGATGAGATTATATGAAGAGAAAAATGCACGACCTAATTATTGCATCGTTCCATTAATCTCTTAAAAACGCAACTGTAGCCAGTGGTAGTTTTTTCTCCTTTTCAGTTAATCCTTATAGTTAATTTAACTAAAAAACTAACTATAACCGACTAAAGAATCACTAGATGATGCAACCGTGGCAGCTCTCTTTCCACTTCATAACTAATGGCTCCATGTCAACAATAGCACTCAGCAAAGTGTGTTTTGCTCATGCTCATTATAAGTAAAGCAAGGTAAAGAAAAGGGTAGTTAGAGTCCGGTATTTGTTGAATTCTGGGTATGATATAGTAGCACTTCATTTATAGTATGTTTGGTTCTTGAAATTTAGAGAAGAAAGTAAAAGAAAATTTTTGGTTCTTGAAATTTAGAGAGGAAAGAAAAAGAAAATACTAAGAAAAATATTTGTGACTATTTAGTTAAGAAGGAAACTCTTATAAAAAATAAAATTAGAGGAAATTGTAGTTTAATGAAGAAAAATTTATTTTCCTCACAAAAAGATTAGGAAAATGAGAAAAAAAAAACCTATTTTAACTCTTATTCTTCCCTCAAAATTTCACCAATTCTTTCTTTTACATATTTCTTCATTATTTTTCTCCAACTGCAAAAGATTTCAATTTCAAATTTCACCAATTCTTTCTTTTATATATTTCTTCATTATTTTTCTCAAACTACAAAAGATTTCAATTTCAAGCTTTCGTTGATTTTATTTATTTTTTATATTTTTGTTTTCTTATTAAAATCCTTTCAAGTAAACATTATATTTAACTTTCAATATTTTTTTTCTTTGTCTATTAGTTATCTTTCCATTTTTGAATTCCTAACTCAAAGCATGCTGTTAACGCATAAATGGCCAAATAACGGAAAAATGGAATAAGGTTAATATTTTGTGTAACTAGTAATGATGGCGATAAGTATGGTACATTGTCCAAATCCAAATTAATTAAATATTTATATACTGTATTTGGAGAGATATATACATATATATATTCGATATGAGCTTCCTATTCTAAATATATATGAACTCACAAAATCTTAATGCATATAAAATACGTACATAAAAACATAAAATAATATTAGTATCAGGTTCAGGTTAGATCCAAGTAGGAAATTCAAGACACAAGGCCCACACATCCAATGTTTGATGTAACGTTATTGCAGATGCAAATGAATGACCAAGCTCCATCGTGCTTACAAAATTTACAGTTTCCTTATCATCTTCTGCATATCATCTCCTCTGGAAGTTAAAAGATTTGATGGAGAAGGCAAAAATCACTGCAAACAGGACACCAAATCCAACCACCATAAATCCTGCAATACCAATGAATTCATGCCTGAACCCGAAAGCTCTCTTCACTAATAGCCTCGTTGACATCGTCCCGGATCCATCTGAAAGTTTAATGATTTTATCACTGTCGACATATTGCGAGGCAACAAGACCGTATAGACTCCAAGCTACAGGATTTGCCCAATAATACCATCTCCACCATATTGGAATTCTCTGCAGCATCAGAAAAGAAAAAGTGCATATATGTTACTATCGATTTACCACAAAGGATTTCTTCTCATAAAAATGTTTTCTTCTCAAAACAGCCCCAGACCCCTTATAGTTTTTTCTACCTTAAGCTGGAATGGTGATTATGTGTGCAGTCTAACTATACTGCTAATTAAACCATCAATATGAACTTATATATTCAGTAGGAGGAAAAAGTTTTATTGCATTACCTTGTGCGGTATCATGAATCCACTGAAGAGATTCCAAAGCATGTAGAAAGGGGCCGCAATGATGGCGGCCACATTATGGTTGGGGGTGACAGCAGTTGTCATCATGCCATAAAAGGTGAAATACAACATAGAGAAGTACATAAAAAAGATGTACCACATAAATTTAGAAGCAGCCCACTCAAATGAAGCCATCAAATAGAATATTGTGCAGTAAATTAGTGCCTGCACGAACACGTAAGGAAACTCAATGGCAACCTGCGGAAAACAAGCATGATTTATGGACCTGGCAAACAAAGTAGAGTGAGATGAGGGAGGAAGTAGCAGAAGCAACACCTGAGCGAATGCAAAGGGCAAAGCTGAATATGTCCCTGCGGCCCTTTCTCTATATGAAACAAATCTTTCAACAGAAACTACTGGCTGAACAGCAGTGCCATTGGTGACTCCAATGAATAGCACTGCTGCATACATTGATCCCATGGCATTAAAAATGTCCTGCTGTGTATCCCTACGATACATTAAAAATCATATAAGTGTAGGAATATTCATTAAACTTAGTAGACATATATAATCAACAAGCATGCTTGAAGCCACTTTACAGTTTTTCTTGCCACATATAAAAACTAGTAACTCTGAATAAATACCATGTAGGAGTTTCATGATTGGTTAGTTGTCATATATAGATGTTGATGACTTCAAGATCCTAAATTTAACATTTAAGAAGATAGAGATGCACAATCACATTCTAATTGTTCAAAAGCATGTAATCATATTACTTGAGCCCAACATATATAAAAGTTCAAATTCGCCTATTCCGGTGATATAACTTGTTATTTGTCATGACACCTATAAGGTCTTAGATTTGAACTATAGCTGCAATTCATTCTCATTCTCTTGGAGCCACAACATTAATCACAATGTTTAGATCCCCATTTGACTCACTTCTCATCCTATAAAGATACACACACTTCAAACATATTAACTTCCAAAGTAACTTTTTCTCTATCTTATAATAAACAAAATTTCATCCTATAAAGACACGCACACTCCAAACACATTAACTTTCAAAGTAACTTTTTCTCTATCTTATAATAAACAAAATTTCAAAATCCAATCATTATTTAGTCATTAAGTTTGTTCAACATCAAGTGCTTGCATCCATAAACTCATACATTATAAACTCATACTCATATCTTAAAAACTAGTTATTATTCTAATACAATATTATATTATCCAATTATTGAACAATCAAATCAAACATACATACTTTTTACATTTTTTTTTTTACGATTCATAATTCTTCCCATGAACAACACACTATTTTAAACCCATCCAAATATTCCAACATGGGCTTCCAAACATTGACAATATGTTTACAGTTACTGTGATTATATATATTGTGTTTGAACAAGTTTAGGTAGTTATGGCATTACAATGCAAACATGTGTTAGATAGTCCAAACTGTGACGAGTGGAACTAAAACTAGCCATGTCTCAATCTGCACCCAGTTAGTGGTCAAAGTAAATTGTTCATGTAATATCAAGTAGCATTTTCCAATTACTATCACCAGTGTAATGAAGAAATAACAGTCCTTGTCTCTTTGGTGGGTATATACAATAAGTGTCAAGTCTTTATGGCAAACGTCAACAAACAACTTGTGCAAGTATAATATATATATATGTGTGTGTGTGTGTGTAGAGAGAGAGAGAGAGTAATAATAGAACAAAACAAAAAACAAATAAACAACTCCAGGAGCTGCTTGAAAAAAGAGGAACTGGCACATGGTAACCAGATAAATGTCAAAGGTTAACCTTTTGGAACCAAACTCCCAACATATCGTTCCCAGCATCAGTGAAATTATCACTGTGTAGAAGCAGCGAACTGCAGTGTATTGTGGGTTTCGCCAGTAAGAGAGGTGCTGTTTCCATAAGCAAGCTGCAAATTGATCAAAATACGACCGCGAATACTTTGTAGGAAAAATAAGATCTTTTGAATCAACAGTTGGTTTTCTTAGCCTCTCAACCAGTTCTTTATTAAACCTGAAGCATAAAAGAGGTATTTAGCTTTTGAGAATAATATCCATGTCAGACATGAAAAAGCAAGTTTGACTAGCAAGCTGAATCCTAAATTCACGCACTGATTTAGTTTAGATTTTCTGTAAACTTCAGCAAAATCAACTTCCAGGCGGTTTTCCTCTGCTGATGATGTAACCTCTAACATCCATGTAGCAGGATTCTGTCCTGGCCTGATCCTTGATATTCCATCAATCCCCTAAGAAGTCACAAAATGAATATGACATAATTGAATTCATGATAGCATACACCAAATTGCAAGAAAAAAGTCTCAAATATCTAACCTCAAAATACTCTATGAGTTTGCCGGATTTGGGACCAAGCGGACCAGCATATATAACCTCCCCTCCCCTTTTCATAAATAAAAGCTGCAGCACAAACTCAGATCAATTGAATGTCAGAACCAACCATGATATGAGAAGAAGATAACAATGAAACAATAAAAGAACCTCCAACAGTTGAATGAAATTTTGTGGCAGATGGTCAGCTGACCAGACTATATGACTATTTTGTCTAAATGCAATAAAGAACAATATATTTAATTTCCTTCCAGTGTATGGCTGATAAAACAAAACTGTAGCAAATGCTAAGGTACCAAAAGACTACTAATATGATCTGTTAGTTCAAACATTAAAGCGTTCAATTTGACAGGGTTTAGTAACGGGAACAATAATTTTCTTGAAGAATGGTGTTAAGAAGTACATTGCATAAATCAGGCACATTGTCTTGTAACCAAATAACAGGTAAGTATCTGTGTTACTTGTCTACTGTATTAATAATAATCAGTCAGTAACAGAGAAAAGTTGCACCTCATCAAAGGATTCAAAAATGTCAATGCTGGGTTGATGAATCGTGCAAACTATAGTTCTTCCAGTATTCACAATATTCCTCACAGTTCTCATGACAATGGCGGCAGCCCTAGCATCCAGCCCGGATGTGGGCTCATCCATGAAGACAATAGAAGGGTTGGCTACCAGTTCAACAGCAATAGTAAGACGTTTTCTTTGTTCTGTTGATAGTCCATCAACTCCTGGTAAACCAACCAAAGCTCCTTTCAAAGAAATGAGCTCTACAAGTTCCATTACCTCATCAACAAACGCCTGAGAAATTGAATATCCATGAGTTACCTAATGTCTTGAATATACAATCAGTAGTGACCATTAACTGTACCTTTTGGGTTTGCAAGTCTATATCTGATGGTAACCGTAGCCAAGCAGAGAAAAGAAGTGATTCATGAACAGTTAAGCAGGGAGAATGAATATCATTTTGCTCACAGTACCCTGATACTCTAGCAAAGGTCTCTTGTTTTTTGGGATAACCTGATATATCTATATTTCCTTCTATAACTCCTCCAGTCTTTCGACCAGCTAATACATCCATAAGCGTTGTTTTTCCGGCACCACTTACTCCAACCAATGCAGTGAGCACACCAGGCCTGAATGCTCCAGTAATGTTATTCAATAACTGCAATTTGTTCTCTGATATGCCTTGCTGCTTCAGTTCCTGATAATTGGTACATAATGGGTTATTAGGAAAAAAATATTGAACAAATGATATTTGAGAATCAACAGAGAGTGTACACACCAGGGGCACATCCACATAGTAATTGATATTGCTGAAAGTCATAGAAAGTGGCTGAAAAGGAAGCACCATGCCTTTTTGTTTAAAACTTTTTTCTGTGAAACAAATTATAATGAAGTTAAGTGTGCATCAGATGCTAATTTCAACAAGACAAAGCAGACTAGGCACAAGCACTAAACCAAGAATACTAAGTTGTGGCTTTTTATATTTGTATTTAAATTTAGAAACTAAGTTTTCTTACTAGCAAATGAGCCTGAGTGCTGCAAAAAGTCTCGAAGCCGGATAACAACAGGTTCTGCTTTTTGCATCTTCTCCCTATCTTTGAGCTCCTCCTTAGAAACAATAGCTTGACGCTTCCCCAGAGCTTCAGGAGATTTGAAAGTTGGGCAGAAAAAGGCAAAGGAATATTCAGTTTCCTCTGACATAATAAAAAACATCCCTAACTGCAAAAAATTGGGTATTTCAAGAAATGTAGACTTACGGTTTAGCTTTGAGAGGAACAAGGTGAAAAGGATATTGAATAAGGTAGTATAGCCAATCAAAGCACCAACACCAATCCAGTACCAATAACTTTCAGGGAACAAACTGCGAGACTTTAGCAATGCCTTGCCCAGTGATAAAGTTGAGTTGGTCACACTTCTCTACATGGATAAGAAGTTTAACTTTAGTACTTTTGTTTGATTGCAGAGTTAAATCTCTTGTAATAACTATTATGTAGTCTGTCAATCTCCGTTGATCCATAGAAGTTACAAGAACTAATTCTGTTTCAAAATATAAAATTAATGCATTTTTTTGATGTAATCTAACAATACATTGCTAAGATTCAGTGCACAACACTCTTGCCTCTCTCTCTCTCTCTCTCTTCTTTTCTTTCTTTTTTTTGGGGGAATCTCATAATATTAAATACACTGAGAATATCTAACGTTAGCAAAATTATTTATTGGTGCAGAGGTTAACCTAAATCTACAGGTAATTCAAAATTACTCTTCTTAGGATCTGTATTTATGGAACTACTTCATAAAACTGTTTCTTATCAGTATATCATACAGACTGCTTGATAAATTATATACAATTATATATGTGTGGGTGAGTGTATTTGTAAGTCTTTTCCAAGTTCTAACACAAGTTACTCAATTTGTAAGGATCCGTGCATTCTCTTGCTTCTTCCCTTCACTAGTTTTAGTTATAATTGAAGAATAGGAACCTACAAAATGCATGGTCGTTTATCATATCATGGATAACCCTCTCCAAGTTCAAACAGAATTTTACTCAATTCTTGAGGACTTTTAAATTTTCGTAGTCTTTCCCTTTACTTGTTTTAGTTACATTTGAAGAATGGAAATCTACAAATTGCATGGTCTTTTATTATACACTAAATAACCAAAAGCGGTCAAATTCCAGAAGATGAATTTGGCTGATGAACTCAATTATGTGAACAGCTTGTATAAGCCTTCTTGCGCCAGATATAATTTCCAAAACATGACTTGAAAAATTGACTACTATGCTTCCCTTAACAAAATCAATAACTAAATTTTCTTCAGTCAAGATGGTGTATCTATAAAGGATGAAGTAACATTCAAAGAGGACATGCAATTTTTATGGGAAAAAACAAAATCATATTATACTACTGCAACATAACCAAGATCAGGTGATTTCCATAATGACCTAGGAATAGGATTAGAAGAGTCTTCATAATTTTGAAAATATCCGAGAATAAGATCAAAGTTGTGCTGTCTCTAATTCTATCTAAGGATATTCAAGAGAAAAAAATAGCAAATGACCACAGAGTGCATTTAAATAACCATCAAGTATGGATTTGTTGGGTAACAGCATTGGATAATCAAAGTGGCATATGAAGCTTTCAACAAGATATAGTTAATTTAATCGGTCAATCATGGCACATGATTATTCAAAATTTAGCCCATGCGCATGGTACGTAATTATCCTGATAAACCACAAGAACACCTTCAATTTGGTATGATCAAACAAATGGAATTCAGTTTCTATTTGACCATCCTATTATTATTGGATCCAGTCACCCAATTGATTAGAACATCTCACATAAAAAAGCATGATCCATAAATATTTCCATACAAATGGCCAATTTGCTCTTATAAGATATATTCCTTATATTTACTCTAAGAGCATCAACTAAATTAGCTAACAAAATTCAGAAGTAAGGAGTGAAGTTCAAAGACCAATTATTTATGATATACCTCATCCCAGGAATGCCCAAGGAATTCATTCACAGAAACAGCATCTTGAGCATACATCAGTGGAGAAATCCAAAATCCCCAAATCCACCAGCTAGGAATCCTATCTGTCAAAGTCAGGATGTTGGGTTAAATCTTCAGGATTTATAAGAAATATAAAAAAAGATTTTTGATGGAGTGACAGAAGATTTCATTTACCTCTTGAAATAATGTATCCTCCAAGAGCCATGACTACCAACATAGCAAAGGATCCAAAAGTATTTGCCACGACCATGTTACGGCCCAAGGAACCAATCAGACGAAAAAGAGCAAGAGACATTTGATGAAGAAAGAAGAAAAGCAAGAATTGCCGAAGAAATCTGCAGTTTTAAATGTTAATTTAGAGCCTTCATTCATCATGCTTTCACCATTCTACACAAATCTTAAGATCAGGCACCTGGTAATGTTTGGATCAAATCCAACCACATAGTATGTCACTGCCACCCAGGAACCAGACTCTACTAATGAAGTTGGAATGCTCAGAAACCATGAAGGTATTGTATATGCCCAACAGGGATAGAAGTGCAAGTCCCTGTGCTTGTAAAGAATCGGAAGCTTAGTAACTAGCATGGAAACCTCTGTGAAGCCATTAAAGAGCATAATCACCATTGAAAAATACAATTCTCCCAAATACAGGCCTCCATCATCAATTGTATCATGATGCAATGTAGCCCGACAAAAAACACTCATGGTGATCAGAGCAACCAAAAGAAGCTGAAAAGAACCACATTTAAATGCATGAATCAGTTTAACACAAACAGAGTTGATGGCAAATCAGTAATAGAAATAGTGATAAATTCAAATGCTCAAAAACTTTGTTTATCGTCATATGGATTAATTATTTTTTGACAGGGGGTCTGTTACATAATTTGATGATGATATTACCTGTATAAATTTAAACACATAGATAAACAAATTCCGCTTCATCAGCAACAGTTGCCAACTAAAGTTGGTCTTAAGAAGTTCTTTCTTCTTGACTCCATATGGACATGATGATAAAGCCGCAGGATGATTATAACGAGTATCAAATGGAATATCCAGCTCCTCGGATAAGTTCTTGCCAATGTTGTATGTGCTAAAAGCTTCAGCAAAACTCACAACTGGTATGTATTGATAAGGCTGATCAGGTAAGGCCCAATATTGTTCTTGGTCCTTCTTGGATACAACCTATAAGAAGCAAACCTCATTTAAAATAAATTCCAGGGAGCAACACACATTAAACTATCTAATATGTACTTCTTGAAGGAAGTCTGCAACATTTTTCCTCTCTGGACAATAGAAACCCATATAAGCAAAGAAGTCGAGAACAGCAGCACAAGGTCCCTGGTATACAATCTTGCCCTCAGACAAGAGAATGATATCATCAAATAATTCATAAGTCTCAGGTGCTGGTTGAAGCAGGGATACGACAGTTGTTGCATCAAGTGCACGGGTTGAATGCCTAAGATACTTGATTATTTGGTATGCTGTTGAACTATCAAGGCCATTTGAAATTTCATCCATGAATAGCACTCTTGATGGACCCACCAATAGCTCACCTGTGAAACACATCACCTAGGTAAGCTTGTAATAATATAATCTATCTATTTTTATCCAAAATCATAATTTAGGATATGCACCTGTTGTCAGACGCTTTTTCTGACCACCAGAGATCCCTTTAACCATTTCATCTCCAACTAGAGTATCCGCACAAAGATCCAATCCTAAAATCTTTGAGAGCTATTTGTTAATAGAATGATAATTAATGGCCAGATGTGAATTGAATGAAATGATAATGCCTTAAAATGGCACTGTTATTATTTACTGTGAGAGAAGTAGCTGCAGAGCAGAAACTTTTATTTTATATGCAAATATTGAATTTGATGATGTGCGAAACTACAGAAAGTGCAAAGACGATTTGCCCCTTTTTTCAGCTTTGAATATTATTAGAAAGCAAAATGTGCACTCAATGTGCAAGGAAAAATGTTCATATATGAAGATAGTTTTAAAACTTTCTCATCAGAGTGCATATTATGTTAACTCAAGATGCTATATAAAATAGAGAAATAGTTTTAAAACTTTGATATTTTAAGTCTTGAGAGACATAAGATGCATTAAAGTGAAAATCAAGCTTAAGTTTCTACACTACTGAAGCAATCATTAAAATTTTTTACATTTTATAAATTTTTAAACCCTCAAAACACACGTATATACCTGTTGAGCAAACATCTCATCAAAAAGCTTAAATTGTTAAAGAGAAGTATCATGCAATATTCAATTACTCATCATATGCCCTCAACATGCAGGCATTATTATTGTTTGCAAAAATGTTGCACATACAGTACTTTTCCATCAATAGGTGGTGGTTGGGATTTAAACTCAGGATCTCGTACTTGACCGGGCTCTAATATTACGTTAAATAACCTTCACATCTAAAAATTAAAATTGCTAAAGAGGTGTATCATTTAAAATCTAATTACTCTAGCAAAATCAAACATACAACATTTCAAAAAATAATTTCACTCACTCACTCACTCACTGACTTCCTCTCTCTCTCTCTCTCTCTCTCTCTCTCTCTCTCTAGTATATAAACATGCTCAAAATCCAATAATTACCTTTATTTATAATCAAAGATTTGCCTAATTTCCATGCATACACACACCCACATATATGTATACCTTAAAATGTAAATTTAACCCAATATACTATCATATTATCCAATTATCACATAATTTGATATATATATATATATAGAAACACAAGCAATCAAATCATGTAAACCATTTATAAATTTTCAGAAAAAAAACATACACACTAATTTTAACCCCTCAATTTGCAAACGTAGCCTGCATCACGAAGACTGGATCTTGAATTCATACTGTAGCAAAAACTGCTGCAGCAAGAAAAATCCCAGCTGCAGCAATAATTTCAATATTTTCTTGATATAGGGACTGCAGCAAGAACTCATGCTATAGCAAGACAATGTTACTACACTACCAATCTGTAGTAATGAGACCTAGGATGCCAATTTATAGGAAAATAATCCCATAAAAAACACCTCCTTTGGCAACAACCCAATGCATTAGCATCATTCAAACACTTATAAGACCAAGAACACCAAAAAAACAGCAATTTCTGAAGACCAACTTGCAGGGAAGATGCCAAAGAGTTTGTTTTTCCTAATTCTTTTAGTTTAGGGCTGTCAATTGTTACATATTATTCGGTGATGTCTGATGCCAAGGTAATTTAATTTTATATGAGATTTATTTAACTAAATTCAAATTATAATATGAGGTTATAATTTATTTATCAATACTTATTTGAGTTCTATTATGTGTGAACTTTATGCTTTATGCTTCTGGATATTCTTTGAATGATTGAAATACTAGAGCATCAGTTGAAAAACTTGAACCTAATATGTGTGTTTAGAATGAAAATAAATAGATACATTACTTTTAGTTAATTCACATATTATTTTATTAGGCACTCAGAACAGTACAAAACAATTACAAAAGAGTATTGATAAGTAAATATGGTAAATATGCAACATGTTGTTGTCAAGGTTAATAAAGGGAAAATACCTTCAAAATGTACTGTACCAAAAGGCCTGTCTCCTTCCCTTCCAAAGACAACGCCTGTATAATAAAGCAAAATAATTTTTTTGTTTTTCGGGTAAGATATTTAATTTAAACTAGATCCTAATAAATAATATACATCATAAAATTCAAAAATGGAAATGCTTATTGTTCAATGAAACAGCCTTTGCCTGAGATACACAAGAAAACTGCAGAGGAAAACCAAAGAATTTTGTTGATTAGTTCATGTCCATTATAATATAGGGTGAACTTGACACAGAGGCAATCAAACGTGTCTCCATATGTTACTTTGCTGGTTCTTATCACCTAGGGGTATATCGTTCATGCAAAATAAGGATAAAGATTCTTTTCATCATGGTTAGCCAGTGTCTATTCTGTCAGTTGTTTAGATTGTGTCCAGGTCACAGAAATTCCAGGTCCTCCCTGCTTCTCGCCAATATGAATCTATCAGAGCTGAAATTGTCCAATCTAACTTCGTTGTGCCTTCTAAACTGATAGCATACAAAATAAATCACACCAGTCTTGAACCATTTGCTAAGGTCAAGGTTTTTCTCATAAAAGAAAGGGGCATCTTCTCAACCAGGTGCAATCATCTGATTCAAACCCATTGAATGTTGAGGTAAACTCTCCAAACACTCCTAATTCTAAAGATTCAGATATCATAAAGAAAATTACCTTGACATCCCCACAGATCTTTGGGACGGGACTATAACCTGTACTTAATACTCCTTGAACATTTTCATGATTTCCAATAAGCTACCCGTAATCATAAAACCTTTGTCACAAGCTATTACACCATTTCCATTCTCAAAACACTATCCAAAGCATTAGGATATGAGAATAGGAGGAACAACATGGAGGTGGAGACAAAGGCCCCAAAAGAAAATAAGATATAGATTGGCTGAGATCACCAAAAGAAGAAAAACTAATTAGGAGTAAGAAGTTTTCATAAGTCCAACAGCTCACTAAAGAGGAATAAGACAAGATTAGTTGCTTCAACATTTGCACCATTAACAAAAATGAATACCATGAGAATGTTATTGCCATCGGTAGCCAACTTTGGATGGAGATTACACCAATTTGATATCACGAATGCCTTCTTGTGTGGTAAAATTAATGAATCTAAACAGAAGTTCCTCCAAGATTGGTCCTACAATTGGTAATCATGCGGCACACAAATTGAGAAAGACACAGTATAGGCTAAATCACTTCCTGAGGGCTTAGTTTGAAATGTTTATTAAGGCCATGCTAATTCTTTGATTTAGACAGAGCAAGAGTCATCATACTTATTTGTCAGAGATTTAAGTTCACAGTAGTCTATAACTCAAAGGTATATGTGGAAGAAATCATAGTAACTAGAGATGATACAGATGGAATTCACAAATTAAAGAATGCTTGAGGAACAAGCTTGAGATTAGATATCTTGGAAAGGTAAAATATTTTTTTGGCATTGAAGTGGTTCATTCTCTATAAGAAAGTTCATATCTAAAATAAAGTATGTGGTCAATCTTTTAAATAAGACACATAAATTGGGCTGCAAACCAATTGATCCGCTTATAAACTTCAATTATAGACTAAGTGATGTTCTAGAAAATGTAGCAATAGATAAAAGTAGTCACCAAATGCCTACTGAATGATAGATTTATTTATCAGAGCCGAGATCATGATGTTATTGGAGTGAGCCAATTTTTGCATAATTCAATTGAGTGTGAGGTGCTAGAAAGAATATTTGATTTGGTATTCACATATTTTATTACCTAGTTTATAGGTCTAGATATTCATGTCACCTATTTGTTAAATAATTAAAGATTTAAATTGTACGTGAAAAAAGAGACAATGAAGTATAATAAAAGAACTACTAGATTAGTGCATTTAAGTCCACATTCATTGACAAATTCCCCAAAGAGTCTGAGTATACTCTTTCTATTGATTTACTCTTACATTTATTATAATAACCATTTATTATAGGAGTGATATAAAATATAATAATAGAAACAGATCAACAAGATCATATCATGCCACATACTCCTAATTATACAAATATGATATAATTTAATCTAATCTAATCAAATCAAATCAACTCGTATTATTCTAGTATGTATATTACATACAAAATGTATAACTATATCATAATTGAAGAATCATGTATTTTGACTAAGTGGTAGATTAGATACTTCTCCATTATAGCAACCAGTAACTATCCATCATGTTTATATGTGACATCTTGATTCTTCTTATGCTAGGTTTTTTTCCTCACTGTTAGATCAATTTACGTGTTATCTTATCCTCCTCATTGCCTTTAGAAAAGATACATGGCAATGTACCTATCTTATTTTCTCATTAGTATCTTATGATAAATTGTATTTTACTTACTACTTGTTCATGGCGTCATTGTTAAAATATTAAAAGAATTAAACTATGGTGAAGGGAGACTATGAAATACAAGACAAGACTTAATTTGTCCGACCATTTAGACTTACATCGAAGAACAGATGTCCAAAGTGCACAAAATATATTTTTTTCCCTCAATTCTCTCTCATAGATATGTAACAATTATCATCTATTTATAGGCGAAACATATAATGTAACAATGGAAAAAATTCAACAAAATTATATCATATCAAATATTGCTAATATGAAAGATGTGATGATTTTATCTAATTAAATCAAACATAATCAAATTTGTTACTAACATATATGATTTTCTTTCTAATATTCCCCCTCAAGTTGAACATGGAATATTCAACAATGAAAATAAACTCTTCCTCTTATCTTCAATAAAAGATCTATAAGAGTGAATGGAAGAAACACCAAAATAGGCCTAAAACCAATGAAAACTTTGTTTGCATGGGCATAATGCAAAATCCCTTATTGTTCTTTGAGGCAAGGAAACAGTTTTAAAATTTGTTAAAATTCTACTCAGGTAGTAATCAAATTCCACGCAGCAAACTAACTAGAAACTGAGAGCACCAACCTACCGAAAATTAACTGCCAATTTTTGTGATGGTGTTTGGGAGGCAACCAATTTGAGGGCATGAAGAAAGTCTAAATGGTAGTGATAAAAAATTCAACCTTTAAGGATGGAAACAAACCTCTAAACCACTGCTTTTTTGAACCAAAGGAACAAAGTTTATAATTTCTCATAAAGTAAATCTAACTCTGATACTATGTTAAAATATTTAAAGAATTAAATTGTGGGTAAAGAAGGACAATAAAACACAAGACACGAATTAAATAGTTTGACCATTTAGGTTCAGATCCACGAACAAGTGCCCAAATGGCGCAAAATATATTCTTTTTCTATTGATTCTCTCTTACAGGTGTATTACAATAATCACTTATTTATAAACAAAATATATAATGTAATATCGGAATGAAATGAATAGAATTATACCGACCAAATTAAGCCTAATTAATCTATTACTAGCATACATAATTTTCTTTCCAACATATATCACTTCCTAAAACAATCATTGAAGCCTTAAGGCAACCTAATTGGTGCACTATTGTAATGAAGAAAATGAATGCTTTAGATGCTAGTGGCACCTAAAAGTCGGTACATTTACCTACCGATAAAAAGATTATTGTGCAAATGGATATTTACTATTCAATTTAATTCACATGGATTAATTACATGACTTAAGGCTCGCCTCATTACTAAAAGCTTTACCTTGATGTAAACGGTTGATTATCCAAAAACCCTTTATCCTATGACTAAGCTGACTTTTGATTGGCTATTCATTTCTTTTCGAGCTAACAATGACTAGACCCTATATTAGGTGGATGTTAACAACACATTTTTATATGATGACCTCCAAGAAAAAATCTATATAGAACGCCCACCTAAATTTTGTTACATAAGAGAGCATGTGAAAGTTTGTCACCTTTTCCAGTTGTTGTAGTCACTGTATAGTTTCAAATAGAACCCTTGTCCCTTGTTTGAAGAATTGAGTAGGGAATTAGAGAAGTTATAAATGACACAATGCAAATCTGATTATTCTTCTTTTTAAAAGCTAACTACATTGGGCATCATGCTACTAGCTGTGAAAGTAGATGATATTATTATTAAAAAGAATGGTGCAGTAGAGATCTCAACTTTAAAATCCTTCCTCCACAACTAGTTTCAATCTAAAGATTTATGTTAACTGAAATACTTCTTGGGAATTAAGGTGACAGAGAGTAAGAATGGTGTTTTCTAACATAAAGAAAATATTTACGTGATTTGTTAGCAGGAACTAGAAAATTAGGGTCAAGCTATGCATTACTTTAATGCTTTGTAATCAATAGTTCACTAATGAGACCCATTTGCAAATCTTGAGAAGTATCTAAGGCTAGCAGAGAAGCTAAACTTTCCTATAGGGTCTCACTCGACATTGCCTCTCTATAAGCATTATGAGTTAGTTCATGTACAATCCTTTTGTACATCATTAGAAAGTTTCATAACATATTTTGTGTTATTTAAAGGGAGATCTTAGACTAGGAGACATTATAAGAAACATAAACACAACCAAGATGAGTGTCTTTCAAATGCATATTAGGCATGATCTAAGATTGATTGTAGATCCACTATTAGTTGTCATATTTTTATTAGAGGAAATTAGTTTCATATATGAGCAAAACATAGAATTTTGTGCCAAGGTTGACTATGAATCAAAGTATAGAGCAATTATTCTATGAGATAATGTGAGTACATCAACTTCTGTTTAAAGTTGGCAATTGTCCATGTTAGCTAAGTTGTAGTTGTTAGTGATATGCCCTCTAACGCCAATAGAAAATAAGGGATACTAGAAAGGCATTTGGTTGTATATGTACTTTTCACATTAATTAATAAAATATTAATTTCATATTTATAAGAATTAAGAATATAGACATAAAACTGTCTCAATACTCGATTACTAAAATAAGTTTGCAGTTACAGACACTCTAAAGGATATTAGAGGGTCGGTACGATTGGTATATCTTGTATTTGTACAATGAATGTCATGTCGTTTGGTATGAAATACTGAAAATACATATGTGTGAATGCGTCACTAGAGAATTAGCATTCAATCATTGACTCACGAAACGAAACAGATGTATGGGGTTCACTTTTTGTTATCGACGTCTTATTTTGTGATCATGTTAAGTACTTGCAGATCTTAAACCTGAGAAAACATAGCTATCTTGTGTGCATGATGATTAACATGTTATTAAGGCATTGAAGGCCAATATCAATTCTAATATAAGATAGGATTATAAGCCCAATGTGCTGTTACCTGAATGCGCATGGGGCATGTGTATGTTTAACAAGGAATTTGTCTCCTTGTAAGTCAGCAAGGCGTTTGTTCTTCGTAATTAGTTTTCTATAAGACAAAAATCCTTAGGCAAAATAGTATGTGATCGAAAAAAAGTTTTCAATAGAAACATTAGTCTCGTGAGGTAACACCAATTAGTCATATGACCAAGTAAGACAAAAGGTCTATACCACATAGTACTTACGATCAAAAGTTCATGTGATCCATTTCACCTCATTTTAATTTTGCTACGATATGGGTAGTAAGCTTGGCATTACCCATATTATTTGAGTTATGCCCGTTGCTAATTAAGGATGAACATAGAAAGTCATACACAAAAAGCTGTTTTATATGATGTGTTAAATTCATAGATAGCATGATTTATTTGGTGGTAATTAGATTGAACCAAATAAATTGTCATAGTGTTTATTAATGATAAAAACATTAATTAGAAACGTAATGATTTATTTGGTGGCAATTGGATTAAACTAAAGTTGTCTTGGTGTTCATTAATGACAAGATTATTAATTAAAACCGTAATGAAACCTTCAATTTAAGTAATGGGATTAATTAAATTAAATGATTAAATTAAAAGGACAAGAAATAAATGGAATTATTTGATATCAATCATATTTGTTAATAATATAATTATTAACTAGAAACATGATAACCTTTGATATGATTAATGAGATTAATTAAGTTGAAAGATATAATTCTATTAAACTTTAATTATTAATAAAGATTAATAAATAAGAGACTAGATGGAACTTAATTATTAGTGAAGATTAATAATTAAGAGTTACAGGTTGTAATTATTAAAGAGTTTAATAATGGAAAGGTACAGGGGCTAGTAATTACTAAAGATCTATGCAGTGTGCCCAGGGAGCCCATAACTAGTATGCTTTAGTATCTTAAGCATAAATACATGTCTTAAAAGAGTTCTAAGCATGAAAAATTTGATAATTTTTGTGTACTGCACTCCACATAAGGAGAAAAGTTTAACCACTTTCACCAAGCCAGAGCATTTTATTTAAACAAGGAGAAAGAATTAAGTTTTTGTCTATAGTAATGCTGATTAAGCCCATACTAATGTCGATTATGCAAAATAGTTGATGATCAACCTTTGAATATCATACGCATTCAGGTGGAAATTCTGTTATATTGAGGAGTAGAAATGAGAACGCAGTTGCAAGATCGAGTGTAAACGCAGAATGAATTTAAGTCAATGACACATGGGATCTATGAATTACTACACGAGAAGATAATCTTAGAAAATCTTAAGATTATGGGGTAAATTCCAACGAGACTGTATTATGATAATATTTAAGCAATCAATATTGCACAGTACCTAGTGCAACAAGATTACACAAAGCAGATAGAAGTTGATAAGCATTTTATAAAGAAGTTATAAAGAAGAGACTTAAAGATTCCCTAATTTGCCTTCCATTTGTCACCAAAGGAATAAACTCATTGACATACCTTTGCTAAGAGGAATTATGGTACAGCGTTATAGAGTTAGTTTACAATTTTGGAATGGAGACATCCATTCATCGGCACAAGGGAGTGTCGAACAATAAGAAATGTTTTTCTCCATTTTAGGAACCAATGTGTTTCAGTGAAAATTCTTGATTCCAGAAGGATTAATTTTGATTTGTAAATAAGGAGATTTTCTTTCGTTTTTTTTATCTTTCCTAGTTTAGTCTTCAAGGTTGTATATATACAGGAAAAGCAAGAAGACAATCCATGAAACTCATGAATAACTCTGATTGTGAGGACTGTACAATGCTATGCAAACTAAACTAAACATGCATGGAGTGGTTCTTATAACATGTTCAGAGATCAAACAAGGAGGCTCACAGACAGAGTGGGAGTGGTGATTTGTATTTTGGCACGTCTAGTTTGATCAGGACAGTTCATTTTCTATTGAATTAGATTTGCCTGATTGTTTGGATTAGTGAAACTAATTTCTCTGCACTCAAAAGAACAGCTTAGTGAATGTATTGTCACCATCCATAAAAATGCAAGAACCTTCATGAATATGTCAAGATCTTCATCAGGCTTTGTTCCAGAAATCTTTTCTCTCCTTGAAAGTTCCAGAAGCATATCTGAGGCAAGTTTAAGGGTCAGAATCCAGCTGAAAGTATAGTGGTGTGAAATTACTTTATCAACCTTACCATATTTATAACCAACACCTAGACAACGTGCTGAGAAGTCAAGTGTTTCTCTTACAGTCATCTCTGCTACGTGCCAGTCTTGTTGACTGACATATGCAGATGTCCTTTGGGGTACAAACTCGTTGAGATCATGTCCATTGTAAGTTACTTCACCTGACATCTTAACGATATCAAAGTTTCAGTCTCCAAAGTTATCCATGTGTTACCGAAAGTTTGTGACTGCATGGCATAGCAGGACATGATTAGAAACTTTTGTACCTGAACATCAGATTTGAGGCATCCAGCAAGGGCTAGTAGCAGTGTTGTCTTTCCAGAACTTGGAGGACCCAGTAATAAAGTTAATCTAATGCATAAACAAGAACATGTTAAGTTACATGTGCAAATTCCAACTCAGGAGACTAATGAAGAAAAACAATATCAATACATGCCTTCCTGGCCGAATTATTCCACTAATATCATCTAAAATTGTCAGCTTCCTTCTCTTACCAGAATGTATTCTTAGCTGCCTCAATAAAGCCTTGAATTGAAAAATTGAACAGAAGTCAGACACAAAAAAATACAAGCAGTACACAATAATAATTCAAGATAGACCATGCCATACCTCAGCCATGTTGATAATAAAATTTGGAATTGTAGGCAAAGCTCTACTACCAATGTGAACAAATGATTCAACTGCTAAATGCTTAAATCTCACTTCAACCTTTGGGAAGTCCAGATCAACTCTGCAAAAATATATCATGGGCAAAACTCAAGAACTCAAACAGTATGTGCTAGAGTTCTAACTTAAAAAATCGGAAGAAAAGCACCCATTACATAATAATGATTTCATAATTGGCATCCATATTTTAGTTGGTATTATTTGGGATAGTGTTCTTAATTAGAATAGTATTTTTCCTTGTCTACGAAGATAAATATTTATACTAGTGTACATGTATATTTACAAAATCCACTCTATTTAGAAAGAGACAAAATTATGTGATATTCCTCTTTACCAAAAATATACTCCTAAAATTTCTCTTTACATAGACTTTTGGAGCAACTCCATGGGTTTGGAGCTCGGATACATAGTGTTCACTTTTTTAGTTATCCACTAATGATCTACTACAAGATAGAGTTGCAAAAAGATTGTCAGATAGGCAAGCTCTTGATCCAGATACAATAAAATTTTGACATGAAAGTTCATTTAATCTACTACATATGTCAATGTGATGCATAATATTTGTATATGTTTTCCAATAATAACAATTATCATTACCATAAAGAATTGAAAACATTCATTCTTTGATGAATTGGCACATACCATTGCAAATATAAATACTGGGTGCCTAATTTGACATTTTTAAGAAAAGACAAACAACGTAATTGTCTTTTATATTGAAATTGTTAGCGATATTCCCTATAATCTAGAAAATGAGGAATATTAGAAGGGCATTTGTTTGTATGTGTACCTTCCGCATTAAATTAATAAAATGTTGATTTTAATATCAATATTATAGTAAGTTTTATCATACATATGAATCTTAATTGGCGTAAAGCATTGCATGTACCTATGAGTTTGAATTAACTAGCTTTATTCATAAGGAGTTATAAATATCGACACAAGGTTTGCTTGGCACTCAATCACTAAAATTAGTCCACAAGTCAAAAACATTCTAAAGGGACTGTTATGGAAGTATATCTGGTACTATGGAATAATTATATGTAAAAATTCTGTCAATTAGTGTCATAATGTACATAGACAATATGATAGAAAAGGTACAATGTAGGCTATACATAGAATGATTAGGACTGATACTCACTACTAAATATAGACCCCAAAGTGTGTATAAATATGTAACCTTGATTATTCAATGAATAAAAGAAAATCAGTTCTTTTACATAGTACTAGAGCCATAAGCTCAATAACCCTAGCCATCCATTATCACCATGGCTCTATGGAGGGAGTACTTGCCACCATCGGTGCAAATTTTTGCTGGAACTGTAGCTGATTTCCAGCGTAGGGCAATGTTCTGTTTAGAGCAATTTGCTTAATATTGGCTAGGAGACATTTGCCACAGCCACCAATGTGTTCCCCACCATCAAATCAGCCAGCCCTCCTAGCCCCATCGCTGGAATCAGAGCGTGTGAGACACGCGCCACCACTGCAGCCGGCAGTCAACCACATGTGCAAGCCGAAATTCTTTTTTGGCTAGTCCCATCAAAGTTGCGGGCTATTTCTGGCCTGTTGTGCCACTAGTTTTTGGCTTTAAGCTACAATTTCTTTCTTCTCACTTTTATTTCATTATTTGGGTCTCTAGTTCTATTCAGGTTCAATTCTGATTTACTAGAATATTGGAAATTATTGTTGGATATCTTACGTTGTTTGTTTGAATTAGTATGACAAGCAAAGAAAAATAGTTTGTTATGACAGATGCTATTCTAATGATATCCAAGATAATAGATAATAAATTAATTGCTCCTAATTACTTTAATTAGATTAAAACTATCAATATATATTTGCAAAGTATATCAAAGGATAATCATCTCACTTATGATCTACACACCGATAACACTCACAAAGAATGGTTGCGAGTCGATTCATGTTTGTTCTTGCAGATTAAAAATTCTATAGATAATGAAGTTGTAAGTTTGGTTGATCACTATTATTATGTTAAGGAATTGATAGAATATTTAAAATTCTTAAATTTTAGACAAGGAAATATTCCATGGATCGAAGATGTGTGTAAAGGATTTTATCGAGCTAATAAAGTGATTAGTCTTCGAGAAAACATATGAAGAACTAAACATGTTATTCGCCTTCAGTACTGATATTGAAGTACAAGCATAATGAGAACCAATGGGTGTAATGAATTTTTTGCCAGGATTAAACTCAGAGTTTAATATGGCCAAATCATAGATTTTAACTGGAGCAGATATTCCTTCATTGCCTGAAACCTTGGTTAGGATATTTCATGTAGATATTGATGCTTCTCTTGAATGACAGTTCAAGAATCCAGTGCACTCGCTAGTTAAAAGAGTAAAATAGGAAGAAAATCTAATTACAAAGAAAGCTCGCGAAACTCTACTAATCGAAATTAGGATTTAGGGAGAGTGGTTTGCTATTATTATCATGAACTAGGAGATACTAAATGATTTTTTGCAAATTGCAGAATAGAAATCAAAGATCTCAGTTAGCAAATGTTGTAGCCTCACACGATACTCCACATTGCACAGTAGAGCACTCAGTTACTATTTTTGCAGAGGAGTACGCTAAATTTGTCTAATATTAAGAGGCACTAAAGGATTCATCTCATCTTGTCATCGCCATTGCTAAGTTAGTTAACAAAAACACATCTCTTCTTTCTTCTTCATCTAAATGGATCACTGACACTGGTGCTACAGACCATATGACAAGTAACCTAAAACTTTTCTCCGCCTTTCAACCTTATAATTCTCTGTCTAGTGTCACTTTAGTTAGTAGTTCTATTGTATTAGTCTTAAGCTAAAGCATTTTTAATCCCACCCCTCTATATCTTTAAAATCAGTATCAAATCTTCAAGGATTTTCCTTTAACTTGCTCTTTGTCAGTAAAATATCATACACTTAATTGTTGTGCCGCATTTTTTCCTACTCATTGCTTGTTTTAGGATCTTACGAAGAAGAAAATCATTGGCAAAGGGCATGAATCAAGAGGTTTGTACATGTTTAATGCTCAAGAATCACAAACTACTGCTTGTTTAGGAGTTCTGACATCCATGGATGCCCATTGCTGAATTGGTCATCCACTTCTACTTGTGCTTAAGAAGTTATGTCTTGAGTTTTCTAGTTTGTCTTCTTTAGAAAGTAAGTCTTATCAGTATGCTAAACACCATCATTTACCTCTAGCTCCTTGGGTCAATAAGAGAGCTGGTGCCTTTTTCGAAATAATTCACTCAAATGTTTAAGGTCCATGTCCAGTTGTATCCAAAATTAGATTTTGATATTTTGTTACATTTATGGATGATTTTTCTCGTATGACATGCATTTATTTTATAAAAAATCATTTTGAGTTATTTTCTCATTTTTATGCCTTTTGATGTAGAAATTAAAACCAATTCAATGTATGTATATGAATTCTTCGTAGTGATAGTGTGAAAGAATATTTTTCTGATCCCTTCCAAAGATATATGGCTGAACATGACATCCTTCACCAATCCTCGTTTATGGACACTCTATCCGAAAATGGAGTAGCTGAAAGAAAAAATAGACACGTCCTTGAAATTGCAAGAGCAGTGTTATTCCAAATGCATATTCCAAAGCTATTTTAGGTTGATGCACTATCCATAGTGTGTTTTTCGATCAACTGAATGCCTTCATCTGTGCGTCATGGTGAGATCCCTTTCTCTGTCCTATTTCTAGATAAGTCATTATTTCCAATTAAACCATGAATATTTGAGAGCACTTGTTTTATGCGGGATGTTTGTCCTTACGTAACCAAATTAGATCCTAAGTCCCTTAAATGTGTTTTCTTAAGATATTCTTGTGTCCAAAAGGGGTATTGGTGTTTCTGTCTAGAATTTGGTAAATACTTAATGTTAGCAGATGTCACTTTCTTTAAAAATCTCCCATTCTTTATTTTTGCACCACCGAGTACAAAAAAGAATAACAATGATGTACTAGTATATCATATTACTTGCCGGCCATCAGCTGATACTCCATCCCCAAGATGAGTGCCAACCATTCATCAGGTCTGCACACAACGCCATGTACCGCCAGCTTCATGCTTTGCACCAGATCTTTCCTTATCTTCAAATCCAAACATTTCGAACCTAGATCTTCCAATCACCATTCGCAAAGGTAAATGCCAATGCGTATATCCTATTTCCACATTTGTCTCATATAATAAGCTCTTTAAGTCTCACGCCTTTATAACTTTCCTTGAATCCGTAACTATTCCCAAAACCATAAATGAAGCATTATCACATCCTAGTTAGTGTCAAGCTATGCTAGAAGATATGAATGCCCTAAATGCTAATGGTACTTAGGAGTTAGTACCGTTACCTACAAGTAAGAAGGCTACTAGTTAAAAGTCGGTGTTTACAGTTAAGTTTAATTCTGAAAGATCTATTACCCACCTCAAAGCTTGCCTTGTTGCTAAAGGCTATGCTTAAACTTATGGTGTTGATTATGCTAAAAGTTTCTCTTTGGTTACTAAATTAACCTCAGTACGGTTATTAATCTCCCTTGTAGCCAACAATAATTAGCCACTTTATCAGCAAGATGTTAAAAATACTTTTACATGGAGACCTTCAGGAAGAAGTGTACATGGAGCAACCACCTGAGTTTGTTGCCTAGGGGAAGTATGGGAAAGTTTGTCATCTACATAAGTCCTTGTATTGTTTGAATCAGGGCCCTTGGGCTTAGTTTGGCAAATTCAATCAAGAACTCGAAAGATTTGGAATGCAGAAATGGAAATCTGACCACTCAACTTTCTATAAACAAACTACTTTTAGACTTACTCTTTTTGTTGTATATATTAATATCATCATCATAGAAAGTGATGCAAGGGATATCACATCATTAAAATCCTTCCTACTGGGTCAATTTCAAACAAAAGACTTAGGAGAGTTGAAATACTTTTTGGGAATTGAGGTATTAAAGGAATAAGAAAGGTATTTTTTTGTCACAAAGAAAGTAAGTGCTTGACTTGCTAGTGAAAAATGGGAAAGTAGAAGCTAAGCCGTGTAATACTCCAATGATCCACAACCAACAATTCATGAAGTAGATCCTTTTGAAGACCCAGATAAATACCAAAGACTGGTAAGAAAGCTAAATTACCTTACGGTAACACATTCGGATATTACCTATTCAATCAATGTTATGAGCCAGTTTATTTTACCCCCCACAGTTCATCATTGGATGGTCTAGAACAAATTTTATGTTACTTGAATGGAACTCCTAAGTTAGGAATATTGTATAAGTCTTATGAACACCCTCAAATTGAGTGTTCCTCAGATGCTGATTGGGTTGGGTTTAAGGTTGATCAAAGGTCCACTACTAGGTATTACGTGTTTATTAGAAGGAACTTGGTCTTATGGAAAAGTAAGAAATAGAATGTGGTAACCCAAACAAGTGCAGAATCTAAGTATACAGCAATAGCTCAGTCAACAAGTGAGATCATGTGGATTTATCAACTTTTATTAGCAGTGGAGATCTAAGTGCCAACGCCGACCAAGTTGTGGTGTAATAATCAAGCCACTCTTCATATAACCTTTAATCCAATATTCTATGAATGACCTAAGCATATCGAGATCGATTCCCACTTTGTGCGAGAGAAGTTACAGTAAAATTTAATCTCTATAGAGTATATGAAAACTAGAGAACAGCAAGGGGACATTTTTACCAAAGCGCTCAATGGCAATCGAGTCAACTACATCTGTAATAATATGGGTATTATTAACATCTATAACCCAACTTGAGGGAGAATATTTTAAAAGTATATCTGCTATTATGAAATAATTATATGTAATTATTCAGTTAATTAGTGTAATGATGCAAGTAGATAAAAGGACAGAATAGATACAATGTATGCTACACATAGAATAATTAAGTCTAATACTCACTACTAAATATTGACCCCAATGTATATGTATAAATATTTAGCTTTGATTATTCAATGAACAACAAAAAAATTAATACTTTTACAAGGGCATTAGAGAGTCGATTTGATTTGCACACCTAGTACTTATACAGTGAGTATCATATCATTTAGTATAAGATACAAAGAATACTAGTATGTGGATGTACCATTGGTAAATGAAGCTTTCGGACATTGACTCACAGAATAAAGCAAACGCATAGAGTTCATTCTTAGTCGTCAACATCTTTGTTTCGTTATCATGCTAAATGTCTATGGACCTTAGACTTGAAACAATATAATTATCTTGCACGTATGATGGTCAAACGAGTTACTAGGGCATTAAAAACCAATATCTATCCCAGTAACGTGCTACTGCCCAAATGTGTATGGAGGTATGTGTGCGTTCAATAGGAAATTTATCTCTTTAAAAGTGAGCAAGGCATTTGTTTTGTGCAATTAGTATTCTATGAGACAACAGCCATCGGGCAAGGTGATATGTAATCGGAAAGGAGTTTTCAATAAAAACATTTGTTTCATGAGAAAACACTAACTGGTCATATGATCAAGTTTGTAAATTTAACTAAATCTATAACTTTCGTTCAGTTGGAACAAAGTAAAATAAAAGGTTTATAAGACATGGTAATCACAATCAGAAAAGTTCATTGTGATCTAGTCACTTCATCTTAGTTGAACTATAATGTGGGATGTAAGCTAGATGCTACCCACATCCTCCGTGTTATGCTCATTACCAATTAAAAATTAACTTAAAAAGTCACACACATAAAATTGGGATGTGTTGTGAGTGTTAAATTGATAGCCCTAAGTGTGGCTTTGGTGCGTGATATCACCAAATTATTGGTGTCACACTGCGATGGGGCATTTATGACTTCGGATGCATTTAACGTTACATTCAAAGAATATTTTACCTTAAGAGCGGTAAGCCATAAGTGTTCAAATTTCATGAGTTGTCAGTTGGTAGGTTTGACTTAAATGGATCTAAGTTGCCAAGACTCAAATTACGCAAGGCATTTTGGGTATGGGCCAAAAGGAAAGATTGGAATGCACATGAGATACGTTGACAACAGTTGTCACTCATTAAGCCTAGCATGCTAGTGCAGGATTCAAAAAATTTAGTGGGAGGCTGTTTTTATTTAAAATCTATAATCAGAACGGTAACATATAAAAACCAGGCTAATTAACCTTGCAGTAACTACATTAACTGGATAATGTTTACGCTTCTATGTAAACTACTTGAGGCCAATGTTTTATCTAGGCCCAACTATGACGATTAGCTTTGGAATTTGAGAATTGTTCTTAATCTGGAACAGCTCAACTATGTATTAGAGGCTGATATCCCACGAGCTACTGGTGACATAACTAGCAAAAAGGAAAAGGCTACTCAGAAAAAATAGGTAGAAGACATTCTGTAGGTCAAAAGCTACATGCCGGCTGCCATGAGCAATGATCTTCAAAGGACCAATGAAGGTATGAGGACTGCAAGGAACATCTTGTACCACCTATAAAAGTTATATGGTAAATAGAGCTATACTACTAAATATGAGATATCTAAGCAGTTGTTCAGGATGTATATGGCATAGAATGGTAATGTAAGTGAGCATATACTTAAGATGATTTCACTCATCGAAAGGCTTGATATAGTAGATTTCATCATAAATGCTAATCTGCAAACGAATTTAATCCTTTAGTCAGTTTGAATTCCTTCTCATAGTTTATCATGAATTATTACATAAATGATATCAAGTGCACAATAACGGGACTACCGAATAAGTTGGTGACTACATAGCAAGCTATAAAGCGAAAAGGAAAAGTGGTAGTTCTTATTGCGTCTAACTCTTCTAGTGTGACCAAGAAGAGTAAGGCAAAGAAGAGAAAACCTGATGTTCCCAAAGCCAGTAGGAGTATCAAGAAGGCCAAGGCTCTTGCAAAAAAAAAAAAGTATTTCTACTACGGAAAGAATAGGCACTAGAAGAGGAATCGCATCGAATACCTCAGTCTTAAAAAGGTAGCTAGAGCTAAAGAACTTTATGTTTATAGAACATCTTGTTCTATTGGTGTTTATTCTATTTTTTAAATCTTAGATTCTAATGCAATTTCTTGCATTTATACCTCGTATTAAGATCTGGTTAGAAGTAAGACACTTAGGAAGCGTGAAGTGGTGATCAAAGTGGGGGAACAGAGTAAGTATTGCAACCACTGTGATTAGGATCGCTGAAACTATCAATAAGCTGTAGTTCAGATTTGAGAGATTATCTTTTGTTGCCTAGTGAGCTTTAAAAATAATATTTCTACTCTGTTATTAACAAAAGAGAGACATGAATTTTCTTTTAGAGGCAATATGTGCCATATTTATTGTTGTGATAAATTGGTTGGTACATCTTTCGTGAATGACTTATATTATTTGAACATGGATGATAGTAATATAATCAATACCATCTCAAGCAAATGTCCTAGGGATGGTCTAAATTCTAAATACTTGTGGCACTTTAGACTTGGTTATGCTGTGGAAGCAAGAATTAGTAAGTTAAAGAAAGATAGATTTATTAACCCATTAGGAGAACCTTATCCAACTTTTAAACCTTGCATCCTAGTAAAGATAACTAAAAATTAATTTAATGGACGTGTCAAAAGGACAGCTAAAGTGCTAGAGCTAGTCCACACAAATGTTTGTGGCCTATTTAATGAAATGGCAAAGGAAGATTTCTCTACTTCATAACTTTTACTGGTAACTGCACATGGTATGATTATGTCTATTTGATGAAGTATAAGCATGAATCCTTTGAAAGGTTTAAGAAATTCAAGGCACAAATAGAGAAGCAAACTAACAAGTATATCAAAGCACTATGATCAGTTCGTGAAGGTGAGTATGAATCCTGAGTTTGCCCAATTCCTTAAGGATGATGGAATTGTATCATAATTAACATCATTGGCAACTCCTTAGTTAAATAGTGTAGCAAAATGTAAAAATCAGACTCTGTTAGACATGATTCGATCTATAGAGAGCTTCACCGACCTACCCATTTCTTTATGAGGACACGCCTTATTTATTGTAGTATACATTTTGAATCAGATACCCTCTAAGTCCATTCCCTCCACCCCTCATGAATGTAGTTTGGAAGAAAGCCAAGGCTCAAGCCCTTCTGGATCTAGGGATGTCCAACTTATCTTAAGAAGATTAAGATGGAAAAGTTGGAGGCGATAGCAATTATAGGCTGCTTTGTTGGACATCCCAAAGATTCCTTAGGATATGAGTTCTACATACCTGAAGATAATAGGATTGTCATCAGGCATCACACACACTTCCTTGAAGAAGAGTTCGTTTAAGAAAACGATGTAGGTAGAACCATAGTGCTCCAAGAAGTTAAATATGAGGATCAAAGCAGTCATTCTATAATGCATGTCACTTTCAAAAGGAACCTTCTTAGACAACCATTGCGATAATCAAGTAGAATCTCTCGAGCACTAAAGAGAGATAGTTATGTCCTAGAGAACGGACTGGAATTGTTCATAATAGAAGATAATGATCATGGAGATGATCCTCCTACTTATGATCAAGCAATGATAGATAAAGACTCTGCAAGTGATAAAAGGATATAAAATCTGAGATCAATTCAATTTATGTGAACTAAATATGGACCCTAGTAGACCTACCCGAGAGAATTGTTGCCATTGATTCGATTGGTGAGGTGGAGACCTATGAAGTTAGGTTGGTAACGAAGGGTTATAGCCAAAAGGAGGGAATTAACTATAAGGAAACCTTTTCAACAGTAGCCATATTGAAGTCTATTCGGATTTTACCTGCAATTGCCACCCACTTGGATTATAAGATTTAGTAAATGAATGTCAAGACCGCTTTCCTTAATGGAATGCTTGATGAGGACATTTATATGATGCAGCCACGTGGTTTTGAGGACCAAGACCAATCTCATAAAGCGTGTAAGTTTAAGAGGTCCATATATGGCTTTAAGTAAATATAAAGGAGTTGGAATCTTTGCTCTGCATCTATAAGAAAATTAGTGAGAGCGCAATAACTTTCTTTGTGTTGTATGTGAAAAACATTATTAATAAAGATGATGTTGGATGCTAGCTTCAACTAAGCCCTAGTTATTTGAAACCTTCTCTATAAAAGATTTAGGATAAGCGACCTATATCTTGAGCTTCATGTCTATAGGATAGAGCGAAGAGATTACTAGGTGGCTCCCAAGTCTCGTACATAAACAAAGTACTAAAAAGATTCAGTATGGAAGCTTCTAAAAGAGGGTTGCTACCATCTAAACATGGCATCTACCCTCGAAATTCATATGTCTAAAGATGGATGACAAAAGGAGAAGCATGGTCGTTATCCCATATGCTTCAACGGGAGCCTGATGTACGCAATGTTATGTACGGGGCCAAAATTTTGCCTATATTGTAAGTGTTATGAGCAAGTTTTAGGGAAATCTTAAAATAGAGCATTGAAAAGCTGTCGAATATATCCTTAAATACTTGAGTATAACTCAAGATATAATACTTATTTATGGAGATGGTGAGCTAAGAATAGATAGATACACTAACTCGAACTTCGAGTCAAATGTGGATGATAGAAAGTCTATCTCTAAGTTCATATTCACTCTTAATAGAGCAGCAGTTAGTTAGAAAAGTTCCAAACAAAGTACAACTACAGACTCTACCATGAGGCTAGGTATATCACCAGATGTGATGCAATAAAAGAGGCTGTTTGGATGAAGAAGTTCATAATAGAGCTTCAGGTAGTTTTGGATATGGATTGGCCATTGCCACTTTACTGTGATAACAATGACGTGATTGTACAAGCAAAGGAACCAAGATCTCATCAGAGATCCAAACACATAGAGAGGCATTATCACATTATTTGACAAATCATTAGGAGGAGCGACGTTACCGCTGAGAAAATAGCTTTAGTTAATAACATGGCTAACCTACTCACCAAACTAATGACTAAGTGCAATTGGATTATCATCTTGAAAACATGGGTATTAGATACTATAGCAACTGACATTAGTAGTGTTGGCATTAGAGTCCGAGTGAGGGATTGTTAGTGATATGCCATCTAACGTCAGTAGAAAATGAGAGATATTAGAAGAGTATTTAGTTGTATGTGTGCTTTATGCATTAAATTAATAAAATATTAATTCTCATATCAATATTGTAGCAAGTCTTATCATGTATATGAATCTTAATTGACGAAAAATATTGCATGTGCCCATAAGTTTGAGTTGACTGGCCTTTTTCGTAAAAGGTTGTGAATATCAATACAAGACTTACTCGGTACTTAATCACGAAAACTACTCTGCAAGTTACAGATGCTCTAAAAGGGTATTAGAGAGTCGATACAACTTACACACCTAGTACATGTACAGTAAGTGTCTTGTCGTTCGGTATGGGATTTTGAGAAAAATTATATATGGATGTGCCATTGGCAAATAACACATTCAAACATTGACTCGCAGAACAAAGCAAATACATGTAATTCACTCTTTGTTATCAACATCTTACTTTGTGATCGTATTAAGTGTCTGTAGACTTTAGGATAGTCAACTAGTCACTAAGACATTAAAGACCAATATCTATACTAGTATAGGATAAGAACACAAGCCTAACATGCTGTTGCTCTGATACATATAGAGACATGTATCCATTCAATAGGAGATTTATCTCTGTACAAGTGACGAAGGCATTTGTCCTATGTGATTAGTGCTCTAAGAGATAGAAACCCTTAGCTAAAGTGATGTGAGATCGAAAAGGAGTTTACAATATGAACATTTCTCATGAGAAAACTCTAATTGGTCATATGAATCTGTGAGTTTAACTAAATCCATCACTCTTGCTTAATTGGGACAAAGTAAGACAAAAGATCTATATGGCATAATAATCACGATCAAGAAAGTTCATTATGATCTAGTCATTTCATCTTAGTTGGACTATAATGATGGATGCAAGCTAAATGTTACTCACATCCTTTGAGCTATAATAGTTGCTAATTAAGAATGAACCTAGAGAGTCACACGGATAAGATTGGCATATGTTGTAAGTGTTAAATTGATTGGATGCATAATTTATTTAGTTGCAATTAAATTAGACTAAATAAATTATCATGTTACTTGCTAATAATGAGATCATTAATTAGAAGTATGATAGAGAATTTAATTTAATTAATAACATTAATTAAATTAAATTAAATAGACATAAATGGGACTTTAATTATTAATAAGATTAATAATTAAAGGATGTATGAGCTGATTTATTAATGAGATTAATAAATTAAATTCCATTGGCTATTTAATTAAAGGGGATCCATGTAGGAGGGTCCATGAAGCCCATCTACCTTATCCTAACGTCTTTGATATAAATAAGAGTCTTGAAAAGTTCAAGACACATCATAAAAGAATCCCAAAATTCATATGCCCCCTTCAAGCTAAAAGAAAAAAGCACCTAGTCACCCTCTATCATCTTTTTTTGGTCAGAAAATCATCATAGCCTAAAGAATTTATGCCAGATCTTTACAAAAAGGGCTTTGTGAAGTGTAGGTGGAGTTCACACACTACACAATCGTGTGGACAATTTAAAGGTTGGGTTTCAAGGTCACGACTCAACAAATTGCAGATTGAAAGCCAAAAAATGTTTCTAAGGTCTATCTAATGCATTCACCCTTGCAATATTATGTTCTTCCATGTTTTGCAATAAAAATGGATGAGGTTTGTTTCAATTTCATTTGCTTCATGTTCTTAGTTATTTCGTGTATTAAAGTTTCAATTTTTTCAACCAAACCCTAACGAAATCCAACAAAAATTTCCCTACTTCACAAAAGTGATAAATCATATCAATTTAAAAAATTAAATTAAGTTATGAAGTTCCCTTCATGATTCTGCATGAAAAACTTAAGATGAAAGGACAAATGCTCACTTGTAGGAATAAGTTTATAACTTGTAACATCTAAAACAATTTGTTATATTAAGGAACGTTTGAATTGGTGATCAAAGAAAATATTTTTTTTTTCAATTAGACAATAAATTTAGAACGAGAAAAAGAAGAAATCAAAAAATCCTTTGTTAGATTAGATTGGATCTTTTCAATGGTTAGTGTCTTAGTGGGCTTATTTGATTGAAGAAAGTGTAATTTAGATCACCATCTAAAATATTGATGATAACTGCACTATTATAACTTCATAAACTTTAGGTGATTTTATTTACTACCATTTTTATTACTACTTGTTATTGTTGCTATGGATGCTAAGTTTGTAAGTATCTCTCATCAGCATTTCATTTTATTAGCATTTTCACTTATTTGGTTCCACACAGAGAAATTTTTCAAGTACCAAGCCAAAGTCCTACATAAAAAGATTCTAAAATCAATGGCATGTATGATTAAGAGATAGTGGCATGAGAACATTGAAGGAATAGATAAAAAATTTTCATTCAAATTTCTAGAATGGGTTACTCGTCCTCTTTCCTTTCTTTTATTGTGCTACAAGAGGCTTTTTGTAAATCTTGGACTAATAAGGACATTCACTCTTGATTTCCAAAAAAACTGTCCAGTGAACAATTAGTTTGTGACTAATACCTCTACTTTTTTAGTATGCATTTTGTTGCTCTGCTTCAAATGAAGTCACTCCTCTAAATGTATACACTAGCATTTTTCTAGGAAAGCTTGTCTCTTTTTACATTTTGATGCACAACACCTAGTCTTGATATCTCTATGTTATTTTCATCAAATTTGTACTTCAAAGATCTATTTTTGGCTTAATCTAATGAGAATGCAAGTTCTACAGTAGTTGGCAAAGTTTGGAAAAGAATTGATAATAAATGCATTGAACAATATTACTAGAACATTCAAATATTTGTCTTGATATTTACTTATTCGGTTTACATATTAATAGAATTAGAATATTTTATTTCCTACTATTTAGAATTAGATTTATATTAAAACATTCTCTATTTTTGGTATGACTGTACTTTGTTCTTTTTAGTTATAACATATGCATCAATTCTTTCAATCTTCCAATATAGTATGATAGCAATAATGTGATTCTTCGCATCCGCTGTGCAAAATCTAAAATTTTCCCAAAATTTATTCAAATTTGGAACTCAAGTGAACCTAAAATTTGCCTTTTGTTTTGCTTCTTTGCTAGCACAAAACCCTGAGGGCCACTTCCACCATTAGCTGTATCTTCTGCTCACTATTGGCGTCTATTTCTATCTACCACATTTAAAAGGTGATTTTCTATCAAATATCTATTGCAACTTTCTACATGCAGGCTACTTTCTACTCTCTAATTGATCATTATCTGAACTACTATCTCCTACAACTATTTACCAGTGTGCTGTTGTCTACTATCTACTAATTTCTATGTTGCTTACTTTTAGTTGGCTACTACTTACTAATAATTTGACCAACTATAACTATTTATTTAGTTACTATAGAAGCTATTTGCCACTACTATTGATTTGCTATCTATGCATTGCTCTTCTACTATGACTTCTTATACTATCTGTAACTTTAAGAATGATTCTGTTTGTCACAAGCTTCTGTAATTCCTAATGTTGCTATCTTTACAAGTGTAATTTCTAGTGTTAGCTACCTATGGCTCTTTCTTGGTGTTATCTCCTCAATGCTACCATAGCTATTCCTAACTATTTACTACTATTAGCTTCATATGGCTACTATCTGGTTGTTATATGTGATATGTGATGTGTGATCCTTGTTTATTATTTACTACTGACTAGTTAGACTATTTGCTCTTTCAAATTAAACATCTTTAACACTACCTCATGTTAAACTTAACGAGAACGTTAGAAAATATTACTAGAATATTGAGAAATATTTGTTTTGATATTTATATATTTGGTTTTCATATTAATAAGATTAGAATATTTTATTTTCTTGCTTTTAGAATTAGATTTATATTAAAATATTTTCTCTTTTTTTGGTATGATTGTACTAGTCTTATAATATAAATTGGAACTATTTTCAATTATAATATATGCATCAATTCTTTCAATCTTCCAAAAAATGGATGAAAGAGGTGCCTATTTAGAAAAACATCCTCCTGTGATCAATTCCAAGGTGATTGAGATCAATCTCTTGGTTTAAGGATTAAAAAAGTTGGTTCCCATCCAAAAAAGGTTACAAAGTTCTATAATATTGGTCCAAGTCGACCCAAGTTGATTTCAATTGATTGTAAATAGAAAAAGACATTTTGGAATACGGATAAGAAGCAATCAAGATAGATTTGAAAGGAACTTGGGTAGCCTTAATTGATCTGAAGTAGGGTGTGATTGGACTTGGAAAGGTGTAATTATCACAAAAGGGCGAGATCGATCTTGTGGGTGGGAAACAAAAAAAGGAAACATGTGAAAACACTTGAAAGAGCATGCCTATCCAACTTCCAAACATATAAAATATCAAAAGGGTTCTAAAAAGACATAACTAAGAGCACAAAAGGGAGCAAAAAAGAGACACTGCTCATCAACATTTGGTGCTAAAGTTCAACAAGAGGAAGAAAGAAAACTAAAATGGTTAGGAAACAAGAGTTATCTTTCCTTCTCTCTTCCTTTGCTTAACTGTAATAGACACGGTGATGTTTTCTTTTTGAAACCTTCATCAAAGAATGCAAGGCTAAATTTATTTAACTTAGGAGATTAACGAAATGAGTTGGAACCATGTTTTGATTGTTTAGTTTCTTCATTAATGCAATTTTTATTTTAATTATTAGTGTGTCTAGTTTTAATGCTTTCAATCATGTCTATGTAGTTAGAGTAATTTGTTATATATTGAATTAGACTTGAAGAATTAATTTTTCACATTGGAACTATGGTACACACATTAAACAAAGTTGAAAAGGAATACTGGTAAGTTTAATGAATCTTTTAAGATTAATTCTTAATTTTTATTTCAGTTATTTGTTAGTGTGTTTGATTGCTTACTTTAATTATTTGCTAATTTGTTATTATTCCTAGCCTTTACTTGAATTGCTAGAATAAACTTTAGTCAAGTAAATTAGGTACTTGGTGGTAAAATACATCTTAATCCCTGTAAATAAGATATACGCACTTATCTAATACTATGACTTCAAGCTGTGCACTTACTATCTAATTGCAGTATAAGGAAATCATGCCTTACATTTCTCCAACCCCACACTCACCCCCTTTCCCTTTTGCTACTATGACAATTTTCGACTTTGGAGTATGGGCTAGTAAATCAATGTGGAAGGAATGCCAGTTTACTAACAAATCTGAGATCAAGTTTCCAAGTCATTATTTGCTGTTATCTAAACATTTTTGCATAGGTGAAGATTTTAAGGGTGTTTGAGTGAGCTTATAAGTTTTTTTAAAGAAAATCTTATAAAATATATGAAAATTTATAAGTTATTTAAAAGTATTTGATAAATATTTTAATATAATAAATTATAAACTTTAAATAAGATGACTTATCTTTGCTACGCTTTTGCAGTTGTTTGATTAGTGTTTAACAGACACCATAAATTTCTCGTATTGACAACTCCAAGACAAATTTCGAAGAACGCAAAGTTTTAACGTAAAACGCCTTGGTTAATTGCCCAGCGCATTAAAGAATATTCACCATATAATCAGTAAATATATTTATCATTGCACCCAATCAAAGTTTAGAAAAAATTGATAATCTTAAAGGAAGTAAGCATAGCAAGGAAAGTGAGCTTGTAAAGACACATTAGTATAACTTCGGGTATACTCCTAATAATCAAAGAATTCATATTATTTAATAGAAACAATTCTATATTGGAAAAGATCGCCTGTTATATGTGGCTTGATCCGTCTAGACCAATAGACTCATTAATATAATTTTATCGTACAAAATTTTATAACGCTGGTTGCGGTTGGTAACATGAAAAACTTGAAATACCCTTTATTCATTATACGTTTTTACTTTTCCTTTTTCTCCCATAAAATTTGATTAATTATGTTGTTTCTTTCGTTCATCTCCATTAATTTTGATTTATTCTATTTTCTATTTTCTATTTTCATTTTTTTTCATTATTTTTATATTTCCCCAAATTTGTTTTCTATATATTAGTTTATAAATGATATAAAATTTTTATATGAAAATACTGTTTGCGCACATGTGCTTAGTTATAAACTTTGTAATGTAGTCAATCCTGATAATAGTAAATTCTTAAACGGCTTCAAAAAAGATATAATGTCAAATCAACATTTCCCTAGGATCAGAGTATTTAATAATCAAGTCAAAACAAACACGGAAAATAATTATTTAAAAGAAAATTAGTGATAACAGAAGCGTGGCCAAGACTGAAGAAAAATGCATCAACTACTGTGAAAAATTAAGTGCTGCAAAAACTAACCGTTCAAATCGGTGCCGTAGGCGCGTGAAAAACTCCTCCCAATCATCATGAACGGAATTAATCAACCGATCCAAGACGATTTTCTGCTCTTCTGCTTGGAGTTTATGCACGTCGATCTCCTTGGAGTCGCCCACCATATTACGAAAAATTCCGCGCCTGACGCGGCGGTACGTGGGCAACCGCTCCAGCGCCGCCCACCGCAAAGCCTCCTCGTCCTCCCCATCCTCCCTAAATGACTCCGAACGCGCCGACAAATTCTCCGCCGAGTTCCACATTAATTTTGTGCAACGAATTGAAAGTAACTAAGAGGCAAAAGGAAATGGATGCCACTGTAAAGCGTTGTTCCGCCTGATCTTCTGCAGGAATATAGGGCGGTAAAGCTGCTGAGTAAAGATGACTTGGGCTGGCGTTGTTGTTGGATTTGATAAATGCTCCGAGTACGCCAACAGTTGAATTTTGATTTTGCATTAATTGCCCTTTCACTTAAATTGCATGTGTTGGTTGAATCTCTGTCCCATGCCATCATTTTTTTTCTCGCATACCATACTTCTATTTTCTCCTTTACTTCTTTCACAATAGTCATCTGTTTTTTCCCACGTGGACGTGCATGTAATGACTTTCAGCCACATGCCTCAACTGAATGCCAGCTCTTCGTCGACGTACAACCTCGCGATTTCAAATCCGATTTTGCAGGAGTGTGGGCTGCACAGACAGCCATTAATGCTGTTGCGGTAAAGATTGATTATTGGCGGACCATCATAAATAGAGGTTGTTGGGTGTGACCCCACGCGCTCCCTCAATGCTTGTTCCTTGTCACATCCCCAGTCTACGAGTGTCCTTGCGTGCCGTTTGGGCGAGCTATCAAAGCCTTGTTCGAAGTATTTATTTTGTCAGCAGAATGTGTAAAAAATGTGTAGAAGTAATATAGGATTTTGTAGATGATTCATAAGTTTTTAGAAATTGAAATTCTTTGAAGTGTATGATTCTAAATCGTTAAATTATTCTGACTTTACCATCCATTGTATAAATAGAGTCATCTACTTCATTTGTAAAATCGTCCAAGAGTTCTTTGAATCATAGAAAGTTTCTTTCATAACAGTTTGTGCTCTGTAATTGCTTTCCGGTGTCTACATTTGGCTACTCTCTTCACAGACAAAGAGACTCTTAGGAAACGTATAAGAGGTTGATTTAGCTAATCGTCAGAGGTGGAAAAAGAACTAGTGCCACACATAAGACTTGTCGCGAAACATGACCGTAATATGGCCTTCAGCTTTGCTATCTGGGGGTACTTATGCCGGAGGAGCATCCAATAGCGTCCAAGTGTTGGAAGCTTAATGACACAAAAGAGGCACTACACTGCGGGAAAATGAGATGACAGCTATCATTCGTAGCCGCCGAGTGTGGCATAAGCCAACAATGTTGCCTCCAACCAATTCCAAAATTGAAAGAAACTATCAACTTACTTAGGTGGCAAGATTTTCAAGGTGAGTTCAACATGTTGGAATATAAACCTAGGATGACCAACACTATAGTCAATGCCATGAGCCATAAGGATGACATGGAGTAAGATGCAAGGAGTTTCCTCGCATACCAAGAAGACAAGGTGGAGAACAATCAATCAATAAATTTTCTAAAGCTATTTCCAATGGCGGAGTGATGTGATTCAATCACCTTGAATTTCATAATTGCAGTACAAAAGCCTAACAAGTATGGTTTTGATATGGATATACTTGATAAATTTTCTATGTATGGAACCTTTTTGTTGCTTGTCCCCAAGATTGTGAATTTGAGGAAATTGCAAAATTGTTCTTTAGTACTATGAAGTAGTAAGGCTTGGCAAGGAACATCGTGAACATTTGAGACCCTTGCTTCATGAGGCAACAGTGGATGGAGTTGTTCAATCTCAACTCAATGTCTAACTTCTCTACTATTTTTCATCCTTAAAATGACTACAAACTAAGAGGACAAATGCCTTGCCTAGGTTCTATCAGAGGCTATTTGTACATGCTAATTAATAGTATAGGCCAAGCATCTTAATGTGGAACAATTTTTCTTTAAGTTGCAACAGAGTGAGGCTAGTGGGAAAACCAATTGGTCTTGTGATAGGGCTTTAAAAAATGACACCACACATGATAGCAATGAGTGTCGAATGATATGGATAATACTTAACTTACGATCTATATCGTAGCCTAATTAAGATAGAAAAAAATAAATTACAATGAACCCTCCTAATTGCGAATACTATGCAATACAGACATTTTATCTTACTTTGTCCCAACTAAGTGAAGGTTATGGATTTAATTAAATTCACAAACTCGATCATATGAGCAGTCGATATTATCTCATGAGACTAATACTTCTATTGGAAACTCCTTTCCAATCACACACTATCTTAACTAAAAATATCCATCTCAAACAACATCAACTACATAAGATAGACACTTTGCTCACTTGGACAAATCCCTTATTGAATGCATACATGCCTCCACATGCATTTAGGTATTGGCATATGGGTTCATGGCCTTATATCATATGAAAATAGATATTAACTCTTAATGCTCTAATAACATGTTATCCATCATATGCACAAGACAACTAAGTCATCTCCCATCTAAGGTCCACGCATACTTAAGACAATTAGAAAGTAAGACATTGATAGCTAAAAGTGAATTTAATTTGTCTATTTTGTTTTGTAAATTATTGTCTGAATGCTTATTCTCTAATGAAGCATTTACACACATGTCTTCTCAATATTTCACATTAAATAACATGACACTCATACATACAAATATAAGGCATACAAATTATACCAACACTCTAATGCCATTTAGAGTGTTTGTGACTTGCAAATTAATCTTAGAGATTGCATACTAAGACAGTCTTCTATCTACATTCAGAACTCATCATGAATAAGGCATTTTAACTAAATCACATAAATATATGCAATATTTTATGTCATTCAAAATTTACATGCATAAAAAACTTGCCTAAATATTTATATGGAAAATTAATATTTTATTAATTAATGTAAAAAAATGCATATACAACCACAATGCCCTCTAATATCCCTTATTAATTATTAACATTATAGGGCATATCACTATCATCTACAATTTAAGAAGCTGGAAGGAAAAAGACGAAAAAAAAGCTGGAAGAAAAAGGTGTACTACAAGAATGTCAACACTAGCAGCTCCACCACTAGAACAAGTTATAGCACCAGTAGAGGAACAAATTCCTTCACCTAAAGCACTGGCGAAATAGGAACCCATGGAAAGGGATGTTTCCACCAAAGTTGTAAGTTGTATTCATCACAACTGTGTACCCTAAAGGGTACATTCGACCACAGCCAAGAGCAATAAAGAAAGTGGAGAAAAAGGCATATTGCTGACCTAGAACCGAAACCCCTAGGAGTCTAATGCTATAGTAAAGCAAGAACATGTCACTAGTGATACTCAAGAGACACCACAAGAAGTTAAGGCAAAACACATTAAGGATGAACCTAAATTTGAGCTCAAACCACAATACCCATATGAGAAGGAACCATAAGAAGACATTGGAGAGCCCTTTGAACTACCAAAAAAAAAAAAGGAAGAAGAAGGGTGAAGCCTCTTCCTCAAAGAAAAGAGGTATTGGTGGTTCTAAAGAGTCTAACTTCGAGTTCTACGATGCCAAACGTGAAGTGCAAAATAATTATGTGTTTGGAAGGTAGAAGGTTGTTGAGAAATTTGTTGACCCTAAAAAGTACAAGGAGTTGTGGCTCATCAATTTAATGAAGAAGATTGGATTGTTTCATGTTTTAACTTCTTTTAATGTGTATGACCCAAGTCAAGTAGAAGAGTTTCACTCAAATTTGAAGAAAAAGTGAAACATGAGAAATTATTGCTTATTTATACCCCTTATGTGATTAATTTATGCATACATGTGAGTTAAAATAGAGAAAAATGTGTTATCATGCATGAAAAATACTAGATATAATAATTTGGATATGAAAAAGTGTGGTTGTGGAGTTAATTATTAATTTTGGACATTTTCTATGCTTAAAATGCAATTCCATGCCCATAAGGTAGCGCCACAATCGTGGAAGGGAGAGTTGCGGCCATGAAATGAAGTGTGCAACTGCGAGAGTCAACATGCTTGAAGTCAACAATCAGATCGTGCGGACATATGTGAAGCCTTATACTATTACAAGGACTTTTGAAAATCTTCTTTATTAGTCTTGGACTCCTTCATCTTCATGGGCTCACCCTGCTTAGACATCAAACGGACTCTAACTCTTAATCCTAAATGACCACCAACTCCTTTCTAAGCAATCACCAACTTTTGGTCTTGAAATTACAATCATATCGTGGCATATCATGAAAAAATAATTCCCATTCTACTTTAGAAAAACTTGGGTTTATGCCTTTATAACCTATAGAAAAATAATTTATACACTTGGAAAAACCAAAACCAAATTCTAAGTCCATAACTCATACATACATCCGTACAATGTCCATACATCACACGTATGATACAACAAAATACTTGGAACAATCATTTTATAACTAACGCATTTCATGCCTTAGTTATCATTTTTGGAAAACCCCTTTTCCAATGTTTTGGATTTGAAAAATCATGTAAACAGCACTTGTAGCCACTCATGCTACTGCAAGAATAGTTCCCATGGCTACGGTTTGCCATGGTGCAAGGTTTATAGCTTGTCACAATAGAGAGCATTTCTCTTCTGCTATAGCCATTGCGGTCGCAAAGCACTTTAGTGTAGCAGCGGGGCATATAGCTTGTCACAGTAGAGAGCACATCTCAACCACTACAGTTATCGTGGTCACAAAATACTTTGGCATGGCTGTGACACATTATGTAATTGTCATAGCCTTTCTCCACGGCCGCAAGATCACATTTCATAGTTGCGCCCCTCTGTCTCACAACCATGAAACTAGGTAGCGGGAGTTACATAACTCCTGTGCCTAGGTTGGTGTGCAAAACGTCATCTCATGACAACAAGGCCTAATAGTGCTATGGCTTTATTTCCTTCTTGTTCACTAAAACACGATCTTTCTTGCCTTATCTCAGTCCAAAAGACCCACAAAACACTTTTGTAGGTACATACAAGTTTCAAAAACATGTTTATATAATTTTCAAATGATGAAATAACATAAATTATAAAATGAGTGTAGTTGAACACATTTTTATGAAGAAAAGCAACAGCTTTGATACCACTATTGGGGTTTCACTGGGTATGGGATGCAACATATTTCAAATTTCAACAACAAAATAATTAGAGAACACAGTAAAATAAATAAAATCCCAATTGATCCACTTTTTTTTGCATAAAATGCATAAACATAAATTTTAGAATAATTGCATAGATGATTACTTATGAATAAATCTTGTCGTTTCTGTCTATGATTTACAAGCCCTGATAAAGTCTTAGCCTCTACTTTGTCCACACGAACAAGATGTCGACTATGCAATCCAATAAATCTCCATGAATGCTTTCAAGAAATCTCACAATTCTTATACTTGGAGAATCTCCTAAAAAAAACTGAGGAAGATTACTAACTAATTTTCTCTTACATGCAAATAGTGATGGTGAATAGTGCGATATGAACAATGTCACTAGTATTGCTCATATGAATATTATTTCCTTTTGAAACTCTTTAAATGACTCATTCTTAAGGCATAATCTAATTTATATACTAGAATACTTGGGCTTATGGAATGGGCTCTATAGACATTTACAAAGACCTTAAATTAACATAAGCCTATACACCTTTAATTATTAATCTAATTAATAATTAAAGCCCAATCAATTTATTTTTTTCAATTTGATTAATCTTATTAATTAAATTAAAGACTATTATATTTCTAATTAATAATCCCCACTATTAACAAACATAATAGGTAAAAAATAATTATCCTATGCCATGTCTACTTAATTTAATTAATCTTATTAATTAAATTAAAGGCTCATCATGTTTTTAATTAACAATCTCATTACTAATAAACTTAATAAAGAATAAATCATTCCAATTTCGTCCAATCTAATTGTAACCAAATTAACTCCACCATGAGATTTTTCAAGTCTCATTCACAAGACTTTTCAAGCCTTGTGATTACCACCATGTAAATGCCCCAAACCATCATCTTGTTCTTATGTGTTTGACGCTTTAAGTTCATCCTTAGTTAGCAACGAGCATAACTTGAAAAATATGAGCAACACTTAGCTTATGTTCTATATTGTAGCACATCCAAGGTGAAGTGAATAGATCACAATGAACCTTCCTAATCATGAATGCCATATAATATAGACCTTTTGACTTACTTTGTTCTAACCAAGCGAGAGTCATGGATTTAGTCAAATTCACAAACTCAGTCATATGACCAATTGGCAATTTCTCATGAACTAATGTTTTTATTAGAAACTCCTTTTTGATTACACGTTACCATGCCCAAGGATTTCTTTCTCATAAAACAACTTCATAAGACAAATGTCTTGCTCACTTATAAAGAGATAAATTCCTTATTGAACGCATATATGCCTTCATACGCACCAAGCAATGATACTTTAAGCTCATGAAGCTATCCCAAACCAAAATAAATATTGGTCTTTAATGCCTTAATGACATGTTAACTGTCATGCGCACAAGACAGTTATGTCGTCTTAGGCCTAAAGTTTATGTGAACTTAACATGATCGTGATGCAAGACATCGACAGTAAAGAATGAACTCTTTTTATCTACTTCATTTTGCAAATCATGTCCAAATGCCTATTTTCCAATAATGAATCCACACACATATATTCTCAGTATCTTATACTGAATAGCAAGACACTCATCGTATAAATTCAAAGTGTGTAAGTTGTACTATCTCTCTAATACGCTTTAGAGTGTCTTAACTCGCGGACTAATTTTAGTGATTATGTATTAAGATAGCTTAGTGTCCATATTCATAATCCCATATGAATAAGGCCTCTTAACACAATCACATGGGTATGTGCAAAACTTTACACTATTCAAGATTTACATGAATGAAAATATTGTCAAATTATAAATAAAATAATCATAAATATTTTATTAAATAATAATGATAACATTTACAACTAATACCACTCAATGTATCCCTCATTAATAATTTGACATCGACTAACACTAACAAATTACTTGGAAACTGAACAAGTTTGCTACCTAAATTAAATGATTTGGGGAGTTTCATTGTATCATGCACTGTTGAAAATTTATCTTTTGATAATGTGTTGTGTGATTTAAGTGATAAGGTTAATGTGACATCTTATTTAACCTTTCAAACGCTAGGAATTGAACTAGTGAAACCCACTCCAATGTGGGCGAAGTTGGCTCATAAATCTATGAAAAGATAGCTAAGAGTAGTTGATAATGTACTGATTAAGGTAAGCGACTTCATCGTACCTAAGGACTTTATCATGTTAGATATGGAAGGTAAGAAGGCACAATTTTTTATTTTGGGTTGACCCTTCTTGGCTATCTCTAAAGCTATGATTAACATGGAGAGGGATAGCCTCATAGTGTATGTAGGCTGCAAGAGGTAACTTTTCAGATGTACTTTGCACCTTCTACCACATGCACACATAAATTAAAAGAGAATGTGTCTATGATACATATGTTTAACCAAGCTACTGAAGAGATTAATGGTGAGGTGAAAGCAATGGTGAACAAAGTGCATCTACTAAAAGGAGAACAAAAGCCAAGTGTGGGGGAAGAACCACTAGGGCAAGAAGAGCATAAGCCATATATAAAGAAGAAAGCAAGAAAAAGGAAGAAAATGAGGAAAAAGAAAGAGAGAATTACAACTCATGAGAGGTTGTGGATACCCAAAGTCTTAATTAACTCGCTTTAAACTATGAGTATTTTGTCAGGCTACAAATATTAAATGTAACGCTTCTTCAGAGGCAATCCAAGCTATTACATTGTTTTTAGTCCTTTGTTGTGTTTTTGTGTTTGCTTTGTTTTGTATCGTATGGAGATCATCTATATTTTCATCTTGGTGTAGGATCTAGAATGGAAGAGGGCAAGTGTACATGAAGAAGCCCAAAGGAAAAAGAAGAAAAATAATAAGTGCCACACCTTGCTAGGTCGTTTCATTCTCTATTACCTTATACTACTTGTGATAATATGATGGATTGTGGTAGTAAGATAAGTGTAGGGGTGGGTAGAAGTATATATAAAAAAAAAATTCAATGAGAATTTTGTCATTGCATGTGATACGAGTGTTAAAAGTTTTAGGCCTGTAATTGTGTGAAGTATATGATCATATTAGCAGTATTAACATCCCATAAACTAAGTGGTCACTGTACTTAATTAATGATAAATTTCTTTCAAATTTTTGTTGCTTTGTTCTTTCATTATTTTTGAAATTTGCGTGCTAGACTTAGTGTTGAAGACATGGTTCCTATTTAATTTGGTATACATTCTTCACTCTTGATTATTAGACTATTTGACAAGTTTTATGATGAAGATGAGATGATTGAGTTAGGGACAAAAGCCTTACCTTAGGTTTTGAATTCTCTAGAGAATGAGCAAAATTAACTAGAAAAAAAGAGACTACAAACTCAGAAAAGAGTTGAATGAAAAATCTCGAGAAAAAATTATATGTGAGCATGAGAAACATTATTTCTACTTCATCGATTGGAATCCTAGGTAACTGAGATTGTGCAAAGACTCCTATTCAATTTTGCATAAAAAGGTTTCTTGATTATGATTATGCAAATTATATTAAGTTTTGGTTTGAGTAATCGAGGGTGCGTGGTCACCCTTGCTCACCTTCATATAAAAAGACTCGCAACTGTCTAAGAGAGAATTTAAAGCTCATGAAAGAATGTGAAAAATAAGTATAGGGGAGAAAAGAGAAGAAAATAATAGTAGCCCACACTGGTCCTCTAGGGTAGAAAACTATGTTAATTGAACCTTTTAAAAAGAGAGTAGGTTGACACTTAAAGTGAGCAATCTCAGATTGAATTGTCTTTGAATTATTACAGAATTATCACATGGTTAAAGTGATTGGGAGCTAAAGAGTGCCACACACACAGAAGTCATATTGTAGATAATTAGGTTGAAAGTGCTATAATCATGAATGTCGATGGACTAAGTGACATATGCATATGTTTGAATTCTAAAATTAAGAAGAGTGGCCAAGTTCATGATTTTGTGCATTAATATATTAATTGAGAGAGAAAGTGTTATCTCAAGAACAAGCAAATGAATAAGTGTGTAGGTGTGATAACATGAGAAACTATAGCTTATTTGTACCCATTGTGTGCTTAATTTATGTATGCATGTGAGTTAAAATAGAGAAAATATGTTATCATGCATGAAAAATACTAAATATAACAATTTGGATGGGAAAAAGTGTAATTGTGGAGTTAATTATTAATTTTGGATATTTTCTATATTTAAAATGTGATTTCTAGTCCATAGAGCAGTGTCGCAACTGTTGATCTTATGAAAGGGAGAGTCATGACTACAAAATGAAGTGATGCAACTGTGAGATTCAACCGCAAAGCATTCTAGAATTTCAGCATTTGTTGGTCATGGTTGTGAGGGTGGAGATTGGAGTTATGGGAAGCATAGTTGCAGTAGCCAAACAAGAGGGTGAGGCATACTAGAAATTCTTCAGTTGAAGCTTACAATCACTGTTTGGAGGTTCATAAGTGTGAGGTGGTTCAGCGTGAGTGTGAAGTTTGAGAAGCAAAATTATGTAATCACCGTGCTCATGTTCGCGATGCAAAAAGGGTGGCACAACTGTGAAGCATGTTTTCACAACTATGAATGATTGTGGGATAGAAATTCAACCTGCACTCCTACATGGATTTTTAACGGCTTTTTCGTCTTTTCTCACATGTACATAAACCCTAGCCCTCATCTACACACACACACATATCCTCCATGGTCTAGGGAACATCTTAAGCTTAGTTTTATTTCTAAAATACTTAGAAATACAATTTCACACTTTAGTGAAGTGAAGAAGGTAGGGTACACGCTAAATCTTGGGGAGAAGTCAAATGTCCACATTGCACAAAGCTACCAACATAAGTTTTCATACTTTTACTATTATTTTTATTTGTTTGGGATGTTGAACACTTTAATGATGGTTTTTATTAATAATATCGTGGATTGCCAAATATTTATCTAGCCTCTTGTGCTTGTATTTGATTAAATAGGACAAATGCTTCACTTACTTGCAAAGAGACAAATCTCTTATTGAATGCACATATGCCTCTACATACAATCAGGCAATGACACTTTGGGCTCATGATATTGGTCCTTAATATCCTAATAACACATTGATTATCATGTACACAAGATAACCATATTATCTAAAGTGTAAGGTCCATGCACAGTTAACACGATCACAAAGCCAGATAGTGACAGCAAAGAGTAAACTCAATGTGTCTGCTTCATTCTATAAGTCAATGTTTGAATGCTCATTCTCCAATAATGCATGCACACATATGTATTCTTAATATCTTATACCGAATGGTATGGTACTCACTATACAAATACAAGATGTACAAGTTTTACTGACTCTCCAATATCCTTTAGAGTATTTGTGACTTGCAAATTGATTTTAATTATTATGTATTAAGATAGTTTTGTGCCCATATTTATAAACCCTTATAAGTAAAACCTCTTAACACAATTACATGGATACATATAACACTTTATGCCATTCAAGATTTAAATAAATAAAACACTTCCAAAATATTAATAAAATAATCATCAATATTTTATTAAATAATAATAATAACATTTAAAACCAATATCTCTCAATGTATTCTTCATTGATTATTTTGCGTTTGAAGGCATATCACTAACATTAATTGGGTTTCTTGACCTAGTTAATCCATTAAGGTACCATTTTCCTTGTACTTCTCCATTTCATATTCTATTTCTTTATCTTTTTCATTTCTCCCCATTTATTTTCAAAACTAAATCAAAAGGAAACTTATATTTTTGAATTTTTCATGAGAATTTTTGTGGTGCTAGGAAAATTATAGAAAAATTTGTGAGATTATTCAATAAAAAAAGGAGAAGAAAAGAAACGAACAAAAAAAATTTGAACAAGAAAAGGAGCCAAGAAAATAGTAGTTCCAAAAAATTGCAAGATATTGTTGCAAAAATTCTTATAATTTTCACTCAAGTTTGACGTGCAATTGATAATTATTAAACTAGATCAATTACACCATCCTGTTTCATTTTACTTGAGTTGCTATTAACTGTACATAATTGAGTTCAACCTTACGTGATTGAATGCCACCCCCATGATTGATCTTGATCAATATCAATCAATCACATCTCCTTGATTCTAGAACGATCTGTGAGCACATTTGCTAGCATGATTGACTAAGTTGTGCACTTGGATTGATTTGAATTGCCTCTAGATGGATTGCCCCACCAAAATTTCCAGCTAGATCAATTTTTTTGGCTTCTAGATCTATCCAAACCTCCATTTCCTTGATTTTTACACTTTTTTTCATGATTTTTATTGGTCATTGAGTTTATGAATCATGTCAAAATTTTCCAAGTGACCTTGAGTTGAGTTTAGGTAGATTGTTCTTGAGTGTTAAGTGTATATAGAGGGTTGTGAGATAAATTTACACCTTTTACATTGTATACATCTATACTTTTACTTTTACCATGTCAAATAGTCAAGTAGGTTCAGTGGGGGAGACCTATGACAAAAAGATGATGCTCGAGGTGATTAGAGGCGAGATGTGAAGGGTCACTAGAAAGGTGGAAGAAAAGCATGAGCATTTTAGAGAGAATAGAGGCATCTTAGACTACAAGGGCAAGGGTTGAACCATCACCCCATGGTAAATAGGATAGATGCCTTAAGCTTAGACAAAGGAAGGAATGATGACCTTAGACGACTTTTTTGGCTACCATGATTATCCAATGAGGATGATGAAGAGCTTAGAGGGATAAAGCTCAAGGTACCACCATTTCAAGCTAAGTTTAATCCCAAACTATACCTTGAATGGGATCGATTACTACTAATACTTGGAGAATTAGAAGGTGAAGCTAGTAATAGTCGAGTTCGCCAACTACATGATGGTATGGTGTGATCAATTGGTAATGAGCTGATGGAGAGCCAATGAGAGACTTATTTAGACTTGGACCAAATATAAGGTAGCCATGACAAAACGCTTCATCCTATCACACTATCATAGGGACTTGTACTAGGATTTCAAGACATTGGCTCTTTGAGCCTCCTACATTGACCTTTCATTAATTCCTAACCCATAGACTTTTTAATTATTAATCTCAGTAGTAATTAGTAGCTTATATGTCTTCCTTAATCATTAATCTGTATTAATAATTAAAGCTCATTTGTGTCTAATCTCTTTGATTTAATTAATCCCCATTAATTCAATTAAAGACTCCGTTGTACTTCTAATTAATGATCTCATTATTCAAAAATACCATTTTAATTTATTTAGTGTAACCTTATTGCAACCAAATAAATTCTCCATGAGACTTCTTAAGCTTCTTTCAAATCCCACCAATTTAATACTCAACATACATTCCAACCTTTTATGTGTGATTTTTTAAGTTTATCCTTATTTGCAACTAGCATAGCCTGAAGGGTATGGGTAGTGCTTAGCCTATGACTCATGTTGTAGCCTAATTATGATGAAGTGAAATGGATCACAATAAATCCTTCTAATGATGAATACCATGTAATATAGTTCTTTTACCTTACTTTATCCCAGCCGAGCAAGAATTATGGATTTAATCAAACTCATAAATTTGGTTATATTACCAATCAATATTACCTCATGAGACCAATACTTTTATCATAAACTATTTTTTGATCACACACTACCTCACCTAAAGATTTGTATCTCATGGAACATCAATTGTATAGGACAAACACCTTACTTATAAGAATACAAATCCTTTATAGAATGCACACTTGCCTCCATATGCATTCAACCAACAACACGTCGGGCTCATATTTCTATTCTATATTAGGATAAATGTTGGCCTTTAATACCTTATTGACATGTTAATCGTCATATATACAAGATAACCATGTCATCTCATGTTTAAGGTCCACGTACACTTAACACTATCATGAAATAAGATATTAACAGCTAAGAGTGAACTCCATGTGTTTGCTTCATTTTGAAAGTCATTGTTCAAATACTCATCCTCCAATAACAAATCCATACATATGTATTCTCAATATTATATACTAAATAGCATAACACTTACCGTACAAATACAAGGTGTGCAAGTTATACTAACTCTTTAATACTCATTAGAGTGCCTATAGTTCATAGATTGGTTTTAGTAATTGAGTACTAAGATAACTTTATGCCCATATTCATAACTCTTTATGAATATAGGTTCTTAATTCAATTACATAGGCCATGTAATACCTTATGCCATTCAGGATTTATATGCATAAAAACATGTTATGATATTGGCATAAATAAATCAATATTTTATTAATTAATGTGAACATATACATATACAACCATATTACCTTAAGTATTCTTAATTAACTATTGACATTAGATGACGTATCACTAAAAATCTCCTACTTGCATTCTAAGGCTAATAGTTCTGACAGCAATCACTATGGTATCCATACCTATCTTCTCGAGACAACAATTTAATTGCACTTGCATTATTAGCTTAGTCAGTGGGTTAGCCACATTATGCACTAAAGCTTATTTCTGTAAGCCAATGCTTCCCATTCCATTAATTTATTAAATAATATGGTAATGCCTCTCTATGTGTTTAAATTTCTAATGAGACCTCAGTTCCTTCATCTATGCGATTATGCCATTGTTGTCATAGTAAAGCAGAAATAGCATATCCACATTTGGAACCCCTTGAAGGTCTATCATGAACTTTCCTATCTAAACAATCTCCTTTGTAGCATCACATGTCACAATGGTCATAGCCTTAGTGGTAGAGTTTATAGCTGTACCCCATTTAGAACTCTTTCAACTAACTGTTCCTCTATTAGGAGTAAAAGTAAACTTAGAGATAGACTTTCTATCATTCACATTCAATTAGAAGTCGGAATTGGTGTATCTATCTAATCTTAGAATACCATATCTTTATACAAGTATCATATCCCTAGTCTTTCGCAAACACTTATGGATACACATGATGACATTCCATTGCTATCAACTAAGATTCGCTTGAAACTTGCCCATAACATATACAGTGTAGGCGATAACTGGCCTTGTATATAGTATTACATACATCAAGTTTCTTATAGCTGAAGCATAAGAAATGGCTTCTATGCTCCTTCTCTCATCATTCGTTCTTGGGTACATGGAATTTGAGAGATGAATGTTGTCCCTAAAAGGTAGTAATTCTCTCTTAAAGGCTTCTATACCAAACCTTTTCAATATCTTATTTATGTATGAAACTTGGGAAAGACTTAACAATCTTTTTCCTCTATCTCCATAAATGCAAATGCCCAAAAAGTAGGCTGCTTTTCCCAAACCTATCATGAAGAAGGTATCAAATAACATTGTTTTGATTGAGCTTAGTATCCTAACGTCATTCCTGATCATTAGTATGTCATCTATGCATGGCCCATCTTCATTTTTTATGACAAACAATTTGATTGTACAATCAAAATGAAGGTTCCAACTCCTCATGCTTACTTAAGGCTATAGATAGATATCTTAAGCTAGCACACCTAATGATCTAAATAGGTGGCTATCACTAGAAGTATTTGAATGGATTTGAGCATTGTTATAGGTGATAAGGCTTCCCATAGTTAATTCCCTTCTTTTAATTATAGTCCTTTGCCTCCAACATAGCTTTATAGGTCTATACCTGGCTAGTCAAACTAGTCTTTGTAAGGCCATAAATGCCACAAATGGACCACTTAAGTTCCACGCTTTGTAAGATTCATCTTGGACTTCAAAACCATTTAGATGCACCATATAAATGTCCTCCTTAAATATACACTTGAGGAAAGTAGTTTTGACATTCATCTACTGAATCTCGTGATCCAAGTGGGTGGCTATTGCAAGTAAAATCTGAATAGACTTCAACATGGCTAAGAGTGAGAAGGTTTCCTCATAGTTAATTCTCTCCTTTTAACTATAACACTTTACTACTAACCTGGCCTTATAGGTATCTACCTCACCAGTTGAACCAATCTTTCTCTTATAAACCCACTTATATCTGATGGAAACAATTTCCTCAAGTGGATCTACTAAAATCCATACTTAGTTCATGTGCATTGAATTAATGTCTAATTTTATGGCCTCCAACCACTTAGTGGAATCCTTGTCTACCATTACTTGATCATAGATAGAAAGATCATCTTCATGATCCTTATCTCCCATTACGAACAACTCTTGTCCATTCTTTAGGACATAACCATATATCTCTGGTGCCCTTTAAATTCTACTTGATCATCACAACAGTTGCGTATTAGAAGGTTCCTATTGAATAGGAATGTGTATTATAGGTTGAGTGCTTTATTCCTTATGCTCAACTTCCTTAAGCACTATGGTTCTATAAGCACCACTTTCTTGAATAAACTCTTCTTTGAGAAAAGCAAGCATGATATCTAATGGCAATCTTACAGTCATCAAATATGTAGAGCTCATATTCTAAAGAGTCTCTGGAATATCCTACAACGTGGCCTATAAAAGCCCTCACCTCTAACTTGTTCGTCTTAGTCTTTCTAAGATAAGCCAAACATCACCTAATCCTTAAATACTTATGGCCTAACTTCTTTCCATACCACATCTCATGTGAGGTGAGGGAATGATTTAGAGGGTGTGCTATTCAAAACAAATGTTGCGGCAAATAGGGCATGCCCCCATAAAAATATGGGTAAATTAGTGAAGCTCGTCATAAATTGAACCATGTCTAATAGAGTTTGATTTCTCCGTTCAGCTACACTATTTAACTGAGGAATTATAGGTGGTGTCAATTGTGATACAATACTATTCTCGTTGTGGAATGTAGTAAACTCAACACTCATATACTCGCCTCTAGGATTTGATCATAGGGCTTTCATCTGTTTGCTAGTTTATTTCTCTACTTGCACATTAAATTCTTTAAACCTTTTAAACAATTTATGCTTATACTTTATCAAGTACACATAATCATACTATTCATAATCATTAATAAAGGTTAAAAAGTAGAGAAATTCTCTCCTTACCATTCCATTTAATGCCAAATGTTAGTGTCGATGAATTCCAACAACTCAACTGCCCTCTCAACATGTCCATCAAATGAACTTCCAGCCATTTTATATACGATGCAACGTTTGCAAGTTTGATAAGGTTCCTCTACTAGTGGGCTAATGAGTCCATCTTTCTATAACTTATTAATCCTTGTACCCCTGGCATGGTTAAGTTTAAAGTGCAACAAGTACTTGGGATTTAAACCATCACTTAAATGTTTCGTCAAGATAGTGTTGATTATATTACTATCATTTATATTTAAATAATATAAGCCATTCATGATATATGCCACGCCAACTAATTTATTTTCATAAATATAAAGTTTCTTACCTCTCACTGCCTTCCTAAGACTGAGGTAGTTAGTGCAATTTCTTTTCCAATACCCGATCTTGCTATAGTGGAAATGCTTTCCTTTTTCTGCAGGAGCTTTAAACTTCTTAATACTCCCACTAACCTTAGGAATAATAGGCCCTCTTCCTCTTTGTCATCCTCTTCTTGGTCACACCAGAGGAGATAGATGCAACAAGAATCACCTCCTTCCCTTTCCCCTCCATAGCTTGTTTGCAATCATTAGTTTATTGAGAAGCCTAACCAATGTGCACGTAATATCATTCATGTGGTAATTAATTATAAACGATGAAAAGGAATCTGGAAATGACTAAAAGATCAAATTTGTCATGAGATTAGCATCCTTGATGAAATATAGTGACTCAAGCCTCTTAATGAGTGAAATCATTTTAAGGACATGCACACTAACATCACCACCCTCTAAAATGCACATCGTAAATGGCTGTTTAGATATATCATATCTAGTAGTATGACTCTACTCACTATACAATTTTGCAAGTAGTACAAGATCTCCCTTGCCGTCCCTATACCCTCAAGGGACCTTAGAAAAACATTGGTCACAGTAGCTCACATGTATCTTTTGACCTACAAATCTTCCTCCACCTATCTTTTATAAGTGGTTTTTTCCTTCTCACTAGTTGTGTCAGCCAGGGCTCATGGGTTATCAACCTCTAAAACATAAGTGAACTACTCTAGATTGAGAACAATTCTCAAATTCTGGAGCCATTCAACATATTTAGGCCCAATCATAATATTAGTCTCAAGTAATTTAGAAAGTGGCGTAGACATTATTCAAATAAAATAATACTACAGAAAATGAACAAGTTTTGTAAGTTTGGTTGTTATATGTGCTACCATTGTGATTATGGGATTTAAATCAAAATGACCTCCCACTGGATTTTTTGAATCCCACACTCCTCAAGTACAAAACGGAAATTCTATTGGTAAAATTTCCTTAATAAGAACTGGGGTCTTCATTAGACATTACACATCTTATGTAATTGAGTCTTAGCATGCTTAGCCCAACGAGTGGCAACTCTTGCCAACACATCTTATGCATGGTCCAATCTTTCCTTCGATCTATGGTTCAACAATGCCTCACGTAATTAGGTCTTGGCTCATTGGGTCCATTTAAATCACACCCATCGACTAATAATTCATTGGATTTGAACTCTACCCGTGGCTACCTACTCTTAAGACATAGTATCATTTGAATGTTACATTTAATTCACTCGAGGTCATAAAATTTATTGTCACAATGTGACCTTATTAATGTAATGATATCACACACTAAGGCTACACTTAAGGCTTTCGAGTTTGGAGGAGGGCAACAGCAAACATTTTGTTGTTACAATTTAATATTTACTTAAGAAAGTTTATGGGTCCATATAGATTAGGTTTTACTTTGCACATTATCTGTTTCCATGCATGTCATACATCCATCACAAATAATATGTAAAAATAAAAGTAGAGGACTATGAACTTCTAGATCCAACTAGAGCCAAGATTGGATCATGCACAAGTGTGTGAATCTTATACTACTGCATAACGATTTCTTGAATACCTTAGTCTTAGTCTTCATGGATTCATGGGGTCCACCATATCTTGGAACCTCAAACAACACTAACTCTTGTCCTTTGCATGAACACCAACTCTTGATGTCTTCCAAATTTATTTACAAATACATATGACATACCCCAGAGAATCCTATTCTAAGCAATATATAATAAAACTAGTCTTATGCCCTTACAACCTATGAAAAATTAATTATGCAACCCATAGAAACCAAAACAAAAGTAAATGCATTCATCCACTAGTGTCTGAAGTCCATAATCTAATCACAATATCCATCCAAATAATTATACAGTACATATATAATTAAACAATTTTGTTCAATGACTATTTCCATGGAATATGCATCTCATACACTACTTTCATCCCTCAAAAAGTAATTTTTCAAAGCTAAAATTGCAAACAGAAAATCAGCATAGAAATCCATCACAGTTGTAAATTGCCCTTTTGCGACAATGGAGGCTAACTATGACAAATACCCTAGGGTTTTGTCGCAGCAGCTCTCATGGTCGCGAGATAAGCCATCACGACCATAGAAAAAGGTCCCACCATTGCAAAATAAACCACAGGGTTCATGCAACCCCACGATAACAGGGTCCCTACACAAGCTAAGGTCATAATTGTGGGCACTCTTCCCACGACCATAGCTACCACTTGCAACACGCTATAGAACTTGCAAGTTGTGGTTTTTCATTCGAACTCGATTCATTTCCAATTTTTAAAATTCCAATCACTTCCAAAACATTTTCAGAAGGTTGTTTATGCATCATATACATGTTTAAAGGAATTTAAACCAAGAACTAATGTAGAACATTGAAAAAATCATCGAACTTCTATGGTTTTACAAGAAAAATGGTGGTTCTGATACCATTACTAGATTTCATTGGGGTTTGGCCACAAAACTTGAAAATTTAACACTTGAAACAATCATGCACATGCAGCTAAAGCAAACAAAACATACCCCATCTATTTTTGTTGTAAAACACGCAAGACATTGAATAACTAAGAGCAAATATAAAAACTATACCTTTGCCACATCTACAAGTCTTTCATGCTTAATCCTTGGAGTCGCAGCCTTTAAATCTCAACCTTTAGATTTTCCCTATGATTAGGATACTTGTGAGCTCCTCCTACACTTCACAAAACTCCTTTTGATAAACTGTAATGCAAACACCTTTGGGCTAGAAGGAATTTTTGAAAAAAGAGAGATGGAAAAGGGCGGCTAGGTGTTACTTTCTCCCTTGCTTGGAGGGTAAACGAATTTTCTAGGTTTTCTTGTGTGTCTTGAACCCTTCAAGACCCATATAAATAGTTGAGACACTAGGGTTTAGTGTATAGGATTCATGGGTCTTCTTGTATGGACCATTTTTAATTAAATTGCTCAGAGATTTTTATTTATTAATCTTATTAATAAATTAGCCCACATGTTATTTAATTATTAATCTTATTAATAATTAAAGTCCATTTGTTTTCAACTAATTTAATTTAATTAATCTCATTAATTAAATTAAATTTCCATTATACTTCTAATTAATGATCTCATCTTTAACAAGCACTATGGTTATTTATTTAGTCCAATTCAATTAAAACTAGATAAATTATGCAAGCCAACAATTTAACACTCACAATACTTCTCAATATTATGTGTATGACTCTCTAGGTTTATTCTTAATTGGCGTCAATCATACCTTAAAAGATATAGGTAACGTCTAGTCTACAATCTACATTATAGCCTAATTAAAATAAAGTGATTAGAATCACTATAAACCTTTCCAAGCATGACTACCATGCCATATAGACCTTTGCCTTAATTTATTCTAACAAGCGAGAGTCATGGATTTAATCAAACCTACAAACTTGATCATCTGATCAATCGGCATTTCATCATAAGACAAATGTTCCTACTAGAAAATTCTTCTTTATCACGCATTACCTTAACCAAAGGCTTCTATCTCTTAGAGCACCAACTACATAAGATAGCCTTACTCACTTGCAAGTTGACAAATCCCTTATTGAATGCATACATACCATTACACGCACCTGGGTAATGGCATGCTGAGCTCATGACTCTATTCCATACTAAGATAGATATTGACCCTTAATGCCTTAATGACACATTGACCGTTAAGCGCACAAGTCAACCATGCCATCTTAGGTCTAAAGTCTACAAGCATTTAACACGATCACAAAGTATGACATTAACAAATAAGAGTGAACTCCATGCATCTGCTTCGTTCTAGCAAATCATTATCCCCGTTCCCGAATAACATATCCACACACACACACACACACATATTCTTAGTATCTCATACTAAATGGCATGGCATTCACTGTACAAATACAAAGTGTATAAGTCATACTAACTCTAATGCCCTTTAAAATATCTATGACTCGCAGACAGGTTTTACTAATTGAGTACCTAAATAGCCTTATGTCCATATTCATAACTCTTTATGAATAAGGTGTTTTAACTTAAACACATGGGCACATGCAATATTTTATGCTAATCAAGATTTACATATTTAAAAACTTATTAGAAGATTGCTATAAAAATCAATACTTTATCAATAACTAAATTAAAATACATATATAACTAAATACCATTCTAGTATCCCTCATTTTCTGTGGGAATCAGAGGGCATATCACTAATGGGATAGGGCTGTTCTTCCAAGAGGCCAATAGGCCCATCTTTCACCAATTTTCTATTCTTATGCTTTGTTGTGAAGCCCAAGTTGAGATACCACAATTGGTTAGAATTTAGGCCATTCCTAGCACATTAGTTTGTAATGGCATTCATCATCGGCTTTTTATCCATATTCAAGTATTACAATCCATTTACCGATGAGGTGGTGCCAACTAATTTATTATGATAATAAATTTGGTATTTTTTATCTTGATGTCGCCTAAAATTACCGTTACTCATGGTTTATATTTAACAAGGTTGGTGATAAACAAACCTTATGATGGAAGAAAATCCTTAAATCATGCATGAACTACATTAAATTTTATCATGAATAAATGACATCGAATAGTATGATGCTTGTGAAAGTTTTGTGGTTGCAAGGATTAAGCAGCAACTTGGGAAGGATGTTAAGTTGAGGCAGAAAACTCATTTGATCTAAAACTTTGAGGAACACAAGAAAAATGAATTGGTTCTCCAATGGAGTAAAAATTAGGTCAATCAGACATCGGACGAGGAAGTTACACAGAAACGTATGAACATCGCCAGAACAGTCGAAAACCTTCAATGGGAACTGTGAAGGCCGCGATCCCAGAAGTCAAGGCTGCGATTGCGGGAAGGTGTTCTGCAGCCGTGATGAGGATCACACCATGCTCTGCTTTTTTTGCAGTTGAGGGCACGACTGCGGTTGAGGGAGCCACAATCGCAAGGAGTTCCACGACTGTGGGTGAAAGAATTACCGCGGTTGAATAGGCCACGATCATGGGAAAAAGAGCCATAATCATGGAAGACGATGCGAGTAGATACGCATTTCTGGAAATTGCATTTTCTTATTTTTCGTGCACCCACCGGCTTGACCTAGTTCTCCCATATATAAATAAGATTTTTGGATGAAAATTGGAAGGTGGTAGTTGAGGAAAAAGGCTAGAAACTTGGACTTCAAAGAGCTACATCATTCAAGAGCAAATTGGAAGAATTCTTGTAGTGTTGAAGACATAATCCAGCCAATTGTTCAAGACCTTGGACTAAGATTTTCTTATCTTTTTCTTGATTTCTTAAATAATAAGATAATTTGATTATTATACCTGTTTTTATTTTTATGGATTGCTAGATTTCTACTTTAGGACCCTATGTCAGTTGAGGACTTTAACGAGTATGTGTATGTAATTTGTTTTCATTGTTCTTATTATGTGTAATTGTAAATTCATATTTTCAAGTGCATGGCGATTCTTGATTTAACTATGACCACGTAGGGAATAATAAGAGTGAAACTCGTAGGTTAGACAACAATTGCAAAACATAAATTTCAAGGGAATAGTGGAAGTGAAACCGAGGAATTTATGTGCGATAAGTGTTAATATTCATATTCTCAACTTAAGTAGGGTGTGAGAACACACTTGTTGAATTGAAACTTAGGGATAATTTGGGAGAATCTCGTGAAGATTAAAAGATTAGCTCACTATAATAAGCCAAGTGAATTTGATTGCAAATGCATCTATTATTTGTTGAATTTCCACACTGCATAGAGGCCTAGGCCTTCGCACCATTAAATCTTCTTTAATTCGCAACTATCTTAATTGCTTTAGGAAATCTATGTTTCTTAGTTTTCTCTCGTTGCTCTTATTTTCTCTATCGCTTAAGACGGTTTAACTATTATGTTCTTAATCATAGCAATAAACACAATTCATACCCTTTTTGTGGACACGACACTCATACTTAACCGATATTAGTTACAAAAAATTTAATTTTGGTGGGTTATAACAACACACACCATGTCCCTAAAAGAAAATATATAGCCTTCTTTTACCAATAAAGGCTATTTTAAGCCCATCTAGTGATAAGAGATAATCTCTTAGACCCAAAATATGACCAGATGATAATCTAACTAAAGTAGTGTCAATAGTGGTTGAAACATTTGCTCCATTACTAAACTTAATTATTACTTCTCGCTTCTTAAGCAATCTACTCTTGACCAAATTTTAGTTCGAATTGCAAATGTGAGATGATGCACTAAAATCCAAGATATAAGATGTAAAAAATACAACAATGGAATAAGATATTTCACAAACATAAAGTTCCACACCTGCAGTGCCATCCTTTAGCTTGCTAAGGTATCCAGCACAATTCCTCTTCCAATACTCCTTTTAGTTGCATTAGAAACTCTTTCTGATGGCAACATAGGCACCAGATCCAACGCCTCTCCCATTGGCCTTAGGAACAATAGGTTTCTTTTTCTTGATTTTGCCATCCTTAGTCTCACTAATTAGGAGGCTAAACTCCTTAAAGGCAACCCATTTCCCTTAGAATGAGATGGTAGTATCCAAGATATCACTGACTCTCTCAAAAATGATAACCTTTCTCAAATCTTAAAATCAGTCAATTGTCTTGGTTTCTGTCAACTTTAAGGTTTCGATCATTAATAATAATAAGAGGGCGTAAGTTATTCATGATAAAAGTAAATTGTAGAAAATAGGCTAAGACTTTGTTAGTGTGATTGTGATATGTGTTATCATTATGGAATTTAAATCAAAATAACCTTCTACTAGATTTTGTGAATCCTACACTCTCTTAAGTAGAAAACTGAAATTACATTAATAAAATTTCCTTAGTGGATGATTGGGATCATCATTGAACATAACATACCTCACACATACAGATCTTAGCATGCTAGGCCAAAAGAGTAGCAACTCTTGCCCATGCTTCTCATGCACAATCCAAACTTTTCCTTCAGCCCATAGCCTATTGAAACCACAAATAATCCGATCTTGACATCGTGGATCCACTTATATCACACCTATCAACTGAGAATTCACTAGATTTAACTCCCACCCATGGCCGTCCACTCTTAATGTGAAATATCCTTTAAATGTTGCATCTAATCACCTAAAGTTATAAATGATCCATCGTAATATAACTCCACAAATGTGATGATATCACACACAAAGGCCACACCTAGAACTTCGAGCTCAATAGAGGGCCATAATAAACAATTTTTCTAATACGACTTAATATTGTTTGAGGAAGTTTTTGCTCCATGAAGTTTTAGATTTCACATTACACATTATCCATTTATCATGTATCTTATATATCCACCACAAATAATATGCAACGAAAATAACATGAAGGATTATAGACCTCTAGATTCAATTTAAGCTAAGAATTAGACCGTACACATGTGCATGAAATCCTATACTATTACAATGGAATTTCTTTGAATAACTTATTTTATCTTGGTCTTCATAGCTTCTTTCATGGGGCCTACCACATCATGGAACCTCAAACAGCACCAACTTCTTAGTCTCCGCACAAACACCAACTCATTGATATCTTCTATGTTTACATATACATGTGACATACCACGGAGAATCCTAATTCTATCTAATAAGTAAAACTTGGACTTCTACCCTTACTACCCCTAAAAATCCAATCAAAAATAAAAAAAATATCCATCTACAAGTATCCTAAGTCCATAAGCCATCCGTAACATAAATTCACACAATTATACATCATATGTATAATTAAACAATTTCATTTAATGACTTTGTATGACTTACACATTTCATGCCCTAGTTCTTACTTGTGGAAAACCCTTTTCAAACATTTTAAATTTGAGAAAAGCAATTTCTTAGCCTCCACAAGCCTTATTGCGATTGTGGGAACCCTTCCTGCAACTGTTGAAACCATTTCCATGATTGTGAAGTACTTTAGAGCAGAATTCACCATTTTGTCGCAATCAGCTCCACAATTGCAAGACTTCTTCCCACAAGTGCAAGCTACCTTGTTGCTATCACTAGCTCTATATAGTAAGAAAGTTCTTTGCAATTACAAGCATTGATTACGAGGTACAACACATTTTTCTTAACACTCAAGATTCAAGTCTTAACACTTTTTCTCAATTCAAAACTTGCAAAAAACAACTTTTCATGCATAAAAAAGTATCGAATACATGTTCAACTTAATTTTCAAAAGACAACTACCGTAAATCGTAAAGAAATAATTGTATTTCGTTGTTACATAAGGAAAATGATAGCACTAATACCACTATTGAGTTTCAAAATGTTTGGGGTCGAATTTTAAAATTTAAAAACAGCATATACATAGCAAAATAACATACCAAAGCTATTTCGTTTTTGTTATGCAACATGCATTTATTGAGAAGTGCTTAAAAGATGTGTAAAGAAAGCACTTTTTTGGAATTATATTCTAATAGACACACTTTCCATCCTCAAGTCATGGTCCTAGAATCCAAACCTTTAGTTTATCCACATTGTTGGATTTCATTGAGGTTTGGTCATAAAAATTAAAACTTTAGCAGAACAAACTCCATTCAATTTTGTTACAAAACATGTAAGATATTAAATAAACAAGAGGATGGATAAAAGTTGTACCTTTGGAATGTTTCTAAGCCCTTTTGTGCATGATCTTGGAGTTGTGGCCATTAAACATTGACCTTTAAATTCTCCACACGATTAAGATGCTGGTGAGCTCCTCCTACACTTTTACAAAACTATTCTGTGAAGCTCTAATGCAAACACCTATAGGTAATAAGGAATTTCCTAACAAAAGAGTGCCCAAAAAGGGTGGCTAGAGGCTACACTCTTTTGCTTGGTTGGAAGTACTAAAATTAGGGTTCAAAGTGTGTAAAATATCGATGACTGTTTATCAATATTCTTGCAGTATTTTCATTTATGTATATCATAAATAGCGTAAAGTGTTGCATGCGGTTAAGTGATTGTGTTAAGAGGCCTTATTTATAAAGGGTTATGAATATGAATATAAGGTTATCTTAGTATACAATCACTAAAACCAATCTGTAAGTTATAAACACTCTAAAGGGTATTAGAGAGTTATAATGATTTACACATCTTTAATTTGTATGATAAATATCATTTCGTTTAGTATAAGATATTGATAATACATGTGTGTAGATACATCATTAAAGAATAAACATTGGACTAATAACTCACAAAACAAAGAAGACACATGGAGTTCACTCTTTATTGTCAATGTCTTTCTTCGTGATCATATTAAGTGTATGTGGACCTTAAACCTGAGATAACATGTTTATCTTGTGCGCCCAATGGTCTATGTATCATGATGGTATTAAAGATTAATATCTATTCTAATATGAAATAAAGTCATGAGCTTAAAGTGCCATTACTTGAGTGTATATAGAGACATGTGTGTGTTCAATATAGGATTTGTCTCCTTACAAGTGAGTAAAGTGTTTGTCCTATGTAGTTCACATTCTATGCAATGAAAATCCTTGGCAAAGGTAATGCGTAATCAGAAAGAAGTTTTGGTAGAAACATTAGTCTTATGAGAAAATGTCAATTAGTCATATGACCAAATTTGTGAGTTCGAATAAATTCATGACTCTTGCTTGGTTAGAAAAAAGTAAAACAAAATGTTTATACTCAAAATGTTTATACTAAATAATATTCATGATCGAGAGGGTTCATTGCTATTCATTTACTTCAATTTGGATGGATTATAATATGCGTCATAGATTAGATTTTATCCATATTCTTAAAGTCTTACTCATTACCAGTTAAGAATGAATTTAGAGAATTACACTTATAAAAACAAGGCAATGGATGAAAATATTTAAATTTTAATTTTTTTTTATAAATCAAATTTTTGTTCAATTTTTAGTCATTAAAAAGCAGCATTGAATAAGATTAGAATGTTATTTAACTTTTGAATATAAAATTCTTAAAAGTATCAATTAAAAGAGAAAATACACAAAATTTTAAAAGAAATAAATTACTAATAAACATTTTAAAATGAAAATTTTTAAAAAATATAAATACATAAAAACCATTTATAATATATACTTCCAGTTTTGGTCTCATATAACAAATTTTGATTTTTGATCCCATAATTTATAAACTAAAGATGCATGTAACTCATGCGTCATTTTCTTTAAATTTTCCAATAGCTATAATATTATGAGACTGATATTATAAAAAAGAAAAAAAAGAAGAAGCTTTCAAATTTGAAAACCTTACGATAGTGGAGACTAAAATTAAAATCACAAATTATCTTATGAGACCAAATACACATTTTTGCCTAAAATATTACTTTTAAACAAAATGAAACTATTAAATTTGAACATGTTTAATTTTTATTATATGCTTTTTTATTAAAAAAATATTTCTATTTTAAACAATATTTTGCAACACTATATTTTTAAAAGTGAAATAAAATATTGATTTTATGAAATAATAATTTTGAATAATAAAACATTAAACTTTCAAAATAAGACAAAATAAATTAAAATTTCACTTTTATCCCCACTGTTTATAACTTAAAGGTGCGTGCAACACATATGGTGTTTTCATCCTCCCTCTATCTCTAATTTTTCTTCAATTTCTGTCACCCAAAAAATCATTTGGGCCAAGATTGACGTCGAAAAGTGACAGGCCGAAAAAAAGAATTCAAAAATTTGGGCGACCGAATAAATAGACCATTTCAACTGAAACCAGGTTTACAAATTTGCCACAAAGTTTCAAAGATACTAAGGCGACTTTATATATATATATATATTTGTATTAGAAAGAATAAAACATGAATTATTACATATCTAATAAATTTTAATAATATGAAAATATAAAAATTTAAAATTATTAAAATTGTATGTAATAAAAAGAGATAAAATCTAGGACGAAAACAAAATTGCAAAGCACATTAAATAAAATTTAATTGAGAAGAATAAAGAAAGAAAATATACACAAATCATAAAATAATAAAATATAAATACGGTAGAGACAATTTAATCCACCTACAGTCAGTATCAAATGTTAGGTTCTCCACGAGGTTCCCAACTTCTACCATAGACATACTTTAGAACTAATTATTATTATGGAATAACGTGTAATTCAATCATTATACAATATTATATATGTGTGTCTACGTATATACACAAAAAATAGATAAACTAACTCAGACACTTATCATTTTCAGATTATTCAACAAAAAATATTCACCATTTTTCACCCCTCCAGAAAATTATAAGTAAACCTAGTCTGTGTTTTTGTTAAGTGATAAGTTCGAAAAATAGTTAAAAAGGTATCAAAACAGTAAAAGTCGTTCTCCCACGTGTCGTGGTACTGAGCTCAACTTGAAAAACAAAAGGCCACTCAACAGCCCCATCCGCACATAAGGTAACGAAAGATACAGGATGCTAAAACCACACTGCGCCAACATTAAAACAGCCAATTTTCCTAAGATGATCTTCCTTTCCCTTTGGAACACGGGACGGAATAAAAGTCCCACAGATTTCAGTCTTTCAACTTTATGTAAAGATATACAAACATATAAGTCAACCGTTTGACAAAGGCGCAACTAAGCCAAGTAAGCCAAGTATTGAGGTGATGAACTCTTTTTGATGCTGAAGCATTTACAAGATCGTACAGCATTGATTAGTTTTCTTTGCCTGCTTGTAAAACATCTGTTTCAAAAAGTTTCAACCATCAGAAGACTTGTGCAATAACAAATTCAGGAATATCATGAATAAAAAGACAAACAGCATTTATTTTGAAAAGACAATATTATAATGTGTTCAATCTAAACAAATATCTACAACACACAATTTTCAGCTACATCATAGCATTCAAGCAGTTATTTAAAATGTTCTAATTAGTAGTGCAAACGAATCTAACTTGAGAAAAAGATTCACTCTGTAAGCTCTATGACAAGCTAGATTTTTGAGAGCTCAAGCTTGAAAACTCAACAGTTTCATGCTAAAGCTCAAGCTCAGCGCAACGATATTTAGCTTAAGCTTGAGTTGTCTATCAATCATTCTTGAACTTAGAGCCTAATCTAGAGGTGTTAGTCAACCAAGTTGCTCGACTCGACTTGGTCGAGCAACTCGGTCAAAGCTCGACTCAATATAGTCATCAAGTCAAGCTCGAATATTTCATGGGGATACTCGAGCTCGATCGAGTAGCTCAAGATTAATTCTTTTTTTTTTTTTTCCAATTTTGTCAAATATAATTTACACTCTGCAGTGCACTCAACTCGAGCTCGAGCTCGAGCTCAGACTCGACTCAATAAGCTCAAGCTCTAAGCCTAGCAAGCTCGAGCTTGAGATCGATAACTTGACTCGAGGTCGAGCTCTAGTCGAGCTGGTCAAAAATTAACTCGAGTCGAGCTCAAGTAGATTACTACTCGAGCTCGATTCGGCTCGATTCCACCCCCAGCCTCATCTCATACCCTGCAAACTTCAAGCAGTCAACACATCCATTTTTACATGCACATTGAGACTAAGGTTACAAAAAAAGCTTTTATGAACCCTAAGTACCTGTATACATGGCAGTCGTTAGAAATATCTTAAGCATTGTAGTAGATACTAAAGTGTTATCGTAGAAACGTAGCTTCGTGTAGAAGTACTTTGGAATGTCCCAGAATGAGTTGTAGAAAGATCTAGTTTCTACAACATTCCAAACAGTTGTTTTCCACCAATGGATTAAAACATTCCCCACCATCCATTTGAGGAGGTGGATAATATAATCAACTATAAAAGCTTCACATGCAAATCATCTATTGTAATCAAGCATTCGAGTAACGAAATACAAGAGTTTTTTCTTTACAAACATCATGCTACTTTACTTGCAATCTTCATACAATTACATGTCTTCACTTTGATAGAAGTAAGGGGAGTAACTACCCATAGAAGACAACAACGAAGCTAAGGGTTGCACAATTAGGCTTGTTGTAGGAAGGTCATGAGAGGTTAGGCTCGTGAATGAAGATGACTCAAGACAGCAAACAATGAGGCTTCTGCACAGCGCATCACTAACAACAGTGGTAGAGTGTTGGATGAACAAGTTCTTAACCAAAGTGACTCTATGAAGAAAAGTACATAAAAAGAGGTTAAGGCTATAAAAAACATGCAAGTAGATATTGAAATTGCAGCATAGTGTTGTGCACAACACGAGGCAAAGAAGACAGTTGCCATCCAAAAGTTTGAAACAACCATTACAAAATCTGAGGTGGTAATGCTCCAACTAGTAATTACTAGCGAGAATGCTGCCACCCCCAATGGGCTAAGCCCATTGGTAGATATCCTAAGCCAAAAAATGTTGACGGCAAGCGGAATGCCAAGGAAATTGAGAACTTTATTTGGCAAGAACTATACTTTGAAGGGGTCAACACCATCAATAAGGCCACTAAGATATAAACTGCTTCCCACTACCTTATTGACATGGCTATGTTTTTGCAAAGGAGAAAGAATGCTAAAATGGAGAAAGGGAAGTGTGAGATCTAAGCTTGAGAAGATTTCAAGCGCAAGTTGAAAGCGTCATTTCTATTTTAATAATGTCGTGTCACATGTGTACAAGCTAAAGGAAACTACGGAATGAAGCAATAAAGGTATAATTCATGTATACGTTAAAGAATTCACAACCTTTATGCTTCAAATCTCCAATATACTCGATGAAAAATTACTTTTCTTTGTGGATGGGCACCAAATGGGCCAAGCAAGAACTACAATGGTGGCGCATCAAAATAGTAGACAAAGCTATTGCTATTGTTGAGTCACTTACAAAGGTCCACCGCACTCCTAAAGGAACAAATAGTGATTCCTCCAAGGAGAAGGATAAGTATAACTCGAGCAAAGATGGAGGAAAGAAACACGACTTCAAGAAACCACCCTAAACGAAAAATAAGTAAAGCTCCTTGAACTAAAAGCAGTACGAGGAGAAGAAGAATGCCTTTGTCCCTCGTTTCAGATGTTCCACATGCAAAAGTCCCAACACAATGAAGAACTAAACAAAGCTTAGATCCTTGTTTGCTATCTAGGAGGAATGAGATGCCACACCTACCACGGATGAGTTTATTACAACTTTCTAATTTCCTTAAAGCCAAAACAATACCGAGAATAAGAAAGGGCTCATGTTGTTGAGACACAATTGAATAGCAAAGCTACTAAAACATTGGTAAACATTAAAGCAACTCCAAACTTCATGTCCAAGGGAAAAGGCCAAGCAATTAAACACTTGGATCAAGCAAGGGGACTTCTCGATAATGCCCTTAGACAACTTCGACACTGTGCTAGGAAAAGACTTCTTACACAAGGTAAGTCCCATACCACTCTATAACTCAATGTGCATCACGGAGAATAGATAGTGCAAGCTATAGGTACTGGCCTAAAAAATGGCTAGAAATAATTGTCACCCATGTAACTAGCTATAAGCTTTAAGAAAGGGGAGTTGACGTTTGTAGCCACCCTATAGGAGAAGCCGCGGTCTAATAGGATAGACGACATACCACCCATCATCAAGATGATTCTTAAGGAGAACAAGAACATTATGGACATCGAGTTACCAAAGAGGCTTCCACTAAGAGAGGGGTGGACCACGAGATCGAATTGTAGCAGGGAGCTAACAACAACCTACCACACGACACCATCAAAGTTGGAAGAACTTAAAAAGTAGTTGAAGAAGCTGCTGGACAAAGGATGATTTGACCATCAAAGGCACTCTATGGCGTGCTAGTGCTATTCCCACAGAAGCATTGTAGATTATTAAAGATGTGTATCAACTAGCAAGAGTTTAACAAGGTAACAAGGTAACAATGAAAATTAAATACCCCATCCCCTTAATCACTAATTTGTTTGATAGACTTGATAACATCAAGGTATACCCAAAGATATATTTACGAAAAGGCTATTACCAAGTTAAAAGAACTAAATGGGATAAGATGAAGGCAATTTGTGTGTCCCGTCATAGGGCTTTCCAATGGCCAGTCATGCCCTTCAACCTAATGAACGCCCCGACAACATTTTGCACGTTGACAAGCTGGATCTTCCACTCATAAATGGACAAGTATGTCATTGGTTTACCTAAACAACATTGTCGTTAATAGAATCAAGTTAGCAACAAACTAGAGGAGCATATTAGGCATCCAAGCATTATTCCAAATACTAAGGGAGAACTAGTTACATGTAAAGAAAAAAGTGTACTACCACTGACACAATATACTTAAGACACATCATTAGACATATGAAGTTAAAGATTGTCCTAACAAAGTAAAGGCCATCAAGGAATAGGATATCCAAGGTAAGTGAGTTTTGTTCATTCCTTGACTTTGTTAATTACTATTGAAGATTCATCATGGGCTCAAATTAAAAGAAATTGTTCCTTAAGTCAATACTTTCTAGCCAAGCTTAGTTATGTGATGGAGTGCAAGCCTGACAAGGCGAACACAATTGCCGATGCCTTAAGCTATAAAGTCGAGTTCCAAGCCATAAAGTCAAAGGTGAGTTTAAGGAACTCATAAAATAGGGCTAGAGCATGATTTATTCACTAAGGAGCAAGTAAGGCTAGCTAGCAAGGGAGGGGACCCTATAATTTTTGGTAAAAGACGGTATACACTAAAGGACCATAGTTGTTCATGCCTAAGTAGGATAATTTGCAAAGGAACTTGATTAGAGAGCATCTAACATTAACTAGGCAAGGCATCCAAGCCAATAATGCATAATAGCACTATTGGAGACATAATAGTTTTAGCAACCAATGAGGTATTATCAAGTGTGCCTCACTTGCCAACAATACTTGGGTGAGAACAAGCTAGCAACAAGGTTGTTACTAGTGGCAGAGCTCCTATGGGCATTTGCCACTACTTTATTAATTTGATGCCAAAATCTAATAGGTCAGGTTTCATAATTGTAGTTGCTGATAGATTTTTAAGTATGGAACTTTCATACCCTTCTTTAAAGATTATGTAGTCGAATTTGCTTGAGCATTCATTAAGAATGATATGAAATATTATGGGGGGGAGGGGGTGCTTCCAAAAGCCATCAAGAACAACCAAGATCATGCTTCATGGGTAAGCTTTAGATGGAACTTTCCAAGTTCGTAAAAACCAAGTTAAGTTTCTCCATAAACTTTTTACCCTATACTGACTGGGAGACAAAAAGGGAGAATGCTTCACTTAAGGGATACCTGAGGCATTTTATAAGTGCAAACAATCGGGATTAGGCCAAGTTAATAGGCATAGCCAATTTTCATACAACTAGCAAAAAATGAGACCACAGGTAAAAGTCCATCTCTACTTGTGATAGAGTAACAACTGACAACACAACATACATTCTACCAATTCTGACGAGGAGTCTTAAAGCATCAAAGATGGCTAAGTCATTAGAAGAACAAGCCACTTAGCCTGGTCAAGTTTGGAGAAGGCTTAGTGCAAAATAAAGAAATAAGCTAACAAGAGGCTACCTGGGAGTATTCAATGGAAAACAAAGTCCTAGTGAAGTTGCTTCCTCAACAATTCAAGGCATTATGAAGCGTTTACAAAGGACTTGCAAGTACAAAAGACTCACGAGAAAGTACGAAGGACTAATCTTGGTGATAAGGAAGGTAAGTAAGGTATCTTACCAACTAGATCTCCCCCACATTGAAGAAACATTACTAATGGTGACAATTGATCGGGTTAGCAGGTTGACAGGTCAATTGAGACCCAAATATTACACGACCCACCAACTCAAGCCCAACCCGTTTATTTTCACGAATAAAAAAATTTAACCCAAACCTAAATAGCCAATTTCGCAGATCACCTAAACCTGACCAACCAACCCATCAACCAAAAAATTTTATTTTTACTTTATAATAATTGAGTATTACCAAAACATATTTTATATGCTAAAGCTTTATTGAGTATTGCCTAAACACATTTTCTTAAATATTTAAAATTTATTTAATTAGTTTTTTATATTTATAAAAATATTTATTAAATTATTTCAAATATATTCATGAGTTCATGAGTCAATCCATTGAATAACCTAAAATTGATCCATTTATCTTTTCAAGTTCATAGGTTCAACCCAAATTTTAGTTTAGGTTTGAGTCAGATTTTCAGATCCGGTCAAAAATTGCCACCTATAAAAAACACCTAGTCTTTATGAACATTGAATCCTTATAACAAGATAACAAAGGCATTTACACCAAGTGCTAGTTGTTGTGACCAAATCTTATGATAAGGAGATTAAAGAGCTGCTAACATCAAAGGTTACAAGCAAAGCATGCCACCAACTAAGAAGCACTTAATCAAGTGAAAGAAACTACTCGAATCTGAGGTAATATGGGAAAGCAATGATGACTTGTGCAATTCAAGGACCAACTCAAGTCATACGAGGCAACAAGGGTCCACTTTTGCGTGCATATAAAACTTGGAGGTGACCAAAAAGCTTTCCTATATCCCAAGTACTTGTATGCATAGTAGTCATTAGAAATATGTAGAATGTTATGATAGATACTTAGCATAGCGTAGAAATATTCTAGAATGTTTGAAAAGATGTACTATAAAGATCTAGTTTGTAGAACATTCTAAAGTAGTTTTGTACTATCAGATCAAAATGATTCTCACTATCCATTTGAGGAGATAGATAGTATAAACAGCCATTAGTACTTCATTTGTAACCATTAATTGTAATCCAATAATGAGTAAAATATATAAAAGTTTTTTCCTTGCTATCATCGTGTGTTAATTTACTTGCCATCTCTTCTAAGTTCTTCATACACTTGAACATTTTCACTTTGAGGGAAGTAAAGAGGCCGGCTTGGCTAACTATAGGAGACGATAAGAAGCTAAGTGCCACACAACTAAGCTTATGGTAGGAATAAGGCTGTGACACTTAGCTCAAGATCAAGCTTGATCAAGCTTAAGTACATATTCTATAACGAACATCCATCTAAAAAACTATAAAGCACATGTTTAAAAAAGGTTTTATGACTTTAACAAAGCCTGCATGATGCATAAAACAAAAAACATCAAAATACTCCAGCTAAGTGTCAAATTAAGCTGATATAAAATCTTCACGAAATAAGAAAAAATTTTCAGCAAATTATAAGCAATTTTTGATATATCACGAATTCAGACACCAAAATCAGAAAGGAATACAAACCTGAGAAGCTGCACTGAGATCAGAACTTTTCTCAACCAAACTGTCTAGCTTTTCACCTCGTGCTAGGACACTGTCAATTGTCTTGTGCTGTAACAAAGGCCAAATGCATACTATATCATGAATGACATGGTTAGGAACAAATATACAGAGAAAGAAACAAATGAATATGCCAATTGGATGTGAATCTTGATTCTAAAGTTACATGGATATTGAAAATCTCACGCACAAACTTGTTAGCTCATAAGCGTACTGAATTAGGTAGTTACTTGGCCATTGCTGGTACAATTCACATCAGCCCATAAATGTCAAATCATCACTATTAACTATTAAGAAACAATTAATTCAAAACAACTATTTGAAACTTATTAGCCTAAGCTATTGCTGGTACAACTCACATCTGCTCCTAAATGTAGAAAACAACAAAGATATTGAATATTTGGGAACTGCCATTTAAATTCTTGCCATGACAAGTGAAATTTCCTACCAAAGTTGGGGGATATAACATTAGAAAGTAGAATTCAGAAATACATTGATATTCATCTGTACTACACAAATATAGATTACAAGCACACCTAACAACAACAATTTAAAATGTATCCATTTCAACATGGTGGCCATTATTTTCAGCTACTATAGTCATCCATTGATATAAATCTTCAATATAGCACATAAAATGGGGGAATATGCAAAGAAAATTTTACAGTGAAAGAAGAAAAGACTTTGTTTGTTACCCACTTTTAAATCTCTTATCATTCCATCAAACATCTTATACCACAAAATTTTTTGTCTAAATTCAACTTCAAAATTTCCTTCTCTTATATACCAAACTAACTAATTATTTTTCAATCATTACACCTATTCACAATCAAATCAATACTATACACACACTTATATTTATATGTATTTATATTTTATAAACTAATTATTATCCCTATATACTATCATATTATCCAATCATTATTATATTTTTTATATATCTATAAATAAACAAATTTAAATAAATAATAATATTCATCCTATCAAAAACTTCCTTCTAAACATTCTACTCATCTCAACACAACTCTCACCAATCATTATTCACCACAAAACACCCCCATCTAAATCTAGCCAAAGCTCTCAATTTTCCAATCAATTCCTACTAAAAAAGACAAAGTAGGTAGCCGTTTAGCTTGGGTTCTCACTCAATACCCAAAAGTTGCTCTATGTATTTACAAAAAAAAAAAGGGGTCTAGCCAAAAACCCATGCACTGCCCCAGTATCTAGTTCTTAATTTTCATGAAACTCTATTCCATCAAACCATGGTCTAAATTTATGCTTACTACTTTTCAGCAAACAACAAGAAATATATTTATAATGCATTATCTTGTCTCTTCCTCAATCATTCCCCAGCCCACATTATCAATGACTAAACAGTGACTGTCTGCATCAATTTAAGGGGAAAGCCCCCAGTAGGTTCTTCTCATCTCCAATGAAAGAAATAATCAAAGGGAGATGCAAATCCAACTTGAGGTACTTATGAATCATATTAGAAAACAGAATTGTGGATGGCTAATCACAGAAATATACAAGATTCAACCACAATTCATGCCCATCATAAGAGCTATAATAGGGATGTGATCACCTCCTTCTAAATGAATGTCGCAGCAACAACCCATATGGCACATACAACCTTAAACCAAATTCATGAAACCATAAAAATGTAAAATAACCACAAACCTCCGTAAGCTAGGAGAAAATCAGCAAGGAAGCACTTAAAACAGTTTTGGCAAAAAACCTCCATCCTCCACTTCTCATCTCAGTCTTTGTCACCTTCGATTTTTTCATTGAACTTGAAGACAGACATAGATAACTTACACAATTAAATAGTTCATACCAAAGGCATTTAATCTTGAAATATGGATAAATGTGAGCTAAAAATCACAGTCAAAATGGTTAATGAAATGAGAAACAACTCAGCAGGTGTTAAGCTTTGTGGGATGTTGAAGAAGAATGCTTACAAGAATAATTTTAGTTTCGTCCAACTCCCGTTGAATTCTCAACAGCTTGTCAGCCTCTGCAGGGTCCTAATTATGGCAAGACAACAGAATGCTTAGTGAAGGAAATTACCACCAGTCATCCTCAAAAATGATCGTAAGGCCCCCTTTGTCCTAACAGAAGGGAGAAAGACCTAAATACCTGAAATTTGGTCAGTGCCTCACTTAAATAGGGCCAGTGTTGAGTATTATCAGCTTGCACAGTTTTCCACGAATCACCAAAGTTCTTTTGATATTCATCCAATACCTTCAAATAATCACATTACAAAGAAAACTCTTCCTCGTGAAAAACATTTGTCACTACAGCCAGTGCCTAAAAGAGCCTGCCTACCTGGTTGAGCAATGAAAATGCACTTCGGACAGGATAGTGATCATCCATAAAACCCAGCACACACAAGCCATTTCTATTGTATGAATGAACCTTGTATTCTGTTTTCCAAATTAAACAAAGAAAGATACAATTTTATTACCAAATTCATCAGACAACCTTGCACCGATATTAAATGCAATTGGAACATAATATAAACTTCTCTTGCAAAACGATTTACAGCATTTTATTTCTCATCCATTTCATGTAACATTCTCAAACAAGTGATCAGATTCTTTCAGTATAATCACAAAATATGAGCTTTAACAGAGATAGGTAACCTATGCACAAAATCTGATTTCACATACAAACCATGCACAAATCCATCATCAGTGGGGAGCCCAAACCTAATAATCTTCTCAACTCTCCTCTTGGTCAGCCATAGCAACAGATTGCATGTCTGTAACACTAAACAAATAGTAGACCATGCCAACCCTGACTAAATAACCTACAGCAATAATACATACTAAACAGAATAACCATATTGTGGCAATTCCACCCATGTCCTGCAAATTGCTAAGTGAGTTTTTTGATTAAACGTGAAAAAAACCAGCAATTTGATATCATATTTATTGTTCTTATTTCCCAACCCAGCAATCCAGCATCCATTGTAAAGTTCATAATAACCACACTTCAGAATTTATAAATTACAAAGTCATAACAACAAAATAAACATAAACCAGCAAAAGAACCAAGTAAATCAGCCAGCACTAGAGCACGGATGACATTTTCTTTGTCACAATTCGAGAAAGAAAAGGAACAATCTCCATGCAAAATCATTTCCGCGAAAATGATCGACTTAACAGGATAAGCAAAATTCACCAAGACTTTTCTCCATAAAATCTATAAAAGAAATCAATAACGGAATCTCCAACAATCAAAATCCAAACAAAAACAAGCGATCAGAATAGCAAAAATAACAAAAAGATTAGAACCAAATAATCAGAGCACAAATAATTTGTCCGACATGAATGAACACCGATCATGACCCCCGTACACAAAAAAATAAAAATAAAAAACCCAAGTTCAGCATAATTACCTACCTAATGGAGTTACAAAAGAAAAAACAGAAAAATTTAATGAATTACAACTGATTCGGACCTTCATGCTGCACCGACTGCCGCTGGCCAGACGGCGTCCGTTTAGCTACAGTACGACCCACGAAAACTATGAACTCCTTAGCGCTGGGGCGTTGAAAAAACCCGAAACCGCTTAGATCCGACGCGTTCGCCAATATAACCGGATCCGAACCTTCCGGAGAGCATTTCAGCACCATCAACGCAGTGATCTTCACCATCCTCCCGTCCTTTGTTTCAAACCACAAAAAGAATTGCAATGAATCAGTTATTTTCTCGTAATAAAATTTCTCTGCCTTTCTGATTGAGATAAATCCAAAAGCTACGAATGAATGGCAAGTTTCGAGTATATCATATACGTATATATATATATATATATATATATAACTATATACACGTATATATTTATGTACACTTTGTGGAATTTCTTTATGCTTTCAAATCGGGAAAGCGTAGATTGATCCGATGCCCCGCCGCGGGGTTCCTCGAAAATTTCCCAATTTAGCCGTGCATTTTATTTTAGAGCGCCGTGTCTAAGCATTTTACAAAACACTCCATCAAATATAGAAAATTACATGTTCAAGCTGATCAATTTCTACCGACATCATATAAAATGATTGTTTTGCCTAAAAATCAGAAAACTTAACAGAAATTGTATGACAAAATCTTACTTTTGGATTTCCACTAACAAGAAATTTGTACAAATCGATTGCAACTTGAATTAAATGAATTTGATGCGGGCTCTGTTATCTAATTTAGTCCTCTGATTCTTCCTCCAAAGATGTGATTTCAACTTGAAGTGTCTTTAAGGAAAGGGCTTGTGATTGATCTTTCCTGAAACTTGTAAATTTCTTCAATTAATGCTGATCTTCGAGCTTGGCGCCTTGATGTCGGATCGAACGTTGAATTTGAAGATCGTTAACGAAGAACGCCTTGAATTTGGGTTTAGGATCGAAGCTGTGGCTTTAAGTTGGAGTATCTTCAAGAGAAGGGCTTGTGCTTGATCTTCCTTGAAATTTGTTGATTTCTCCAATTAACGCTGATCTTCGAGCTTGGCGCCCTGACTTCGGATCGAACGTTGAATTTGAAAACTGTTGACGAAGAACGCCTTAAATTTGGAGATGAACTCTTTAAACTTGACGAAGAACGCCTTGAATGTTCTTGAACGCCTTAAGAGGATTTTGTATCTTCTCTTCTTCTCCTTGGCTTCGTTGTGTTCTCTGTTGTGGGGTTTTTTACCCCTATTTATAGTTGTAAGAGAGATCATGTAGCCACCAAACTCACTGACGTGGAGCGTTCTGATTGGCTAGGGTTGTTGGCCTCTTGCTAGACTGCGCCACTTGCCGCCTTTTGATTGGCCTTCTTGATCATTTATTGCCTTCTTACCAGATTGTGCCATTTGTCGCCATTTGATTTGGACAATTTTGATTGATTAATTATTTATTAAGAAAAGTGTATTTGTTTTAAAATTCTAAAATAAAATTATTTAATTCATGTTTTAATTTCTTTGTTTAATTTTATGTGTCTACAAAATGCCCTCTCGAGACTTGTTCATGAAAAAAAATAATTATTATTTATTTATTTATTTTGAATGAAAAAGTTTCAATTTTATTTATATATATATGTATATATTTTTTTTATTATTATTTTTCTATTATTATATATATATATATTTTTGTATATCTATAATATGTTTTGATTGTTTTATTTTCTGACTCTCTTTTATATATATATATAAGTATATATCTAGTTACTTCTGTCGCCTATGTTTAATTCCTTAAATAAGATTGATTAATGCTTTTATTGAAAATCACACACGTCATTTATATCTTGTGTTGAAGATCGCGCGCATCGCCCACAAATTTCTTTATATATTTGTCCTTCATTTCTGTTTTTTTTCCTCATTTCTCCTTTTCTTTTACCGTAGCAAAGTGGTGAGTCCGTCCCTTCTTCTTTTTCTATACATATATATATATTCTTTATTTATTTATTTATTTATTGTTGAAAATTATATTCTTTATTTATTTATTTATTTATTGTTGAAAATTATATATAAGTGTGTACGTATATTCGTCATCCTTTTTATTATTATTATTATTATATTTTATTTTATTTATTTCAGATGTATATATATATTCTTTTGTTTCTGTTTTTTGTTTTTGTTTTTGTTTTTGTTTTTGTTTTTTTTTTTTTTGAGGAGGCAGCGGAGTCACGGTCGCCGCCCTCTATTGGGTCGCCCGCGTTGCTCCACTCCGCTTGGCCGCGTGGTGCTGTCAGGGCGGCGGTTGGAGCAGTAGTTGACGCCGTCGGCGGGGCAGGTGGCACAGCGGTGGCGCGACGGGCTGCATCGCGCGACATCACTTTGGGCCCTATTTGGCCTCGCGGTTCTGTGGGCACTGTTCTACGTGTGTCACCGCGCTTCTCTTGGCTGCGTGGCGCTGCAGGCGCCGCGCTTCGGTTGGTTGTGCAGTGCTGCGGGCGTCGCTTGAAGTGGTGGTGGCGATAGCAACTGGGTTGAAGCAGTTCCATTTCCATGACAATTGCTCGGCCGGACGCGGTGGAGTTAATGGTGGCGCTGTCGCTGAGCAGGGATGTTGTAGGCGGTGGCGCAGCGCTAGTGACGATGGTGGTCGAGGGGTTGCAGACGTAGTGTCACGTGTTTCCAGTTGACAGCCTTCCAGTGGCGGACGTTTCGGGCAGTGATGGCGTGGCTGGGCTTGCGGCATGGCGGTTGAACACGACGACGCTTGGTGAAGGTGCTGGCGGGCTGATGCGGCGGCGCTCGGAGGGCGTTGCGGTGGAGTTGCGTTGAGGGGAAAGGTTGCAGATGCGGCGGCGCTGGGGGGGCGCCAGGTTCGCGGTGGCGCAGGCACTGGCGGGTAGGCGCAGCGGTGTTTCCAGCTGGCGGAGGCCCTGGCGGCTGAGGCGCGGCTGACCCTACAGTGTGGAAGATGTGGTGACGCTCGAGGAGGGTGCTGGAGCGGTCGGCGCGGCGGCGCCTGGGGAAGGAGACGCTGTGGCAGCGCTTGGAGGCAGAGGTGCCACGGCGGTGCTTGGAGGCTGGGCGTCGCTTAGCTGCGCGGTCTGGTCGTCCGGTCTCCCCCAGGGCGAGGCCATGTTTGGGCATGAATCTGGTTTTGGGGCTTAAGGCCCTGTTTGGCGTTTTTTTTTCTAGTATCAGGTTTGATTTTAGCCCACGCGTACCAGTTAAACTTGAACTTTTAGGCCTTTGAGTACCAGGCTTAATCTTAACCCACGTGTACCGATTAGGCTTCAATTTTGGGCCTTGAGTACCAGGCTTGATTTTAGCCCACGCGTACCAGTTAGGCTTAAACTTTTAGGCATTTGAGTACCAGGCTTAATCTTAGTCCACGTGTACCGACTAGGCTTCAATTTTGGGCCTTTGAGTACCAGGCTTGATTTTAGCCAACGCGTACCAGTTAGGCTTGAACTTTTGAGCCTTTGAGTACCAAGCTTAATCTTAGCCCACGCGTATCGACTAGGCTTTAATTTTGGGTCTTTGAGTACCAGGCTTGATTTTAGCCCACGCGTACCGACTAGACTTCAATTTTTGGGCCTTTGAGTACTAGGCTTATCTTAGGCGTTTCAAAGTCTTAATTTTAGCCCACGCGTACCGACTAGGCTTCAATTTTGGGCCTTTGAGTACCAGGCTTAATTTAGCCACGCGTACCGACTAGGCTTCAATTTTGGGGTTTGAGTACCAGGCTTGATTTTAGTCCACGCGTACGACTAGGCTTCAATTTTTGAGCCTTTGAGTACCAGACTTAATCTTAGCCACGCGTACGACTAGGCTTCAATTTTGGGCCTTTGAGTACCAGGCTTAATCTTGCCCACGCGTACCGACTAGGCTTCAATTTTGGGCCTTTGAGTACCAGGCTTGATCTTAGCCCACGCGTACCGACTAGGCTTCAATTTTGGGCCTTTGAGTACCAGGCTTGATTTTAGCCCACGCGTACCGACTAGGCTTCAACTCTTTTTTTTTTTTAATCTATCTAACCTTTTCTTGCGTTTCTTTTGCAGTTTTCATTATGGTGCATTTTAAGGGCAGCTTTTCTCCTTCAGGCGTGGAGCATTTGGTTATCCTTGATGAAGAAGGTCATCCTCTTGAGAGGAGCACGATCTTGGATGTTTATCCTCCACTTCTCCATCGTCCTTAGCCCCGACTGGAAGCTGCTGATCGAATGGACAATTGGACTCGAGAGGTGCCTTTTAGTAGGACCTCCAAGGCATATACCTTGCGGTCGTCTCATCATCACGCTGCCGTCAGGTCGGTCCTTCTTCCGACTCTAGGGCGCCAGATTGTGGAAGGAAAAGCTAAGTGGGGTGATATTCTTCCATGTGTTGGGGAGTTTCGTTTCATTGAAGGCTATATTGGGAGTGGGCCGAGGATGTACTTAGCCGTTGCGAGCGTGACTTGAGGGCAGCCCAAATTTACGATGCCGTGTATGCCTCGATGTTTACTTACGATCGATGCTTTAACATTCTGCGGGCGATTTATGAGGCGTGGTGTCCATCCACCAACACACTCTCCACCTCTTATGGCGAGGTGTCTATTTCACTGCATGACTTACGGAGTTTGGCCGGACTCCCGATTTATGGGAGGTTTTATGACGAGGTGGTTCCGAGCGCGAAGGAGCTTGTGGGTCTCAATGATCAAGGTAAGAGGCACCTTCCCCAGTCTTGTCAATATTTGTTTCATGCTTACCGGTTTTTACGCAGCAACTCAGATGATATGCGGGCCTCCTCAGTTTCTATTAAAGACTGGATTAGCTTCTGGTGTAAGAGAAGGGCGAAGTATGTTGCACCTCCTGTCCGAAAGAAAAGAAGTCAGCTCGCCCTAAATCCTCTTGCAACCCATCTGGTGAAATTGGTGTGCATCAGCCCTGGTCTGCTGTAGATGAAGAGCCATTTGTGTGCCTTGGTGTCCCTAATAATTTGAGAGTAGGGACTTATTTAGCGGCATTTCTAGCTTGCTGGCTCAGCGTCTTCGTCCTTCCTATCGAGGATGCTGGTTCTGTGCGTCTTAGCACTTTCAAGATGGCATGTGTTATGGCGACTGGGAGGGCAGTGAGTCTGGCGGTCCCTGTCCTTGCGAGCCTTTATCGTGGTTTGGGTAGGACTGCGCAATCACGGAGGCCTTCACGGATACTCTCCCCGTTCCCGCTTCATTATATTTATGCGTGGGCTGCACACTTCTTCAAGACTCACTATTTAATCTACAAGGACATCGATAGTCCGAAGATGGTTGTCTATTCGGGTGAAGGCGGAGCGAGGTATTATGACCCACAGGAGGCGCGCCGAAGAATTCACAAAGGTGACCTTTTTGGTTGGACTGACACCATGATTACTAAACAACAGGATATCTTCTATCTTGATGATGGTAGCCATAGGCGTCACAAGGATGATTATTTTGCTGCGATCCTTTCGGGCTATCTTTCATTGAGGTAGGGCGCTCAATGTATTGTTGAGCCTTATAGTCCGCACCGGTTTAGCCGTCAGTTCGGTTTTTATCAGGAGGCTCCTGGGATTCTTACACGTGATGTGTGTGAAACTTCCTTGGAGGAGGGTCTCTACTTCTGGCAATTGCTGACTTTGTCTGGGTCGAAGGCCAAGGCATTTTTTCCTCGCATTCCAGTGGTTGTAAGGAAATTTCACTCTAAGAGCTATAAAGAATGGTGGACCGCGGTTCATGGGAATTACCTTGAAGCGCATGCAGCGAAGTTGTGTGCCAGCTCGTCTCAAAGTGATGTGCCCGAAGCAGAAGGTCTATCTCCCAATATCCCTGATCATCCTGACGACCATGCTGCCCCGATCGCCCCTGAAGGAAAGCGACTGGCTCTTCCAGTTTTGGATGACAGTGCTAGCAGCAACGGGGACCGTCATTGGAAGACGGCTAAACAGGATCCTGCCCCCTGTGGTCCGAAAGAAGATGCTGCTTCCAGCCACCGCGAGTTAGTTGAGGTCCTTGCCAAGGAGGTGATTAGCTATAACTGATGATCCTTTTTTTTTTTTTTCTGACTTGCTTGATTTTAATGTGCTTATATATATGCTCATTTTCAGATAGAGAAGCAAGTGTTTGGGAGTGATGGCGGGGATTTCAGTGGTAGTCGTAAGTCTTTAGGAGGATCTGGCGTAGCATCTGCTGTCGTGCCTGGTGATGTTATGCTGGATCGGTCTCACCCCTTAGAGAAGCAGAAGGACGCTCTTCTTCCTGCAGCAGTTTCGGTGTTCGAGGCGGAAAAATTCCTTCGGAGCCACGAGGGGGAGTTTCTTTGTAAGCTGTGGACGGGCCTTCGTGAGAGGTTAACGGGTACCTCACTTGACTCAGTTTCCTCCCTCAAGGACGAGGTCATGTTAGTCCTTGAGTCCATGAAGCGTTTTGAACATGCCAACATTTCATGCATCGAGGAATTCTTGGGGAGTTTGTTCGCCAGGGCCACGGCGTATGACGAAGCACGATCTGCTACATCAGATGCACTTACCAAGGAGGCCCTCGCCCGCCAGTTGAAGGATACTGATGATCGACTTCGAGAGGCGTTAGACAAGGAAGTTGAGGGGGTTAAAGAGGTTGAGTGTTCTGAGGCTGAGCTGAAGAATGTGGATGAGCAACTTGAGCTATTGACAAAGCGGAGGCAGGAGCTTTCCTCATCCATTGTGCAGCAAAGAGAGTCTTTGCGGGAGGCCGCGGCTGAGGTTGGAGAGATTCATGGGGAACTAGTTATTCCGCGATCTATGGAGCCTTCGGACGAGAGAGCTGTCGAGGCCTTGCGTGTTGCTGAGGCGGAGTTGGTGACGGCCAAAGACGAGCTAGAGGGCTTAAACCCTTTTTCTTAGCCTTTAATCAGAATTTTATTTTCCTTTTTCTTGGATTCTGATGTTATTTCTTTTGTCAACAACTGGATTTATCAATAAAATGCCATTCTTTATTTCCTCATTTGTTGCTCTTTCTTCTTTCTATGAGTGCTCCGATGGTGGCTATCAAAGCATGATTTGTTACAAATTTGAGACTGAATTTAGAGAATATCTAAGCTGCCTACGTACCCAAAAAGAATGGGATCAAGTCAGAACATAGTTCAAAACTTCTTAAATTTGCAAGAAGTAAAGGTCGTTCACAGTTTATACTCTTGCGGGCCAGGAGTGTGTACAATTTGTGTATTTTGTTTTAACATTTTTTTATTTTTTTTGCCTTGCCTTTAAGCATAATATTTCTTGAGGAATTTGCCGTTGATCGGGCCAACAGTCACACCATCCTGATTGACCAACTTGTAGGCGCCATTTGTGTAGACTTCTCGGACAACATACAACCCATCCCATTTTGGGGTAAACTTTTTTCCAGTGCGACGAGTAATGATGATAGGCCTCCTTACTGCAAGCACCAAATCTCCAATTTGGAAGGATCGCATACGCACCTTTTTGTTGAAGGCTTTGGATAGCCGGGTTTGATAACATTCAAGCCTCTGCTGAGCATCAAACCTCTTTTCATCCAGTGCCTCCAATTCTTCAAGATGCAGGCGAGCGTTTTCCTCTTCAGTTAGTCCCTCCTGTATAGCAACTCGTAGCGATGGGATTTGCTGCTCGAGCGGGACGACCGCTTCGACTCCGTACACCAAAGCATAAGGGGTTGCTTGCGTGGGTGTCCTGAACGTAGTCCGGTAAGCCCACAGGGCCTCCCCAATTCTCTCATGCCAATCCTTTTTAGACTTTGACACCACCTTCTTCAACAAGTTACCTAGAGTCTTATTGAAGGCTTTTGCAAGACCATTGGCCGGAGCGTGATACATCGAGGATTTTCTTTGCTTGAAGCCAAACTTTTGGCATAACTTGTCTATGTTGCTGTTGACAAATGGTTTCCCGTTGTCGGTGATGATATACCGGGGGACCCCATACCTGTAAATGATGTTAGCGCGGATGAAGTTCGCAACGTTCTCCTTTTTTACTTCCTTTAAGGGAATCGCCTCCGCCCATTTGGAGAAGTAATCAGTGGCTGCCAAAATGTAGAGATGGCCGGCGGATGATTTTGTCATAGGTCCTACGACATCTAATCCCCAGGCATCGAATGGCCATGAAGCTACTGTCGGGTGTAGCGGCTCGGGTGGTTGGTGAATGAAGTTGGCGTGGTATTGACATGCTTGGCATCGGCGAGCGAACTCCATGCAATCTTTCACCATTGTTGGCCAGTAGTACCCCATTCTCTTGATTCGGAAATGGAGTTTTGGTCCGGACTGATGAGCGCCGCATATGCCAGAGTGTGCTTCTTCCATGGCTTGAGTCATTTCATCATTGCCTAAGCAACGTAGGAACACTCCATCAAACGAGCGTCTGTATAGGACACCCTTAAAATAGATGAAGCGGGCTGCTCGGCGTCGGACGTCGACTTTTTGACGTGGATCATCTGGTATTTTTCGTATTTCAGATAATCCACAAATGGCTGGCGCCAGTCTTCCATTTCTATGTCAAGGACTTTTACAGGGTAACTTTTTACCCCTTCGTCATCTTCGAATGTTGGCGGCGCCACCCATTTTTTGCATATAGTCACTTGGTATTTTGTGTCAGGCAACAAGAGGGTGGAGGCAAGCTTAGCCAGTTCGGGTTTTTTAACTTCATATTCCCCTAGCAGCTGGTTGACCACTAATCGAGAATCTCCAAAGACTTCAAGGTGTAGCTGCTTGATATCCATAGCGATTCTCGAGTCCGAGGATTAAGGCTTGGTACTCGGCCACATTGTTTGAGCATTTTTCCGCAAAGGTAAATGAATGGGGCAGGATTTCGCCTTCGGATGTTACGAATACTACCTCGGCGCCGGCTCCTTCTTTGTGGGAAGCTCCATCAAAGTACATCTTCCATGGAGGGGTGACTTTTACCAGCAGGGCGTGCTCGTCCGGTAGGTCATCAGAAAGATCCCATTCAGTTGGGATAGGGTGGTCTGCCAAGAAGTCTGTCAGGGCTTGTCCTTTCACTGCCTTTTGTGGTATGTAGATAATCTCAAATTGTTGAAATTAGAGGTACCACCTTGCGAGTCTATCAGAGAGGACCGGCCTTGACATAACATATTTCAATGGATTTGCTTTAGACACCAGATGAATTGTGTGAGTTTGAAAGTAGTGTCTCAACTTTTGGATGGCAAAGACGAGTGCCAGACATATCTTTTCTATTGGTGAGTACTTCAGCTCATTTGGTGTCATTATTTTGCTGAGGTAATACAAAGCATTTTCTTTCTTTTCGTTGTTCTCTTGTGCTAGCAGAGCTCCCACCGAGCATTCCTGGGCGGCGATGTAAAGGATTAACGGGTGGCCGACCACCAGGGCTGCCAACACTAGAGGTCTTGTTAGATAGGACTTGACGTTTTGCAGGGCCTTTCTACAGGACTCATCCCATTCGAAAGGGACGACTTTCTTCATGAGGCGACTAAAAGGTTGGCAGCGCCCTGCCAAGTTAGAGATGAATCTCCAGATATAAGCCAATTTTCTTTGTAAGCTTTTGAGCTCGTGGATGTTTCAAGGCTCCGGCATCTTCAAGATGGCGTTGATTTTTGCTTGTTCAATTTCGATGCCACGGTGACAAACAACAAAGCCCAGGAATTTACCAGAGGTGACCCCAAATGCACATTTCAAGGGGTTCATCCTCAGCTGGTACTTTCTCAAGCGTTCGAAGACTTTTCTCAGGTCGTGCAAATGATCTCCTCATTTCTTTGATTTTACTACGAGGTCGTCGACGTAGCACTCAACGTTCTTATGTAGCATATCGTCGAATATTTTCTGCATGGCCCTCTGGTATGTTGCTCCGGCATTCTTGAGACCAAATGGCATAACCTTGTAGCAGTATATGCCTTTAGGGGTGCGAAAAGCCGTGAGTTCTTCATCTTCGAGTGCCATTCGTATTTGGTTGTACTCAGATGACCCGTCCATGAAAGACAGCGCCTCATGCCCTGTGGTGGCATCGATCATGAGCTCCGTGATGGGCAGAGGGAAGTCATCTTTGGGGCATGCTTCATTGAGATCTCTAAAGTCGACGCAGACTCGGATTTGCCCATTCTTCTTTCTTACCGGGACGATGCTAGAGATCCATGTGGGATACTTGACTTCTCGGATGAATCCGGCTTCAATCAATTTGTTGACTTCAGCCTCGATTTGTGGGAGGAGTTCGGGTCGAAAACGGCGTTGCGCTTGCTTAACGGGGCGAGCTGTCTTTTTAACGGCCAAGTGGTGTACTGCTACCTTCGGGTCTAAGTCAGGTATTTCCTTATACGACCAGGCGAAGACATCCCTAAATTCCTGTAGCAATTCTACATATGCATAGGCCTCTTCATTTCCTAGTAGGGCACTGATGTAGATGGGGCGAGGAGTGTCATTATCTCCCAAACTTATTTCTCTTAACTCATCCATTGTGGACTTTGTGCCTGCTTCCATTTGAGGTGGTGCGACTTCAGCATCCTCCTCGATGGGTTCTCCTTCGTTCACAGTTATGTGGTTGGATGAGCCTACACTTTCCCTATCACCGTCTTCTTCAGTTTGGGCTTTGGTGAAGATGATCGTTTGAAATTTGGCTTTGAGGACTCCGTCACATGACACGACTAAGTCTGTCTTTCTTTTCATATGAGAGGGAATTCGACTGTGGAGCTTTTCCTCGTGCTTTGGTGCTTCAGCAGCTCTATTCTTTATTTTCCAACATTTTTGTTTCTGGGACGAGCCAAGTCTTTTGAAGACTGACACTCGCACTGGCTTCTTTTCAAATTTTGAGGAGTAGTCCTCCACTGTGGTGTTGTTAGTGGAAGCTCTCCTTACGTTGTTAGTAAGGGCTTTTCTTATGGCAATGCGCACAGGACCCTCTGGCTGTTCGTATACGAGTCCGGCTCGTGGGTTTTGGTCCCCAGACTTTCGCGGGAGTTTTCCCAATGGCGACTCTTCTTGCGGATTGTACCCTGCTTTGACGAGGAGTTTGTATGCCTTGGGGCCGAAACCTTTGGCAGTCCTCAATTCTCGAGCCTCAGGACGTTCCTTTATAATCCCTTCAGGTGGTTGGGCAAGTATGTTGCCGTCAATTTGAGTTATAGGCAGTGTCAAGCCCCTTAAAGCATCATGAATTTCTGGCGTCTTATTTGGACAGTTCTTGGGGCGCACATCGTCGGCTTCGTCTTTCTGTGTCGGAACACCTCCTGTCTTGTCATTTTGCTGGGAGCTACTAACCTCTGGAGCCTTAGTTTTATTCAAGTAATATTTTACATCAGCAAAATGGGATTCAGCTTCGGTGAATGGCTTGCAATCACCCAGGATGCTTTTGACGACACCATTGCGGCAATATTTGAAGCATTGGTTCCAGGTGGAAGGGACTACCCCATTCTCGTGGAGCCATGGCCGACCAAGCAGTAAATTGTATGAAGTCCTAGCGTCAATGACATGAAACAAGGTGGTTGATTCCATGTCATCTATGAGCAAGTTCAACCTTAGGGTGCCTAAGGCTCTCAGCCCCTTTGATTGAATCCCTAGATCATCAGGTGGCTGTTTGAAAGCTCATCTGTCGGGATCCCTAATTCTCTTAGTATTCGTAGCGGTAGGATATTTACTGTCGAGCTGCCGTCAACTAGCATTTGGTTGATTTTTTGCTCAAGGATGTAGTCGGTTACGAACAAGGGTCTGTTATGGGGTTGAGATCCTAATATCAGATCTTCGTCTATAAAGACCATTGCGGTCATGCAACCTTCAAAGGGTTGGCTTTTCTCACGGAGACAATTGATTTTGTCCAGGGAGTGGTCGTTTTCAAGGGCTTCCTTCATTTGGTCGTTGGAGGTGGTAGCGTTAACGTTCGCACTATCATCTTCCAATGTGATTTTTCCCTGGTGGGCAAGCTCTATGATTTTCTCTTTAAATATGAAGCAGTCATAAATAGGGTGCCCAACGAAGCGGTGGTATTTGCAGTATTTGGGATCGTCAGTCTTTCCAGCTTCCGCAGGCCTTTTCATTTCGGAGAGCTCAATGAGGTTGGCCTTTAGCAAGTCGTCAAAGATCCCGGGAACGTCTGAATCAAGGAAGGGATAAGATTTGGCCTGCATTTCTTTTAGCGTTGGCCTTTTTGGTTTTTGTGAGGCTTCTTTCTTTTCATCAGCCTTCTCCTTTCCTTTGACTGGAATGGGCCTGGCGCGTACCGCCATGGATTCTCTTGTTGGAGCTTTAAGGAGGGGCTTGCCCCCTCTTCTTGCTTCTTGTTTATCCTTCGCCTTGCAGAATTCCAAAATAGGTGGCGCGCCAATGCCACTCGTGACAATGCTTAGCTTCATATCATAGGCTCGCGTGGCCAATTCTTCAAAAGTTTTAGGCCGAATCCCTTGGAGAATGTATCGCAGTCCCCAATGCATTCCTTGTATGCACATTTCGATGCCTGAAGCCTCAGAAAGTCTATCTTTGCAGTTTAGACTTAGATTCCTCTATCGATTGATGTAGTCAATGACCGGCTCCTCTTTCCATTGGCGAGTGTTGGTAAGCTCAATCATGCTGACAGTTCGCCTTATGCTGTAGAAGCGGTTGAGGAACTCATACTCCATTTCTTCCCAGCTATCGATGGATCTGGGTTCGAGGTCAGTGTACCAGTCGAACGCGTTTCCCTTTAACGAGCGGACGAACTGTTTGACCAGAAGATCTCCATATGTTCCAGCGTCATTGCATGTTTCTATGAAGTGTGCCACATGCTGTTTCGGGTTCCCTTTGCCATCGAATTGTTGGAATTTAGGAGGCTGATAGCCCGTTGGCATTTTCAGGCTGTTAATCCTTGCCGAGTAGGGCTTGGCGTATGCCAGAGTCGACTTAGTGGCTCCTTCGAGCTTGTTCTTGATGGTACCTTCAATGAAGTCTTTAAGTTGATCAATAGGAATCGAGCCATCCGAGGATAGTTGAAGCTCTTTGGCTACAGACTCCTGATGGTCATTGGCTGGTTGCTTGGTAGATACTTCAACTCCGCCAGGAACTTCGAGCGCCTTTTCTGCCATTTGACTGGTTTCGGCTTTGTCCACTTTGTCCATCACCCTTGAGATCCGAGCATCTTGCTCTTGGACATGTTTGGCTAGCCCTTCAATGACTTTAGTCAGTGCGGCGATCTGGTCCTCCAAGCTCGAGGCATTAGTCGTCATGACTGGGGCGTCATTGGAGGCAGATGAAGCGTCAGAGCGAGGGCTCGAAAGTGCTGAGTCGTCCTCATTGTTTTTGCTCGTGAGGAGTGGGTTGTTGACATCTTCATGAAGGGGGGCTGGTTCTGAGCGTGTTGCTTTCCTTGCCAAACTCCTAGTGATGACCCGACGTTCTTTGTGGCGGTTTCACTGGCGGCTGAGGTAGCGGCTTTGACAGCTTTTCCCTTGTTGCTGGCCATGATGATTTGTTCGAAGCTTGTAGTCCACTTGAAACTCTAAGGAAGGAAGAGATGAGAGGTAGAGAGGTCCCACTGGGCGTGCCAAAAATTTGTAGGACAAAATCTTGCTTTTGGATTTCCACTAACAAGAAATTTGTACAAATCGATTGCAACTTGAATCAAATGAATTTGATGCGGGCTCTGTTATCTAATTTAGTCCTCTGATTCTTCCTCTAAAGATGTGATTTCAACTTGAAGTGTCTTCAAGGAAAGGGCTTGTGCTTGATCTTCCCTGAAACTTGTAAATTTCTTCAATTAACACTGATCTTCGAGCTTGGCGCCCTGATGTAGGATCGAATGTTGAATTTGAAGATCGTTGACGAAGAACGCCTTGAATTTGGGTTTAGGATCGAAGTTGTGGCTTTAAGTTGGAGTATTTTCAAGAGAAGGGCTTGTGCTTGATCTTTCTTGAAATTTGTTGATTTCTCCAATTAACGCTGATCTTCGAGCTTGGCGCCCTGACTTCAGATCGAACGTTGAATTTGAAGACCGTTGACGAAGAACGCCTTAAATTTGGAGATGAACTCTTTAAACTTGACGAAGAACGCCTTGTATGTTCTTGAATGCCTTGAGAGGATTTTGTGTCTTCTCTTCTTCTCCTTGGCTTCGTTGTGTCCTCTGTTGTGGGGTTTTTGACCCCTATTTATAGTTGTAAGAGAGATAATGTAGCCACCAAACCCGCTGACGTGGAGAGTTCTGATTGGCTGGGGTTGTTGGCCTCTTGCTAGACTGCACCACTTGTCGCCTTTTGATTGGCCTTCTTGATCATTTATTGCCTTCTTACCAGATTGTGCCATTTGTCGCCATTTGATTTGGACAATTTTGATTGATTAATTATTTATTAAGAAAAGTGTATTTGTTTTAAAATTCTAAAATAAAATTATTTAATTCATGTTTTAATTTCTTTGTTTAATTTTATGTGGTATTTATTTATTTTATTTTATGTGTCTACAGAAATATCAAAAAACTAAAATATTCAATTTCTTAAAAGTTTATTTTATTGTCGTTTCATTTTTGGAAAATTTGACATTTGAATGTACTTTTATAGGTTAGAAAATAATTTTCTATGCTCTTTTAGAATAAATTTTAATAACTTTTTATTTTAATTATACATCAAAAATATTTTGATATATATATTCTGAAGTTTTTGACTTTTCTACATATTAGAAATTATTATTTTAAATTTAATTTAATTTTTTTTTGTAAATATTTAGATATATTTTGTTAATAGTATGTTAACAAATACAAATTTTTATTTTAATATTTGTTATAAAATTCAAGTTTAAAAATATTTCAAAAATTTCAAATGAATATTTTAATGTCATTCTTGAAGGATATTGAGAATTAATCTTTTTTAAAATTTATTAAATCTACATTTTTATTTTGTAATTATAATTCATAAAATATGTATATTATATATTTTGTTAATGTAGTTGTTAGTGGCGCACCCTCTAATGCCAATAGATCGTGAGTGATATTGATTGTATATGTAAACTTTTCATATATTAATAAAATATTGATTTCTATTTATATTAATATTATAGCAATCTTCTTGCATATAAATTTTTAATGGCGTAAAATTTTGCAAGTACTCATATGATTGTGATAAAAAGCCTTATTTATAACAAGATATGAATATAGACACAAGGCTATTTTATTACACAATTGCTAAATTATATACACAAGTCATAAACTCTTTAAAGGGTATCAGAGAGTTGATACAGCTTATACATTTTATATTTATATGATAAATGTCATGCCGTTTAGTATGAGATATTGAAAGCATGTATGTGGGAATGCGTCATTAGTAAATGAGTATTTGAGCACTAACTTGAAGAACGAAGTAAACACATAGAGTTTACTTTTTATTGTCAATATCTTACTTTGTGATGGTGTTAATTGCACGTGCGCATTTGAATTAAGACAACATGGTTGTCTTGTACACACGATAGTCGACATACCATTGGGACATTAAAGATCAACTTCTATTTTGGTTTAAGGTAAGGTCATGAGTCGAAAGTACCATTGTCTAAGTGCGTATTGAGGCATGTATGCGTTCAATAAGGGATTTTTTCCTATAAGTAAGGCGTTTATCCTATTTAATTGATAATCAATGAAACGAAAATCCTTAATTAAGATAACGTTTGATCAAAAAGTAGTTTTCTGATAGAACGTTAGTTTCATGAAACATCATTGATTGGTCGTATGACCAAGACAATGAATTTTACTAAATCAAAGACTATCACTTGGTTGAAAAAAAGTAAGGCAAAAGGCCTATACCATATGGTATTCATGATTGGGATTGTTCATATGATATGTTTACTTCATCTTAATTAAGCTATAATATTAGTTGCAGAATAAGTGTTACTCATATCTTTTGAATTATACTTATTGTCAATTAAAAATAAACTTAAAAAATCACACACAAAAGGCTCGAACAAAGGACAAGTGGTAAATTAATAAGGTGTGAAAAAGGCTTGAGAAATCTCATGAATAAGGCTTGAGAATTCTCGTAAAGAAATTAGTTTGGTTACAATTAGACTAAACCAAATGATTATCTATTATAGTTGTTAATAATGAAATTATTAATTAATATGAAATAGTTAAATTAAAGGACAAATCATAAGTGGAATTATTTGGCTTCTATCATGTCTGTTAATAATGTAATTATTAGCTAGAAACATAATAGGCCTTTGATTTTATTAATAAGTTAACTAAATTAAATGATATGATCACATTGGACCTTTATTATTAATGTGATTAAAAGTTAAATGATCAACAAGCTAAAATTAATTAAAGGTCAGAGTGGGAAGCCTATGGAGCCTATGCCTTTCATACCTTAGGTGTAAATAAGAATCCTACTAAGTTTAAAATATTGAGTCTTGGAAATAAACAAATTCAGAAAAGGTCCAAATCATAAGACATCCAAATTATTCCTAAAAATCATGAAAATTCGTCCGCCCTCCCAAGTAAGAAAGAGAAAAGTTCTCTAACTACCATCTTACTTCTCTTTCTTGTTTTAAAACCTCATTACCTAAAAGAGTTTTGAAGTAAAGCTTTACAAAGGAGTTTATAGAGGTGTAGGATGCACTTATTCAAGTTCTAATCATGTAGACAAATTAAAAGTTAAGGTTGAGATCTCAATTTAATGATCATGCGTTCATCAATTTAGAATATTAGTGATATAGCCTGTAACATCAACAATTAATGAGAGATACTAAAAGCATTATGGTTATATATGTACAGTCTCTTATATATTAATCAAAATTTTAATTTTTTAATATCAATATTGTAGCAAGTATTTCATACCTATAAATTTTGATAGGCGTAAAGAGTTGCATGTATGTGAGTGATTTAAGAAGCTTTATTCATAAAAGGTTATGAATATGAATACTAGACAATTAATACACAATCATTAAAACTAGTTCACAATTCATAGACACTCTAAAGGGCATTAGAGAGTTGGTACAATTTGTACGCTTTGTGTTTATACAACAAGTGTCATATTGTTTAGTATGAGATATTGAGAATACATGAGTGCAGATATGACATTAGGAAATAAGCATTTGAACACTAACTCGAAAAACATGGAGTTCAATCTCGATTGTTAATGTCCTATTTCATGATCGTGTTAAATGCGCATAAGCCTTAAACTTGAGATTACATGTTTGTCTTGTACGCATGACGGTCAACAAGTTATTAAAACATTAAAGGTCAATACACTGTTGTTAGATACATATGGAGGCATATGTATGTTTAATAAAAGTTGTATTTCCTTGCAAGTGAGCAAGGCGCTTATCTTATACAGTTCATGTTTTATCAGAAATAAATCCTTGGCTAAGGTAGTGTGTGGTTGAAAATAAGTTTTCAATAGAAGCATTAGTCTTAAGAGGTAATATTGATTGGTTATAGGACATAGTTTGTAAGTTTGACTAAATATATAACTTTCACTAAATTGGGATAAAACAAGATAAAGGTTTATACCGCGTGGTATTCATGATCAGGAGGATTTATATGATTTATTTACTTTATCTCAATTGGACTATAATATAGTTGTAGGCTAAGCGTTATCTATATTTTTCAAATTATGTTCGTTTTCGATTAAAGATGAACCTAAAGATATCTAGAAAAAGATTGGAATGTATGATAGGTGGTAAATTGGTGGGATGTAAACAAGACTTGGGAAGTCGCAAGGAATAATTTTATTCCATTGCAATTGCATTGGACCAAATGAATTTACTATAATATTTGATAATGATGAGATTGTTAATTAGAAGTACAATGGGCCTTTAGTTTGATTAATGAGGATTAAATAAATTAAAGGACATGACACAAGTGGGTCCTAATAATTAATGAAGATTAATGATTAGAAGGCTATATAGGCCATAATTATAATAGATATTAATAATTAAATGGTTTATAGCCTAAAAATAATTTAAAGTCCATATAAGAGGCCCATCGAGCTCAAGCCATGTATGCCTTAGGTGTTATTCATGGAAAGGGAATCCTACTAAGTGTAGGTCATTGAGTCTAGGTAATACACACACACACACACACAAACACTTTGAAAATTATATAATTTTCATGCATCCCTCTAAGAAAGAAAAGAGAAACACTTCTAACCACCCCGTTTCTCTCTTTCTTATCCAAAAAGCCTTCTCGCCGAGAAAGAGTTTAGAGTAAGAGCTTTTTAAAGGTGTTTGTAAAGTGGAGAAGGCACTTATTGACATTCTAACCATGTGGACGAACTAGAATTCGTTGTTTGAGGGCTACGACTCAAAGATTGCCAGTGTAATCCTCTTGGAATAAGATTCTAAAGGTACATTTACGTAATTACTTGCTTGTTTGATTTTATACATGCAAAAAGATGAAAATAGCTTTAGTTTGGTTTGTTTACTTCTACTCTGCATTCATCATGATTTAATGTTTTAAAGTTTGAATTTTTACACACTAAACCCAACTAAACCTAACAAGAGTATGATTCTAAAAGGACATTCTTTATATACTTTTTGACATTATTCAGTTGATCTGTGTTATATGGTGAAAATGAAATAAGTTTGGTATGTTATTCTGTTGTATTTATTTTATTATTTTATGGTTTTAAAATTTTTAAATTCTACCCAAACCCATTGAAATCCAACAATGGTATCAAAACCACCATTTTCTTTATATAACCATGAAATTGAATGATATTTCTATGTTTTATTGTAGTTCTTAGTTGATAATTAATTATACATGTATTTGATACTTGTTTATACTTGCAAAAATTGTTTTTACATAATTTTGGATCATAGGAAAGGCATTTGCGCTATTGCCACAACGGGCACAGCATCCAGCATGCGTTATTGGCCCACATTGTTCACGTGCACTACTGGGGCCCAGAGCCACCCAATAGGAACACGATGCCCTACATGCATTGCAGGTGCATAGTGTGCACTCGATGCGTACACAATATTCAAAAGAAATAATATTAATAAATATAAAAAATGAACAATTCCCCTTATTAAAATTTTGGAATTTTTTTTCACAAACAAGAATTAATGTGTAAGTCATAGAAAAGTCATTAAATTGATTTATTTTATTGTACATGTGATGTATAAGTACATAAATGGATTATAGACTTTGGACTTAGGACACGTGTGCATGAATGGTTTTTCATTTTAGATTGGCTTTTCATGGATGTATAATTTATTTTTCATGCATTTTAAGGGCATAAGCCCAAGTTTTTTATTTTATATAGAATATGAATTGTTCTCCTCGGTATGCGACGTGTAAATGTAAGATGGAAGAGATTAAGAGTTGAAGTTTGTGCGGAGACAAGATTTGGTACTGTTTGAAGTTCCATGCCATGGTAAACCTATGAAGAAAGCCATGAAGACTAAGATGAAGAGAAAATCATTGTTGTTATCTTATGTAACAGTATAGGAATTTACACTTATGTGCATGATCTAATTGTCAGCTCCAATTGGATCTAGACGTCTATAGTCCAACATATTATTTATTTACATGTTATATGTGATGCATTCATGCAATATATGGGTAAAATTGATCAATGTGCAAAGTGAAATATAAACCTACACAAATTAAAAACTTCAATGAACAATATTAAGTTGTAACAGTAAAATTATTTTGTCTTGTTCATTGGCCAAACTCAAAATTCTAAATGTAGTTTTAGTATGTGATATCATCACATTCATGGGGTTTCATTGTGACGATGCATTTAGGGCTTCAGTGCACTTGACACAACATTCAAAGGATACTTCACATTAAGAACTAAAAGGGTCCTGGGTGGAGTTACAAATTTGGCAAGTTTTTAGTTAGTGGGTGTGACTTAAATTGACCCACATTGACAAGAACTGTATGTGTGAGGTTTCGTTGGGCCATGGGCTATAGTAAAAGATTGGATCATGCATGGTCCAATGAAGATCCCAAGCACATGCTAGAAAATCTTTTCAATGGAATTCTCATTTTCTACCTAAGGGAATTTAGGACTTGAAAAATTTAGTGGGAGGTTACTTGAATTAAAGTCTATAATTATGTGGTAGCACATTTTATAACCAAACTAAGCGATCTTGCCTATTTTCTACAAGTTATATTCTCTCAAGTAATGTTTGCGCCTCTTACCAAATTGATTGAGATTGTAATGTTGATTGGAACCAACATAGTCAATTGGCTTCAAAGTTTGAAAAAGTTCTCATTTGTGAAAGAATCGGTGGGATCTTGAAAGCTATCATCCCACTCTATAAGAAAGAGGTTGTCCTTAAGAAGTCTAGCCCCTCAATTATTAAGACTAAAGAAGGCAAGACCAAGAAAAGGAAACCTAATGTTCCTTAGGTTAGTGGGAGGGACATGCTATCTAATGCTTGTATTGGCAAAGGAAAGAGTTTTTGATCCAATAAAAAAAGGCATTGAAGGAGGCATTATGTTGGATGCCTTGATGGCCTAAAAGATAGCAATGGAGATGAGAAGCTCTACGTTTACGAAACATTCTATTCCATTAGTGTGTTTCCCACATTTTAGATCCTAGATTTGAGTGTGTCTTCTCATTTTTGCATTTTGGGTCAAGGTTTGATTAAGAGTTGATTACTTGAGAAATGAGAAATGGATATTAAGGTCAGTGGTGGAGCAAGTGTTATAGCCACTATGATCGGTACTGCTTTAGTTAAGTTATCATTAAGTCATATTTTAGGCATAAGAGATTGTCTCTTGTTACCAAATAGGTAAAAGAATATTGTCTATGTGCCTTTATTAGTAAAAGAAGGTTATGAATTTTCTTTTAAAGACAATATGTGTCAAATTTACTATCATAATAAATTAGTTGGCATTACCTCATTGGTCAATAGCCTTTATTACCTTAATTTAGATGATAAAGTTGTAATGAATTTTGTTTCCAACAAACATGTTATGGTTGGGTTAAAAGCAATTATGGTATCTTAGACTAGGCCATGGGCTTGGGAGGCCAAGACAAGCAAGTTAAAGAAAGACAAGCTTATAGGCCCTTGGGAGAGGAATTTAATTTGACTTGTAAATCTTATATTCTAGGCAAGATAGTTAAGAATCCATTTGATGAGTATGTTGAAAGGGCCATATTGATATTGGAGTTAGTCGATAGTGACGTTTGTAGACCATTCAATTTGGTTAAAGGAGATTTCTACCACTTCAAAACCTTTAACAATGATTATTTAAGGTATGGTTATTTGTGCTTGATAAGTATAATCATGAATCAATCAAAAGGTTCAAGGAATTTAGGGTACAAGTAGAGAAGTAAACAAGCAAACATGTGAAAGCATTGCAATCGGATGATGGTGGCAAGTACATGAGTGCTAAGTCTACTAAGTTCCTCAAGAAAAATGGCAGTGTGTCACAATTAACTCCCTCAACAACTACTCAATTAAATATAGTAGCTATGCATTTGAATCGGACATTGTTAGTTTAATCCATGATTAGGTTCACAGATCTTCCCATATCTTTATGAGGTCATACCCTTCTCACAACTACACATATCTTGAATAGGATTACCTCTAAGTTCATTCCTTCAACCCTACATGAGATGTGGAGTGGGAGGTAGCTAATCCTTATGCAAATTAAGAATTGAGGATGTCCAGTTTACCTTAAAAAAGTAAGATGGATATGTTAAAGGTAAGGGTAGTCATAGGCCACTTTGTTTGATATACCAAGAATTCCATGGGGGTATCAAGGACAATAAGATTGTTATCAGTTGTCACGCATGTTTCCTCAAAGAAGAGTTCATTTGAGAATGTGGTATAGGTAGAACGGTTATGGTTAAGGAGGTTGAGCATGAACAATAAAGTAATAAGCCGTACAATAAATTCTTGTTCAAGAACAACTTTCTATGACATAAGTGTTGCGACAATTAGGTAGGATCACTTATGCTTTAGAGAGTATAGTTATATCTTAGAGAACGAATAAGGGTTACTCGTTATAGGAGATAATGATCATGGAGATTATCCTTCTACCTTTAATCAAGCAACATAAGATAAGGACTCTACTAGATGGGTAAAGGTTATGCAGGTCAAGATGAATTTGATGCATACGAATGAAGTATAGACACTATTTTATCCACCTATAGTTTCCATTGAATACAAATGGGTCTACAAAAGGAAGATTGGTTCAATTAGAGAGGTGGAAACTTATAAGCACAAACTCATGGCAAAGAGCCATAGTTAAAAGGAAAGACTTAACTATGAGGAGACATTCTCACCTATAGCAATGTTTAAATCCATTTAGATTCTCTCCTTGTAATAGCCGTCCATTTGGATTATGAGATTTGGTAGATGGATGCCAAAACTGCTTTCCTCAATGGGTTGCTTAAGGAAAATATTTGTATGGTGCAACAATGTGGTTTTGATATCTAAGAGCAATCTCATAAAATATATAAGCTTAAAAGGTTCATTTATGGCCTCAAGCAAGCATTGAGTGTTACTGATATGCTCTTTAATATAAATAGATAATGGAGGATAGTAGAGGTATATTAGTTGTATATGTACGCTTTCTTATATATTAATAAAATATTAATATATGTTATATCAACATTATGGCAGTTCTTTCATGTATGTAAATTTTGAATGACATAAAGTATTGCATGTGTCCATGTGATTGTATTAAGAAGCTTTATTTATAAAGAATTGTGAATATGAATATAAGGTTATCTTAGTGCAAAATTATTAAAACTAATTCGTAAGTCACAAACTCTCTAAAGGGCATTAGAGAGACGGTATGACTTTTTTACCTTTTGTTTATACAGTGAGTGTCATAGTGTTCAATATGAGATATTGAAGGAACATGTGTATGGATACATCACTAGAGGATGAGTATTCAAACACTGACTCAAAGAACAAAGTAAACACATGGAGTTTACTTCAATTGTCAATGTCTTGCTTCATTGTGATAAGTGTACGTGGACTTTAAACCTATGACGACATAGTTGTCTTGTACTGATGACGATCAATGTGTTATTAAGGTATTATGGACCTATATCTATCTTAATATGGGATAGGATCATGAGTCCAATGTGTCATTGCCTCAATGTGTATAAAGGCGTGTGTGTTTTCGATAAGAGTTTTGTCTCCTTACAAATAAGCAAGTCATTTGTCCTATACAATTGATGTTTCATGAAATGAAAATCCTTGACCAATGTAGTGTGTGATCAAAAAGAAGTTTCCAATAGAAGAATTAGTCTTATGAGGTAACATTAGTTGGTCATATGATGGAGCTAGTGAGTTTGACTAAATCCAAGGTTCTCACTTCTCACTTGGTCAGGACATTTCAAGACCAAAAGTTTATACATCATGGTATTCACAATCAAGAGGGTTAATGTGATCTATTTACTTTGTCTTAATTGGGCTATGATATAGGTCATAGACTAGGCACTATCCATACTCTTTAAGTAATGCTTATTGGCAATTAAAGATGAGCTTAAAGAGTTACACACAAAAGGTCAGGACGTAGGGTAAGTGGTAAATTGATTGAGATGAGAACAAGTCTTGAGAAGGCTTGAAAAGTCACATGTAGTAATTAATTTTTTTATACTTAAATTGGACTAAATAGATTTCTCATTGCACTTGTTAATAATCAGATTATTAATTAGAGTATGATAGACCTTTAATTTAATTAAAAGGATCAATTAAATTAAAGGATAAAACAAAAGTGAACCTTAATTATTAATCTCATAAATAATAAAAGATTAAAGTGTGCTTTAATTATTAATGAGATTAATAATCAAATAGTCTATAGGTTAAGAATAATTAAATGTACATGTAGCAAGCCCTCAGAGTCCAAGCCATGTGTGCCTTAGGTACTATATATGGCAATAAGAATCCTACAAAGTATAAAAAGTTGTGTCTTGAAAACAAATAGATTTAGAATTCTTCTAAATCATATGAAATCAAAAATTTATGTGAACTTTTCGTGCATCCCCACAAAAAAGAAAGAGAAAGCCTTCTAGCCATCCTCCTCATTCCTTTTTTTGTTCGAATGCCTTCTTGCCCAAAAAGGTTTTAAGTTAGAGTTTTGCAAAGGTGTTTGCAAGACGAAGAAGGTGCTTGTCCACATTTCACTTGTGTGGACAAATTAGAGGTCAAGGTTTGAGAGCCACGACTTGAGAGATCATTAGTTCACTTGTTTTGGAGTTGGTTTCCAAGACATGTAATTTAAAGGGTGTTTGGTTAAGTTTATTTTAAATAGCTTTTAAAATCATATTATTTATAAGATACTTTAAGAGCTTATAAGCTCAGATATCTTATTTTTTAAAAAATAAGTCAATAAAGTATTTGGATGGAGACATCTTATAAAATTTTGTAAAAATTTAAATTATAGTTAGTGATAATTTTTTTTGGTATAATAAAGATAAAAATAAATTAAGTATCATCAATATAATTTAATTCAACATATTTATGAATTTTTAGTATATGTAAAGAAGTAACTTAAAAGATACTGGAAAATACGTTGGAAAAAACCAACTTATTTTTAAGGAATTTATAAGCTCTCAAACATCTTATAAGATGCTTTGGAAAGGTTATAAGATCACCCAAATACCCTCTTAATTGCTTACTTGTTTAAATTGTTTTATACTTGTTATAGGATGAAGATGGCTTTGATTTGGTTTGTTTTATTTTGTTGTGTAATATTTGGTGAATTCTATTTTAAAGTTTAAAATTTTCCACCCCAAACCCAATGAAACACAACATTGAGGAGGAGAAATCTGCCCATAAGAGATGAGCGGAAGATGATTTATAGGTTAAAAGCTACATGTTGAATGCTGTGACCTATGATCTTCAGAGGATCCATGAAAGCATGGCGAGCACTTGGGAACTTCCATATCACTTATAAAAGTAGTATGGTGAATAGAGTTGTACAGTTAGATATGAGATATTAAAGAAATTGTTCAGGATGTGGCTGGTGGAGAATGGTGATGTTAGTGAGCATGTTCTCAATATGATTTCACTCATCGAAAGGCTTAAGTCACTAGACTTTATCATAGATGCCAACTCACAAATAGATTTGATCCGTCAATCTCTTCTGAGTTCCTTCGTGTAATTTATTATGAATTATCATCTAAATGATGTAAAGTGCACACTGGCTAGGTCCTTAACAAGCTAGTGATTGCATAAACCATCATGAAGGGGAAAGGGAAAGAGGTGGTTTTTGTTGTGTCTAACTCTTTTGGTAAGATTAAGAAAAGTAAGACAAAGAAGAAGAGGTCTGCCATTCCTAAGGCAAATGGAAGTATCAGGAAGCCCGAACCTCTTGTGGACAAAGAAAGTGTTTCTATTGTACCTAGGATGGGCATTGGAAGAGGAACTGTGCTGAATACCTCAGGAGCCTAAAAAATGGTGTTGGAGTAAGGAATTTTATGTTAATGTAACATTTTGTTCCATTGGTGTTTTCTACTTGTTAAATTTTAGATTCAAATGCTTCATTGCAGATTTGTACTTCACATCAAGATCTCGCTAGAAGTACGATACTTGAGAAGTGTGAAGTGGTGATTAAAGTTGACAATAGAGCAAGTCTTGCATCCACTGTTATTAGGACTGCTTCTATTAGACTATCATCTGGCCATATCATTACTTTAAGGATTTTTTACTTTTGTCCAATAAGCTTAAGAACATTGTATTCATTTCATTATTAAAAAAAGAAAATTATGAATTTTTGTCTGGAAGCAATGCATACTACATTTATTATTGTAATAAACTGGTTGGCACAATATATCTTATGAGTGGCCATTATTATTTGAATATGGATGATAGCACAATGATGAATAGCATTTTCCATAAACAAGCGGGAGAGAGTTTAATCCCAAGCAACTGTGGCATCTTAAACTAGGTCATGTTAGGAAGGTAAGGATAAACAAGTTAGAGAGAGATGGAATTATTGGTCCCATGGGAGAGGCATCCTACCTGACTTAGGAACTTTGTATCCGAGGCAAGATGACCTAGAGTTCACTTAGTAGGCATGTCGATAGGGCTCAGGTGGTGTTGGAGTTAGTCCACACCATTGTTTGTGAGCTATTTAATGAAATGGCAAGAGGAGGATACTTCTGCTTAATAACTTTTACCAATAATTATTTTAGGTACAGTTATGTGTACTTATTAAAATACAAGTATGAATTCTTTGAAAGGTTCAAAGAATTCAAGGTATAAGTAGAAAAGCAAATTGGTAAACATATGAAAGCACAATAATTACATCATGGTGGCAAATACATAAGTGCTAAATTTGCCAAGTTCCAAAAAAAAAAAAAAAATGGTGTTGTGTCTCAATTAACACCACTGGTAACTCAACCAAATGGTGTAGTTTAATGTAGGAATCATACCTTGTTGGACAAGCTTCATTCCATGATTAACTTTATAGATCTTCCCATATCATAATGGGCTCATGCCATCTTAACTACCATATATATCTTGAATAGCATTCTCTCTAAGCCCATTCCTACAACCCCACATTAAATGTGGAGTAAAAGGAAGCCAAACCTTAAGCATATAAGGATTTAGGGATGTCTGCCTTACATTAATAAGAGTAAGACAAATAAGTTAAAGGTGAGGATCATTATGTGTTGCTTTATTGGATATCTTGATGATTCCATGGGATCTGAATTCCACTTACCCAAGGACAATAGGATTGTTGTTGGCTATTAAGCACATTTTTTTGAAGAAGTGACACGAGCACCAGGTCGAAATGAAGGATGTTTGTTGAGCTTAGGATGTAAGTTAAAGAATATGAGCTTTAAGAAGCTAAGAAGAATCTTAAGCATGAGTTTTAAAGGGCTTTAGATGTTTTGAAAGGGTTTGGAAATCAAAATAGTGTTAAAGAATCAATTTGGTGCAAAAGGATGAAGAAATGGTATTAAGATTGATGTTGTGATCGATCTCAACCGTTCCAATTGATCATAAGTTAGCTAAATTGAGCTACCATCAAACGATCATCCAAGAGCCATATTATATACTTTCTATAATTACAATCGTGAGGTATGAGATAGAGCACACCCTTAGTGATCGTAAAGTCAGGGAATAACAAATATTCTATTTTTATGATCTGGGTGCCTAAATCAACATTCAAATCAAGAATAAATGTGTGTTTGGTAGATTTGTTTCCTAGTTTATGTAGGATTCATTTCCATAGTTGTTTTACTTGCTTCTAAAATCGTATACACGATTTTTAGGCATATGTTGCTTGAGTTAGGACTATAATAGAGGTCTTGGTTATTTTTATTAGGAGGCTCTTTTGATAATTTTAACAAATGAAATTCTTTTTTTGGTTTTGCTCTTGATTTAGGCGTGCCTCAATTCTTGTGAATCCAAATTCCAAAATCAAGTTATTTCAAGCACTTCTTGGATTAATTAGTCATATATTGGTGTGTTAGTTATGGCTAACCTTTCATTAGAGTTCTTCGAAGATCATTATGTTGGGCCATTCTTTATGGTTCTTGCAAGCAAGTTTCGTTAGGTTCTCCATATACTGTCAATTTTGTATCTTTACGCTTCAACACACATATTAGTTGGCATTGGAGGTAGCTATTTCAAATCTTAATCTAGTCACTAGTCTAGGTACCAGATTCCATCTCTTGTATCTTTTGGTTTCTATTCCTTATCTCTTTTCTCCTTCTTCATCATATAGTTAAAAAAAGGAGAAACATTTGTTGGTGATTTTTGTGTTTCCCTAGTAAATTACTATTCCTTGTTTATTGTGTTTTTGTGGGTGAAAAAAGATAGGCAAAAAAAAAAAAAGAAAGAAAGAAAGAAAGAAAAACATGAAACAAAAGAGGCGAAAATTATGTAGAAAAATTGTAAAAAAGAAGGAAAAATTGTAATCTTTAGTTGAGATTAGACACCAAATTGATCTTTAAGTATTTGAGAGCATTGAGAAACTTAAGGAAATTGAATTGAAAGTGAATTTTTGGGAGTTTTATTGATCAGATTGGGAATTTTCAGACACGAGCTTGATTGTGTTGTTCGTCTAGATCAATTGTGTGTGTCTTGTATCTCATTCCAGGTCAATCGTTGCTATTTCGCTCAATTGCACCTATCTTTAGATCAATTTCGTAGCGGTCTTGTGTTCCTTATAGATCCCTCTACTCCAAGATCAATTGCAACCCACTTCTTACAACCGAAATCAATCCATTTGCATTTGGATCAACCTGCCAACCCATTTTTTAGGCCTAGATTGATCCAATTGTATCTGAATCAATCCCATGCCCCAAAGTTTCATCCTAACACACACCTACACACTATTAAGGGATATATCACTTGAATCTTCAAGAATGTTTTGAAATTCCACGAGATTTGAGTTAGTAAGTGCATTGTTGAGTGTATTATTTATGTGATACACGAGTGAGAGGTAAGTAACGAGTGAATTACATCTTGTGCAGTGAGAGGACATTTACAAACACAATAGATGTTTCATTGCTCTTTGTGTTACCCATATTTTCAGGATATTGGGAGACAATGCATTTTACATGAGATGGTTGTCAGAGACATTAGCAAGCATAAATCGATGGTTAGATAGTCTAGACGATTTAGACAGCACTACACCCCACAGTTCATTACCGCACAGAACTTACGGTAAAGAGGATATAAGTCTTAGATTGGATGCTACTATACGTTGAGAAAGGTGACAAAGGTATGTAGGTTATGATAAATTTGATGGTAGTTGTGAAGTTGGTGACTTTTCCAAGAGAAGTACTTGGAGACATAATGAGGAGAATGTGAATCATCAAGAGGGACTAAATTTGATTCCACCATCTGTGGGACGAGTTGATCCTAATGCATATTTGGTAAGGGAAAGGAACGTAGAAGAGGCACTTGACTCTCAATTGTGCTCGAAGGTGCATAAGGTACATTGAGCTATCTGTTCTTCTGTAGAATTTGCTAAATATTAGCAGAATAAGTGTGCGCATATAAGAGGAGTTGTAGAGGAAATGGAATCACCACATGGAAGGAATTAAAGTGGGTGATGAGAAATTAATATGTTCCATATTCCATGTAGTGTGAGTTGCGTGATAGGCTAGATAATTTGACTCACGATGGATTAAGTGTAAAGAAATGTACGTAGATGAGAGTGTTGAGAAGACAATGAAAAGGTTCCTCAAGGGATTGGATCATGACTTGCAGTGGTTGTGGAGTGATATAGCTATGAGGGTATTGAGGATGTGGTAGAGAGGGCCATCCAAATTGAGCATAAGCTCAAGAGGAGGGGTGTTGGAAGATCTATTCGGTATGACCTTTGTACAGAAGTTGTTGTGGAATCTAGGGGATTTGACATTTACAAGGATTTGAGAAATCATATGAGGATATTGATGGCACTATATCCAAGCCAATAAAGGAGGCAAATTGGACATATTCGTATTCAAATAATTGTAGTGTTAGAGATGTTATAGTTGATGAGGGGAATGAGCTAGAGTTGGATTCGACCATGATGGAGGCATGCTATGGTGATGAAAATGGGACCATTGAAGAAGTCGTTGAAGAAGATGAAGTTTGTAAATTTAAGGATAAGTTGGATTTAGAAGATGATGCCAGCATTAAAGATGTTGAAAAATTCGTAGTGATAGAGCATGGAGATGAAACATTGGATGGAGATACATCTATAGCATCCATTGAAGAGAATGGTTGAAACTCTATTAAAGAAGTTCTTACACTTTTTCTAGAGCTAGTATGTGATAATCCATAGTATGATGAAAATCAATGTGACCTAGAGTTAAAGAGTTGGAATAAGGTATGAGAAAATGAGAGGAAAGGAAAAAAAAAGAAGAGTGAAAAGGAAGAAAAAGAGTTTGAGATAAAAGAGAATGATTGAGAATAACAAAAGATGAGAAAAGTGTTTTAGAGTTCTAACATGATTTGAGGGTTTCTGATGAGAGGATTATCTACACTAATCTCTTATATTGTCCTTCGTCTTGTGTGGATGATCTCTTATAGGAGCACAAAGCCATTAAACATAAGTTAACCATGGAGTTCTCAACTGAAGTTGATGAACATTCACAAAGGAATTAGTGAATCTGTGTGAATTGAAGCTATAGAAAGAGGTTAGGAACCTTGGTTTCAGTAAGTCTTTGAGTTAGAATTTGCATGGGGTGCCTAATGTTGCATTATTTGCTAATCTTGATCTTAAGGATGATTTTTACTTAATAAGTTTAGCATTCAATGGTGAGCCTATGAGAACCAATGGAGTAAATGGAGTTGTGAATCTTGCATGTGTAAGTCTTGGTGGTTTGCATAACACTTGTTTGACATTAGAAAATTGCATTTCATCCTGCGTGCTTTGAGACCTTATAGGAGAATTGTCGAAATTCCTTAACTTTTGATGGAGTTAGGTGGATTGTGTTAAGATATTTAAAGTTACTCGTAGGGCATGGTACACATATAATGTGCACTCTAGGATTATACACTAAGTTTCCATAAGTAAAGTTAGAAAGTGCATGTAAAGGCTACGCTGCAGTAATGTCACTTAATGAACTCAATCATAATGAATGCCATTTTTTTGGTGATGCATTTCATATCCATGATGTTGGATGGTTAAATTACTTATATTATTGGTTATGTGTCATGAAAATGATAAGATTTTGGTAAGATTATCTTGGGCTAAAGGAGTTTATGATTCATGTGTTTAATCCTAGCTTACAACGTGAATGTGTAGGACTTTTCATGCATGTCATGTTTAAACATAAGGCCTATCATGATGTTAAATTCTATGTCATTACACACACACAAAGGTCAGGTAGTATAGGTCTTATGCATATTTTGCATAAGTGCATGAATTGTGATGTGTACGGCGTAATAGGAAATGCTAGAGAGTTATTTGCATGAGCAATATGTGATTGGAGAGGCATGATGGTGTACATTATATTTTAAGCGCTTGTTCATTATTTGCTATGCGTTGTCAAGAGTTAATTCCTTATGACCATTGTGTTAACAACATTATACTGTGGGAATACACTCATACTAACTCATTGAAACATGTAAGTGTTACCAAAATGAGGATAATTTTGCAGGAGAATTTCCTTAAGGATGTTAGAATTACTTCTAAAAGGAAGAAACCGAAGGGAATTCTACAAATGGTGTTTGGGCAAGGGCACAAACATGTGCAACGAGTTGTATAACTTGGGTGGGAAGGTTGATTTTCTTTAAACCTAGTAAAAGAACCTTCCACATCACAATATTTAATCCAGGGATTGCGATACAATTTGGAGGAAATTTTTTCTAAGCTTGCAAATTGTGGTGGTCCACGTGTGTTTACATGTTCACAACAAAATTGAGTTGCAAGGTTGAAGTATAAAGTAAATTTAATAGTATAAGGTAAGTATAATACTAGTATTATATTATATTATTTCTTATTTGGAATTTTATTTTATGGGCATTAGGAATTCAAATGAATTGAGCTCAATTTGCCTTCAAAAGGAGGGGAGTGATGCGGGCGCTAGGTCAGAACAAAGGATGTTTGTTGAGCTTAGGATATAAGTTGAAGAATATGAACTCTAAGAAGTCAAGAAAAACCTTTAGCATAAGTTTCAAAGGGCTTTTGGATGTTTTGGAAGCCAAAATAGAGCTTAAGAATCAATTTGGTTGAAAATGGCAAAGAACTAGTATTAAGATTGAAATTGCGAATGATCTTAACCATTCCAATTGAGCATAAGTTAGCTAGATTGAGCTAACATGTAGTGATCATTCAAGGGCTAAATTGCACACTTTCTGCAATTACGATCACGAGGCATAAGATCAAGAGCACTTCGCACAAACGTAAAGTCTGGTAATAGCGAATGTTCTATTTGTACGATTTGGATGCGCAGATCCATCTAAAACGAGTGTGATAGCGTGTTTGGTAAAGTTGCTTCTTAGTTTATGTAGGATTCTTTTTCAAAGTTGTTTTGTTTGCTTCTATACTCTTATACACAATTTTTAGGCATATGTAGCCCTAGTTAAGACTATAAATAAAGGGCTTGGTTATTATTATTACCAGACTCTTTCGATAATTTTAATGAATGAAATTCTTTCTTTAGTTTTTCTCTTGATTTGAGTGTGCCTCAATTTTTGTGAATTCAAGTCAAGTTATTCCAAGTGCTTTTTGGATTAATTCGTGACGTATCAACTAACTAGGTGTGTTAGTTGTGGCCATCCATTCACTAGAGTTTGTCAAAGATCATTGCATTTCATTGGGTTCTGGCATACATCTTCAATTTTATATCTTTTACGCTTCCACACATGTGTCAAGAAAAGTTTGTTCAAAAAGGTGGTGTAAGTAGAATAGTTGTGTCTAAGGAGGCTAAGCTTCAGTAACAATTTAATAAGCTTATGAGGTAATCTTCTATTCAAGAATAACCTTCTACGATGCAAGCATTGAGATGATCAGGGAAATATTGTTATGTCCTAAAGAAAGGACAAGAGTTGTAATAAAATGTGAATTTATAGTTTATTTGTACCCCTTGTATGATTAATTTATGCATGCATGTGAATCAAAATAGAAAAAATATGTTTCCATGCATGAAATAAAGTAAAAATGATGATTTTGATGTGAAAAAGTATAGATGTAGAGCTAAGTGTTAATTTCAGACATTTTCAATACTAAATGGAAAAGTTGGTCTTCAAGTCAGCTTCACAGCCGCATGAAGAAGGGCCATGGCCACGAGTAGTGGTGGTACAATTATAGAATTCAACCACAACACATTCCGGAGATGGCTACATGAGTGGTTTGCAGTTGCACAAAAGGAGCATTTGCAGGCACGAGGACGCCAGCCGCAAGAGTGAGAAGAACTGTGTTGCACACTGGAATTTCCATGTTCATCAGTCGTGGTCGTAGGACAGAAGTTTACGCATGCAAAGACTGGAGTTTGTGGTGGCAAAGTAGAGCATAGAGTTTGTTGGAAGTTGAGGTAGAATGCTCTATAATTAATGTTGTGGGCACAATAACACAAGGTGCAATCATGAGGTGATTTGGTGTAAGTGCGAGATTTGAGAAGCAAAACTTATGCAAGACCACACTCGAGTTCGCGAAAACAGAAGAGGATGGAGTGATTGTGATACATGTTGCGGTCACGAGTGATAGCATGGCAACAATCTAAACACGATCTTATATGAAATTTTGAGGGCTTTTTTCTCACATACACACGAACCTTAGCCTTCACACACACACACACACACACACATACCTTCCACATGGGTTAGGAACATTGTAGGCCTAGTTTTATTTTTCGAACACTTTGAATCCTGATAACACAAGATTAAGAGGCTTGGAGAGGAGGAATCTACACCAAGGCTTAAAACACATTGATCGCCCATGCAATGCAAAACTTCTAGAATAAGTTATTCAAACTTCATCTAGTGTTTTTATGTTCTTTTGGATGATCAACAACTTAGATATGATTTTTATTGAATTCAATATGAGTTTCTCATTGTCTTTCTAGTCGTTTGTGTTTATGCTTGGTAAATATACATGCATAAGTAATTGATTAATTATCATTGCACGATTTATTTGCAATTGTTGAATTGAATAATAATTGTAGGATTTGATTAATCTCGATCTATGACTATGCGAGACATAATGGAAGTGAAAATTACGTGCTAGATGTATATTGCGAATACTAAATTTATGGGAATAATGTGAGTGAAACCATAAAGTTAGTGTGAGTAATTATTGTTAACCATAAAAATTGAATATTTGACTCGATTTAACCTGGAATAACCCACAAGAATCGTAAGCCATAATTATAGGAGACTTTAGGAGAATATCCTATAGAGATTAGGATTAATAATTTGTAACTAGTGCAATTAAATTGATAATTAATGTAATTGGCATACATAGGAAACTAATACAACACAAGTGGCTAGATGCTTCAAATATTGGTACTTCATTCCTGAGATTTTATGTTGCTATTTTAAAAGTGCTTGCCTTTAGTTCTTTTTATTTTTGCTACATTTGTGCGACATAGCTAATAGAACTTCAATTACACTAGTAAACATAAAGCCCCTCCTCATGGGAATAATACCTATGCTCACCACGGCACGAGATTAATCGAAAATTTAATTTTAGTGTGGTGACAACCCATGTCGAGTTGTTTGCTATGGGAGATAATGATTGTGGAGATAATCATTTTATGTTTGATCAAGTAATGTCGGACAAGGACTCCGCCAAGTGGCTAGAGGCAATGTAGTTTGAAATAGATTTAATGCATATGAAAAAAGTATGGACCTTGGTGGATAATAGTTCCCATTGAATGCAGGTGTGTTTATAAAGAAAAATTGGTTTGACTGGGGAGGTAGAAACCTATAAAACCAGGCTTATGACAAAGGGCAATAATGAAAAGAAGGGAATTGACAAGGAGACCTTTTTACCTGTAGCAATGCTCAAATTTATTCTGATTGTCCTTGTAATAGCCAGCTATTTAAATTATAAGATTTGGAAAATGGAAGTTAAAATCACTTTCCTTATTGGGTTGCTTGAGAAAGACATTTATATGGTGCAATCGAATGGTTTTGAAGTCAAAGAAGAAACTTATAATGTATGCAAACTTAAAAGGTTTATTTGTGGCTTTAAATCTTTGTCTGTTGGTGCAGTTATATCATTTGGCTTCATCAAGAACAAGGATAAGCCGTGCGTCTACTAGAAGGTTAGTAGGAGTGTTCTCATATAGTACGTAGATGACATACTATTGATTGGAAATGATATTGGAATGATAACATCAATCAAGATAGTTATTTGGTACATTTTCTATGAAAGATTTAGGAAAAACAACCTATTTATTAGGCATTTGCATCAATAGAGATAGAGTAAAGAGATTGTTGAGTCTCTCTCAATACATGTACATAGACAAGATATTGAAAAGGTTTAGTGTAGAAGCCTCCAAAAGAGAATTGCTACAATTTAGGTAAGTACACTTTCTCATATATTAATAAAATATTAATTTCTATTATATCAACATCATGGTAGTTCTTTTATTCATGTAAATCTTGAATAACATGAACTATTGCACATGTTTATGTGATTGTGTTAAAAAGTTCTATTCATAAGGAGTTATAAAGATGGGCATGAAGATGCTTAGTATACAATCATCAATACCATTTCATGTGTTATAAATTCTCTAAAGGGCATTAAAGAGTCTGTGCCACTTGCACATCTTATTTTTCTATGGTGAGTGTCATATCATTTAGTATGAGATATTAAGAACACATATGTGAAGATACGTTATTGGGGAATGAGTATTTAAGCACTAACTCAAAGAACGAAGTAAACACATGAAGTTTACTCTTGGCTGTCAATGTTCTTCTTCATGATTGTGCTAAGTGCATGTGGGCTTTAGATTTGAAATGATATGATGGTCTAGTATGCATGATGGTCGACATGTCATTAGGGCATTAAAGGCCAATATCTATCTTGGTATGAGATAGGGCTATGAGCCTAATATGTTATTAATTCGATCCATATGGAGGTATGTGTGCATTTAATGAAGGATTTGTCTCTTTGTAAATGAGTAAGGGATTTATCTTATGCAGTTGGTGTTCCACAAGATAGAAGCCCTTGATCAAGACAGTGTATGATTGGAAAAGAGTTTTCAATAGAAGTATTTGTCTCATGAGATAACATTAATTAGTCATATGATCATATGATTGAGTTTGTTAGTTTGACAAAATCCATGACTCTCTCTCTCTGTTAAGACAAAGTAAGACAAAAAGTTTATATAAGTGGTATTCATGATTAGAAAGGTTTATTGTGATCCAATTCACTTCATTTTAATTGGACTATGATATAGATCGTAGGCTAGATGCTATTCATATCTTTTGAACTATACTCGTTATCAATTATGGATGAATCTAAATAGCAACACACCAAAATTCGGACATTAAACAAGTGGTAAATAGGTTGGGATGAGAATAAGGCTTGAGAAGTCCCAAGCTTAAGTTTGAAAAGTCTCATGAAGTAATTAATTTGATTGTCACTGGATTGGATTACATAGATTCTCCATTATGCTTGTTAAAAATGAGATTATTAAGTAGAAGTGTTATGAGCCTTAATTAACTTCACGAAGCCTAAAAGAACCTTGACTGTGAGTTTCAAAGGGCTTTTGGATGTTTTGAGAGGTTTTGGAAGCTAAAGAGTAGCTCATGGAATAACTTAGTGCGACACAACAAAGAAATAATGGTAAGAACGATATTGCAATCGATCTCAACTTATTTCTAATTGATTGCAAGTTAGGCAGATTGAGCAACTTCTAAGCGACTGTTGGTGGGCAAGATTTCATCTAACAATGGTTTGCAGTAGTGGTGTCATCTACTGAACGCATGCATCACGGGGTGTATTCCTGTTTTGACCATCACTTTAGTGAGTTTACGCTATTTTTCCTCAATATGCTATACTTAAGTTGTATTTTGTGTTTCTAGCTTAAGTTAATGATGTCCTACATGCAAAGGAGTTAATGAGTTCATGTAAAGTGATACCACGTGTGCACTGGGTTGGAACAAAGGATGGTTGTTGAGCTTGGAAGCTAGTCAAAGACAATTAACTCCATGAAGCCCAGAAGAACCTTAACCGTGACTTTCAAATGGCTTTTGGATGTTTTGAGAGGTTTTGGAAGCTGAAGAGTGGCTCACGGAATAACTTAGTGTGACACAACAAAGAAATAATGGTAAGAACGATATTGCAATCGATCTTAGCTTATTTCCAATTGATTGCAAGTTAGGCAGATCGAGCAACTTCTAAGCGATTGTTAGTGAGCAAGATTTCATGCTTTCTGCATTTACATTCGTGAGTTGCTCAATCAATCACATCCAGTGCGATTGTTATTCCATCGACCTAGCAGTGTTCCTTTTTTATGATTTGGATACTTAGATCGACATCTTTATTGAACATAACAGCATGTTTTATAGTTTGCTTTCCTAGTTTGTATGGGTTTCTTTTCTAAAGTTTTTTGTTCGCTTTTGAACTCTTATACACCTTTTTTTTAAGCTTATTTCAGCCCTAGTTAGGACTATAAATAGGTGGTTTGGTTGTTTTATTAGAAGAACTCTTTGATATTTCTATGAATAAAATTCTTTCTTTAGTTTTCTCTTGAATTTGGATGGTTCTCAAATCTTGGATTCAAATTTCAATTCGAATTATTCCAAGCATTTCTTGGATTAATCGTTCATAGGTCTTTTAATTGTTGAATTTTCTATTCAAATTAGATACTTGATGTTGCATTGAGTGCTAGGCTTGGACTCAAGGATGATTTATACTTAATTAGTTTAGCATCCAACCAAGATCTATTGATAATTAATGGAGTGAACAAAGTTGAGAGTTTCAACTTTGTAACTTCAAGTGATTTACATGATTGTAGTTAAGAATTGACGGGCTGCATGTCATGATGCAAGCATATAACATTTAATAAACACTTTATAAAATCCATCCTTATTTATGGAACTTAAAAGGGTGATAACTTGCAACATTATAAATTGTTGAGTAACTTGAGGTATTGGAAGTTGCATGTAAATCATGGAGTAAACATTGGGTACGTCACAGGATCATTTAGCCACAAGTGACATATGGGAAATCATAATAATGTTTTGTAGTAGTGGTGTCATCTACGGAACGCATGCATGATGGGGTGTATTCCTTTTATGACCATCACTTGAGTGAGTTTTATGCTATTTTTCCTCAATATGATATACTAAAGTTGTATTTTGTGTTTCCAGCTTAAGTTAATGATGTCCTACATGTAATGGAGTTAGTGAGTTCATGTAAAGTGACACCACGTGTGCACTGGGTTGGAACAAATGATGGTTGTTGAGCTTTGGAAGCTAGTAAAAGACAATTAACTCCACGAAGCCCAAAAGAACCTTAACCGTGAGTTTCAAATGGCTTTTGGATGTTTTGAGAGGTTTTGGAAGCTGGAGAGTAGCTCATGGAATAACTTAGTGTGACACAACAAAGAAATAATGGTAAGAATGATATTGCAATCAATGTCAACTTATTTCCAATTGATTGCAAGTTAGGCAGATCGAGCAACTTCTAAGCGACTGTTAGTGGGCATGATTTTATGCTTTCTGCATTTACAATCGTGAGTTGCTCGATCAATCACATCCAGTGCGATTGTTATTCCAGCGACCTAGTAGTGTTCCATTTTTATGATTTGGATACCTAGATCGACATCTTTATTGAACATAATAGCATGTTCTATAGTTTACTTTCCTAGTTTGTATAGTATTCTTTTCTAAAGTTGTTTATTCGTTTTTTAACTCTTATACACCTATTTTTAAGCGTATTTCAACCCTACTTAGGACTATAAATAGGTGACTTGGAACAAAGGATGGTTGTTGAGCTTTGGATGAAAGTCAAAGACAATGAACTCCATGAAGCCGAGAAGAATCTCAACCATGAGTTTCAAATGGCTTTTGGATGTTTTGATAGGTTTTGGAAGCTAAAGAGTAGCTCACGGAATAACTTAGTGCGACACAACAAAGAAATAATGGTGAGAATGATATTGCAATCGATCTCAGCTTATTTCCAATTGATTGCAAGTTAGGCAGATCGAGCAACTTCTAAGCGAATGTTTGTGGGCAAGATTTCGTGCTTTCTACATTTACAATCGTGAGTTGCTCAATCAATCACATCCAGTGCGATTGTTATTCCAGTGATCTAGCAGTGTTCCATTTTTATGTTTTGGATACCTAGATTGTCATCTTTATTGAACACAACATCATGTTTTATAGTTTACTTTCCTAGTTTGTATAGGATTCTTTTCCAAAGTTGTTTATTCGCTTTTTAACTCTTATACACGTTTTTTTAAGCGTATTTCTACCTTACTTAGGACTATAAATACGTGGTTTGGTTGTTTTGATTAGAATAACTCTTTGATATTTCTATGAATAAAATTCTTTCTTTGGTTTTTTCTTGAATTTGGGTGCTTCTCAATTCTTGTGATTCAAATTTCAATTCGAGTTATTCCAAGCATTTCTTGGATTAATCGTTTATAGGTCTTTTAGTTGTTGAATTTTCTATTCAAATTAGATACTTGATGTTGCATTGAGTGCTAGGCTTGGACTTAAGGATGATTTATACTTTATTAGTTTAACATCCAATCAAGATCTATTAATAATTAATGGAGTGAAAAAGGTTGTGAGTTTCAACTATGTAACTCCAAATGATTTACATGATTGTAGTTAGGATTTGACGGGGTGCAAGTCATGATGCATGCATATAACATTTAATAAACACTTTATAAAATCCATCCTTATTTACGGAACTTAAAAGGGTGATAACTTGCAACATTATAAATTGTTGAGTAACTTGAGGTATTGGAAGTTGCATGTAAATCATGGAGTAAACATTGGGTACGTCACAGGATCATATTGCCACAAGTGACATATGGGAGATCATAATAATAGTTTGTAGAAGTGGTGTCATCTACTGAACGTATGCATGATGGGGTGTATTCCTTTTATGACCATCACTTGAGTGAGTTTTATGCTATTTGTCCTCAATATGATATAATTAAGTTGTATTTTGTGTTTCTAGCTTAAGTTAATGATGTCCTACATGCAAAGGTGTTAGTGAGTTCTTGTAAAGTGACACCACGTGTCCACTGGGTTGGAACAAAGGATGGTTGTTGAGCTTTGGATGAAAGTCAATGACAATGAACTCCACGAAGCCCAGAAGAATCTTAACCATGAGTTTCAAATGGCTTTTGGATGTTTTGAGAGGTTTTGGAAGCTGAATAGTAGATCATGGATTAACTTAGTGCGACACAACAAAGAAATAATGGTAAGAACGATATTGTAATCGATTTCAGCTTATTTCCAATTGATTGCAAGTTAGGCAGATCGAGCAACTTCTAAGTAATTATTGGTGGGCTAGATTTGATGCTTTCTGCATTTACAATCATGAGTTGCTCAATCAATCACATCCTATGCGATTGTTATTCTAATGACCTAGCAGTGTTCCATTTCAAAGGTTTTGAGTTGGACCTTGCAGGATGTATGTCAACCCCCAGTGCATTCTTTGAATGCACATTTCAATGTCTGAAGCCTCTGAAAGCCTATCCTTGCAATCCAGGCTCTTATTCCTCTAGCAATTGATGTATCCGATGGCAGGCTCATCCTTTCACTGGCGAGTGTTAGTGAATTCAATCATACTAACCGTTCGCCTGGTGCTGTAGAAGCGGTTGAGAAATTCTTGCTCCAACTGTTCCCAACTGTCCATGGTTTTTGGCTCCAAGTCAGTATATCAGTCAAATGCATTTTCTTTTAGAGATCGGACAAATTGCTTGATAAGGAGGTCACCGTAGGTTCCAGCATCACTGCAGGTCTCAATGAAATAGGCTATATGCTACTATGGATTTCCCATTCCATCGAATTATTGGAACCTAGGGGTTGATAACCTACTGGCATCTTCAGGCCATCAACCCGAGCCGTGTAAAGCTTTGCATAAGTTAGGGACAATTTGATGGTCCTTTCAAGTTTTCTTTTAATAGCCCCTTCAATGAAATCTTTTAGTTGATTGAGGGGGACGGAGTTATCTACAGAGGGTTGCATCTCCTCAATAGTGGGCCTCTTTCCTTTGTCTGGCTACTGGTTGGATGTCTCAGCCTCATCATGAACTTCTTGAGGCTTCTCTTCGACCCAACTAGTCTCAACATGTTCTGCCTTTTCCATTAACTTGGAAATTTTAGAGTCTTGTTCTTGCACATGCTTGACAAGACTTTCAATTACTTTAGTCAATGCAGTGACTTGATTCTCTAGACTCAAGGCGCCAGTCATCATTGCCAGAGCAGTGTTGAAGTCGAGTGAGGTAATTAGGCGAGGGCTAGAAGGGAATAAGCCATTCTTATTGCCCTCGCTCCCTTGGCCTAGGTGGTATGGTTTATCAGTGGCCTCAAGAATAGCAATTGGCTTGGAGTAAGTCAGTTACCTTACTCAATCTCTAGTGGCAACACCTTTTTTGGGAGTAGTTCCTGAGGCATCTGATGCGAGAGCTTTGGTTGACTTTGCCTTTTCTCTGGCTATTTGAGATTTTTGAATTTGTTTTTTTGTTGGGAGAAGAGATAAGAGGTAGAGAGCTCCCACTGGGCGTGCCACAAACTGTAGTACAAAATTCTTGTAATTGAATTTTTATTATCAAGAATTTGTACAAATACAATTGTAATTTGAATCAAATGAACTTTTGTGGTATAATCTCAAACTTAATCCTCTGATTCTTCTTTCAACTTGTATGATTTGAATATTGATTGAAGAATTCGGCCAAAACTAAGAGAGCTTTTGAGCTTTGATCCTCTTTGATATTGTCCGGAACCTTCAATAACGTTAATCCTTTGGTTTAGCACCTTGAATGTAGATCAAGCGCCAGAATTTAATAGGTTTCTGGAAAGAACGCCCTGAATTTGATGACGAACTCCTTCAAATTTCTTGAAGTTGGTGGAGAGGATTTGAACTTCTTGAATGCTTCTTCAGTTGAAGTCCTCCTCCAGAGAATTCTTATTGCTGCTGTCGCTAGTTACTTGTTGTGCTCCCTTTCTTTATTGTTGTTGTTTTTTTTCCTTGTTTGTAGAGGCCACCCCTATTTATAGGAGTGGAGAGGGCTTTGCTGCCATGTATAATTGATGACGTGGTGTAACTTAATTGGTCAAGAATATTTGATTTGACATTACTTCCTTTAATTGGATTATTGCAAATTAATTGGTGAATCAATAATATTCTCTTTTCAAACTTACAAGACTTAACACTTGACGTGATATGATTGGCCCATCTCGACACTTGTCTTGATTTGATTTGTCAACCAATTTTATAGTATAATACCAATTTATTTTATTATTCATTTTTAAAAATTATATTTATTCAACTCCTAAAATATAAATAATTAACCATTGATATTTGATTACAAGAAAATGTCACATGGCAGCGTCTGATTGAGCGAAAATTGTAATTGCTTACATGCATATATAATGTTCCCAGCGGTGACCTTTCGTATTTATGTAATTGCATCTCCGTGTCGATGTCTATGCAAACAAGTTTATGTATCAATTTAGATGCCGCTCGGTTGGGAATCACTCCAAGTCCAAGGCCCTTTCTATAAAATTCCAATTGAAAACAGCGAATCCAGGTTTCTTGTTCTCGCTTTATTCCAAAGTACTCGACAAAATAATCATATATTGCTGTTTGCCGAAGTTGAAAATTAACCATTCGCTTACGGCATTCAACTCTTTCTGGGTTGGATTTATCTGTCACCGTTTGTTGTTTCGTGAATTACACAATTACGAGGAAAATATTAGCGACAACAATGAGAGAGAGAGAGAGAGAGAAAGACAGACAATGAGAGAGAGAGAGAGAGAGAGAGAGAGAGAGACAATGAGAGAGAGAGAGAAAGAGAGACAATGAGAGAGAGAGAGAGAGAGAGAGAGAGAGACACCGAAGTAATTAAGAATGTTGGTATTTACGAATGAAAGAGTGGGTTGGTTGACCATGTGCGCTTTTCCGGGTTTTTTGCGAGAGCTGGAAGGTGCGGCCATTCATTCCCACTCTCTTTTGCTCTTGTTTATTCTCTCTTCCTTGGGGGTTGGTCAAACATGCACCCCACTTTCTATTGCACTTGTCATTCTGAATTGGACGCAAAAGATTTCCGGAAGAGCCTTTTTACTCCGTCTCCGCCAGGGGCTTCTCCTTCTGCACTTCCCCTCTTTTTGGAGGAAAAAGAGGCTGCCATTGTTGATCTATTCGATGTCCGTTCAATTTTCCGTTTGACGATTAACAAGCACGAATCCGGGACGCAATTTTTACTGCAGAAAAATGCTTGAGACCGATCATGGAAGTTTGAGAGAGGCCCGCGACGTGAACATGCAAGTCAGGAATCTGACTGCAGAGTTAATGGACAGGTCATCGAATCCATTTCCTGTCTCTCCGTTGAGTGATGACGGAAGTAGCTCCGACAGTTCTGCAAAGGAGAAAGAAGGTACACATATTCATCCAGATTTGTGTAATTGCAGCCGTCGGTTTATTATTAAGGATCAGGGATCCTAACGCTTTCCGACTCTCTCTCCCTCCCCCCCCTCTCTCTCTACATATATATATATTTCAATTCTATTTTCTCGGATTGGAAGATTATAATGTCATTGCATCAACACGTAATAAGTTCTCTTCGCTGACTAATTTTTACGCCAACTCCTTGTGTCTGGTTTAGAAATGGAAATGATGAAGGAAAGATTTGCTAAGCTTCTGTTGGGAGAGGACATGTCAGGTGGTGGGAAGGGCGTTTCTTCTGCTTTGGCCTTGTCTAACGCCATCACCAATCTTGCTGGTTAGGCCAACCTCGACGCTGAGAAATATTGATTAACTCTCGTTTGTTGATTTGCAAACGAGGGTAGATTCTTGAGAGGGGAATATAAGCTTACAATCGATAGTGTTTCCTTATTGATTAAAACATTTGCAGCTTCGGTCTTCGGAGAACAATCTAAGTTAGAGCCAATGTCCCCAGAAACGAAGGCCAGATGGAAGAAGGAAATCGGCTGGCTTTTATCAGTTACAGATTACATAGTTGAATTTGTTCCATCCCAACAGAAATCCAAGGCTGGAACAAACATGGAGGTAAAAAAAACTCAAGCTTTTGAATTTGATATTTTGGGCATTTATCATAACAAATGGCATAGAACTATCGATATGCATGTCCCATTTAATTTTAATTTTAATCTTAATTCAATTTAATTTTACAGATCATGGTGACTCTGCAAAGAAGAGACCTTCTCATGAACATTCCTGCTTTACGCAAGCTTGATGCAATGCTTCTAGTAAGAATCTTCCAGAGTCCGATTCTGCCCACCTTTATGACGTGTGATTCTCATAAAATGATAATGGACAGGACACCCTGGATAACTTCAAAGATCCGCAAGAGTTCTGGTACGTGTCCAAACACTCGGACGACTCTGAAAAAGGGGTTCAAAGAGATGGCAAGTGGTGGCTGCCTACAGTTAAGGTTCCACCGAATGGGCTATCAGAGGAATCGCGACAGTTTTTGCAGAAGCAAAAGGAATCGGTGAATCAAGTGCTGAAAGCGTCCATGGCCATAAATGCTCAGATACTTTCTGACATGGACATCCCAGAAAACTACATCGAATCCCTTCCCAAGGTACCAAAGAGATGCATATACATATAACCTCGCAAATATCTGTCGTAAGAAAGAAACTGTATTTAATTTTTTGTGACTGGGCTCTTGCAGAACGGCAAATCAAGCCTTGGGGAATTGATCTATAGAAGTATCACTGATGAGGTCTTCGATCCTCAGCAATTCCTGTCGACGGTGGACTTGTCGTCAGAGCACATAGTTGTTGACCTCAAGAACAGAATTGAGGCGTCCGTTGTGATATGGAAAAGGAAGTTGCACTGCAAGGATGTCAAATCTTCGTGGGGTTTAGCGTTGAACTCCGAAAGGAGAGAGCTTTTCGAGGAGAGAGCAGAAACGATCTTACTCCTCTTAAAACATCAGTTTCCGGGACTTCCTCAATCCTCACTGGAGATAAGCAAAATCCAATACAACAAAGTATGAATGGCATTCTTTTTTTTTTTTTTCAATTATTATAAGTAAATTTAATTTTATGCTACTTTTCTTAGTTAACCGTCTTTCCGATATGATTGATTCTCTAGGATGTGGGTTTGTCTATCCTTGAGAGCTATTCAAGGGTGCTGGAAAGCTTGGCGAGCACAGTGATGTCTCGCATAGAGGATGTGCTACACGCCGATTCTGTGGCTCTGGATCCATCTCTCGCACTGCCTAAATTGCAGCAGTGCGTTGACTCCGAGCCATCGCCAACGGTAAGCAGCTTTCCAAGTCCTGAAGACGAGGCCGAGAAGTTGAGTTCTGCAGCGGAGACACCAACTTCTATGACGCTTTCTGATTTCATGGGCTGGGACCTCGAGCCTCCTGAGACACGAGTCGTGAAGAGTAATTCTATTGTTAACATGGAGTCTAACAATGTTAAGCAAGAAGATGAAAACGTCACGGCCAAGCCCACTAGTACCATTAAGAAGTACTTGTATATGGATAAGATTGATTTAAGCGGTTTGAGAAGCCCAATTGCCCGACATTAAAAGTGACAAAACCAATATTTACACTTGTAGAGAACCGAGTGACTTGCTAAAGAGTGGATATTCCCTCTACTTAATTTCTTATAGCCTCTATTGACGGCTCTTCCTTCCGATTGTGGATAGGGAAGTATGAGCCACTGAGCGATTGGGTTGATCTTGTGGGACACGGTTTCGTCCAGCATTTCTCTAACTTTAACTAATGAAATTTTCTATCCGTTAGAATTATTGTTTTCTCTTTGACATGGTGACTGTTGTTGATATATAGTATATATGTATATATATATATATATATGTATATATGTATTGTGTGACGTTCACTCTTTTTATCACCGAACAAGTCACCATCAACTAGGAGTTAATTCTAAAAACACATTTGCATCAATTAAAAAACTAATCTTCCATGATAAGTATTCAACAACCACTTCCCCATAATGAAAACAACTGATTTGGAACAAATTTTTGAGACATGCATGACCCTAAAATTTGTCTCAAAAAATTTGGGACAGAAAAAAAAATGTAATGTCCTCTTTTAACCTTATTCAAAAAATTCAAAGAACGAATTTTGGGACAGATGAACAGGCCATCGCAAAATGCATTTCAGAATGATTATAGAGGAACATGTTTGGGATGGATTTAAGCCACACTTTTTGGGCGGAGTTGAGATAGATATTTTAAAACGAATCAGGGACTCATATTTTGGCACATATTTTATTTTGATCAAAATTTGAGTTGAAAATTTTTGGGACATAATAACGTGGGATGATTTTGGGATAGAATTGAAGATGAAGATTTAGGAAATGTAATTGAAATGGATACTTTTGAGATAGAGAACTTTAGGCATATTTGAGATAGATCTCAGGTGAATATTTTGAGATGGATCTAGGCCAAATATTTAAGATGAATTTAGGACAGAATTTTATAAAAGAATAATTAAATTTATTATAGAAGTGAACTTTTTATTTTATTTTTTATGATATATATGTAATCAAATTATAAATAAAAATATACAAATAATGAATTATTATTCACAAAATTGTATAAAAACGTTTAATATCATTAAATAAAATTATTTGTTGAATTTATACCCAATGATGTTTCAGATTTACATTGCAAAATAAAATGTAATAATCTGTGTTTAATCTATCGGCATCTTCGCCGCCCTCATTCTCATCTATTTCTGGCTCGCAACCTGTGTCATACACTTATACAGATGACAAGTTTTGCCTACAATTCAGCGGATTCAACGTTGAATCTGTGTATCTGTGTCCTACTCTTGTCTGGATGACGCCTCTATTACAATCACCGCCACAATTTTGTACATAAGAATATAATTCGGTTTATCTGATATTTGATTTGTTCAGGGGATTGGTCGTGCACCCTTTGGTCAGAGCGAAGCTGCATCGTGTTTATTCCCGGAGCAAATTATTTGCCAAACAATCCAGTGCGATGGATTTCTTTCATCTTTTCTAGAGTACATATTAAAAATATGAAAGAACATTTAATAAAGCTAAGAACATGACTTAGCTAGCTCCTGCGAATCGTGTTATTTCACATCCCCTAAGCTGGACTTCTTGAGTATTTGCTCAATAAGTTTGGTCACTTTTTGTAGTGCTTTAACCTTTGCTTGTTTAGTATTATTTCCTGGAAATAATCTTTATCCAGCTTGGAACTAGAGAACCTCAGTAAATTCTCATCTAAGAGTTAGTTTGTAGTTGTTAGTAATATACCCTAAAACGTCAAATTGTTAGTAAAGGATATCGGAAGAATATTGGTTTTAAATGTTATTTTTTTTATTAATTAATAAAATATTAATATTTATTTTATCAATAATATGACAGTATTTGTTTCATGCATGCAAATTTTGAATATTGTAAAATGTTATATATACTCATGCAATTGCATTAAGAAACTTTATTCATAAGAAGTTATGGATATGAATACAAAGTTATTTTACTATACAATTATTAAAACCAATTCTCAAGTCACAAACTTTCTAAAGGATATTAGAAAGTTAGTACAACTTGTACACCTTGTTTATATAGTGAGTGCCATGCTATTCAATATAAGATACTAAAAATATATGTGTGTGGATACGTTATTGAAAAATGAGTAATCAAACAATAAATCGAGGAACAAAGCAAATACATAGAATTCACTCTTTACTATTAATATCTTACTTCGTAATCAAGCCAAGTGTTTGTGGGTCTTAAACTTGAGATCACATGGTTATTTTGTATGCATGACAATCAGTGTGTCGTTAGAGTAATAAGGACCAACATCTATCTTGGTATAAGATAAGGATATGAGCCCACCATGGCGTTACTCGAGAATGTATGGAGACATGTGTGAGATCAATAAGAGATTTATCTCATTACAATTGAGCAAAGCGTTTTTCTATGTGATTGATGTTCTATAAATTGGAAATCCTTAACTAATGATTGAACCAATGACTTTGACTAAATCCATGTTGTTTGATTTTCGCTAGGTGATGCTAAAATTTTCAAATTTTAATCACAAAATAATTAAAGAACGCAGTGGAATAAATAAAATCTCAACTTAGTCTACTTTTGTTGCGTAAAACACTTGAACATAATATCAGGCTAGTTGCACGGATGATTACCTGAAAATAAATTCTATAGTTTTCTGTTTATGATCCTCAAACTGCGATAACGTTCTGACCTCCATGAAATCCCACAACTCTTATACTTGGAGTATTTCTCGAGAGAAAACTAAACGAGTATATAAACTTATTTTTTATCCCGTGCAAATGGTGAATAGTGCCTAAGTGAACAGTATCTGATGATAAATAATAGCAGCTATACTGCTCACGTGAATAGTATCTCTTTTTTTGAACTCGTTTAAGTAATTTATTCTCAAAACACAATTCTATTTATACTAGAATGCCTAAGACTGGGGGAATAGGCTTTGTGAACTTTCATATGGATCTTAAAATTAATTCAAACTCATATACCTTTAATTATTAATCTTATTAATAATTAAAACCCATTTGAATCATTTCTTTCAATTTAAGTCATAGATTTAGTCAAAATCACAAACTCGATCATATAACTAATCAATGTTGCCTTATGAGACTAATACTTCTATTAGAAACTCTTTTTTGATCACACACTACCTTGGCTAAGGATTTCCATCTCATAGAGCACAAATTGTATTAGACAAATTCCTTTTCACTTGCAAGGAAACAAATTCTTTATTAAATATACACTTGCCTCCATATACACCTAGGCAATTACATATTGGCCTCATGACCCTATCTCATACCAGTATAGATGTTAGGCCTTAATGCCTTAAGGACATGTTGACCGTCATGTGCACAAGACGATTATGTCGTCTTAGATCTATGGTCCACGTGCACTTAACATGATCACAGAGCAATATATTAATAACCAAGTGTGAACTTCATGTGTCTGCTTTGTTCTGTAAGTTATTGTTCAAATGCTCATTCTCCACTGGTGTATACATACACATGCATTCTCGGCATGTTATACGGAACAGCACGATATTCACCATACAAATACAAGGCATGGAAGTTGTACTAATTCTCTAATACCCTTTAAAGTGTGTGTGACTTATGGACTAGTTTTAGTAATTGAGTACTAAGACAGTTTTGTGTCCGTATCCTTATAAATAAGACTTCTTAACTCAATTATATAGGCAAATGCAATACGTTACACCATTTAAAATTTACTTGCATGAAAATGTACATAATGTTGATATGAATAAATTAATATTTTATTAATTAATACGAAAGTATACATGTCGAACCATAACACCACTAATATCCCTCATTTACTATTGATGTTAAAAGGCATATTACTAACAAACATGTGATCAAGGTATTAAGGAATAAAATTTATCATGGTATAAGATATAGTCATAAGGCCAATATTCCATTGCCCAAGTGCACATCAAAGCATGTGTACATTCAATAAGAGATTTGCCTCCTTGTAAGTAAATAAGGTATTTATCTTATGTAATTGATGTACTATGAGATGAAAATTCTTACCCAAGATAGAGTCTGATAGAAAGAAGTTTTTGGTAGGAGCATTAGCCTCGTGAGGTCATATTGCTTAGTCATTTAGTTGAGCTTCTGAGTTTGACTAAATTTGCGGCTCTCGCTTGGTTAGGATAATACTAGACAAAAGGGTTATACCATATGGTATGCACAATCGAGAGGATTCATATGATCCATTTACTTTATCATGAATGAACTATGATGTGGGCCATATGCTGACACTACCCATATCATTTGACTTATGCTTGTTGCTAATTAAAGATGAACTTGGAGGTAATGGCTGGAATTTAGGACAAGTGGATAATTGATTGGGATGTGAACGAGGCTTGAGAAGCCTCATGGAGGAAATAATTTGGTTGCAATTAGATTGGACCAAAGAGTTTTTCTATTATGCTTGTTAATAATGGAATTCTTAATTAGAAGCATGATGAGCCTTCAATTTCGTTGATAGAACTAATTAAATTAAAGGACAAGATATAAATGGGTCTTAATTATTAATGTACATTACACCTAAGGAATGATTAATAGTGTGGGTCATAATAATTAAATAATCATTGGTAGGAGTAAATAAAGGTCTATGTAGGAGGCCCTTATAGCTTATGCTATTTATGCCCTAGGTATAATACATGGAAATAAGAATCCTACCAAGAATGAGAGGCTGTGTCTTAAAAATAAATGAATTTGGAAGAGTTTTAAATCCTAATACAACACAATTACTCTAAAAATAACAGAAAATTCATCCATTCTCTCCAAGCAAGTGAGAAAAAGTTTCTACCCTTCCTTTCATTTCTCTCTGGTCCTAAAACTTCCTTGCTCGAAATACATTTGAGATAGAACCTTGCAGAGGAGTTTACAGAGGTGTAGGAGGCGTTTGTTCACATTTCAACCATGTAGATGAACTAAAGTTCAGATTTGAAGGCCACAACTTCAGGATCATGAGTTCGCTTAATTTGAAATACAATTTCAAGAGGTACAATTTAATCACTTTCTTTTTTGAATTGTTTTATGCATGTTACTTGTTGAAAATGGAATAGGTTTGGATTATTATGTTTTGTCGTGTATTCTCTAATAGTTTATGTTTTGAAACTTAAAATTTCCAACCTAAACTCATTGAAATCCAATAGATATCAAAGCCACTATTTTTCTCGTATAACCAAGAAATTATTGATCTCTCTATGACTTATGGTAGTTATCATTGGAAAAATTGTTTGAACATGCACTTGATACTAGTTTGTGCTTGCAAAATTGTTTTTTGAGTGTTTTGAATTTAAAAAATGCATTAAAAATTGAATCTGAAGCGTTAAGAATCAATAGTTCCCATTGTCACTATTACTACTGCAATTGCAAGAACTATTCTTAAAGCTATGACATGCAATCCTGTGATTGAACCATGGACATGGGCTTTATGTAAAGTTCACTTCCAAAATCGCAATTTCAAGATATGGTCATGCAATCATCAGATGGGAACTCATGACCACACAGGTAACAGTGACATGAAAAGGTTTTCTATTGCAAGCAGTCATGTGACTACAAAAAAATGGCTCACGTTTCTTGTTTTTCATTTTTGAATTTTGAATATGGAGAATAGTTTCCTCGAACAAAAGCTAAGGCATAAGATGCCTAAGTTATAGAAAAAGTTATTAAACGGAATTGATGAATTATACATGTAATGTATAATTGTATGGATGTATGTCAAGGACAGATTATGGACTTATGACATTTATGGATAGATGGTTTTTTGTTTTTGGATTAGGTTTCATGCATATATAATAATTTTTCATGTCTTATAAGGGCTTATGCCCAAGTTTTATATTTTATATAGAATGGGAATTATTCTTCATGGTATGCCAAAGTATGTGTAACATGAAAGAGATCAAGAGTTGATGTTCATGTAGAGACTAAGAATTGGTACCATTCGAAGTTTCATGGCTTGGTAGATCCATGAAGCAAGCTATGAAGACCGATGAAGAGAAAACCATTGTTATTTTCCTATGTCATAGAGTAGAAATTCTTGCACATATGCACAATCTAATTGTTAGCTCTAATTGGATTTAGAAGTCTATAATCCTCCATGTTTTTTTTTTTTTTTGCATAGTATATATGATACATGTATGAGATATGAGCCAGAAATTGGATAATGTGCAAAAGTGGAATGAAAAATACATAGACCAAAAACTTCCTCACACCATATTAAGTTGTAATGGAAAAATTATTTTGTTGTGGTCCTCCTTCAAGCTCAAAGTTCTAAATGTAGTCTTATCAAATGATATTATCACATTTGTGGGGTCACATTGCGACGAACATTGAGGGGTATATTAGATGTGACATTTAAAAGATACTTAACCTTAAGAATTGAAAGTATCATAGGTGGGATTACAAATTCAACGAGTTTTTAATTGATGGGTGTGAATGGACTCGCATTGCTAACAACCGTATGTGGGAAATTTCGTCAGGACATGGGACAACAAAAATGACTAGACTACACATGAGATGCATTGGCAAGAGTTGCAACTCATTGGCTTATCATACTAAGAACCATATGTGTAAGATATGTTATGTCTAATGAAAACTCAAATTAGTGGCTGGGAAATTTTCCTAATGGAATTTCTATTTTTTACTCAAGGGAGTTTGAGATTCAAAAAATATAGTGAGAGACCATTTTAATTTAACGTCCATAATCATATGATAACTTATAATACAACCAAACTAAAGATTCTTGTTTTATTTCTGCAATTTTATTTATCTCAAATAATGTCTACACCTCTTACTAAATTACTTGAAACTAATACATTGATTGGGCCTCACTATGTCTTTTGGCTCAAGAAATTGAGAATTTTCTTAACCTAGAGTGCATCATCTATGCACTAGAGGGTGATATGCCCCATTCCCTATAAATATGGCTAGTGACAAGAAAAAGTCCACCTGCAAAAGATAGGTGGAAGACGATCTGTGGATCAAGAGCTATATGTTGGTTGCTACAACTAATAATCTTTAAATGACTCATAAAGGCATGGCAATCACTTAGGAGATTCTATATCATCTACAAGAGTTGTATGGTGAGCAAAGTCATATTATTAGATATGAGATATCCAAGCAGTGATTCAAGATGTGCATAGTAGATGGGGTGATTTTACTGAGTATATCATCGAGAAATAATTTCACTCATCAAAAGAATTGAGTCATTAGACCTCATCATAGATGCTAATTTATAGGTGGATTAGATCCTTTAGTTGCTTTCGCATTCCTTCCCCCAGTTTATCATGAATTATCATCTTAATAATATAGAGTGCATCCTCAATAAGCTAGTAATTGCACAAACTGTCATAAAATGGAAAGGGAAGGAGGTGCTTTGTACTACGTCTAGCTTGTCTAGTAAGACCAAGTAGGGCAAGACAAAGAAGAAGAAGCCTATTATTCATAAGGTGAGTGGGGGTATTAGGAAGATCAAAGCTCTTACTAATAAGGAAAGTGCTTCCATTGCAGTAAGGATGTACACTGGAAGAGGAATTACACTAAGTACCTCAAGAGCTTAAAAAATGGCAACAAAGGTAGCAAACTTTATATTTATGAAACATCTTATTCTATTAGTGTATTTTCTACTTATTGGATTTTAGGTTCTAATACTTCATCACGCATTTATACTTCAGTTCAGGACCTAGCTAGAAGTAGGATGCTAGAGATGATTGAAGCGGTGATCATGATAGGTAGAGCAGCAATTGTTGTAGCCACCACAATTGGAACTAATTCAATTAGACTATCATCTAGCTATACTATTATTTTAAGAGATTTTTTACATTTAGCTAATAAGCTTAAAATCATTGTGTCTATTCCGTTATTATAAAAGAGAATTATGAATTTTCTTTCAAAAATGATGTGTACTGTATTAATTATTGTAATAAATTAGTTGGCACAATATCTCTTATGAATAGCCTTTAATATTTGAATAAGGATGATAGCACTGTTATAAATGTTGTTTCCCATAAACATATAAAGGATGGTTTAAATCTCAAGCAATTATGATATCTTAAGCTAAACCATGGTAGGGAGGCAAGGATGAGCAAGTTGGAGTAAAAGGAAGCTAATTCCTGAGTATATAAAGATTTGGGGATGCCTATCTTACCTTAAGACAAGTATGACAAAAAAGGTTAGAGGCAAGAACTATCATGGGCCACTTTGTTGGATATCCTAAAAATTCTATTTCATATGAGTATTACCTACCCGAGGATAATAGGAATTTTTAGCTATTCAGCATAACCACTCAAAAAATAGTTCGTTCAAGAAAGTGGTGCATGTAGGATAGTTGTGCTCAAGAAGGTTAAGCACAAGTAGTAGAGTAATAAGCCCATATAGTGAATTCCTATTTGAGAACAACCTACTACAATGCAAGTATTGCAGTAATCGAGTAGGACCTCTTACATACCAAAGAGATTTGGTTATGTTCTAGAGAACAAACATGAGTTGTTCATTATAGAAGATAATGATTATAGAGATAATCCTTCTACGTTCAATCTAGAAATGTTAGACAAAGCCTTTGTCAAGTGGCCAAAGCCTATCTAGTCTAAAATGGATGATGCAAGTAAACCAAGTCTATGCCTTAGTGGATGTACCCAAGGGAATATTTCCCTTCAAATACAAGTGTGTCTCAAAAAGGAAGGCTAGTTTGATTGGTGAGGTGGAGATTTATAAGTCTAAGAAATAAAAAATTGACTATAAAGAGACCTTTTCGCCAGTAGTAATACTCAAATCCACTCGGATACTTCTTGCAGTAGTTGCCTACTTAGATTGTGAGATTTAGTAAATGGCTATCCTTAAAGAGTTGCTTGAGGAAGACATTTATATAGTCTAGCTATGTGAGCTTGAAATCCGAATAGAAATCCCATAAACTATACAAGCTTAAAAGGTTGATTATATGTAGGAGTTAGAATCTCTATTTCAATGGTGTAGTCCAACCATTTAGCTTCATCGAGAATGAAGATGAGCCATCAATATGCACAAAAGTTAGTGGGATTGCCATTATATTCCTAGTGCTATATGTAGATGATATACTACTGATTGGAAAAAATGTTGAAATGTTAACCACAATCAACACATAGTTATCCAGTACATTCTCCATGAAAAACTTAGGAGAAGTAACCTATATCTTGGGCATTCATATCTAAAGAGATTAAGTGAAAAAATAGATGGGTCTCTAGCAAGCCTTATACATAGATAAGATACTAAAAATGTTTAGTCTGAAAGTCTCTAAGAAAGGATTGATACCATTAACGCATGGCATTCATCTCTTAAAATCCAAGTGCCCACAAATGGATTGTAAGAGGAAGAGCAAGAAGCTATTCCATACACTTTGGCTATTGAAAGTTTGATGTACTTAATGGTATGTACGAGGCTAGATATTGTCTAAGCTATAAGTTCTAAGAGTTTGTTTTAGGCAAATATTAATAGAGAGTATTAGAATGCTATCAAGTATATACTTAAGTACTAGAGAAAGACTAAGAATATAATACTTGTATGTAGAGACGGGGATCTAAGGGTAGACAAATATATTGATTCTAACTTTTAGTTAAATGAGGATAATAGAAAGTTTATCTCCAAGTAGATTTTCACCCTTAATAGAAAAGCAGTGATTAGAAGAGTTCTAAATAGAGTACCAACACAAAATCCACCACAGAAGCTGAGTACATCGAGACATGGGATGCTGCAAAGGAGCCTATTCGAAAATAGAGGTATAGATTAACCATTGCCACTGTATTGTAATACAACAATGCAATTGCATAAGTAAAGTAATTAAGGTTTCATTAGAAATCCAAACACATAGAGCAGCATTACTATATTATTTAAGAAATCATTACAAGAGGCGATGGCCATGTAGAATATAGTTTCATTAGATAACATGGCTAATCCACTCACCATGTCGATGACAGAAGTGTAATTAGATCATCTTCTTCGAAAGATAGGTATTAGATACAATAATGAATGACACTAGGAGTATTGAAATTAGAGTGCAAGTAGGAGGTTTTTGGTGATATGCCCTCTAACGACAATAGATAGTGAGAGATATTAGTTGCATATGTAATCTTTTCACATATTAAAGAAATATTGATTTCCTTTTATATCAATATTATGCTAGTCTTTCATGCATGTAAATCTTGAATGGCATAAAGTTCTACATTTACCCATGTGACTATATCAAGAAATCATAATCATAAAGGGTTATAAATACCGACACAAAACTGTCTTAGTATACAATCACTAAAACTTATTTGCGAGTTATAAATTCTCTAAAGGGCAGTGAAAGTTAATACGACTTGTATACCTTACATTTTATAGTGAATGTCATCCTATTCATATGAGATGCTAAGAACACATGTCTGTGGAAAAATCATTAGAAAATGAGTATTTGAACACTAACTCAAAGAATGAAACATACACATAGAATACAATCTTTGTTATCAATGTCTCGCTTTATGATTATCTAAGTTTATGTGTGTCTTAGACTTGAGAGGACTTGAGAGGACATGATTGTCTTATGTGCATGATTAATGAGTCATTAGGATATTAAAGACCAACATTTATTTTGATATGAGATAAGATTATGAGCCCAATATTCAATTACCTGGGAATATATGAAAACATGTATGTGTCCTATAAGAGATTTGTCTCTTTGTAAATGAGCATGCCATTTTCTACTATGCAATTAATGTTTTATGAAATGGAAATTCTTGGCCAAGGTATAGTGTGTTCAAAAGGAGTTTTTGATAGAAATATTAGGCCAATGAGGTAAAGTTGATTGGTTATGTGACTGAATTTGTGAGTTTGATTAAATTTATAACTCTCCCTTAGTTGAGACAATAAAAGACAAAAAGCTTATACCATATAGTATTCACAATTGTGAGAGTTCATCTGATCAATTTTCTTCATTGTAATTGGGCTATGATATGGGATATAGGCTAAGTGCAACTCATATCCTTCAAACTATAATTGTTGCAATTAAAGAACCTAAAGAGACACACACAATAGATTGAAATATAAAATAAGTGGTAAATTGGTTAGAATGTAAATAAGGTCAAGAACTCTCATGGAGGAATTAATTTGGTTGTAATTGCATTTAACCATGTAGATTTCTCAAATGCTTGTTAATAATGGGATTATTCATTAAAAGCATGAGAGACCTTCAATTTAATTGTTGGGATTAATTGAATTAAAGAACAAAATACAAGTAGGTTTGATTACTAATGAAATTTAGTAATTAAATAATTTATGAGTTAAGATTAATTAAAAGTTCATCTATGAAGCCCATGCCATGTGTAGTGTAGATGCAATACATGGAAATAAGAATGCTACTAAGTGTAGGAGGTTGCGTTTTGAAAATAAATAGATTAGGAATAATTATAAATTATAAGACATCACAATTGTTCTAAAAAAAAAAAAGAAAATTCGTCCATTCCCTCAAAGCAAGTGAGAGAACATTTTCTTGCCTCCTTCTCGTTTTTCTTTCTTGTCTTAAAGCCTCATTGCTCAAAAAAAGTTTTGAATTATAACCTTCAAAGAAGTCTGTAAAGGTGTAAAAAGAGCTTGTTCTTGTTTCAACTATGTAAAAACTAATGATTGGGATTTGAGGGTCATAACTTAAGGACCATAAATTCACTCAATTTGAAATACAATTCTAACTAATACAATTTAATCATTTTCTTCTTCGAATTATTTTATGCATATTATATGACTAAAATAGAATGAATTGAGATTATTATATTCCACTGTGTATTCTTTGATGATTCATGTTTTAAAATTTAAAAAATTCCTTTCCAAAACCATCGAACCCCATATTTTTGCCATATTTTAATTTTGAGTTTTAATGATAAAATGAAATTAAAAAGTATTAAAATAATTAATAAAATTATATCATCTGACATAAGTAAGAAATTATTTTTCTACATCAAGTTCTAAAGTGGAAGCACAACCTCAACGAACGCACGCGCATTTAACGAAAACGTTTTTCAGTGTGAAAAATGATACAAGTACGTTCTTCAACACCCAATAATTATTTTCATCATTATTTTTTTTTAACTTCGCCTAACATTCTCGATCCAAAGAGAACCCTAATTCGGCCAAAAGAGGAAAAAAATTAGTACGGGCCCCTTTAACTGCCTGGTTTCTTGCCGTGTTCCTGTATTCTTTGACCCGTACCGCCAATACAAGGAAAAGTAGTCCGCGTTTCCTTTTTCTCACTTCTAGAATACAAGCGATCCTAGCAACCCGTTCCTCACGTCTAAGCTAAACTCATCGGCGAAACGAAGTGGAAGTCTAAAGAAGACTTGGATGACCTGGGACTTCCCGAGTAATTCCACCAACGAGGCCGACACGGAAGGTTTCAGCTTTGAGGAGAGCACTCAATTTTCAGGTGGATATAAGGAGACTCTCGTCTGGATACAGTAGAAACAAGTTAGAGAAGCTGCTCTTCTTCAACTATGTTTAACATTTGTACCCTTCTCCTCCTCCTTTCGTTGTTTAACTTCGCCGATGCGGAGACCTGGATTAGATCAGGTTACTGGTACTCCGGCAGTGAATTTCCAGTTCCAGACATTAACTCAAGGCTGTTTACGCATCTAGTTTGCGCTTTTGCGCATATTAATTCTTCCTCCTATGGGATCTATGTTTTACCATCGGATGAACCTTACATGTCTACCTTCACAGAGATTGTTAGGAGAAAGAACCCATCGGCCAAGACACTTCTGTCCATCTGGGCCGGAGCCAACAATTCTTTCATATTTTATGAGATGATCAACCAAACTTCCCGCAGGTCTTTCGTTGAATCCTCAATAAGGGTCGCCAGACAGCATGGTTTCATGGGACTTGACTTATTCGATGTGTTCCCGAGTAATTCCACCAACGTGGCCAACATGGAAAATTTTCTTGACGAGTGGCGAGAAGCAATAGATTCTGAACCAAGAAATCCAGGTACTCCACCTCTGATATTGTCATTAGGAGCTAAGTATTCACCAATACTTGAATCCATGGCCTATCCCATAAACTCAATTCGCAAAAACTTCGATTGGGTGCACGTCCTGTCCTTCGACTATTATCTGCCATCACAGTATAATTTCACTGGAGCACATGCTGCTTTATATGATCCATCAAGCAATCTAAGTACAGATTACGGAATAAATCAATGGATTAGTCGAGGATTACCTGCCAAGAAACTGGTTCTTGGGTTGCCATACCATGGTTATGCTTGGACGCTTGTGAACTCCAGCAATTATGCAATAGGTGCACCAGCAAAAGGCCTGGCCATGACTGCAGATGGCTCTGTCAGTTACAGATACATTAAGTGGTACCTTAAAAGCTATGGAGTCAGACCAATATTTAACCCTACGTTCGTTGTGAACTACTGCAAGATTGAATCATTCTGGATCGGTTTTGATGGCGTAGAAGCAATTAAGACAAAAGTTTCTTATGCAAAGGAGAAAGGCCTTCTCGGTTTCTCTGTGTTTCAAATACCCAATGATGATACGGAATGGATTCTTTCCAGAGCAGGTCAGAAGTTCACGAAACACTGAAGCAGTAAAAAATTTGTGCTCGTATGTGATTATGCTTACGAGAGAATCATGTTTATGTTAGACATGGAGAAAATTTTATGACCATCACTCTAGCAATTGTAAGATGAAAACTTAACCTAGATTAGAACAGTACTAAATGAGATTTCTTTTTGCTTCATTCGTAGCTCAAGAAGAAGGGACTGATCAACAAAATAAGCAACGATTATTGACGATTATATTGTCAACAACTGTTGCAGCCATTCTCCTACTTGGCACAACAATACACTTCCTGAAAAGAAAATTGATCTCGTTGAAAGGTATCCATCAACTATACCGGATTATATTGTACACTCAAAAAGAATAGAAGAAGAACTAACTTTTTGTATCCTAAATTCTCTCAGAGAACAACAAAGCAGCTCCAGGGAAAAGAAACCACCGTTCTGATCTGCAAGTCTTCACTTTCAATCAGATACAAGCTGCCACAGACAAATTTTCACCTGAAAACAAGCTCGGCGAGGGTGGATTTGGACCTGTATACAAGGTAATATGTGATACATTCACGTCTCTATCCCCCAGAGCACTGATCTCGCATTGGCTGATACTTTCCCGTTTCTGTTTACGTACATTACCATGCAACTTCACTGAACAAAGCAGTCCTCTCTCTCATCACAAGGCCCCTTGAGTAAATTGTGAAAGCAGGGCATACTTTGCAGCTTGCAACTGCAGCAGCATGCATAATACATAAAGCAGCAAATCTCAATCTGCTCCCCAAGTTTGGGTTGTAAATTTTTTTACATCTCCAGTATTACCTTTGGAGGGGTTTTGGAAAAGATATAATTTTCTTTAGCTCATTAACATCTAAAACTTTCATCAGAACTTGCAAGGTATTGTGGCCATGCAGCATTACTTTTATTGTTTCTAATTATTTATTTCTGTATTTTAACCTTTCGAATGTGCTCCTATTTGGGTAGTAGATCCACCAAATTAGAAGAAGAGTCTTAGAACAGATCAGCACAAATATAAAATTTGCCACATGCATCAGTGAAAAATCAGCTACTTATGCATGTGGTTTTTGTTAGGGTGAATTAAAAAATGGTCTTCAGATTGCAATAAAAAGACTTTCAAAAGGTTCTAGGCAGGGGACAGAGGAACTGGAGAATGAGCTTGCACTCACAACAAGATTACAACATGTCAACCTGGTGAAAATTCTTGGAATTTGTTCGGAAGGGGAAGAACAGATATTGATATATGAATACATGCCAAATAGGAGCTTGGATGTGTATCTTTTTGGTACGTGATCACTTACCCTTCCTACTATATCTATTAAGCAAATGTTGAGAAAATTCCTCTGCAATTGAAGAACATCTGAAACTTATCATTAACAGAAAAGAAAAAGATGAAAACAGAACTCAAAGGATTAATAAATTAATGATTAGAACTCTCATATATGATTAAAATCCTACATAAAACAATCGGTACTGTCCTCAAGTTAGCTACCCAAGATATGTCACAGGATATTCAATTAAATTTGTTTTGGATTTGGAAAAATTCATCACATTATTACATCTTTAATAGGCAAACTCAAACATAAATCCCTGAGGAATAAGATTCTCAACTTCACAAAAGTTCAATTTCTATACCTTACATCACGACATTGATAAGTATCTCTCTTTGCACATCCTATCAACATGTTCAGCTTCTGTTGGCAAAATGAGTTAGCACTAAGCTTTAGAGCATTTTCTGTTGTAGGCAGGGTTAATTATCTTCTTCTGCCAAACCTTCAACTGAGAAACTTGTACATTCATCACCAGAAGAAAATGGTTAACACCATTAATTTCGTAATATATAAGTCTACTTTCACATCAATAATCTGTTTCTGCAGATCCAGTAAAAAGATTATGCTTAGATTGGCAGAAACGGGTTCAAATTATAGAAGGGGTTACTCAAGGGCTACTATATCTCCAGGAGTACTCAGCAGTTACAATTGTTCATAGGGACTTGAAAGCCAGCAACATTTTACTGGACAAAGAAATGAAGCCTAAAATTTCAGACTTTGGAATAGCAAGAATTTTCCAGAAAGGCGAAGATGCAGCAAGCACAAGCAGGATTGTTGGAACATAGTGAGTAGAATGACTCATGAATCTCCCACATACAGAAACTTACTTGACTATTCTTAAGATTTTGCTTTGCCTTCCACTATTCTTAACATTTTGCTTTACCTTCTTGCAATATAGTGGTTATGTTCCGCCAGAGTATGTAAAGAGAGGAATATACTCAAGAAAGTATGACGTTTACAGTTTTGGTGTGCTACTGCTTCAGATTGTGAGTGGGAAGAAGACATCATCCCTATATGGTCTGCATGAAAATCTAAATCTTTTAGAGCATGTAAGAAACTGACTGTCTGTTGTATTAACCTTATCTGTGCCTGCATGTGGAAAAATGACGAGTAATTAAATGTGTTCAGGCATATGAACTTTGGAAAAATGAGGATAGCATGGATTTTATGGATCCATCATTGGATGATACTTCCTCCATGTGCAAACTGAAGACGTGCATGCAAGTGGCTCTGTTGTGTGTCCAAGGAAGATGGGAAGATAGGCCATCTATGTTGGAGGTCTCATCGATGCTGAAGAACGAGACAGTAAGTATACCCAGCCCTAACATGCCAGCTTTCTCAACAAGTAAAGGTGCAAATGATCAAAAAATATGCAGTCCAGAAGTAGAAGTTTGTACCCTAAATATGTTGACGATAACACAAGAAGTACCCCGATGATCGTTTAATCTTGAACCAAAAGCTAGGTATTCCAAAGCTTCCTGATACTCAATACTACTAGAATGTTCCTTACTAAGATATATATCCATATAATATTAAAAGCAAAACCCGATGCAGAATGGCCACTAAATTACTCCAACAAAGAATTACACCGGTGGCGTTCCGACAACTCCTGCTGAATCACAAAGAGAAAATTCCTGTCTTAATGCGTGTTCACTTGTGACACTCAAAGCTTCAAAACAAATAATCTCGTAGCTGCCTACACCATATTTAAGACAGTATGCATGATTGAATGCTCTCTGTGCAGAACTGAATTAACAACCAGAAGTCACAACCTGCCATTATTGTAGAGAAAAAAATATGAACAGCATGCAAAATCAAGAAGCAATGTTATCTTTCGGGCATTTAAGCAAACAGATTAAGGGTCCTGGAAACGGAGGGCACGCGAATTCACTACGGCCGTTTTTGCGGCTGAAAAATTAGAGCAACAGAAATTTGCACGTCCGACCTCCATACTGCAGATGTGTGGTGAGTTCACTAAGATGACTTGGAAAAGAATAGAGAAGGAGAAAGTGGAAATTTGAAATTTTAAGAATTTTTAGTTTCAACTCAATCAATAATTTAACAAAACCTACTGTTCTACAACTCTATATTCTCTTTTTCGTTGTTGGATATAAATGGATTTCTAAGCACCTCCATCTATACTGCTCTACTCACTAATGTATCAGTTATGTCTAAAAGGATTCAATGGTCAAGATTAATCTCTGTACGAACACATACCAAACTTTCGTACAACATTCCTTTTGGACATACATAATCATTAGGTACATTATCAGCCTCAGACTATTGTTTGGGCGCGTCGTCTTCCCCACAAATCTAGACATTAACATTTCTTGCATGCTTTCCTATCAAATCCTAGCAACGACAATTATGGTACAAGACTAATTTATTTCAAATAGAAAATTATGGAAAATCAAGCTAAAAGTTGGAACGGCTTGGACTGAACATAAAAATTTGGGAAGTATCTTGTGAGGGCATTTTTCTCCACTCCTTTTTGTCGTCTTCCCTTTGTTGGATTCTGAATTCACCTCTGAACATGACTTAACTAGATTCAGGGATGTATGTCATTTCGGGTGGTTTGACTTTTCATAAGAAACACTAAGTTCACATTAGCCAGTTAATTCTCTAAGAGGTCCAACTGTGGGGTTGCCATTTTTTATTGTTTCCAAGGCTAATCCTTGGGTTTTCTCCAATTTTTCTGTCTTCTTCTTCGTCTGATTCATCTAAGCAAACCTTAGCAGCCACAATTAAGGTCCAAAGGACAATTGATGTGATCCAAAATTAGTCTTGAGAAATGTTTAGGGCCCAAGGAGAAAAATCAACTGAAATATGTCATTTTGAGGAGAATTTGGAACTTTGAAAGTCAAAAAAATAAAGTTCGAAGTTACACATCAGGTTTTGGAATACTGATGATCACAGTGCACCGAATAGATCTCATTACAACTGAATTAATCGAAGGTTCTAAGGATTGACATTCATGCCAATATAAATAGGTCCGAATTGATATGAGGATGAAATGATATTCCAAAATGTAGCAACTTCTATAATTATGATTGAACCACACATAGATCTATTAGTAATATACCCTTTGACATCAATAAATAATTAGGGATATTTGAGGCATATTAGTTGAACATGTACCTACTCTAATATAATAATAAAATATTAATTTCTTCATATTAATATGATACCAAGTATTTTGTTTATGTAAAACTTAACAGGCATAAAGTGTTATGTGTGTCAGTGTGATTGCATTAAAAAGACTTATTTATAAGATATTATAAATATGAACACAAGGTTATCTTAATAAACAACTAGTAAAATAATTTTGCAAGTCATGGACACTTTAAAAGGCATTAAAGAAACAATACGACTTGCACACATTGTGTTTATATAGTGAGCGTCATGCCATGCAATATAAGATACTAAAAGCACTTGTGTGTGGATACGGCGTTAAAAAATGAGCATTCAAGCATTAACTCACAAAATAAAGTAAACACATGAAATTTACTCTGAGCTATTAATGTCCTACTTCATAATTATGTTAAGTGAACACAAACCTTAGACTTGAGTATTGTGCATACAACGGTAAACATATCATTGAAACATTAAGGGCCACAGTCTATCTTAATATGAAATAAAGTTATGAACTCAATCAGCCATTACCTGAGTGTGTATAGAGGCATATGTGTGTTCAATAAAGAATTTGTCTTCTTGTAACAAAGTAAGGTGTTTGTCCTATACAATTGATGTTCTATGAGATAGAAATTCTTATCTAAGGTAGTGTTTGATCGAAAAGGAATTTCCAATACAAAACATTAGTATCATGAAGCAATGTTAATTGTTCATATGACCTAGTTTATGAGTTTGACTAAATCTATCCCTCTTGTTTGATTAGGACAAAGAAACATGAAACATCTATACCATAGAGTACTCACAATTGGGAGGGTTTATGTGATTTATGTACTTCATTTTAATTTGTCTATGATATAGGGGATAGACTTGACACTACCTATTATCCTTCGAGCTATGCTTATTGTTAATGAAGGATAAATGTAAAAAGTCATATACAAAATGTTACAATGAGGGATAGGTAGTAAATTAGTTGGGTGTGATTAAGACTTGAGAAGTCTCGAGGATAAGGCTTGACAAGCTTAATGAAAAATTAATTTGGTTGCAATTGAATTAGACGAAATGGATTTCCCGTTAGGCTCGTTAATAAAGAGAGTATTAATTTGAAGCATGATGATCCTTTAATTAAATTAAGCCTTTTAATTAAATTAAAGGGTAAGACAAAAATGGAATTGTTTAGTTCTCATCATGTTTTTTTAATAATGTGATTATTAATTAGAAATATGATAGATCTTTGATTTAATTAATGAGATTAAGCAATTGAAGGATATAATTCCATTAGGCTTAATGGTTAGATAGGTTTTAATTATTATTGGAGATTAATAATTAAATAATCAATGGACTACGAATAATTAAAGGTCCGTATAGGAAGTCCATATAGCTTATGGCATATATGCCCTAGGTATTTACATGGAAAAAAGAGTCCTACCAAGCGGGAAAGAGAAAAGTTGTCTTGCCACTCTTTTGTTTCTCTTTCTTGTCCTAAAGTTTCATTGCCCGAAAGAGTTTTAAGTAAAAATTTTGCAAAGGAGTTCATAGAGATGTAGGAAGCGTTCATGTTCCAATTATGTAGACAAACTAGAAGTCTAGATTCGAGGGCCACAACTCAAAGATCACAAGTGTTCTCATGTTGGAATAGGATTCTAAAGGAACGTTCTTCATATACTTTTAGCACTTCTCGATTAATACGTGTTGTAAGGTGAAAATGAAATATGTTTGGTGTGTTATTCCACTGTGTTTATGCTATTTTTTTAAGGTTTAAAATTTTTAAAATTCTACCCTAAACCTGTTGAAACCTAATCGGATCGATTGAAGCTAAGGAAAATTGATCATCCCACACTAGGATAAATTCATGGTAGCACAGATTAATCAAAACAACATAAAGATCGATCAAAGAATGGAATTCCATGAGTGTGAGATAGATCGCAAGATAGATTGATTGATTTAAGGACTGTCGGATCAATTAGACTCAAGCAAGATCAATTGCAACATAGCCATGGAGAACAAGAAGTGACAAAGTTAAAGAAATCTCTTTTGAAATAAAAATAGGATTCATTTAAACTAATTCGACTCTTTTTTAGGGATATTTCTATGGATATTTAGAACTATAAATAAGGCTTTTGACATGCTTTAAATGACTCTTGCACATTAATTAATAAGATTATACTTTTCTCATTATTTTACATTGTAATTGGGAACATGTCATTTCTTGTGAAACTAAATCCAATCGAATAATTCCTAGTTTTCCCTAAACATTTTGTTGGTATCGATCAACAAAGAGTCTTGGTTGTAGCCGTCCATATACTTGGTTTCTTCAAATTCAATTCGTCTTGGACATGTTCCAGCAGTTTATGCAAGCAAGATTTGCTTGTGCTCAAGTCACGCTACTATCTTTCAATTCTATGATTTCATGATCATGTTAGTTGGTATAAGAGCTAGTTGTATCAATTTTAATTCGATAACCTCCCTCTCTAGGTACAAATTGTATCTTTCTTCTTCCTTTTTTCATTCCTCCTAGTTCTTTTATCTTCTCCCTCTTTTGTTCTTGAATTTCAAAAAATAATAAAATTGTTAGTTTGTGATTTTTTTGACATTGTTGGTGTAACTACTTGAATCTTTGTGGGATATTTGGAAAAGTTGCAAAAGCCAAAAAAAAAAGAAAAATCGAAAAAAGGTCTAAAAAAAGAGAAGTTAAAAAAATAAAAGGAAGTTGTAAAACAAGAAAAAAAAAACACTAGTTTAAGTTTTATGGAGTCTGAAGGTGAAAGGAACTAAGTTTGGATATAAACATGAGAAAAACGGGGAAATTTTTGCTGAAATCATTGCCACGATTGATCTCCAGTTCTCTCAAATTGATCTTAGCCTTGATTGCATCGAGATTGACTTTCCACACAACCTTTGAGATTGATTGCAAGTAACCTCATCAATCATGTTCTATTTGCTTCAGCTTGCGATCAATCTTTACCCATAGATCAATCACTCTCTATTGCTTTTGGTTGAGATCAATCACACTTGTTTTGTGATCAATACCTTGATATGAATTCAATGCATTGTGTTGCAAGTGTACAACGGTCTTACATATAATATGGGAAAGTGGGGTTACTATATCCACAATGAGTAAAAATGTTGTTTAATACTATTGTGTTTTAATTAAATGGATAAATAATATGTAACGATAATAATGAAGCAATAAAGTAAACTAAATATTGTAGAGAGGAGTATGATGAATATAGCAAGATACAAGCAATAATCAACATGCAAGAACTTTAATTACCAATTAAATCAATTATCAACTTTAATTTCTTATTTTAGGGATATGTAATTCCTTAAATCCTTACTATACTTTTCCAAGTCATACCAAGGCTTCAATTGAATCAATTCAATGATCTTATAATTAAATCAATTGAAAATGAAATTTATGAATTACTTTTCTTATCCCTTGTGAATGTGGAACCTTCACTTCCATTATAATCACAAATTAAGTTAAATAAAAAGAAGAAAAGAAAGAAGAAGAGGAAGGAGAAGGGAAAGAGAGAAGGATAAATAATTGATCACAATAAAATAAGAAAGGGCAATAGAATTTAAATTGATAACAGAAGTCCATCCTTGTTAATTAAGATTGCAAGTACATCAAGCTCCAAAGGTAGAAGTAATCACAACTTATCTTGTATTTGACGTTCCCTTATTACAGCAACTGCTCACTTCTTCACCTTGATCTAGCTTGTGCAAGACACCAAACTCCAATCTTACCCTCAAGTTTTACAACTAAGAAGAATATGACGATATAATGCAAGATCTATATGAATTCTAATGCATTTTGGATGCCTCTTGTTTGTAGAACTGCCTCATATTTATAGGTTTGAAGCCACACCACCCGAACTGCTTGATTGGTTAATAAATTCCATCATTTTCATCCATTGGTCTTGGGAGTAGGTATGCAAAATTTTCAACTATTGCCTATTCCATCACCTAGGCTACAGAATAGGTGATGCTAGTCACTTCTTTGTCCCCTAGGCGATAGCCAAGCAACAGGCATAATTTAAGCCATCTCTTGGGCATCAACTAGTCGACAGGGTGGTGATGGTCGATAGACTTCTATTAGTTCCCACCTATCCTCTCGCTGGCAGTTTGCTTAGGCAATGGTTTTGGCACGGGATTTTCATTCTAATAATGTCTTGGGCCATGATCTTGTATTTCCTTAGTCCGGTGTCTCTAACTGAGTCTTATTTCACTTCTTGTTCACTTATCTTCATTCTTAGTATATAAGATAGTCAAATCTTTATTTTTGAATGAAATTTTAAATGAGATAACATAAATTGAGCCCCAAATTATTCAAATAAAGTACAGTTTTATTTAGGTTATCAAATACCCCCATACTTTATTCCTTGCAAGTCTTTGAGCAAGATAAAAGAATAAATTCATGTAGAATTGGAACTTTCAAATCAAAATTATAACTCGGAATTCTCTCAAATAACAAATTGGCCTCTAAATGTATAAATTTATGTTATCACATCACCTTCTTACAAAAATCCTTATGTGTTGTGTGATTCCCAAGCAACTTTAACATAAAGCAGTTTGAAAAAAAATTATATTTTTCAATTGTGCCACTCCCTTGTTTACTTGTTAGTGAGTTTCTTAACCCTTTTTTTATTTAATTTTCAATATTCACAGGCACACATTAATTATCTCTCTTTCTCCCTTTTTTGAAGGGTTTTTTTTTCCTAAGTTGTCATATACCTTTTTAAGCGAAGTTGAACAAGACTCACTTGTACACCCCCAGTTACTCAGCATGTCACAAACTTAAAATGCTTTGCGTACTTTTGGTTCTTATGCCCTTTTAGGCAAAAGTGAACAAGGGTGACTTGCGCACCCCCAGTTACTTAGCATTTGAATTAGTAGAGTACATTTTTCATTTAAAGCCCTTTTTTCTTTTATTTATTTATTTTTTGAATTCTCTATGATTTGCTATTGCAATTTATTTAATTGGCCAAGCAAAATACAAATAAGATTTATACCTTAAATATAATACAACATCTAAATATAAATAACTTTTAAACTTGTCTTCACATCAACGTGTTTGGTGTGTGCTCAAAAGAGCACAATTTGTACTAAGCAATGTAATACATAAAACCCCATGTATACTACTTATTAATTACTTTTCAAGAATTCATTCATTATTGACTATGATTCTAAAATTTTTTTCCATATTGAATTTATTTATTGCCTTGTTAAAAATTTAAGAAAGGGTAAGAAAATAAAAACATTTATTGTCTTAATCACTTATTGATTATTATTATTATTATTATTATTATTATTATTACTACTACTACTACTACTACTACTACTTGGCATAAATTATTGATTCTTAAGATTATATGCATCAATATTTCTCTCTTCATTCTCTAAATAATGCTTTAAACGATGCTTGTTGAGCTTAAAAGTCTAGTCTCCACTTCGTAGCTCAATTATGTTAGACTCAAAGATGTTAGTAATTTCAAAAGGCCTAGACCATTAGGACCTTAATTTTCCTAAAAGTAGTCTTAATTTTGAATTAGATAACAGAATTTTCTAGCCTATCTAAAAATTTTTATTTTGAATAATTTTATCATGAATGTGTTTCATCTTTGTCTTGTATAATTTTGCATTCTCGTATGCATGAAGATGAATTCATCAAGTTCATCTAGTTAAACTAATCTTTCAAATCCTATTGTCTTTAAATCCATGTTTAAAAATTTAATAGCCCAATAAGCTTTATGTTCAAGTTCAATAGGTAAATGACATACTTTACCAAAGTTGAGCCAGTACAAAGACATGCCAATTGGAGTCTTGAAGGTAGTTCTATAAGCTTATAGCACATCATCCAATTTGAATGCCCAATCTTTTGGACTTTGGTTAATTATGGTCTATAAAATTCTTTTTAATTCCCTTTTTGAAATTTTAACTTGGCCACTAGTTTGAGAATGATAGGGGTAGCTATTCTATGAAAAGCATTACATTGTCTTAGAACAACTTCTAACTATTTATTATAAAATGGGACCACCCTCCATCACTTATTAATGCATTGAAAACTCCAAATCTAGTAAAAATATTTTTCCTTAGAAGTTTAATAACATATTTAGTTTCATTTGTAGGTAAAGTGATAGCTTGAACCCATTTCTAAATATATTCAACAAAAATAAGAATAAATTTGTTCCTAAAAGGACTAAAAGGTCCCATAAAATCAATTCCCCAAACATCAAAAAGTTCAACTTCTAAAATATTTGTCAACGGTATTTCATTTCTTTTAGAAATATTACCCATCCTTTGACATTTATCATAATTTTTAATGTATTCCTAGGCATGCTTATAAAATATGGGCCAGTAGAAGCCAAATTGCAATACCTTATGTACAATTTTGTTACCTCTAATGAGATAAAATTTTAAGATAGATTTCATTTCCTCCTTTGGGATGCATCTGTGTATTATCTAATTAACACATAATTTATAAAGATAAGGTTCATCCCAAAGTAAGTCTTAATATCATGGAAAAAAATTTTCTGTTGTTGATAATTAAAATCAGGAAAAATAATACAACATGCTAAATGATTTGCAAAATCAGCATACCAAGGAGCAATAGAAATAGAGAAAAGAAATTCATTAGGAAAAGTTTCGTTAATTTCTACATCATCTTTCTTCCTCACAATTCTTGACAAATGATCAGCAACTACAGTTTTATCCCTTTCCCATTTCTTAATCAATATCAAATTCTTATATAAGTAAAATCCATCTTATAAGCCTTAGTTTAGCATCTTTTTTAATCAAACAAATATTTTATAATAGCATAATCTATTTAGACAATAATTTTGCTTCCAATTAATTATAATCTAAATTTTTCAAAAGCAAAAACTATTGCTAATAATTCCTTCTCAATTGTGGATAATTTATTTGGGCATCATTCAAAGTTTTACTAGCATAATAAATTACATGGGGTTTATTACCTTTTCTTTGTCTTAATACTAAACCTATGTATTGATTGCTGGCATCATACATTAATTCAAATGGATAATACCAAGTAGGTGTCGTTACGATTAGTGCAGTAACAAGTTTTTCTTTTAAAGTATTAAAAGACAACAAACACTCATCATTAAAATAAAACAAGGTATCTTTTGAACATAATTCAGTTAGAGGTTGAGTCATTTTTGCAAAATCTTGAATCTAGATTATTCAAATGAAGTATAATTTTATTTAGGTTATCATAGCCCAATTTCTTTTGTTCACTAGAATGATCACTCTTTTTTCATTATCAATCACCTAGCCCATTTTCAACCACCAAATCAACTTTTTTTTGTTCGAGATCAACCCTAAAATCCATATTTGTTATCTTTTCACACACCTTCACATCATTAGTGATACTCACTTGAGTCACTAGGGACTTTATTAGAATCCCACAATGAGGACACAAGATATTAAGAAATAAACACTATTCTTGGGAGTTTGTCTTATACACGAGTACAGGTGATAAATGAGTGATAATGTTGTGTGTTGGATAGGTTTAAATTGCACACACACACACACACAACTTTGTTATATTATACTGTTTAGGACTTCTAGAGTTGGACACAATATCTTTAACATGAAGTAATTGACAAAAACTATTGTTAGCGTTAATAGGAAGTTAAAAAATTTGAAGGTATCTCATTGACCTCACAAGGTAGTTTAATACCTCAAGGAGGTTAGGCAAAGATAAGTTCAATGACTAAGCGTGATAGACTTGTACATCAGGCTAGACAAGGCAGGAGTGTACTTGATTATTAGAATGATTTGACTATTGTTTTAAGGTTGATGACACCCCCAAAAGACACCCAAGAGGGAATCACAGTGATAATGAGTTGTTGAAGGGGAAAAATTCACTATTCCATCTTTCCATGGCTGATCTAATCTCAATGCATACTTAGAATGAGAAAGGAGGGTTGAACTAGCCATTGATTCTCAACAATATTTAGAAGCCCAAAATGTGAAATTAGCCACCCATGCATTCACTAATCATGCTAAAATTTGTTGTAATGAATTTGTTCATAGTAGGCAATGATACGGGAAATGCCAGATCCCTATTTGGAGAAAATTGAAGAAGGTAATGAGAAAGAGATATGCACCATATTCTTACCAACATATGGTATGTCAAAAACTCCATAATGTGACTTAAGGAAGTTTAAGTGTTGAGGAGTATTCTAATGATATGAAATTAACGATGATGAAAGCTAATACGGTATAAGATTTTGAAGAAACTATGGATAGATTTCTCAATAGATTGAATAAAAAGAATTCTAAGAAATTTGAGCTTATTCATCATGAGAAAATTGACAATATGGTCATGTAAAATGATGACTCAAAAGGAGGGGTGTCAGAGGTCTACTTGACACGACACTCATGGGACAATTGATATAAGTTCATATTTGAATATAATTAGCACTAAATCAATACCAAAAAGGGAAGTTAACTTATATATATTCTTATACAAATAATTATGATGGAGACATTGTAAACTACGAGTAAAGTAGGGAAGAGACTACACTATCGTCGATTGAGGAGAGCAAAAATGAAGATCAGCTATCTTTAAATGATAAGCCACCCACTAAAGCGAAAGTTTGCAAAGTTAAAAAAAGAAAAATTGAACTTTGATAATTATGATGAAGATATAAGTCAAGAAGTTGAGGGATTAAAGGAAATTAAGTGCATATTGAAGATTCACCGTCCATGGAATAGTGTTGTACTCTTGCACGAGAAACTTTTTGTTCTTCTTGTAATTCTCTATAGTTAATTTCATAAAATTCATTGTATTTGGAAAGTTGATGTGAGCTAGAACTAGAGAGTGAAAAGAAAAATAGTGGAGATAAGGCGAAAGAGAAAAACAAATGATGATATCTTTAGAGCTTAGACCAATTTTGATAGTTTATGGTGAGAAAAATATTTTGGCTAACCTATTGTATCATTTTTTATCTTTCATTATCTCCTTCTTGTAGCACTACAAATGTTTTGAAAAGGTGTTTTTCATGGAAGTCTGACCCCAAGCTAAAGAAGTCCTATAAATGGAGTTGGTAAGTTCGTGTGAATTTATGCCATTGAAAGAGGTGGTTAGTCGAAAATGTTGTGTTTCTTCTACATTTCATTCAAATGAGTCACATAGCATTACATTTTTACTAGATTTGATTTTAAAATTGATTTCTACGTAAGTGCTTTAGTATCAAATCATAGTCTTCTAAGAGTTGGAGGTGTTGATGGAAGCTTGAGTTTTGAGTGCATAATTGTAGGTGATTTGCATGATTTACTTACCTATGAGTATTGTGTTACCTGAAGTTTATTGGCTATGTAGTAATTTGCACATCATACGGAAGATAATGCTAGTGATATGCCCTCAGATATCAAATTATTAATGAGATACTTGACAACTATTGGTTGCAAATGTTATTACTCATTGATTAATAAAATATTGATGTTTATTTTATTAATATTCTAGCAATATTTTCATGCATATAAATTTTAAATGACATAAAATGATTGTATTTGCTCCTGTAATTGTGTTAAGAATCCTTATTCATAAAAGGTTACAAATATAGAAGATTGTTTTAGTACACAATCACTAAAATTAATTCACAAGTCATAGATACTCTAAAATGCACTAAAGTCTCCATATGAATTTCACACCTTGTATTTGTACGAAAAGTTTCATGATGTTTTGTATGGGATACTAAGAATACATGTGTATGGAAGCGTCATTAGAGACTGATTACTTAAACAATGATTCGTAGAAAGAAACAAATACATAAAATTCGCTATTTGCTATCAATGTCTTATTTTGTGATCGTATTAAGTATGCGTGGGCCTTAGATTTGAAACAATGTGGTTATCTTGTACGTATGACAGTTAACGTGTCATTAAGACATTAAGAGTCAATATCTATCTTATTGTGGGATAGGATCATGAGCTCAATGTGCCATTACTTGAGTATGCGTAGAGTTATGTGTGCATTCAATTCAATAAGGAATTTAGCTCTTTGCAAGTGACCAAGATGTTTATCCTATGCAATTGATGTTCTAGGAGGTAGAAATCCTTAGCCAATGTAGTGTGGGATCGGAAAGGAGTTTTTAATAGAAACATTAGACTCATAAAGTAACTTAAATTGGTCATGTGATTGAGTCTGAGAGTTTGAATGAATTTATGGCTCTCGCTCAATTGGGACAAAGTAAGATAAAAGGTCTCTATTACATAGTATTTACAATTGAGAAAATTCATGCAATCCACTCACTTCACCTTGCATGGCCTACCGTATAAGCCACAAGTTAGGTATTACCCATATCCTTTATGTTATGTTTATTGCTAGTCAATGATGAACCTAGAGAGTAACACAAGAATAAGGAAATGGCATAAAGGTATTTGTAAAGTAGTGGCAAGATTTGAGAAGTGTCATGGTGCAATTTATTTGTTCGCAAGTGGATTAAACTAACGAAATGACTTAATCCTCATTATGTTTATTAGTGATGAGGTCATTAATTATCAATATGATTAATTAAATTAACTAGACAAGACACTAAGGAATTATTTTGCACTTATTATGCTTGTTTATAATATAGATTATTAACTAGAAATATAAATGAGTATTTGATTGAATTAATAAGATTAATTAAATTGAAGGATATAGTTTTAATTGCCTCAGATTATTAGTTTAATTGATAACTATAGATGGATGAGCTTGATTAAATTTAATGTCCATGTAAAAGCCCACAAAGCCCATTCCACAAATTTTAGGAATCTTAGTATATATATCTGATTGAGTCATAGGACTAAATTAATTGAAAGAGTTTGAAACACCATAGGGGTATTATTCACACGAGCAGTAACTTATAACTCCATTCATTTGAGTTATTTTTCATGCACCGGTTTACACACAAGAGAAAATATTCACTAGTCTCCCTGTCATACTTTCTCTTGGGAATTCTCCAAAGCACAAGGAGTTGTGGAGTTTCATAAAGGTGTTCATATTCGTTGGAGAGGCCTAGCCAGTGCCATGTTTGTATGGACAAACTAGAGGTTGAGATCTCATTAGGGCTATAGATCATAAATAGAAACTGTAAGAGTTAAATTTTAGGTAATCATCAATACAACTAAATTGAATTTTAATTTATATAAGTTATGCAAAGAAAAGCAGACCGGCTTGGGAATTTAATTCCTCTACGTTTCTTAGGTAATTTTATGAAAACTTGATGTCCCAAACCAAATGAAACCTAACACTGGTATCAAAGCCGCCATCTTTTTTTTTTTTGTATGACCATGTTTAGATGCATTCGTTTGATGATTTATGGTAGTTTTTACTTTGTATTTGGGCACTTGTTTGTGATTGCAAGAATTGTTTGCATATTTGGAATGGTAGAGAAGTGTTTAAAATTGATTTGTGAGTGTCAAGAAAGATAACAGCACCATGCCACAGTAGGACCTGTTGCAAGGATGGTTCTCTCGATTGTGTGACCATGGCCCATGATCACAAACTTTGGTAACGGGATTTACATAAATCTTTTTAACATTTTCATAATCACGAGGCGTAACTTTGGGCTATTAGATGAGATCTCATAATTGTGAGGCCAAGCTTGATAAGATATCTGGGATTCCATCATGCCTTGACTCACTGCCGTGATAACGATAGCATCAGAGGAGGCTTCTTTGTCGCGTCCAATTATATGACTGCAAAAAGGAGGTTGCATGCCTAAGAACTATTCTCATAGTTGCATTGATGCTGTAGTGGGTTGTTAACTTAGGAAAAGAATTTTTTTTATAGATAAAAACTAAGGCATGAGTTGCATAAATCATAAAATACTTGTTCAGATGATTTTTTGCCTCGTACATGTGATGTATGGATATTGTATGAATGTATAGATCAATTACGGACCTAGGAGACATGTGGATGAATTTTCTTTATTTTTTTTAGCTTTTTTGGTTGTATTAATTATTTTATCATAGGTTGTAAGGGCATAAGCCCAAGTTTTTCCAAGTAAAATATGAATTATTTCTTTCATGGCATGCCATGAAGTATATGTAATGACAAGACTAAGAGTTGGTGATCGCTTGATGGTTAAGGAGTTGGCGCTCCTTTATTTATGCCCAAGACTAAGACCGTTTGATGGTGTAAGAGTGGTGAGGCCATGATGAAAAGAAGATCAAGACCAGTGAAGAAAATTTTAAAGCCTTGTAATTGTATGGGGCTTCACACGTGTGCACAATTTGATTTTTGACTCCAATGGGATCTAAAAAGCCCATAATTATCCATGTTTTTTCTATCTTATGTTTCACTACTTGTGTAAGATATGTGTATGTAGCATGGCTAATGTGCAAAGTGAAAAAATAATACATGGTCCTTAAACTTCCTCATCAATATTAATTTTTATTGACAAAATTGTTTCATCATGGCCGTCCATCAAGCTCAGAGTTCTAAGTATATTCTTAACATGTGATACATTTGTGGGGTCACATTGTGATAGCATATTAAGGGATTTGGGTGCATTTGATGCTACATTTAAAGGATTCTTCACCTTAAGAGCATGATGACCACCTGTGGGGTAACAAATCCAATGAGTTGTCAATTGGTAGACATGAATTAAATGGACCCACACTGCCAAAAACTATACATGTGAGGTGTCTTCAGGCCATGCAGCAAAGGCAAACATTACATCATTCATGAGATGTGTTGGAAAGAGTTGCCACTCATTGAACCTAGCATACTGAGATCTGTACATGTGAGGTGTGATGTGTCCAATGATGACTCGAATCACCTACTAAAGAAATTTTTTCAATGAAATTTCTATTTTCTACCTAAGGAAGTGTCGTATTTGAAAATCAACTGGGAGACCCTAATCATTTGATAACAGCATTAAAAATCAAACTAATAATCTTGCTTATTTTCTATGGTTATATTATTCTCAAATGATGATATTCGCTCTCATAATATTTGTTGACTTCATCATGTGGATTGACACTAAGATAATCAATTAGGTTTGAGGTTTTACAAGAGTTCTCATTCTCAAGGAATCAACAAGATCTTAGAAGTTGTCATCTCATGTATTAGGAAAGTGGTTGCCCTTGAGGTGGCTAGTTCCTCAATTTCTAAGACTAAGGACGACAAGACAAAAAGAAGGAAATCTAGTAATCCCATGGCTAGTGGGAGGGGCATGGAATCCAATGTTCATATTAGTAGAGAACAAAGTTTCCAATGCAGCAAGGTGGAACATTGGAGGAGGAATTGTGCTAGGTACCTCAATCAACTAAAAATCACACTAGAGGTGTGAAACTTTATGTTTGTGAAACATGTTCCATCAGTGTATTCTCTATGTCTTTGATTTTAGATTTAGGAGCTTCCTCTCACACCTACACTTTGAATGAAGATTTGGCCAATAATAGATTGCTTGAGAAGCAAGAAGTGGTGATTAAAAAAGGTAGTAGATCAAGTGTTAAGGCCACTGTGATTGGCATTGGTTTAGTTAAGTTATCTTCCATTCATCTTTTGAGCCTAAGAAATTATCACTTGCTACCAAATAAGTTGAAAAATGTTATCTCTGTACCATTACAAGTAAAAGAAGGTTATTAATTTTCTTTTCAAGGCAATAAGTGCCAAATTCATTATCATAATAAACTGGTTAGCATTGCTTTATTGGTAAATGGCTTGTATTACTTAAATTTGGATGATTTATAACATGCAAAAATTTAGTATCGTGAAATATGATCTGATGTCTACAAGTGAGTATCGTGATCGCAGAAGGAAGAGCCATGATTACGGAATGAGGTTATGCAATCGTGAAATGAAATCATGAAGTGTTTTGAAAATTTCACAAAAACAAGTCATGATCATGGAGGCAAGACATGTGATTGCGAAAAGATGTGGCGCAGTTGAAAGCTCTGGTGCAACCATAGAATGCAATTATCATTAGTATGTAAAACACATGTCTGGAAGTGCAAGTACGAAGCAACAGCGCGCGATCGTGAAGCTTGATGTAATGATAGCAGAAGTTTAGCACAGGATAGTTTCAGCATTCAATTTGGAATATTTTTAATGGCTTTTTTGACTTTCCACACACCTACACGAGCCCTAAACATTGTTAGCTTATAAATGCACATTCTCCATGTTTTAAAAGGGTCTTTAGTTAGTTTTTATCATAAAAACACCTAGGAAACACTAGAATAATTATTAAAGCAGTGAAGAAGAAGTGATTCACACCATTTTTGAAGAGCATTTGTTTGTCCATGCAAAACACGGATATTAGACTAAGTTTTCTCCAACTTTTTCTACGATTTTGATGTTTGCTTAGATGATGAACTAATTGACAATGATTTGTGTTGATCATAATATGAGTTGCTAATTTACTTTCTAGTCTATTGTTTTTGTGTTTAGTTGAATACATATGCCTAAGTGAATTATTAATTGTCTTTGTTCCTATTGTTTGCAATTGGCAATTTGAATGGAAATAATAAAACTTGATCAACTCTATAATTAATTCGTGACTGTGTGAAGAATAAAGAAAGTGAAACCTGTGTACTAGATAACCAGTTGTGAACATTAATTCTATGAGAATAATGGAAGTGAAATTATAGAATTAATACGGGTAACATATTGTTAATCACAATACTTAATTACTCAACTTGATAAGGCTTGGGGAAACCTGCTGACATCTTAAGTCAAAACTATAGGAGAATTCAAGAGAATATTTTATAGACTTTAGGATTAGCAATCCATAACAAGGTAATTAAAATGATAATTAACATCAATTATTATGCATTGAAAACTAACATAGCACAAGGGCCTTGAACAGATTGAAAAAAAGAAGAAGAAAGAAAAAGAAAAAAATATGTGAGCATGAGGGAATTAGTCTACTCTGTTGACTGGAGAAACTTAATTGGAATTGCAAAGAGACCCCTATTCATTCTTGCATAAAAAGATTGTCCAATTATGAGTATGTAAAGCATCTTGAGTTAGTTGTAAGTTGAATAACCGAAGGTGTGCAATTAACCTTGTTCACTTTTATGTAAAAGACTCCCAACTACTTAAAAAAGAAATTAAAGGTCATAAAAGATAGTGAAAAAAAGGAATGGGAGAGATTATGAAAAGGAAAAAAAAAATACTAGCCCAGATGAGTCCTTTAAGGAGAATTAAAATTGATTGAATTTGTTTAAAAAAGAGTGAATTAGTACCTAGAGTGAGCAATTTGGGATTTAATTAACTTGGAATTGTTATAAGATTACCAAATGGTTAAAGTGATTGAGAGTTGAAGAGTCACACTAACACAAGAACTCATATTGTAAACATTTATGTTGAAAGTGTTATAATCTTAAATGATGATGGATTGAGTGATGTGCACGTATATTTGATTTTTAAAATTAAGAAGAGTGACTAAGTTCATAATTTTGTACATCAATGGCTTGATTGGAAGAGAAAGTGTCTACTAGAGGACAAACAAATAAGTAAGTGTGGGGGTGTGATGACATGCAAAATTTTAGTATATTTGTACCCCTTCTACACTTAAAGTATGCATGCAAGTGAGTCAAAATGTAGAAAATATGTTGTCATGCATGAATTGCATTGAAATGGTCGTTTTAGAGTGCAAAAGTGTAGATGTGAGTTTAATTATTAATTTTGTACAATTTGTGCACTTAAAATATGACTTGATGTCCACATGTGAGTATTGCATTCATAGAAGGAAGAGCCACAATAATAGAATGAGGTGATGTAATCATGAAATGAAGCTATGGAGTGTTTTTAGTAATTTCACAAGAACAGGTCGCAATCATGGAGGCAAGGTGCACCATCACAGAACAATGCAGCACGATTGCAGGAATTGGTTGTGGAGTACACTAGAATTTGCGCGAGCGAAGTCATGACTACGATGTATGGTGGCACAATCACAGAAAGCTCTAGCGCAACCGCGGGATGCAATTATCAACATTATGTAAAACATGCATTTAGGAGTGCGAGTGTGAAGTAGCAGTGTGTGATTGCGAAGCTTGATGTCGTGATCATGGGAGGCTAGCACAAGGCAAGTTCAACATTCATTTTAAAAAATTTTTAAGGGCTTTTCTGACTTTTTACACACCTACTTGAGCCTTAAACACCTTTGGCTTATAAATTCACGTTCTCCACATTTTAGAAAGGGCCTTTAATTAGTTTTTATCATAACAACACCTAGGAAACACCATAACAATTGTTGAAGAAGTGAAGAAGAAGGGATTCAAACCATTTTTCAAGAGTGTTCATTTGTCCACATGAAAAATATGAATATTAGACTAAGTTTTCTCTGGCATTTTCTACTATTTTTATGTTTGTTTGGATGACAAAACAATTAGCCTTGATTTTTGTTGATCATAATATAAGTTGCTAATTTATTTTCTAGTATGTTGTGTTCGTATTTGGTTGAATACGTATGTCTAAGTGAATGATTAATTATCTCTGATCTTGTCATTTGCAATTGGCGATTTGAATAGTAATTATAAAGCTTGATAAACTCTATAATTAATTTGTGGCTATATGACGAATAATAAGGGTGAAACCTCCATGCTAGACAACAAATTGCTAACATTAACTCTGTAAGAATAATAGAAGTCAAATTATAGAATTAATGTAGGTGACATAGTGTTAATCACAAGGGTTAATACACAATTTGATGAGACTTAGTGAAACCTACTAAAATCTTGAGTTAAAGCTATAGGAGAATTTGAGAGAATATTCTATACACTTTAGAATTAACAATCTGTAACAAGGTAATTAAATTGATAATTAACATCAATTAGTATGCATTGGAAACCAACATAACACAAGGGACTAGGCTCTTCAACTTCTAGTACTTCACTTTTCCAAGATTGTGACTTCCAAATTACTTAAATTTATATCATAATCTTGAAATGAATGCCACAACAAACAAACATGCTAAAGACAATTTAAATCCCAATGAATTATGATATCTCAAACTAGACCATGCTTCAGAGGCTAAGATTAACAGGTTGGAGAAAGATAGGCTTATTACCTCATGGGAAAGGAGTCCCATCTAACTTGTGAACCTTACATCTTAGAGAAAATGGCCAACAGTGATGTGCACGTTGAAAGAGCCACATCAGTGTCGAAAGTAGTCCACACTAACATTTGTGGGTCATTTAATGAAATGGCGAGGGGAATATTTCTTTACTTTATAACCTTTACTAAAGGTTTCTCTAGGTATGAGTATGTGTAATTGATGAAGTACAAGTATAAACCATTTAAAAAGTTCAAAGAATTCAAAGCTAAAGTAAAGAAACAAACTGGAAAGCATATAAAAGCACTACAATCAAATTATGGTGGGAATACATAAGTGCCAAGTTTGTAGAATTCCTAAAAGAAAATGGCATTGTGTCACAACTTACACTAGCAATGACTCCTTAGTTGCATGGTGTAGCCAAGTGAAGAAATTGGACTTTGTTGAATATCGTTTAATTTATGATGAGCTTCACTAACTTACCATTTCTTTGTGGGGACATGCATTCCTAATAACTGCCCATGTCTTGAATAGAATTCCTTCTAAATCTGTGTCTTCAACCCTACATAAGATGTGAAGTGGGAGGAAGCCGAGCCTAAAGCATATCAGGATTTAGGGATGTACAACTTACCTTAAGAAGAGTGAGTGGATAAGTTAGAGGTAAGGTCGCTCTATAGAGTATCCTAAGGAATCCATGGGATATAAATTCTACCCTCCTAATGAACAAGGGATTGTTGTTGGTTATTAAACATGCTTCTTTAAGAGAGAGTTGTTAGTTACTTCTACAAATGATATTGAAATAGTGGATAGAAAAAGTTGTTGGTTACTTCTACACATGATAGTGCTATAGTGGATAAACACTATGCCAAGTGGTAAGAGGCTATGCTATCATGGATAAACATTATTACATGCAATGAAGTATGCCATTTTGGAGAACCTATCAACAACCACAAAAATACTATCTTTACCCGTTCGATTCCACGATAAACCCGACATGAAGGCCATTGAAATGTCTGTCCACGGCTTCTCTAGAACCGGTAATGGCATATACAATCCTTGTGGTTGAGCTCTCAACATAGCATTCTTGCACTTGATGCATCTATCAACTATCCTTTCAACATCTCGCTGCAAATATGGCTAAAAAAAATGTTCCTATAAAATCACAAATGTCTTAGTGACATTATAGTATCCCATCAGGCCACCATCATGTGTTTCTTGGATTAGTAGCTCATGCAAGGAAAACTTAGGAACGCATAACCTATGTATGTAGAACAAATATACATCATGCTGGAAATACTTATCATGCATACCTTGCTTAGTTAACTTATAAACTTGATCAGAATGCTCATCACTCAAATATAGTGCTTTAATATGCTTAAACCCAGAAAGTATAGCATTTAAAGTAGTGAGCAATGAATATCTCCTAGATAATGAATCCATTATTACATTCTCTACACCTTTCTTGTACTTAATTACATATGGAAAAGTGTCAATGAAAGATACCCATTTGATGTGCCTATGGCTCAACTTATATTGGCTCTTTAGATGCTTTAGGTGCTAATGATCTGTATGGAAGACAAATTCTCTAGGTCTTAGATAATGTTGCTATACCTCCAAAGGTCTTACCAACGCATATAGCTCCTTATCATATGTTGAGTAGTTTACCTTTGCTCCATTCAACTTCTACTAAAATATACAATTTGGCTCTTCTCTTGCATTAACACTACTCCAACTCCTATTTCTGAAGCATCATAGTCAAGTTCAAATTTTTAGAATAGTCAAACAAAGATAATATAGGGGCATTAGTAAGCTTTCCCTTCAGCAACTCAAATGACCTTTGTTGATGTTCTCCCTACTAGAACTTTTTAATCTTCTTAGTGATTGCAGTTAAAGGTGTGGTGATTGTACTAAAGTCTCACACGAACCTTCCGTAGAAGCTCACAATACCATGGAAACTCCTCACCTTAGTCACAGTCTTTGGTGTTGGTCATTCTCATATCGCCTTGACCTTATTCTCACCCATATGAATTCCATGCGCATGTATGACAAAGCTAAGGAATACGATCCTCAGAAAATGTATACTTCTTAGGGTTAGCATACAATTATTTCTTTCGCAAGGCTAAATACATCCTTAAGGTGTCTAGAATGATCTTCAATAGATTTACTATATACAAAAATGTCATCAAAGTAAACCACAGAAAATCTACATATGAAAGCACGTAAAACATGTTTCATAAGTCTCATAAATGTACTAGGTGTATTCATTAGCCCAAATGGCATGATTAACCCCTCATACAACATATATTTTATTTTAAAGCTTATTTTCTACTCATCTCTCTCTTTTTTGCAAATTTGATAATACCCACTCTTAAGATCAATAAGAGAAAATACACGCTTGTGATTCATCAAACATATTGTCTAACCTAAGAATGGAGTGTCGATACTTTACTATTATAGCATTTACGGCTTAGCAATCTACACACATGCATCAAGACCTGTCCTTCTTTAGTACTAAAAATATGAGTATTATGCAAGGACTCATGCTTTCACTAACCTATCCTTTACTAGCAATATGGGTATTACCAGTCAATTCAGAATGGCTACTTTGGGTATGAAGTTAATTTGATGCTCAATCCCTCATATTAGTAGCAATTCCTCTGGAATGATATCTTAAAACTCCTGCAAAATAAACGCAACACTTTTGAGGAGAGAGGATGTGACCTCTTTCGTTAAATAAATTTCTTCATCCAAAAGTAATATCACTCCTTGCTCACTCCCTATGGCTACTTTCACATCTTTCATCCTCACCAACATACACTCCCTTTCTCCTTGCTTTCCACTTTAGCACATCAGCAATCTCTTAGTTCAATCCCCCCATAAACCTTGCCATGGTTGTCTCTCCATCTTACACCATGTCAGCCTTCATTAATGCCATCTCCATTTCTTTGTAGTAGTTCTCTACACTCCAACTACCTTGCACCAACATCTTTAGTTGTCTATGTACATCCTAGTGGTAATGACTCAACACAAACCTCTTTCTTATCAATGCCTTTAATTCCTGTCAGGTCTTTATAAGATATTCACCATTTCTCTTACGACTAATGCACATCCAGTCCTACCATAGGATAGCGTAGTCTGTAAATTCTATCACTACCCACTTTACTTTTTAGGCTTCAAAATAGTTGTGCAAGTTAAACACTAACTTCACCTGTCATTCCCACTCTAGATAGGCATCTAGGTCAGACTTGCCGTAGAATGTCAATATTTTCAATTTGACACCCTTCAACACCTCATTATCCTCGTCTTAGCTATGCCTATAAAGTCTTCTCGAACTGTTAAAATCATCAAATTCATCAAGATAACCAAAGTCCTCGTCACTAACATGCCTACTAACATACCTTTTCCTTCGTGATAGGCATTTACCTAGTCCTCTTTAGGGCATCAACTCCTCTCGAGATGCTGGGCTACCCTGTATGGAAGCCTGTGCACCTCTAGATTATCCAAACACTGGTTAATGCTATTCAGTGTATCTGTAAGCTGTTTCAAGTTAAAGGCATTGTCTCTTACAACTAATTCTCCTAACATCTTGTAGGTATGTATAATAGAAAGAGAAATAGGCAAAGGATTTATGTGCGTAGGTGTTTTCTCACCTCACAAGATGTATTCACTCTATTTTTACTTCTTGCTCCTGTATTATACAAGTTCACTCAAAGAATGCACTTACTAAGTCAATTCTTATGGCCACCTCACAAAATCCCAAGAAGTTCTCGTTAATTCGAGTGGCATAACTCCTAAGTATGTGTAAATGTGTGAAAAAGTAGAACTTACGGTTATGGGATCAATTCGAACACACTTTAGATCAACCTAGAATGGAAAAGCAGGCTAGTGGATTGATTCAAACACAGAGATTGATCTTAGCTAAAAGGACATAGTGCGATCGATCGCACCTAATTATCAGGACAATCACACAATCACTTTTTGCCCCAGATCCATCCCTTTGCTCTTGGATTTATGTTTTTTCTCTTCTATTTTTTTTTGGTGTTTTTGTCTTTTTTTAGAATTCAAATCCCACTGACATGTGAATCAATGAACAATGAACAATGAATAATATTTTTTTTTAACTATAGAAGTAGGACATGGACAGAAATATATAAAGAACACAAAGAATAGGAAAAAATGATAGGAAAAGACATAAACAAATTGAGACCCAATCCAGTGCGCAGATAAGAATCTGAATAACCAACTCTAGAACAAGCTGATGCATGTGCAGAAGCATAAAAATTAAAGGATAGCGATGTATGTTAAAACCCAAGAAATATGCTTATGTGAACTGTGAAAACGACCCAACACAACAATCTTCGAAGAACTCTAATGAATAAGACGACCACAACAACATGCCTTCAAGGAAGAAAGAAAATTGTATTCAATATCAAAAAGCCAAAGGTTAAAGTTTTCAATAACAAAAACAAGCTCCATTTATAATGTTAAGGAGCCTAGAAAGCCTAAAACTCATATAGAAATTAACTAAAGTAAAAGAATAATAGAAAAGGAAGTTTCCAACTATAATCTGGCTCTGAGACATCTGCATGCTCAATCCGAATGTCGATCTCGTGCCTTTGAAAATTAAAATAGTATATGAAGCCGCTCCAAGTTCTAAGATCATGCCTTATGCGATCAAGCGCGACTCCAATGATAGTAATTGTAGAATGTCACAATGTTCAGGATTTTCAATGGCGCTTTGTACAATCATGCATGACTTATCTGATCGCAAATGTAAAGAGTCAATTTTTGGTCCATTGGCGATTGCCTATGCTCCAATTCAATTTGTTGGCTTTGCAATTGATCTGCTAGCTACTAGGCTCAATCCAAAGGATACTCCAAGACTTGTTTCGAGTTCTCTTTGCATTGAGTTCACCCATAAAAACTCTCTTCTTCTTTCTTGAGCTCCTCAAAATGTGCAAAAGCCTCTCAAAACTCCTTTATAATCATTGTCATTGCTTCCTTAAGCCTTTTAAACTTAGCCCTCATCAATGGCCCTCTAACGATTCTTGGATATTCAATATTAGTCTTGACACTTGTGTCACTTGGAGGCTTTTGCAAAGTTGCAATATCGAGACTTAAAAAGTCTTGTGGTGGAATTATTTGCTCATAATTGAATTGAACCAAATAAAATGATTTTTTTCATTATGTTTGTTAATGATGAAATCATTAAGTAGAAACATGATGAGTGTTTAATTTAGTTAATGGGGATATATTAAATTAAAGGACAAGGCACAATACAAATTATTAAGTACCAATTATGTTTGTCAATAATGAAGATTATTAATTAGAAACATAATGGTCTTTCATTTAATTAATGAGATTAATCAAATTGAATGATATAATTGTAATTAGTGTTAATTATTAATTAGATTGATAATTAATGATGGATGGGTTTCAATTAATTTTAAGGTTTATGTAGAAACCTACATAGTTCATTCCACATGCTTGAGGTGGATTAAGAATCCAACTATGTATATAGTATTATATCTTGAAAACAAATAGGGCACTATTCACGCAGTACTATAGTGGTAAGTATTGTCTATCTACCACTCTGCATGTGAGAGAAAATATTCACTAGCCTTCCTAACATATTTTCTCTTTGAAAATTTTCCAAGCACAAGAAGTTGCGAAATTTCACAAAGAGTTCATTAAGATTTGTTGGAGATGCCTTGCCAGTGTTTTGTTCGTGTACACAAACTAGAGGCCCCTAGATGTTGCGTAGCTTATGGATCATAGATAAAAACTAAGGAATTTGATTTAAGGTAATCACTCATACGAATAAGATGTATTTAAATTTATATGAGTTAGGTGAAAAAAAGCAGATCGAGGTGAGATTTTTACTACTGCTGCGTTTCTCTCAAATATTTGCATTCCTTAAGCAAACCCAACACATGCCATGAGTAATAAAGGTCGAAGTCAGCATGGGGTAGTCTAATAGGTGGAGTTTGGTTGGGCTAGAACAAAAGAAGACAGTGTTGGCCTGGAGATCTATCAAACGAAAAGTAATAGGTTGACTTTGGTTGGGCTAGAACAAAAAGAAAAGGTGTTGGCCTGGAAATCCATCGAAAGAAAAGTATCATCAAGAAAAGAAAAATCAAGCCTTATTCATTGATGATAAATTATACAAAAACAAATCTTGAGAGGATTTTTATAAACATGTAAGTGTTTCATTCAACCAAATAATGACAGATGGAAAATCTAGGCTTATTCATTCGTAATAAATTATACAAAAATAAGTGTCGAGGGAACATTTAAAAACACATAAAGTTTATGTTCAATCAAATAATGATAAATAGAATTATTTATATTAAATATTAATTAAATATTTGGACAATTAGCTAAATACTATTGCTAAAAATAAATAATTAATATTTAAATATATTTTCTTTTTCTAATCAAATCTTAACAAATATCAAATTTAATAGTCAAATCATATTTTTCTATATTATGGCAGATGAGTATTAGTATTTGGTCAATCAAATCGTACCAAATTAAATTTAGTTATTAAAAAAAATGTTTAATTAAATATTTTTAACCAACTAAATTGTGCCTTTTCACCTCTTTAAATAGGGGCATTGTCTACAATTCAAGCACGAAGAAAAGACAAAGCCTCCAAAAAGAAGTTTTAAGGAGATTTTAAATTTTCTCCACAACTTCGAAGAAATTTACTATGTTCTTAGTAAATTTTGAAATATTTATTGTGGTGCTCCTCAAATTCGTCATTAGATCTGTGATCGGAGTGACAACTATTCAAATTAATATTTCTTAGTAGTCAAATTAATTTTAAGGAATATCAATTCAACCAATTCTTTAGAAAGCTCGTGGAAGCCCTCCAAAGTTCCCAAATTAAAAGAACGATATCTGGAGTAGAGAATTATACCAACAGTTTGTTTTGATTCAATTTGATATAATCTTGTACAATTTTTTTGTTTTTATAAAAAAAAATAAAAATTGTCCGCAACTACGACTTCTTGTTAAATCCAGAAGTTATGATACGTGGATGTAATCTATTGAACAATTTAGTTGTTTGTTTGTTTAATTATTCATTTCGGCTCATTTATTTACGTCAGAAGTCAATCAAAATATCACAAGAGTATCGTATTATATTAATACCACAACACAAGTACACTGTCAATATCCAAAATCAATTTACACAATTCTGTAAGTAAATATTATACGTATTCGAATTCTTAATGTTAACTAGGAATTTGTGCGCACTTAATATGCGTATAAAATTTAAAATATGTTTTATTATTTATACTTTGTTTAGCAATTTTTCATCATAAAAATATAAACTTAATTATTATACTTCTAAAATTTTATCTCTTTCTCTCTCGTACTTTTACATAATTTTTAAAATAAAAACACCTAAAAAAGTGAAAATTTGAATAAGTGGAAGAAAGACATTTTATTTTGTTTAATTAAAATACTAAAACTTAGTTAATGTAGGGAGTTCTAATAAATAGTATATATGATTACTAAAATGACATTTTAGAAAATATATTAAAAATGCCCAAGATGGTTATTTTAGGGGTATTCCCAATAATAAATACTAATGATGAAGGCACACATGTTGAGTGTGCAAAAACAATTTAAGCATAAAAACACACATGACAACTATAATAGTAAAAAATAGTAATTATGTATAATTAAATCTTAATAAAAAAATGTGGATATAATGAATTAACCAAAATATGATAAGTCCAATTTTTTATGAAATCAAAATTCTAAAATCATAGATGTGAGATAAGTAAAAAGGAAAACGTATAGAAGCTGATAAAGAAATTGAGAGAAGAAGAAAAAGACAAGTTTTATGTCAATGCTGAATAGATTTGAGAAAATGAAAAACAATTGCAAAAATAGGAAATTCAAGGGAAATTTAAGAAAAAGTAAATGATTAAATTATCAAAGCGAATAAATATTAGAATTTAATAATTACTAGAAAATTATGATTTTTACCCATGTTTTCATATTTTATTATAAGTTTGACCTTTTTCGATAAAGATATTTTCAAAATTGTAAATTTTACCTCCGTGAAATAGCCTTTAGCCATACTAATAGAATATAGATTATAGACAAATACTAATACTCCAATAACCATGTTACAACATTACCAAGTCATTTACTATTATGTGTGCGTGGGGAAGGAAAATTGTGGTCCAAGCCGCAACACTTAGTTGTTTAATGAATTGCTGTTTTAAATTTATTTGGTTTTTGAAGAGCTTAGCACACAAGGAATTTTTTTAAATATTATGTTCTTTTATCTTTCAAAATAATGGGGTGAGAATTTTTTTCAGAATGTTTCATTCTGTCCAATCAAACAACGAAATACTACATTCCGCCATTTGATTGGATGCAGCAAATATTAAAAAAAATTTCAACATGCATGCAAAAGCTCCCAATCCTTCATTTAAAATGATGGATTGGTAGCTAATATTAAAAACAAAAAATTTCCTTTTGCATGCATGTTAAAAGTTGCCAATTCATCTTTTAAAATGATGGATTGGTATCAAGCGGTGGCATGCAAGAGTATTCACCTTTTGCATGCATGTTAAAGGTTGTCAATCCATCTTTTAAAATGATGGATTGGTAGCATGCGGTGGAATGCAAGAGCATTTGCCTTTTGCATGCATGTTAAAGGTTGCAATCCATCTTTTAAAATGATGGATTAGTAGCATGCGATGGAATGCAGAGTATTCGCCAGTCGGTCCAACCAAATGGGGTAAATAAAACCCACAACCAACCTTCTCTCCAACCACACCCTCGCCTAAGTCACAAATCCCCCCTCCCATTCCCCCACCAGCTCCCCCCCTCCCATTATCCAAGAAGCCAACAACCCATTTTCCACTTTCTTCAAATATCCTTTTCCACATGAAATTTGTTGATTAGTTTTTAGTGCACAAGTAATTGAAAATAATTTTTAATGTGATTCGTGTATTTCATTATTTATATTTGTAGGTATGCTTTCCTTTATTCAATTGCTATTATTTTGAATGAAATTCTATAATTTATACTAATTTTGACAGTAAAAGTAAACATGTATTGTGAAGTTATCATTAAAATAAAGAAACATTCTCGTGTGTAGGCAATCTTAAGAAGTTTTTGGTATCATTTGTGTACTTAATCCTTGTTCAGTACTGATTTGGGAGTGGTCTTGAATACTGAGCTAGTGCCTTCGCTTAGGCTACACTTGAACAGACATAGGGTTGATCCCACTAGATGATGGTCGAATGCTCCCTCTTGCCCTCTTTAGTACATGGAATGAAACATAAATGTGTTTCTAACAAAATCTTAACTAATTTTGCAAATTATGATAGATTTCCAAAAAGTTTAATGATTATTACAAAAAAATATAAAATATAACTACACAATTCTTATTTTGAAATGCCACTTAAATATTTAAAATCCTAAAATATAAAGAATTCTAAAACATACAAACCCCTAAACTATAAAAGTCTAATTCATCTAATTTGGTTTTAGTAATTTTGGGTGGAAAGGAAAATGATAGGCAAATGAAAAGAAAATAAAAGAAATTCAAATTCTATATAGTGTTCGGTTCAAAGGATTTCAATAAAAAAAGAAAATATTTTTTTAATAAAAGAAATCAAATCAAACAAAAATTTAAAATTGAATTTTTTTTATAATTTGAGAAAAAAATAATGAAGAAATAAATAAAAGAAATAGAATTAATGAAATTTTTAGAGAAAGAATAAGAATTAAAATAATTTTTTTCATTTTCTTCACCATTTTGTGAGGAAAATGAATTGTACTTCTCTAAACTATAATTTTCCTTTAATTTTTTTCATAGTATTTTTTTTTCTTAACCAAACAATCAAAATCATTTTTCTTGACATTTTTTTTCCTCCCTAAATTCCAAGAACCAAACGCAGTGTAAATAAAATAAGGGAAAGAAAAACACATGATATTTAAATATGCATTATAATAATTTAACATTGTTTAATCATATTCATGGATAACTTTAATTTATACTATGTAATATATGATAGATCAAAGAAATGAACAAATTTGACGAGGAAGAAGAAACTGAAATAGAACAAATTAAATTAGACAGTGAGTGGTATGCATACAAATTGTGAGAGTAGAGTTAAAAAAATAATATGTAATAATTATACATTATGGTGCCAATTCTATGTTTAAACGCATACCCCAACAATGTACTTGTGAGAATTATGCCTTTTTGTGCTACTTGTATATTATTAAGAATATAAGCTTATTTTATTTGGAAAATGTCAAATTACATAATTAACTTGGTTTTAATTTTATTAAATTTTTTATTATTTATTTCTCTCTTTTCTTTTGCCATGTTTTATCTGTGCTTTATTTGTATTTTCATCTTTTCAATTTCTTTTGTCCTATTTTTATTTTCATATTTTAAATATATTTTATATTTTTAAATGTAAGTAATTTTATTTCTATTAGTTAAAATTTTTGTAGTTATATAATTGATAACTCCCCATTTTATAGCAAATTTACCCATTTGTTATTAGCGTTTTTACTAGTTTCTACACTGTTGCATGTGTTAATTAAGGATAAATTGGTGGCATTTGCTTGAGAATACCATTCTGGCATTCTAAGTATATTAGGTGTTCATAGATGAAAATAATTGAACTTCGAGCATTCCATACAATTAGAACAAATTTTGTTGGCATTACTTAGGTCACAATCGTGAGTATAACGTTCATGATTGCAAGGAGCTACTAGCATTCAGCCATGAGAATCGTGGCAACGAGAGAGAGCTCTGAGATCATGCCATTGATAGCAAGAGTCACATTTTAGCTGCTATCAATTCTCACAATTGCAAGGGAGGGCTCCAAGATCATGAGAAGACTGTTTGCAAATGATCAAGGTGTGAGGAGCTCGCCAGGAGCAATTTTTATGGGTAATCTTGTCTTTTTCATCTTTTCTCAACTTTAGTCATCTGATGATATTGAAAAGAGTGAAATTCTAATCAAAAGAGAGCTTTTGGATTGTAATTTTTCATAGGTAATCTTATCTTTTTCACCTTTTCTCAACCTTAATTATCTGATGATGTTAAAAGGAGTGAAATTCTAATAAAAAAGAAGCTTTTTGGATTGTAATTGGACTTTGAAGGAGAAACACAAGTAGCTTTGGAGATCCACAAAAAGAGGCAAATGAAGGAATCCACAAACCATGATTGAAATCCCATCATTCTCCACAACTCCTATAGACTAAGAATTCATTTTACTTTTCTCGTGCTCTAGAGTTTGTGTTGATGATGATGGATTTAGCATTAATCATGATTGTTATATCTACATATTGCTAATTTTTATTTATAGGACTTTGTAATTATGATAAACCAATTTATAATTTTGTCAAATAACTACATAGGAACTAGAGTTCATCGTTACCAGTAATTGATTTTATTGTATGTGCGCCACTTGAGTGTTCCTTTTCCTTTAGATACAACATCCATTCTTATTGAGTACTATATTTTTATTTTATTATTTTGGCATGGAACAACATATATCAGCACTCTATAACTATTTTACTTATTTAAAGTTTGCAACTTTCATAATTTTTTCTTACATGGTTAATTAAGTTTTACCAATCAAAATTTTTTAACAAGAAATTTTCTCTAGAATTTTCAGCGTTATAATTTTATAATTTATAAATGATTTTGCATGTGTTTAAAGTGGGCAGCATTTATTATTTTTACTTTCGTGGTTAATTGTTTCAACCATCAATATTTCTAACAAGAATTTTTCTCTAGAACTTTAGAAATGTTTGCTAGGACAGGACTTGAAGCATTTGAGATAATGGGCGTACAATATTGACCATTTGCAACACTAATTATTACTTGGATCCACAGTGTCACTTTGTCAACACTACTTTTCACACCTATTATTTAGTGGTGGACTCAAATATCATACGCTCTCAATTATTTTGATGAAGAATTCATATGGACTTCGGAACAATTATTTTTTTCGATTCAATGCACTGGGCAAAACTAAAAAATCCATTACCAACCCCAATTTCTAAATAATCATTTGCAATTACTACTGAATTTAATATATACACGTCTTATGATAATACATTCCAAAAAAATAACTAATCACGGGATAAATATATCCGGTAGTACGTGTTATTCAATTGATCAAATCCACAAAATCTAGGGTCGACATAAAGAATTCTGCGCCGTGAGGTTTGACCAAGCCGTATGGTAAAGGGATGGCTTTCTAGAGTGGCGAAAGAACAAATCAACGGTCTTCGATATTCAAATTTCAACCCATAGATGGATGAGCGACTTTTTCTATGTTAGAAAAGGACAATTAATTGGACTTTCTCAACCACAGGGGGAACCATAATCAGCATTTCATTTCAACCAAACACATTTATCCAAAACAGTAATGAACAATGCAATTGATAGTACACCCACTTTGGCTGTGTTAGCGGAGGATAGAGAACGACAGATTTAAAAAACATCTCTCTTCCAAGTTCCCCCCACCTCTCTCTCTCTCCCTCTCTCCACATATATATATAACATATATTTATATATCCCACTACTTATTGCATCCATCCTTCGATTCATCTATCTATATATACGTGCATATATGTTCAGCATATGTACTCGGAATACGCAGAACCAGTATTGGCCTATAATAGTAAACGAAGATGGCAGCATACCTAAAACCCCACGTACTTACCGCCTCTGTCATGTTGTTGACTCTTACTGCAGCTTCTGCCATGGCTTTCCGCTCTCATCCAATCAAAGGCGCTTATTATCCTTCATGGGCTCGAGATTTTCCCCCATCTTCCATTAACACAAAGCTCTTCACCCACATCTATTACGCCTTCTTATCTCCGGACAACACCACCTTGAAGTTCCAAGTAGAGGAGCAAACTCAAGCCCTCCAGCTTCTCAATTTCACGTCCACTCTCCATGCAAAGAACCCTCCCGTCAAGACACTCTTCTCCGTAGGAGGGGCAGACGAAGGGGCTATGCTTTTCTCCCGCATGGCCTCCAATTCGTCCTCTCGTGCGGTTTTCATCCATTCAAGCATAGAATTGGCCAGGAGATTCGGGTTTGACGGCATTGATCTGGACTGGGAGTTTCCTCAGGACCCGAATGACATGCAGAACCTGGGCTATTTGCTTGACGAGTGGCGCGTGGAGGTCAACAAGGAGGCTGCGGCCACAGCCCGGCCACCCCTACTCCTCACGGCCGCTGTGTACTACTCCTCCGTGATTGTTCTTTTAGGGCCCCAAAGGGCTTACCCCTCAGACTCAATCAGCAAGAATTTGGACTGGATTAACGTAATGAACTATGACTACCATGGTGGATGGGACACCACTGCCACGGGTGCTCATGCTGCACTGTTTGACCGGAAAAGCAACGTGAGCACGAGTTACGGTCTCGGGTCGTGGATCCGGGTAGGGGTTCCAAGATGTAAGTTGATTATGGGACTACCGTTGTATGGCAGGACGTGGCAATTGAAGGATCCAAGATTGCATGGGATTGGTGCACCGGCAGCTGATGTGGGACCCGGAGATGGAGTGTTGACTTTTGCTGAGGTGGTGAAGTTCAATAGGGATCACGGGGCCAAGGTTGTGTACGATAAGGAGACTGTGTCCACGTATTCAGTGGCGGGGACATCTTGGATTGGATATGATGATGCCACGTCGGTAACGGAAAAAATTAGGTATGCTCGAGGACTTGGTCTTCGCGGCTACTTCTTTTGGGCCGTCAATGGTGATTACAAGTGGACGATTTCTACCAGAGGTAACAGAGATGGTCGTGTTTTGTGGAGTGATATGCACTTACAAATTTTAATCTAAATCGCATGCATACGCACGCGCACAACCCACTTTAGCACTCTATTGCTCACAATTATTTTCGCAGAACAATTAACTACCCACCCAGTCAACAAAGAAGTTATGAAATAAACTCATGAACATTAGGATAGATTAATGCATCAATACCAAGTGAAATATTATGACTTACGCTTCTCTGGTAATATTATTTTTGCAGCATCACTGACATGGTCTCTTTGAGAGGAAAGATCGTCTGATGCTGGGCTTAAAGAATGAAGGTGGTTCTGGATCAAACACTGGAATACATTTAGCTTAGACGGAAAAACTATGATCACTCAGACTAGTTTGGTTAATTTTATCTTCGTCTCCCTTTCCACTGTGAAATTCATCTTTCATGATTTTTCTTCCAAAAGGGATTAATCCTAAATTTCATTAATAATTGTAGATTCCCCAGTTACTATTAAACAGACAATTAAAACGAATGACGATGGAAGATTAGAGATTTTTATTCTCATTACTCTGATGATGATTGAATAACTTTAAGAAAAACTTTAGGCAACATTATCTCTTGTTTTCTTATTGCCAGGGCCAAGAGGCCAAACATTTATATGTGTACACATATACATCCTTAGCCTGAAAATCGTGACATCGAGGATGGTGCTTTTCCAGCGAAAGCCATCCTAAATTGATCTAGGACTATCATGTTGAATTGCATTATAGTCATCCCTGATAACCTCATTGTAGATACTTGGGAACAGCAATCATAGATGCTATCGCTGAATTTAGGACAAAAACTTATATACCGTCCCAAAAATGGGGATCATAGACTTTTGTTGTTCTACAACTCTAGGACGGCCAATCTTTGCCATCCTAAAAAATCTGGAACAGCAACAAAAAGGTAGTCCCAATGGATGTATTGGGATGACATCCGCACATATCAATGACAACTTCGGGATTTTTCGGTCAAATGAGGCTTGGCGTGGTTTTGTGATAGATTAGAGATAGGTAATTTTGCTATACACCAATATAGATGGATACAAAATGGTTTTGCCTTAGATGAATTAGAGATTGCTTATTTCAGAGGGATTTGGGATGGTAAATTGTAAGACAAATTTGGGATGGTATTTATAAAGATGATGTAGAGACTATTCTTTCGAGATGACACTGGGATGGGATTTACTACAACTAGGTTTGGGATGTTATTGGGAGGATTAAATATGGACAAAGTTGGGACAATATATTTTTGAGACAAATTTGGGATGGTATATATTGAAATGGCAGTCGGACAGTCATTGGGATAGAATTGATTAGGATGATGTTGGGATAGAATTTTAATGGTATTGAGATGTAGTTGAGATGGTTTTAGGAAATTTTTATTTATTTTTTCCCTATTTTCTGTATTTTTTGGGTGTAATATGGGAAAATTTAGGGACTTCCTAAGAAACTGATAGCTGAAAAATATAAAATATTGTGATATATACTACATTAGTGGATGTACGCCATAGCAACATTAAATATCAAATTCCAGTTCCATATATAAATATAAAGAGATGTGAATATATAAAACATATATGAGAGAGGCTCATGTAAGAGGCAACCGACTGATCATGTGTGTTTAGCCTCTCAACATCCTTATCATCGACATTGTTGTCATTATCATAAAAGATGTCCAGCAAGATGCAAAGATTTTTGCCAACAATGCATGTAATCAAATTTAACTTGGCTTGTGTTCATCTCAACTAATTTTTGGAATGCCTCTACTCTTGTTTTGTGGTCCAAAGCTCCAATGCTATGTTATGCATCTCCTCTTTCACTGTATCAAGCTAACTAAAGTTTGAAGGAGTATGTGAAAAGGATAATTGATAGCGAAGTTGGAAGGCAGTTACCTCGAATCCTATCCCCAAAAGCCTACATTTTTTGAATCCACCCATGGTTGTGAGGACAATGCTACTGCTACTAGAGCTCAAACGCCTCCCACCGTCTTATAAAGAGTTGTTGAGGTCCTCGGCACTATGATCCTGTTGCAATTTTGATTGGATAAATTTTAATGTTCTCTCTTGATTTTTAGGTTTTACATAAATCACCCCTTCATGTATAAAATATTACATATACTCCAATTAGTTATATCTCTAACTAACATTTAAATCCATTTGGTGAGTTGGTTTTGCACAAGCTCCTCAAAAATTACATATACCTCTCTTAAAAGCAAGTATAAATAATTTTCCATACTTGAGGGGTTGATTTGTGTAAAGTACAAACCTCAGGAGAGGGTGCTGTGATTTTCCCATTTTGATATCATCTCTTGCAAGTTGTCATATATATATATATATATATATATATATATGTTTAGAGCTAGTATGGATAATGTTCTATTTTATTTGTTTAGGAAATTCAAATGTAATTAATACTTACCCCATAGGTCTATGCTTGAGGACTTAACGTGGGCATCAAAGCCAAGCTAGATTACCCAAGGAATTTGAAGGACCAATGATATAAGCTAAAGTCAAAAAAACTCAAGGAAGATATGTCGATGCTTGTAAAGGAACTCAATGGTGCTTTTTGATTTTTGGAAGGCCTATGGAGCAAGATGAAGTCCATGAACCCATTTGGTATGAAACAAGCTCAAATTAAACTTTGGATTAGTCTTAGGATCAATCTAGGACAAGCCATGATCAATCTAGCATTGCCTTGATTGATTTGTGCCCCCCTCCAGTGATCGACAGCATCCCAAATCTAGAGTCCTCTATTTTTATGATTACACTTAACCTGATTGGCATACATCCTGCCATAAGATTTTCTATCTCTACGATCTAGATGCCACGATTGATACCTAATCAATCCAACAAGTAGCAGATTGATTCAAGTTACAGTTGGAGCCAAATTAGCTTGGAAACTTACTTTTCATGCCTATTTTATTTTTGGAACAATTTTACATGAATTTTAGGGTTTGAAGGCTACCTAAACACTATATAAAAGAGCTATAGTTATCTCATTAAAAACCTTTTTGTTTTGACTTTTTGACTTTTGTAATACAATATCTTCTTTCTTGGAATTGTTAGTGTACTCATATTCTTGTGAAATCCAAACTGTATTATCTCAAGCCATTCTTGGTTAATTCAGGACATATTAACTAACTCAACGTGTTAGTTGTGGCTAGATTGATCTAAGTTGAGTTTCGATTGATTGTCAACGTGTTAGCGGGGTAGATCACACACCTTTTGGCTTTGCGATGGCATGCTGCCCAATTGACCACATCTAGTGTGGTCGTAATCCCAACATCCCAATGATGTTATATTTTTATGATCTGGTTGAACACATTGACATTTAGATTGATTGCGAGAGAAGCAAATCAATCCTATTAATAGCCAGATCGATGTCAAATGTGGGAAAAAAACAAATTTAGTTAGGAAATTGACTTTTTCATATTTTCTTTATTTTTGGAAATAATTACACAAATTTTTGGGTTTCCAAGATCCTTGAACACTATAAATAGAACCTTAATTATTTTGTGAAGAACCTTTTGACACGTTGAAATTAATAATACAATTTTCCTTTTCTTAGAAATTTTGAGTGACTTAATTTTCTTGGGAATCTCAAATCAAATTATTCTAAATTTTTATGGTTGAATTCTTGACGTATAGATCATAAGAGTTTTTTTGTCAATCATTGCATTTTTGGGTCATTCTTCATAGTTTGTGCAAGCAAGTTGTTGTTTGGTTCTAGCATATGCTAGATTTCATATCTTTATGCTTTTGTATATGCATCAGTTGGCATTAGAGCCAGCTATTTTGGATTTTAATTTGGACACTGGTTTAGGTACTGATTCTATCTAGTTTTCTTCTGTGTTCTCATTTTCTATTTCTTGTTCTTTGTTCTAATCACAAAAAACAAAAAAAGAATCATTAGTTCTATTGTGTTGTCCATTTGGGTGTGATTTTTAGGTTGAAAAGAAAAGGAAAATTATGAAAAAAATATTACAGAATTTTGAATTAGAAAGAAACACAAGAAAAGTTGTAATCTGGGATTGAAACTTGGCACTAAAGTGATTCTTGGTTGTGAGAGAACATTGCAAAAGCAAAGAAAATCAAATTGGACAAGGTTTTGTGGAGTTTGGATTGATCAACTTCATAGAAAGCAAATGCAATGCAAGATTGGGTAGAAAGCAAATGCAATGCAAGATTGATCAGGCCCTTCTATTCAATTGATCATGTGTCTTGTGATTCGTTTCTAGGTTAATCGTAGTTTATCTAATTGATTAGGTTGTTTTTGGATCGATCAACTTGTTCCAGATCAATTACAACCCTTGTTTTTTTGCAAGGATTAATTCAATTATGCCCAAATCAACTGCCATGTCATTTTTTTAAACTTTGAATTTATCCGTATGCTTTCAGATTGATTCCAAACCCTTAGTTTTCACCCTTTCACACTCTCACATGCCATTTAGGGGTACATTGCTTGAATTTTTAAAAAATCTTGGAATTTTATGAGGTGGGCATAGGAATTGAGCTGGTGATTGCATTATTTGAGTGAATTTTATGTGATACATGAGTGAGGTAAAAGTAAAATGATTCACATCTGATGAGGCGGGAAGACACCTGTACACACTACACATTCCTATTTTTCCCTTCGTATTACACAAACGTCATAGGATATCTAGAGATTTAGTTTTCTAAGACAAAACTTTTAATAAAAAGTAGCTTACAAATATGTTGACTAGTATTAATTGGCGTTTGGAGAATTTGGATGCTTCACAGACATCCACGTCAAGGAGTCTAGTAGCTTAGGAGGAGTCAATGCCTAGGAAGGGATTGTTTATGTACCATCCTAGTAGAATAAGGTATGTCAACGCTAATGACTTTGAAGATTTTAGTAGTCCTAAGAGGTCTAATAAAGCTAAGAAGGATGAGACTGGTGAGTTTTTGAGGGGGCTCGAGTTCACCATGCTAGCATTTCAAGGTAAATCTAATCCAAATGCTTATTTGAAATGGGACAGACGGGTGGAGCTAGTTTTTTATTGCCACCACTATACTAAGACACAAAGGTAAAGTTGGCCATAGTAGGGTTTACTAGCTATGTTATCAGATGGTGGGACTAGGAATGTGTTGGGCTTCACGGGGCATGGGAAGCTAAAATTTTTAAATTTTAATCACAAAATAACAAGAGAACATAGCCGAATATAAAATCCTAACCCCTGTTTACTTTTCATCACATAAAGCACACAAATATTAAATATAGAAAGTTATATGGATGATTACATGGAATTAAATCCTGTAGTTTCTGTCCATGATCTGCAAATTACGATAAAGTCCTTACTTCTAGTTTGTCAACACAAACAAGTCATTAACTATGACTCTTCAATAAAACTCAATGAATTCTCAATGAAATATTATAACTCTTATATTTGGAGAATTCCTAGAAGACAATTGAGGGAAATTAGTAACTAATTTTTTATTACATGCAAGTGGTGAATATTGCCTAAGTGAACAGTACCCATTGCTACTATTCACATGAATGGTATTCTCCTTTTAGAACTCTTCCAATGACTCATTCTTAAGATATAATCTTATTTATTACTAAGATACCTAGGGCTTGTGGAATGGACTCCATGGGCTTTCACATAGACCTTAAAATTAACTAAGTCCATTCACCTTTAATTATTAATCTAATTAATTATTAAAGTTCATATGAATTAATTCCTTCAATTTAATTAATCTCATTAGTTAAATTAAAGACCTATTATGTTTCTAATTAATAATCACCATTATTAACAAATATAATAGGTATGAAATAATTCACTTGTGCCTTGTCTCTTTAATTTAATTAATCTCATTAATTAAATTAAAGACTCATCATATTTCTAATTAATGATCTCGTCACTACCAAACATAATGAGGAAATAACCATTCCAATTTAGTTTAATCCAATTACAACCAAATTAAATCCACTGTGAGACTTATCATGCTTCATCCACAAAACTTCTCAAGACTTGTGATCACCACCATGCAAATGCTTCAAGCCACTGTCTTGCTCTTATGGGTGTAACTATCTAAGTTCATCTTTAGGTGACAACGAGCAGAGCTTAAAAGATATGAGTAACATTCCTCTTGATTGTAAATACCATACAGTATAAACCTTTTGTCTTACTTTGTCCTAGCTGAGTTAGAGTAATGAATTTAGTCAAACTTGCAAACTTAGTTATATGACTAATTGAAATTTCCTCATGAAACTAATGTTTTTATCACAAACCTTTTTTCAATCACACACTACCTTAGCTAAGGATTTTTGTTTTATAGAACATCTACTGCATAGGACAAGGCTTTGCTCACTTTTAAACAGACAAATTACTTATTGAATACACACATGGCTTCATACACACTCAAGCAATGGCACTTCGAGCTTATGACCCAATCCCATACTAGGATAGATATTGGTCCTTAATATCTTAATGACATATTGATCGTTTTGCAAATAAGACAACCATTTTGTCGTAGGTCTAAGGTCCATGTGCATTTAACATGATCACGAAGTAAGAAATTAATAGGAAAGAGTGAACTCCATGTGTTTGCTTCATTTTGCAAGTCAATATCCGATACTCATTCTTCAATGACGCATCCACGTACACGTGTTCTTAGTATTTTATGCCAAATAGCATGACACTCACATATAAATACAAAGTGTGCTAGCTGTATTAACTCTCTAATGCCTTTTTATAGTGTGACTAAAAATTTGGTTTTAGTGATGTGTTATAAAATAGCTCGTCTTGATTTTCATAACCCCTTATGAATAAGACTTCTTAATATAATCACATGGGCACATGCAATACTTTATGTCATTCATGATTTACTTGTATAAAACACTACTAGAATATTGATAAAATAATCATTAATATTTTATTAAATAATAATTATAACATTTACAATCAATATCACTCAATGTATCCCTTATTGATAATTTGGTGTTAGAGGGTATATCACTAATAGTATGTATTTGGATGAATGGTGAGTGACTTATTGATAATTGGTATGATTTAAAGGTTTTGATGAGATAAAGATTTCTCCCAAATCATTATCATTGAGATGTGCATTGTAGGTTATGTAGATTAATACAGGGAATTTGGAGTGTAGAAGATTATTATAAGGATAAGGGGATGGTGTTAATCACGGCAAATGTAGTAGAGAATAGGAAAGTAACCATGGCTAGATTTATGAGAAGTTTGAACAAGGATATTACGAATCTGCTTGAGCTACATCACTATGTGGAAATAAAGGACTTGGTAGTGTGAGTCATTAAAGTTAAGAAGTAACTTAAGAGGAGGAGTAGGTAGCAACAGTCACCACACACAGCCACACAAACATTTTCTTAGTGTGAGGAGAAGTTAACCAAGTACACCTTTTAATAAGAATGTTTTATTTCATGGCAAGTTAACCAAGTACACCTTTTATCATAATAGTAGGAAGAGGACTTTAGTTTCGCTTACTTGAAAAGAAGTGTAGGAAGATCAATGCTATTTGCAGTAGCAATATGAGTTAAATCCAGAGAGGAAAAAGAAGAAAAAAAAGAGTGTAAAAGATAGAGAGTGGACGGTTAGGTAAAAAAAAAACAAAGAGAGAAAAAGAAAGAAAAGAAAATTGAGGAAAAGAGTATATGCTAGCAAGGGTAAGATGTAAGGATAGTGACTAGAAGTGAGAAGAGGATTGTATTACTTATATATAGAGAATCCTACGATTTATTATAAGAGGTCACATCCTTCCTCCTTGAAGTTGTTGTGTTTGTTTTGTAGGATTTGCAGGATGTGCTATTAGAGGAACTACTTAGTAGATTACCGCTAATTAGAAAGACTGAGCATCAAATTGATTTTGTTCTAGGAGTAGCCATCCTAAATCGACTAGCCTATCATACAAACCTAGAGAAGACTAAGGAGGTCCAAAGGCACGTGCAGGAGTTGATTAGCAAAGGATATGTCTAAGAAAGCATGAGTCCATGCTTGGCCCCGGTGTTACTCATGCCAAAAAAAGATGGATCCTAGAGGATGTGCATAGATTGCAGAGTAGTAAATGCTATAACGGTAAAGCATTCTCATCCTTTTCTTAGATTAGATGATATGCTTGATGAGCTAGAAAGTGCTAGTGTTTTTCTCACAAATTGATCTTAAGAGTTGCTATCATTAAATACTCATGAAAGAGGGAGATGAGTGAAAAACAACTTTCCAAACTAAATATGGACTGTATGAATGGTTGGGTATGCTATTTCAATTGAGAAATGCCCCAAGCACCTTTTATGAGACTTATGAATCATGTTTTAAGTGCTTTTATAGGTAAATTTTGTAGTGGTGTGCTTTGATGATATTCTTGTGTATAGTAGGTTTATTTATGAACATGCTAGACACCTTAGAGGACTGTTTAAGGTTTTACATAAAGAACACTTTTATGCTAATCCTAAGAAGTGTACATTTTGCATAGACCATTTTGTCTTTCTGAGCTATGTCGTAAATGCACAGGGTATCTAATTGGATAAGAGCAAGTTGAAAGAGATAAGTGAATGGCCAACTCTGATGAATGTGACTGAGGTAAGGAGTTTTCAAGGGTTTGAAAGTTTTTATAGGAGATTTGTATGAGATTTTAGCATAATCGCAGCACTATTAACCCTTTACATCAAGAAGAATAAAAGATTTTAAGGGAGAGAAGCTCAACAAAATGCATTTAAATTACTCAAGGATAAGCTTACTCATGTTCCAGTATTATCTTTACCTAACTTTCTAAGACTTTGAAATTGAATGTGATGCTGTAGGTATAAGAGTTAGAGTAGTACTTAAGTAAGAGAAAAGACTGATTGCGTATTTCAGTGAGAAGTTAAATGGAGTAAAGTTGAACTATCAAACATATAATAAGCAGATGTATGCATTGGTAAGAGCTTTGGAAACATTGCAGCATTATTTGCGGCAAGGTGTTCTTTATTCATATGAATAATGAGTCTTTGAAGCATCTTAAGAGCTAAGGTAAGACGAGTCATAGACATGTGAAATGGGTATTCTTCGTTAATATTTATGCTTATGTGATTAAGTATAAGGGTAGGAATTGTAGTAGTGGATTCATTGTCTAAAAGATATTCATTACTTACTACATTGAATGCTAGGTTATTGGGCTTTGAGCATGTTATGGGAATGTATGCGAATGATGAAGATTTTGGGTATGTGTATGAATTGATTAAGGGAGGAGTACATGACAAATATTATCAACATGATGGGTATTTATTTTATGTAGATAGGTTATGTACTCCAAAGTATTTCTTGCGATAGTAACTAATCCAAAAGCCTTATGATGGAGGCTTAATAGGATACTATAGTGTCACTAAGATGTTTGTTATTTTGTAGAAACATTCCTTTTGGTTGCACTTGTAAGGGATATGGAGAAAATCATTGATTAGTGCATCAAGTTCAATGAAGCTAAATTAAGAGTCCAACTGGATGGGATTTACATGCCGTTGCTAGTTCTGAATATGCCATGGACAGATGTCTCAATAGATTTTATGTTAAGGTTACCGTGTACTTTGACAGGTAAGGATAGCGAATTCATGGTCGTTGATAGATTCTCTAAAATGGCACATTTTATCGCATGCAACAAAATTAATGATACTAGACATATTGCTAACATATTCTTTAAAAAGGCAGTTAGATCGCATAGTGCATTGAAAACTATAGTGTTTGATTGAGATGCTGAATTTTTGAGTTATTTTTAAAAGACATTATAGTGTAAGTTAGCTAGCCATGGGAGTCAAATTTTAGTGGACCTAGTTCAATCTATATTGAGCACCAAATTACCCATTTCTTTATGGGGCAAACCTTTTTCACGATTGCCCACATCTTGAATAGGATTTCCTCTAAGTTCGTTTCTTCAATCCCACATGAGATGTGGAATGGGAGAAAGCTAAGCTTGAAGCATATCAGAACTTGAGCATGCTTGCAATACCTTAAGAAGAGTAAGACAGATAAGTTAGAGGCCAAGACCATTATGGGTTGCTTTGTGTTATATCTTAAGGATTTTATGGGATATAAGTTCTACCTACTCGAGGATGATTAGATTTTCCTTGGTTATTGGGTTTGTTTTATTAAAGAAGAGTACATTAGAGAAAGTGGTAGAATAATAGTGCTCAATGAGGTTGAGCATGAAGAACAAAGTAGTGGGCCCACATGGAGAATTCCTATTCAAGAACAACCTTATATGACACAACTATGGTGACCATTGTGTAGAATCTCTTCTTCACTAAAGAGAAAAGGTTATCTCTTAAAGAATGAACAAGAGTTGTTTATAATGGGATGTAACGATCATACAGCTAATCATTCTACCTTTGATCAAGCAATAGCAAATAAAGACTCAGCCAAGTGGCTTGAGGTTATGAAATCGAAGATGGATTCTATGCATGGAAACCAAGTGTAAACCTTGGTAAATCCATCTAAGGGAATGGTTCCTATCAGATGCAAGTGGATTTATAAAAGAAAGATTGGTGGTATAATTGGCAAGGTAGAAAGCTATGAGGCCAGGGTTGAGATGAAGTACTATAGTTAAAAGGAAAGAATTGACTCTAAGAAAACCTTCTCACTGGTAAGCATGCTCAAATCCATTTAGATTTTACTTATGATAGCTACACACTTAGATTATGAGATTTGGATGTTAATGTCAAAATTACTTTCCTCAATGAATTGATTATGGAAGATGTTTACAAGGTGTTGAGAATCATTTGGCTTCATTAAGAACAAAGATCAATCTTGAATCTATAAGAAGGTTAGTGGGAGAGTGATTACATTCCTAGTGTAGTATGCTAATGACATACTACTAATAAAGAATGGTATTGGTACATTAAGCTAGATCAAAACATGGTCTTTTTACGCCTTTTCCATGAAAGACTTTAGAAAAGCGATCTACATCTTGGGCATTAGCATCTATAGAGATAGAGCAAAGAGATTGTGAGATTTCTCCCAAGCTTTATACATGGATAAGATATTGAAGAGGTTTAGTATGAAAGGTTGATGTGAGTAATGCCATGTATGGGGCTATATATCGCTTATGACGTAAGTGTTATGAACAAGTTTTAGGTAAGTTTGGTAATTGAGATGCTCTTAAGTGTATCCTGAGGTACTGGATAAGCATTAAGGATATGGTACTTTTAAATAGAGATCGTGATATACAAGTGGATAGTTGGGCTGATTTTCGACTTCCACTTAAATGTGGAAGATGGAAAGTCTATCTACAAACTTTTAACTACAATTAACATAGGAAGAGTTAGTTGGAAGAATTCTAAGCAGAGTGTGATTGTGGACTCCACTGTGGAAGGTTGAGAAAATCGTTGCATGAGATGCCATGAGGGAGGTCGTTTAGATACAGAAGCTTGTACCAAAACTTTAGGTGATTTCACATGTGGATTGGTCGTTGCCACTTTACTGTGGCAACCATGGTGTGATTGCCCAAGTGAAATAATAGAGGTCTCATTAGAAATCTAAACACATAGAGAGGCATGACAATATTATTCAAGAAATCATTGGAAACGATAATGTACCCATGTAGAAAATAGCTTCAACGCACAATATGGCTAACCCACAAGCTAAGCCAATAACATAAGTACTACTTGATTGCCATCATGAGAAGATGGGTATGAGATACCATAGCGATTGACATTAGCAATATTAGCCTTAAAGTGCAAGTGGGAGATTATTAGTGATATGTCCTTTAATGCTAATAGTCATGAGGCATGCTAGGGGTATTATGGTTGTATATATATGCTTTCACATTCATTAATGAAATATTGATTTATTCATATCAATATTTGGGTAAGTTTTCATGCATGTGAATCTTGAATGGCACAAAGTATTGCATGTGCAAATGTAATTAAGTTAAGAAGCCTTATTGATAAGGTTATAAATATAGACATAAGATTAGCTTAGTACTCAATTACTAAAACCAATCTATGAGTCACAGACACTCTAAAAGGTGTTAGAGAGTTAATACAAGTGTAATGTGTATATATGTGTGTGGATGAATCATTGGAGAATAAGCATTCATACAATGATTCATAGAATGAAACAGATGCATAGTGTTCATTCATTACTATCAATGTCTTGCTCCATGACTATATTAAGTGCGTATGGTCCTTAACCTGAGGTGACATGATTATCTTATGCGTATGATGGTCAACATGTCATTAGAGTATTAAGAGCTAAAATCTATCTTGGCATGGAATAGGGTTATGAGCTCAACATGTTGCTTCTTGGATGCATACAGAGGCATGCTTGTGTTTAATAAAGGATTTATCTCCTTGCAGATGAGTAAGGTATTTGTCTTATGTAATTAGTGTTCAATAGACAGAAATTCAAGTTAATATTCGATTGCGCACAAGTGTGTGAATCTTACACTATTACATGGGGATTTCTCGAATGCCTTTATCTTAGTCTTCCTGGCTTCATTAGACCCACCATGTCATGCAACCTCAAACGACACCAACTTTTGGTCTATGCAACCCATTAATTTAACACTCGGAATACATTCCAACCTTATGTGAATGACTCTCTAGGTTCCTCGTTAATTGACAATGAGCATAACTTAAAGGATATAGATAACGTTTAACTTACGGCCTATATCGTAGCTCAATTAAGATGAAGTGAATTGGATCATGATGAATGTTTTTGATCATGACTACCACGTTGTCTAGACCTTTTTATTTTACTTTGACCAATTAAACATGAGTTATGAATTTAGTCAAACTTGTAAATTCAGTCATACGATGAATTGGTGTTTCCTTATTAGACAAACGTTCTTATCAAAACTCCTTTCCGATCACACACTACCTTGGCCAAGGCTTCTATCTCATAGAATACCAACTCTATAGAATAAATGCCATACTCCAATGTAAGGAGAAAAATCCCTTTTTGAAGGCACACGTGCCTTCATATGGATTTGGGTAATAGCACATTGGATTTATGACCCTCTCTCATAATTAGAGAGATGTTGGCCTTTAATACGTTAATAATATGTTGATCATCATGTGCATAAGAAAACCATGTCATTTGAGGTCTAATGTATATGCGGACTTAACACGATCACGACGTAAGATCAATAGTTGAGAGTGAACTTCAAGAATCTACTTTATTCTGCAAGTCATAGTCCAAATGCTCCATTCTCCAATGTCGCATTTAAACACATGTATTCTTAGTATCTCAAACCAAATGACATGACACTCACCATATTTTGTACTAACTCTCTAATACCTTTTAGAATGTTACTTGCGGATAGGTTTTAGTGATTCCGTACTAAGAAAACCTTATATTCTTATTCATAACTCCTTATAAACAAGGCTTCCTAACTTAAACACATGGGTATATATAATACTTCACGCCAATTAAGATTTTCATGCAAGAGAAACTTACTAAAAGATTGATATAGAAATCAATATTTGATTAATAAATTAATAAAACTGCATATACAACTGTCCTCTAGCATCCCTTATTTTCTATTGGTGTTTGAGAGCATATCACTAATAGTAGTGTGCTGTCGCTTGATGTATATATTATGTGCATGATGCATGCGTGATATTCAATAAAAAATTTCACGATTTAAAATTTGGAAAAGGGTTTTCCACAAATGAGAACTTGATGTGGGTGTCAAGATTGAAATTAAATATTTAAGAGTTTTTTAAGGACCTATTATAGGGGCTTGAGCTAAAAGACCTAACGAAGTAGTGATGATGCTTGTGAAAGAGTCTAGAAGGTTTTTAGACCTTTGGAAGTGCTTTAAAGGGGAAGAAGAATATTTTTGAGTGAATTTAGTGCAATGAGAGTTCGAAACAAGCTTTAGAATAGCCTTAGAATTGATCTAAGTTGTAACCCAATCAAACGCAAACACGCAGGATCAATCTAAAGGCCATGTGATCATTTGCAAGCCTGGAACCAACTTCTGTATTTACAATCAGGGAAGGAGTGCTCAATTGTGACCTATATGATTGTAAGTCTTGCAAATGGGGGTCTCTAACTTTATGATCGACAAATCACCCATCTTGTGTGATTGTAAATGCTAGGAACCATGAATATTTTGGTTTTATGATTTGGATGCCCCAGATCGACATTCGGATTGACCATGAAGATGGAATAAAGCAAGAATTAGTTAGGAAATTTCCATTTTCATTTTTTCTTTATTTTTTCAATTTCTATATGGTATTTAGGGTTGCAAAGGATCCTTAAACACTATAAATAGGGCGTTTAGTTATTTGAGGACAACTTTTTAACACTTTGGCTATTACATATAGCTTTTACTTTGTCTTAGAAAATTTGATTGCTTCAATTTTCTTGTGAAAATATCAAATTAAATTATTTTGAGTTCTTCTTGGGTTGATTCATGACCTATATTAACTAGGCATGTTAGTTGTGACTGTCCTTTTCCTTAAGTTCATTGAAGATCGTTATGTTAGGTCGTTCTTCATGATTTGAGCAAGTTAGTTTCATTGGGTCCAACATACATCACCAATTCCATATACTTCTGCACATGTTTCAGTTGGTATCAGAGCCAACTATTTCAAATTCTTATTTGGGCACCAATTTAGGTACCAATTCTATCTTATTTCTTCTGTGTTATTTGTATCGTATTTTTTTTCATATTCTTCATATCTTGTGCCTCATGTGCTTCGTTATCACAATTAAAAAAGGAAAAATGGAAAAAATTATAAATTGGCGTTGAAGTAAAATATGGAAAAATTTGAAATTTTTTATTGAAGTTTGACCTCAAATTGATCTTTGGGTCTAGGAGAACATTAAAAAATCAAAGGATATTGAATTGGGAATAAATTTTTTTTGGGGCCTTAAATTGATATGTTTGTAATTTTTTTGAGGCAAGATTGATTATGTGTGTTTTATATCTTGTTCCGGGTCAATTTTCATGGTTGCGCTCAATCGTGCCTGCCTCCAAGTTAATTGTGTAGCAGCTTTCTATTCTTAGTTGATCCCTCTACTTCAAGATCAATTGTGACCTTGCATTTTCAACTAGGATTGATTCATTCGCATCCAGATAAACTCGTTATGTTATTTTCTTCACTTAAATCAATCCTTTTACTTCTAGATTGATTTTGAAACCCCTAATTTTCATTCATTCACACAAACATGTACGTCACTTGAATTGCTGAAAATTCTTTGAATTTTACGAGGTGGACAAGAGAATTGAATTGGTGAGTATATTATTTGAGTGGATTTGTGTGATACATGAACAAGAGGTTAAAATAGAGTGATTACATCTAATGAGGTGAGAGGGTACCTAAACCTAAACACACTCCATGATCCTAATTTTCTATATCATACACTTTTTATAATTGTGCATCGTTTGATTGATAGCAACTAATGCGATGGTAAAGCTAGCATCCTAGCAACATTCTATTTTTATGATTTGAAGTGACCCAATCCTAGCTAGATTGACCACAAAGGTAGTTGATCGATCCTATTGATAGCTAAATCGATCCCAAATGCCAGAAAAGCCAAATTTAGCTAGGAAATTACCTTTTTAGCTTTGTTAATTTTTAGCAACAACTTACACAAATTTTAGGGTTTAAAAGCTCTTTAAAAATTAAAAATAAGGCCTCAATTAATTTGCAAAGGACCTTTCAACATTTTGTCATTGATAATATAACTTTCTTTGTCCCAGGAAATTTGAGTAACTCAATTTTTCTTACGAATCACAAATTAAATTATTTCAAGTTTCTTAGCAAATTTGGGATGTAACGAATAACATTGCATGTTAATTGTGGCCGTTGATCACTAGAGTTCTTCATCAATTGTTGTGTTCTTGAGTCGCTTTACGCAATTTGTGCAAGTAGGTTGTCGTTGGGTTCTGGCATACGTCGATTTCATATCTTTATACTTCCACACACACGTTAAAGTGGTGATCATACTTCCACAATTGTTAGCGATCAATCATGCATAGGTGTGAATGTATTTGTAGTTGGTTCCCAAGTCAATCGTCCTACTATTGCCAAGGTGCAAATCAGTCTTGTATGATCCAATCTACTACAATCGATCTCAAAATTACCCGATATTTCCATTTTTTTTTTATCTTTTTATGCTCTAATCCACTTTGTACCTACAGTTAGCCACGTTACACCAATGTAAAACATATTTTCACATAATTAAAGCATTTGCATAAATATCACATCAGATACCTATGATTAATCACATTTGAATTATTAGTAGGGCTTTTTTAATTGTTTAATTCTCCTTAATTATTTATCCTTCTTTTTATAAAAGTTATAAAATTTGTCCTACTTGGAAAAGTTTATGAACTATAGCTATCCCCGTGTTCTAGATTTCCCAAAAATATCTTATTTCGGCATTCCTAAAATACAGATTTAGAAAAACAAAATCAGCCATGTTATTAGCCATGTTGTTTGTGAAATTGCGACAATTAATAAAAAATGAATTCAAAGCAATTCCCTAAAAAAATTTTTAAAAAATTAATTTAGATCATGTTTGAACAGTCCAAATTACTTTTGCAAAGTCTTGTAGGGTTTCAATGAGCTTAAGGTTGGATTTTAGAACTTTAAGAAAATAAATCAATAATACAAACGTAGTGCAATAACATACCAAATTCATTCCACATGTGCCATACAACATGCATAAACTGAGCAGCGCCAAAGATAATTGAAAAGAATGTACATTTGGAATCACATTCTAATGGACACACTTGGATTCTTAAATTTTGACCTTCAAACTTCAATCTCTAATTTGTCAACACAGTTGTTGTGATGACAAGCACCTTCCACATTTTACAAAACAATTTTTGCAAGGCTCTAATATATACTTCTTTGGGTTAGAAAGTTTTTGGTGACAAGAAGAGATGGAGAGGGTGGTTAGGATGACTTCTCTTCTTGCTTAGAAGGTGGCACACGAAAATAATTAAAGTTTTCATACTTAGAACTCTTGTAAAACATATAAGACATTGTCACATTCTAGTTATGAGATTCGTAGGGTTACTACATGAACCTTTAATAATTACTAGCTCATGCACCCTTCAACTATTAAACTCTTTAATAATTATAGCCTTCAACTCTTAATTATTAATCTTTATTAATAATTAAGGCCCATCTAATCTCTCAATTGTTAATCATATTAATAATTATGTTTTAATGGAATTATAACCTTCAGTTTAATTAATCTCATTAATTAAATCAAAGGTTATCATGCTCCTAGTTGATAATCACATTATTAACAAACGTGATTAATGTCAAATAATTCCATTTGTGTCTTGTTCCTTTAATTTAATTAATCCCTTTAATTAAATTAAAGTTCCATTATACTTCTAATTAATGATCTCATCACTAACAAATATCATGATAATTTATTTAATTTAATCTAATAGACACCAAACAAATTTGCTATCCACCAACTTAACAATTATCATATACAACAATATTTTATGTGTGACTCTATAAACTCATCCTTAATCAACAAGTATAACTTCAAAAATATGGGTAATGTCTAACCTACGGCCCATATTGTAACCCAACTAAAATAAGGTGAAATGGATCATAATGAACCCTTTTGATCGTGAGTACCAAGCAATATAAACTTCTTGTTTTACTTCTTCCCAACTGAGTGAGAGTAAAAAATTTAGTCAAACTCACAAATCCGATCATATAATGAATTGGTGTGGCCTCATGAGATTAAGTTTCTGTCAGAAACTCTTTTTCAATCACACACTATGTTGGCTAAGAATTTCTATTTAATAGAGCACTTATAGTGTAGGACAAACACTTTGCTTACTTGTAAGGGGACAAATCTCTTATTGAATGCACATATGCCTCCATGCACACTCTAATAATAACACATTAGGCTCACAACCTTATCCCATATTAAGATAGAGACACGTCTGTCATGTGCACAAGGCAACCATGTCATCTCAAATTTAAGGTTCACGCATATTTAACACAATCATAAAGTAGGAAATTAATAGCAAAGAGTAAATTCCATACGTCTACTTCATTTTGCGAGTCATTATCCAAGTGCTCATTTTGTAATGACGCATCCATACAAATGTGTTCTCAGTATCTCATATTGAACGGCATGATACTCACCGAAAAATATAAAGTGTGCAAGTCGTACTAGCTCTGTAATTCCTTTTAGAGTGTCTATAACCTACGTATTAGTTTTAGTAATTGAATACTAAAATAGTCTTGTGTCTATATTCATAACTCTTTATGAATAAAGCATATTAACTTAATTACATGAGTACATGCAACACTTTAAGCCATTCAAAATTTACATGCATAAAAATTTACTCCATTGAAGTAATAATTGAAGCATTTAAGGAGTAGTAGTTCAGTCAATAATATGGCACAATAAATGTAAATTAAAGAAGAATTAAATTTATTAACATGTAATGAATTATTTTTTTAGTAATTAAGATAATTAATTTTAAATATTATGTATTATATACTAGTAGATGGTGAATTGTAGCTGCACACGAAATTTTTCTTAATTCTTTAATTTATTACGGTAAAAGTTCAATTCATTTACCAACTATCAAGTTGTTCTTTGGAGATGGTTGTTTAAGTGGTGAGGAGTTTCTGCATCCCTTCACATCAAAATCCAAGCACACCAAACAAATCTAAGTACATTTAGTTACTACTCCCAACTCAAGTTACAATGTACCTGTCTCAATAACTATAGTAGAAGCAACATGAAGAATTGATAAAGGATCATCTATAGTAATGAAAGATGACCAAAACAACAAGTGATAACCTGAATAAAACTAGACTTTATTTGAATTAATTTATGTTATCTTGTTCAAAATTTTCAATCAAAAAGAAGAAACTTGTCTATCTTATGTATTGCAGCTACTGTAGGATGAAAATAAGTGCAAAGAAAGAGAAATAAACTCATTTGAAGGAATCAAACTAATGAAATGCAAGCTTGTGGGCTAATACAATTCTTGAACAAAGACTATACACCTAAACCGTCACTTAAGTGAACTGCTAATGAGAGGGTAGGTGAAAACCAATGGAATTCTGCCGCCTATCGCCTCCTTGTTGCCTAAGTGAAACCCAAGTGATAGTTTAATTTTGGCCTATCACCTGGCCTTTGCCTAGGCAACAGCGAAGTGACCAGCATCGCTTATTCCATCACTTGGACGTTGGAATAGATGATAGTTCATATTTTTATACAACTACCCCTCAGACCAATGGATGGAACTCAATAAAATGAGCAAAAACTTAAGGAGTTTGGGTGGCTAAGGCTTAATCCTATAAATAGGGGGGCATGTTCTACAAGCAAAAGGCATCTGAGAAAGAATAGAATTCATATAAGTTTTGAATTGTATCATTCTTGTATTCTTAGTTGTAATAGTAGAGAGTAGGAGTGGAGTTTGGTATCTTGTAATAGATAGAACGAAATGAGGAAGCAAGGAATTGTTGCAAGAAGGGAGTTCCAAATATGAGATGAGTTGTGATTAATCCTGCCTTATGAACTTAATGTATTTAGATATTCAAGCAAATGAGTAAGGGCTTTGTCATCAATTTAAATTCAATTGTCTTTTCTTATTTTATTGTGATCAATTTTTTATCCTTTCCCCCCTTCTTCTTCTTCCTTCCTTGTTTTTTTATTTTTATTTTTGACTTAATTTGTAATTATAACAGAAGTAAAGCCACAAGTTAAGTAATTTGATCACAATTGTGAATTGGGGCTTATAATAGAGTAAAGGTTCCACATTCACAAGAAATCAAAGTTAATTCATAAATTTCATTTCCAATTGAATTAATTCTAAGATAATTCAATTGAAGCTTTAGAATGACTTGGGAAAGTATACTAAGGATTTAAGGACTAAAACTATCCCTAAAATAAGAAAATAAAATTGATAATTGATTTAATTGGTAATAAAGTTCTTGCATGTTTGTTGTGTATTGCTATTAAATTCTATATCTTGTTTTATTCATCTGACTCCTCTCTACTCTATTTAATTTAGTTAAAATTTATTTTAATGTCTATTGACCTATTATTACCTTTAAATATTCACTTAATTAAAACTCAATATTATTCAACAACATTCTTACTCCTTATAGATATGACAATCTGATTTCCCTATATTACTCGTGTGACCATTGTATATTTGAAATATATTGCATTTAAAATGCATCTAGTTTTTGATGGCGTTTTTGGGGAGTAATGAGTGTGTTTTTGTGTTTTAATTAATTATTTAATTTTTCCTTTTCTTGTTTCATCCTTTTATTGAATGCACAGATCTAAAAGTGAAGAATTAGTGCCATTTGATAATAAAATTGAACGAAGTTTGACACAACTAAGGGCATTAAACAAAAAAAAATTAGATGAAGTAGTTCCACAACAGTAGTAGCCCAGAGCCATAAGGGATTTTATTCAACTAGTAATAAATAATTAGATGATTGGGGTGGTAAGACCTTCTATTAATGTTAATAATTTTGAACTTAAACTAGCTTTAATAAGTGTGGTACAATAAAACCAATTTAGTGGATGACCACTTGATAACCCACATACTCATTCATCTATTTTCTGGAAATATGTAATATGATAAGGTATTATGGTGTTTTTGATAATGCCATTACATTAAGATTATTTTCATTTTCTTTGAGAGATAGGACTAGATCATAGTTACAAAGTTACCACTAGGTAGTAACATTGAACGATATGGCAAATAAATTTCTAGCTAAGTTCTTTCCACTATAAAAAATTGCACAATTAAGAACTGAGGTACGCCCTTTTAGGCAGTTGGATGGAGAAACATTATTTGAAGCATGGCAAAGATTTAAAAAATTACTTAGAAAATGCCACACGGTTATCCTAATTGATTACAAATTCAATTATTTTATAATGGAATAAATGGGCAAACTCAAACTATTTTAGATGTAGTTGCTAGTGGATCTTTGATGGCCAAATCAGCGAATGAAGCTTGGGAGTTATTATAAAACAGGTCCAATAATGCTTATCAACGACCATCTGAATGTGGAAGTACTAGAAAAAATTGCTGGAGTGCTTGAATTAGATGCTTTTGCCCCTTTGGCTATAAAAGTTAATTTATTAACAAAGAAAATTAAAAACATGCAAACTAATTCATCTTCAATTATCCCGTAGGTATGTGACATGTGTGCAGGGTCTCATCGCACACATGAATGTCAAGTTGGAGACAACCAATTTGGAGAAGTTAATTACGTGAACAATATTTTATAAATTATTGTAAAAAAGTACATATAAAACTACAATATCTTCTAATATCCCTCATTAACTATTAGTGTTAGAGGACATATCACTAATAGTAACAGCTACAACTACACCAATTTTTGTCGCACTAGTATTTAGCACCACGTATTTAACTACCATTGCTAATAGACCTCATTAACATTCCCACTACAACTCGAGGACTAGTAGATTACGTGGCTGATAGTGATGAGTAGGAAACAAGACCGCCTCTTGTCTCTTAAGTGACCTTTATCTTTCCCCTTTTTGTTTATAGCTTGATTGTATAACACACTAAGGACAATGTGCACTTAAAGAGTGGAGGAGAGGAAAGTTTTAGTATTCTTATTGTATTGGACTTGTTGGGAGATATGGATTGATATTTTTCATTCTCTACTATATATTTGATTTTTGATGTATTTGCGATATAAGGGGAGTGACATTTTGACCTATACTAGGCATTTTACTCCTATTTTACTTGGATGATGATTCTCAAACTGGAACTTGATGATGTTCAATGAAGGGAAATATTTGAAATATTGATGCATGAGTTAGATTGTGAAAGGCTTACGTTAATGAATAAATTGAATTGTGGTTCTTTGGCATAAACTATGTTATGCATGTTGGATAATAAAATATGATTTTGCTCAAATGTTGTTGTTGAAATTGACTTGTCAATGATGATAAATGATAAATGAGTGCATGACTAGATAGCATTTTAACCTTCATTATAGCTCACACTTTGAGTTATTATATACATGAATCTAAAGTACATTGTGTCCCTATATTTTTTGAACATAAAACCATGACTATTTTCTTTAATGTTACCTTAGGAACATACATTGATAATTAACCTTAGAAACCTAACCAACCGTATAACTTAATGTGATTACCTTCTAAAGTGAGATTTTATGTACATTAGATGAGAAATGATATAGGCAACTTTTAGACCATTTATTTCTTTTTGTACCACCTATATATAATTTTCCATTAGGTCCCTCATTGAACCTTGTCAGTTGAGAGGATGGCACCAACCTTTAATACGATATTCTTTTCTTTGGAACTCATAAACCTATCTACCTTTTTAAAGCTAGAATATAATTATCTATCTTGAATCTAAAAACTTGGTTTCAAATGGCAATGATTTGAAAAAATGGAAAGTATGAAAAAAAGAAGTTGAAAAGTAATAATATTTATATAAAATAATAGAGTTGACAAAATATTCTACTTTGCCAGGTTGAGTTACTTGGTAACTAGGGTTATGCATCACCAATATTGAACTTTGCATAAAACATTAATTAGAGGTGCTAGACACTTCGAGAAAGAAGTGTTGACTAGTGAAGCAGCTTGAAGGTTGTTTAAGTGTTGAGTAATTGGGTTGTGCATCACTAATGTTCATACTCCTATAAAAAAGGTGCTAGACATTTCGAGAAAGAAAGGAAAAGGCCTAAGGAAAACATAGGGATAGAGAGAAAAAAAATTATTATTATTTATTTTGGTGACCAAGTTCCCTTCTTATGACTGTTATTTTATTGGTATAACTGTCTTTTGTTTTAAACCCCCTGAAAGTCCTATTGGTCTCTGGACAAATATTAGGGGAGAATGGTAAGATTATTAAGCCTATAGGGTTAGTTACATTTGAATTCTACATAATATTAGAGTTTAATAAGAGTTAATGTCTACCTAAATTTGGTCACATTTAGGAAGTATGATTGGTTTACTCACTCTTTCACGTAGTAGGCTTCTATACGATGGAACCTTTATTAAATTCAAAGTTGTGAGTGTATTTGAGATGCGAGTTAGCTATGTCCCTTTGATATTTAAGATGAGTTATTTGTCAACATTATATTTTTTTAGGCATGAATGAATCGAATCATGTAAACATGACATTGCATACATGTGTAGTTTGATGCACTTACTTGCAGGGGGAGCAAGGATTAAAAAAGGGGGAATTTGATAATTCACATTCAATCATAATAATTTGATTTGATAATTGCACCTCAAATGCTTAAATTATATAGAATTATGTCTTGCATTAGTTCAAAGTGGCTAATTGCCAGTGGAATGGAGCACAAAATGATGAAAGAAATGGGAAAAAACAGACATACAATCGATCATGAAGTGCATCGCGATTGATTTGGAATACTCAAGATTGAGCAGGATCAATTTAGTATGAATGAAGGACAGAGTGATTGACCCAAAAATCTTATAGAATTACAATCAGATACTTTGCGATTGATGCATGTCAATCACAACACCACAGCATCGATAGAGATTGATATGCTAAAGATGAAGATCGATCGAAGAACCATTTGAAATACGATTTAGAATGTCGTAGATTGATAGATATCGGTCTAGATCCTCTCAAATAGAAATAGAGAACGAAGCAACTAGAAAGATTGTTACAATCACCTTCTTCTAGAAGGATCATCTATAAAGCGATTCGTTTTGTTTGTATTCAGACAAAAAGCTGACCTAGGTGTTATGGGTATCATTTTGTTCACATCTTAGATCTAGGAATTTTCTCATCTTCCATAAAGGTGCCACAAACGCTCCATGAATAATTTAGATTGATCTGGTCAATGAAAATTCAAAAAAAAAAAAAAAAAGATAGGGGTTTAAGCACTAGACAACCCAAATTCCTCTAGGACTATAAAAAAGCCTTTGGAAACAATTATAGAAGGGGGAGAGTGCCATTTTTGAGAGAAAAACTTGAAAAAATATTGTCCAAGCAACGCAAGATCACGAAGAAGATTTTGAGAAGAAATTTGAGGAGATTGTAAGGGAACGTGCAAATCAACAATCTGATGATAATCACGTGAGTTTTTCTTTTCTTTTGTTCTTTACTACTTTCAAAAATTAAGTTGAATAAATTTTTGATGAGATTAATTAAGAATATGTCAACCTAAAATTTTAGAGCTTAGGAATCATTCAAATGAATCCAAACTATGATTTGATTTATTCTATTTAGTTTTAATACAATATTTTCTGTTCAATTATTTGTATTACTTGTGCCAGATTCTAGTTATATTTATGTGATTGGATAATCAGTTATATATGAGATTGTGGATTTGAGAGAGTCAATTTTATATATTAAAACTAAGGTACATACATCAAGTAAAATTTTGAATCAAGAAACCAATGAATCTTAAACAATCAAAATTTTGTGACTAACTCCATGTGTATAGAATGAGATGAGATCGAGAGGAGATTCTTATTTAATTTACTTCAGTTTCCATTTGACATTAAGGATAGGTAACGGAAATAAAATTGAAAACTTTGATTAATAATTGGATGAATGAGTGTTAAAACTGGTTGAATATTTAAATTTAGGAGGGAGAAGTGAGATTGATTTCCTAGATTTCTGTATACTAATTGTCTTTCTATTATCATGTGTCTCGACGAATAAATAATTGCTTGCTAGCTTATTTTTCTAATCATTATTATTATTATTGTATGACTTGAATTTGGGATTTAGTAGTAGTGGTAGTAGTTGGTATACTTCGATTATTGATCCTGTTAGACAACATTGGTGCTTATCGTGACATTATAACTTGACACTGTGTCCTTGTTCTTTCCTACAAATTCTATTTTCAAGCAATCAAATGCAGGTTTACTAAAATATTATATTCTAGAGAAACTAAAAAACTATGGTAGTAAGAATTAAGTTAGGAAGTAATAAAGAACGGTTTTTATAATAATCATATTACTACATTTCTTACAGCAAATCATATATAATTTTGTAGCCGTTTTCTGAATACAGCTATACATTTCTTACGGTAAACATTAATCCAATTTCAGTTTGTAGAACCTGTTGACAGTAAAGGAAATGTGGAAATCCTTATTTTAAGGTGAATACTTCAAATGCTGAACTCGCATGTTCATTCGGATATAAAGAAAGAACGACAGAAGAGAAGTGTTTGATCACCCGCCATTGTAGATTGCTCAACGGATATCAGGGTTCGCTAATTATAAACGTGAAGGGGCCTCTAAATAGCAGAGACCTTCTAATTATCTGGAATTCCGAAATTGTGTTGGTTATTTGCGTCGGGGCCTCAAAATGAAGGGAGGATTGTCGCAAGGGCAAAGATAGAAGTATTAGGGAGAGGGATAGAGAGAGATTTTCCACTCTCGACCTTTCTTCCCGAATTTGGGTTCCTCTTTCCGTTTAAAAAATGGCCTCTGATTTTTCTTTGGAAGCGATCAAGAATGAAACGGTTGACTTAGTAAGTGCGATGTTTTTTCTTGCCAAAATATGTTGCATAAAATGATGGACTCGCTGATGGAGTGTCTTGGTCTATGCAGGAAACTGTATCCCTTGAGGAAGTGTTCAATCAGTTAAAATGTCCGAGAGAGGGCTTGACATCTGAAGGAGCCAGAAGGCTGGAGATTTTTGGCCCCAACAGACTCGAGGAGAAGAAAGAAAGCAAAATTCTCAAATTCCTTGGCTTTATGTGGAATCCTCTATCATGGGTTATGGAGGTTTCTGCCATCATGGCCATTGCTTTGGCCAATGGAGGGGTAAAATTTAGGTTTCCACTTTTCCTTGTTTCTGTTTTGGTCGTCTTTTCGTCCAAGTATCTCCTTTTTTCTTTTTTCTTTTTCCTTTCCTAAGGGAGTAATATGGAAATTGCGGGAATGAAATGAAAATTAACCGTGTGAACATGCAGGGCAAGCCTACTGACTGGCAAGATTTTGTGGGTATCGTTTCGTTGCTTCTCATCAACTCAACCATAAGTTTCATCGAAGAAAATAATGCAGGAAATGCTGCTGCTGCCCTCATGGCTGGCCTTGCTCCAAAAAATGTTTCGTTCCTTATTCGGTCAATCTTGATTTGATGGGTGGTGGATATCATGTGATTGATTTTGTTAACAAAAGGTTTGAGAGATGGCCAGTGGAGAGAGCTAGAAGCTGCAATCCTGGTTCCGGGAGACTTGATCCGTGTCAAGCTAGGAGATATCGTCCCAGCCGATGCTCGTCTCTTGGAGGGTGATCCCCTCAAGATTGATCAATCTGCGCTCACCGGGGAGTCCCTGCCTGTTACCAAGAACCCTGGTGATGTAGTGTTCTCTGGTTCCACCTGCAAGCAGGGTGAAATCGAGGCAGTGGTAATCGCCACCGGTGTCCACACTTTCTTCAGCAAGGCCGCCCATCCTGTTGATAACACCAACGATGTGGGACACTTCCAAAAGGTAAATCGATCTGGATATCCTTTTATCAAACTCAAGTTGTCTTTACACTTTAAAATATATACATCTTGACCCTGTTGTTCATCTGATCAGGTGTTGACTGCCATTGGGAACTTCTGCATCTGCTCCATTGCTGTGGGCATGGTGATTGAGATTCTAGTGATATACCCCATTCGGCACAGGAGTTACAGAGATGGAATTGATAATCTACTTGTGCTGCTCATTGGAGGTATCCCAATCACCATGCCAACAGTCTTGTCTGTGACAATGGCTATTGGATCTCATCGGCTATCCCAGCAGGGTGCCATCACCAAGAGAATGACTGCCATTGAGGAGATGGCTGGCTTGGATGTGCTCTGCAGTGACAAGACAGGAACCCTTACCCTCAACAAGCTTACAGTCGATAAATCCTTAATCGAGGTAATCGCCAAGATTATGGACAAGCATACTCTCGTCTTGCTTGCTGCCAGGGCTTCCAGGATTGAAAACCAGGACGCAATTGATGCTCCCATTGTAAACATGCTAAGTGATCCCAAGGAGGTACCTAAAATTCTTGTAGCGATGATCTTCTGACTCTTCACTTTTGAAAATTGCACTACTTCATAACTGTGGTGCTTTGCGGCAAACCTTTTCAGGCAAGAGCTGGCATCACGGAAGTACACTTCTTGCCCTTCAACCCAGTGGACAAGTGCACTGCAATCACCTATTACGACGCCAATGGAGACTGGCACAGGTTCAGCAAGGGTGCTCCCGAGCAGGTAAGCACAATCCTAAACTATTAAGTTATATACTCGTGGCTGTTCTTTCGTTCAACTCTTCATGCCTGACATTTTTACATTTTTTTTTTCTTATCGAAATTTTAGAGATCGTCGAGCTTTGCAAACTCAAAGGGGAAGATGCGAAGAAGGTTCATGAGATCATTGACAATTATGCAAACCGCGGTCTTCGGTCTCTTGGGGTTGCGCGGCAGGTGAGTTAGGGTGTCCGGTGAAGTTTAAATAAACATATGTATATTATTAACAATTTGATACTAATTTAATTGCACCTGACATCACAAATTCACAATATTGCTTTTAGGTAATAAATTACACTATTACCATTGATTAAAATGACTAAACGCACCTAACTATAGTTACTTTTTCCTATAGTATATATGTATACTTATATTTTCATGAAAGCAACACATTTATCTGCATATTGTGCCAATCATGCTTGATTATTTTATTATATTTTTCTCTCCTTTTTCTTCTCTCTTTCCGTTTAATTTTTCAATTTTATTTTTTTTTCTCTTAAATATTTTCTCTTTTCAAATTTTATTTTATCATTTTCATTTAATCATGTCAAATATTCCCTATACATTTATATATATCTTATACATAATTTTTGGTTGGCACAAAGTTAAATTACTTGTATACTCCTAAACTCTATAAATACAATGAAACGACAATAACTGCCCAAGAAAGCCAGTACTAAATTGAGTTAAAATTACAATAAATAAAATAGCTGAAATAAATATCGAAGTAATTAAGGGAAAAAGTGTAAGGAAATAGTAGTAAGTGAAAAAAAATGCCTTGATTTTTGCCAATATTATTACATATAAAGTAAACTATGTAACTATTTTGTAAGTTTATCTTATATGAATCTAACACACACAAGTCAAAATTAATAATACTATATTATTATGCAATAAGACTTTTTGGTTGAATTTTAAAATTAGACAATCATCCTTGACTTCTTTTTCTTGGCTTTCTCTATCATTTTTTTTCTTTTCTTTTAAATTATTGTTTCTGTTTGTTTTGCTCTCTTTTTTTTTTTTTATATTCTTTCTATTGTCTGATGATATAATAAATACTAGCAAAAAATAAGACACTGTAGTATGTAAATTTATTTATAGATTATAATAGTATTATATTTAAAAGAATAAAAATTTATTAAAATTAAAAGTACAGAAATAGAAAAATAAAAGATGTTATATTTTTAACACTGATTTGTGTGTGGGCCATACAGACTATTCCAGAGAGAACAAAAGAAAGTGCTGGTGGACCCTGGGAATTTGTTGGTTTGTTGCCTTTGTTTGACCCTCCAAGCCATGATAGTGCAGAGACCATTAGAAAAGCTCTTGATCTCGGAGTCAACGTGAAGATGATCACTGGTGACCAGCTTGCCATTGCTAAAGAGACTGGTCGAAGACTTGGCATGGGCACCAACATGTATCCATCTTCTTCCCTTCTTGGACAAAGCAAGGATGAGTCCATTGCTGCAATCCCTGTCGATGAGCTCAGTGAGAAGGCTGATGGCTTTGCCGGTGTCTTCCCAGGTAACCACAAATATATATATATATATATATATATGAGAAATTAAAATGAAAAAAAAAAACACGCACGGAACTTTATTAAGTTCCGACTGGGTCAAAAGTAACACCTTTTTTCTTGGCGTGTAGAGCACAAATATGAGATCGTGAGGAAACTGCAAGAGGGGTCACATCTGTGGTATGACTGGTGATGGTGTGAATGATGCGCGAGCACTTAAAAAGACAGACATTGGCATTGCAGTGGGCGATGCAACAGATGCTGCCAGGAGCGCATCGGACATTGTTTTGACCGAGCCAGGACTTAGTGTGATTGTGAGTGCGATGCTGACAAGCCGAGCCATATTCCAAAGGATGAAGAATTACATCATCGACGCGGTTTCCATCACCATCCGTATCGTGATGGGGTTCATGCTAATTGCCCTTGTCTGGAAGTTTGACTTCTCACCTTTCATGGTTCTGATCATTGCGATCCTCAATGATGGAACCATCATGACCATCTCTAAGGACAGGGTGAAGCCATCTCCTCGGACCGATTCTTGGAAGCTCAAGGAAATCTTTGGAAATGGAATTGTCCTCGGATCATACTTGGCTATCATGATGTGATCTTCTTTTACTTGGCATCAGACACGGATTTCTTCTCTGTAAGTTGTGTCATGCAAACCGTCGTTTCCAAGTAACAATCAGAAATTTCATCTATTAATCTACTGCACGTCGCTTGTAGAAAACATTTGGTGTGAGACCCATCAACCACAATCATGATGAGCTTAATGCTGCTACCTTCAAGTGAGCATTATCAGCCAAGCACTTATCTTTGTGACGAGGTCACGAAGCTGGTCATTCGTGGAACGTCCTGGCATCTTGCTCGTCAGTGCTTTCTTGATAGCCCAGTTGGTGACTCCCCCCACTGTAACAGAACACTGATTATCCAGTTCGTTGTTTCAAGTTTACGAAATTGTACGAATTGTGAGATTTCAGGTGGCTACAACTATTGCCGTATATGCTGACTGGATATTCGCAAGAATTCAGGCATCGGATGTGTTGGGAGAAATGGACTCTAAAACAGAAAGGAACTTTTAAAACGTGGTACTTTATATTTGAGTGTGTATAGTACAAAAGAAAGAAACAAACAACAAAGGGGAGGGAGGAACTTAAACTCTTCAAAAACAACCTCACAAGGAACACTCCTTTTACACACACTCACACACTCAATTCATGCACTTGAACTAATGCTAAAGCTTGCCAAAACCTCCTCTATTTATAGTTGAAAGCCCTGCACTCGATTGACCACATTTGAAGGTACCTACCCCTGCACCCGATTGGCCATGTTTGGAGGCACCTACCCCCGCACCCGATTGGCCACGTTTGGAGGCACCTACCCCCGCACCTCATTGGTCATAACCTTTGGCTTGTTCTTGTTGGTTAAAATGGGTGGCTCTTAGTGTATAAATAGCCACAAACCTTAACATTCCTCCCCCTTTGTTGCTATTTATAAACTTTCTTGTAACCCTGCAACTTCTTTGCATGTGTCAGTCTTCTCTCTGGGCAACGCCTTAGTTAACATGTCTGCTCCGTTATCATCTGTATGGATCTTTTGCAAACTTACTTCTTTTTCTTCCAAGGCTTGTCGAATCCAATGATAACGAACATCAAAATGCTTGGACCGGGAATGGAATGTTGAATTCTTATTTAGGTGGATCGCACTCTAACTGTCTCAATGGACAGCATATTTCTCTTGGCTCCATCTTAACTCTTGAAGGAACTCCTTCAACCAAATTAATTCTTTGCACGTCTTGGTTAGTGCAATGTATTCTGCCTCTGTACTTGAAAGTGCAACACATTTATGGAGTTTACTTTGCCAAGATACAGCAGCACCTGCAAAGGTTATTAAATAACCAGAAGTAGATTTTCTTGAATCAACATCACCTGCCATGTCTGCATCAGAATATCATTCAAGAACAGGCTTATTCCTTCCTCGAGTATAGCAAAGTCCAAGTTTGATTGTTCCTTTTAGATATCTCAAAATCCACTCATCAGACACAGCATTCCAATGTTCCTTTCCGGGATTTGACATGTAACGGCTTACTTGTCCAACTGCATAAGCTAGGTCTGGCCGGGTGCAAACCATTGCATACATTAAGCTTCCAACAGCTGAGGCATATGGTATCTTACTCATATATAGCTTTTCATCTTCACTGCTTGGACACTGCTTCGAACTCAACTTGAATTGTCTTCCCAGTGGAGTTGTCACTGGCTTTGCATTTTCCATCCTGAACTTTCCAACCATCTTTCTGATGTAGCTTTCTTGAGAGAGCCAAATCTTACCATTTGGTCTATCTTGTAGAATATGCATACTCAAGAGTTTCTTTGCTGGTCCCAAGTCCTTCATTTCAAAGGACTTATTCAACTCTTTTTTCAACTTGTTAATCTTGTTTAGATCATGACCAATAATAAGCATATCATCAACATACAATAAAAGAATGATAAAATCATCATCAAAATTCTTAATGTATACGCAATGATCACTACTTGTTTTTCTAAAACAATGATTAGCCATGAAGGAGTCAAATTTTTTGTACTATTGCCTCGGAACTTGCTTTAGTACATAAAGGCTTTTCTTAAGCCGACAGACTAAATTTTCTTTACCTTTCACTTGGAAGCCTTCTGGTTGCTCCATAAAAATTTCTTCTTCAAGTTCTCCATTTAAGAATGCTGTTTTCACATCAAGTTGTTCTATCTCCAAGTCCAAACTTGCAGCTAATCCAAGGACAACTCGAATAGAATTCATTTTCTCAACAGGAGAGAAGATTTCATCAAAATCAATGCCATATTTTTATTCAAAGCCTTTAACTACTAACCTTGCCTTATACCTTGGTTGAGAACTTCCTTCAACCGTCTTTAGCTTGAATACCCATTTGTTTTCGAGTGCCTTTCTTCCCAGAGGTAAACTTATCAAATCATAAGTCTGGTTTTCATAGATGGACTTCATTTCTTCTTCCATCGCCCTTCACCATTCTTTTCTATTTTTGTCATTTACTGCTTCTTCAAAGGATTCTGGTTCACCATCTTCTGTCAGCACAAGGTATTCAGTTGGATTGTACCTTATTGATGGCCTCCTTTCTCGTTCAGACCTTCTTGCAGGTTGAAGCGGAGTTGCAATGGTTTCAGCTTCATGCCTTTCTTCTATGTTTTCTCGTGGGACTTCAACTCCTTGTTGAACTTGCTGGAAGGGAGGATCCTTTACTGGAATTTCTTCAGTAGTCCTGTTCTTATTTTCTTTCTTTACATCTTCAATAGTTTGATTTTCAAAGAAAATAACATCCTGACTTCTTATTATTTTCTTTTCATTAGGGTCCCACAATCTATATCCAAATTCTTCATGTCCATATCCCAAAAAGATGCAATCTCTTGATTTAGGATCGAGTTTATTCCTTTCATCCTTTGGGATATGAACAAATGCCCGACACCCAAAAACTTTTAAATGCTGCAAATTGATAGACTTACCAGACCATACCTTTTCTGGAACATCTCCATTCAAAGGAACTGAAGGCGAAAAATTGATCAAATCAACAGCTGTCCTCATAGCCTCTCCCCAAAACGGATTTGATAGCCTTGCATGTGATAGCATAGCTCGAATCCTTTCAGTAATGATTCGATTCATTCTTTCAGCAACGCCATTTTGCTGCGGGGTCTTTGGAACAGTCTTCTCAAACCGGATCCCATGGCTGTTACAATATTCTTCGAATGGTCCTCGGTATTCTCCACCATTATCAGCCCGAACACATTTTAATTTAAGGCCCATTTCTTGTTCAATCCTTTTATAAAAATTTTTGAAAGACTCCAAAACTTGATCCTTTGATTTTAATGCATAGGACCAAACTTTTCTAGAAAAATTATCAATAAAAGTCACAAAGTACAAAGCACCACCAATTGTTCTTTCATTCATTTGACAAACATCAGTATGTACAAGCTCAAGGGATTTTTCTTTCCTTGTAGGGGGTATTTTTTGAAAGTAATTCTTTGTTGTTTCCCTTTTATACAGTCGGTACAAGGTATGAAATCAAATTTTTCAAATTTTGGCAAATAATTATTTTTAGCCTAAATTGACATACCTTTTTCACTCATGTGCCCTAGCCTTTTGTGTCACAACTCCATTGATGATTCCACCACTGCACAAGCATTACTATCAATTTTTGCATCAGTAATATAGAGGGTATTTACCTTTCTTCCTTTGGCAATAATCAAATTGCCCTTTGTTAACTTTCAAATTCCACCAGTGAAATGACTAGAGAACCCTTCATCGTCCAACTTTCCCGTAGAAATTAAATTCAACCTCAGGTCCGGTACATGCCTCACATCTTTCAGCTTTCATTTGCATCCCAAGGCAGTAGTTATTAAAACATCACCAAAACCATGAATTTTACAGGTGCCACTATCACCCATTTTTACAAAACTATTTTCTATAGGATGATAAGAAGAGAAGAACTCCTTATACGAAGTAACGTGGTAGGAAGCCCCTGAGTCAATCACCCAAGAGAAATCTTGAAAGGTAAAGTTCAAGGAATTTTCATCACTTACAATTATCACATCTCCATCTGAAGCTGTGGCTGTAGTTTCTTCGAGCACGTTCTCTTGTTTCTTTTGCTCCTCTTTTCCTTTGTTAAAATCCTGTTTCCAATTCCAACAATCCTTTTTGATGTGGCCTTTCCTTTTACAGTAAAAACATTTAACTTTTTTTCTACTAACAGACTTACCTCTTGAGTGTCCTCTTCCTCGATTTGGTCCTCGACTTTGGCTTCGTCCACGTCTTCCATATTTTTCAAAAACCAAAGCCTCACCTTCAATTTCTTGTCCAAGCTCTTTCCTCCTTGTTTCTTCGTTGAGTAGAGCTTCCTTTATCATATCCAAGGTCAAAACTCCATTTGGAGTAGAGTTAGAAATAGTAACAAACAAGGTTTCCCAACTATCAGGCAATGAACTAAACAACAAAAGAGCTTGAACCTCATCATCCAAATTTAATTTCAAAGTTGCACAATGATTAATTAACCCTTGAAAATCATTTAGATGCTCTGACATACTAGAGCCCTCCTTATAACGAAGACGAGTAATTTTCTTTAACAGTGAAGTTTTGTTTAAACCATGTTTCCTTTCATACATTGCTTCAAGTTTCTTCCACAAAACATCAGCTCTTGTTTCTTTAGAAACATGATTAAAAACACTTTGATCAATCCAAGCATGAATTTGACCTACCGTTTTTCTGTGCATCCTTTCCCACTCGGCATCAAACTTACCTTTGGGTTTTGTAGCGTCTCCAAGCACTGGATCCCACAGGTCTCATATGATCAAGTGGTCCTCCATTCGAGGCTTCCAAATAGCATAGTTGCTATGATTCAACTTGATCATGGTACCGGTTGATTCCTTTATTGCTCCTTGAATTATAAAAATGATAGAACTTGGCTCTGATACCACTTTGTTGGGAGAAATGGACTCTAAAACAGAAAGGAACTTTTAAAACGTGGCACTTTATATTTGAGTGTGTATAGTACAAAAGAAAGAAACAAACAACAAAGGGGAGGGAGGAACTTGAACTCTCCAAGAACAACCTCACAAGGAACACTCCTTTTACACACACTCACACACTCAATTTATGCACTTGAACTAATGCTAAAGCTTGCCAAAACCTCCTCTATTTATAGTTGAAAGCCCTGCATTCGATTGGCCACATTTGAAGGTACCTACCCCTGCACCCGATTGGCCACGTTTGGAGGCACCTACCCCCGCACCCGATTGGCCACGTTTGGAGGCACCTACCCCCGCACCTCATTGGTCATAACCTTTAGCTTGTTCTTGTTGGTCAAAATGGATGGCTCTTAGTGTATAAATATCCACAAACCTTAACAGGATGGGGGTGGGCTGGAGTTATATGGATCTTCAGCCTTGTCACCTATATCCCACTTGACATTCTTAAATTTGCTATTCGCTTTGGATTGAGTGGCCAAGCCTGGGATTCAATGATTCAGAACTAGGTGAGTACAGTGAAATGCATCATCAAACTCAAAACAATGCCTTTGGTCTTTCAACATTGATCACTATCTCCTTGATCTTTTACGACAAATTAGACTGCTTTCACAACCAAGAAAGATTACGGTAAGGGTGAGAGAGAAGCACAATGGGCTGTGGCACAGCGTACCCTTCACGGTCTCCAAACTAGTGACAGTGCAGCGTTGTTCCATGATAAAAACTACAGGGAACTATCCGAAATCGCTGAGCAGGCTAGGAGAAGAGCTGAAGCTGCTAGGTATCCTTTCCATTGTAAAAGGTTCTGTGGAAACTAACTATATATATAATGGTTGAAGTTTTACCACAGCACGCTTTATGTTTTATTTCAAGAAGAAATGTTGTTTATCCTGATGAATTTTCCCAACTGACAAACTTTATGTCATTGCAAGACAAATGTTGCAGGTTAAGGGAGCTCCACACAGTTAAGGGGCACGTTGAGTCAGTGGTCAAGCTAAAGGGATTGGACTTTGAGACCATCCAGCAACATTACACCGTCTAAACATGGCTGATGGCCATGTTTCGGATCCAGGATTTGGAAATGTAGTTGTTGGTGAAACACGATTGGGGAAGATTGACAAAATAACATTCTTTTGCACTTGTAGCAACATGTAGTGATCTTGATAATAGGTTAGGAGAATGGATCAGTATCAGATGAAGAGTCACGTGTTTTATTAGAAGTTGATAATTTCTCTCTATGCTCCATCGATTTTTATGTAATAAAATTCAATCTTCGGGATTGATTTTGTTTCGAACGGTATTAGAAGAAGAAGAAGAAACAAAAAAGACTTTTATTGATTGAAACCGACGTTGTGAATGGATTGAGTATCTTGGGATCACTAAGGCAGATAATGGTAGGGTTTTTCCTTTTCTTTTTAAGTCAATGATTGAAGATCATTGTTTGCAAATTGGTTTTGAAAAATTCAATATTTTCATATTTATTTAGGTTTCTATTATAACGTAAATTAATTGCAGGAATAACAATTTTTAACATTTTTTCCTTCGGTGTTAAATTACCCAGATCATCCTGCATACAGGAACCATCTTTATTAACGTAATGTAGAAAGAAAGTGGTTTGTTTTGACCAACTTGTAAAGTGTACATGTGTGGCGCTTGTATAAATAAAGTTTATTTCATTCTACATTTTAAAATTAAATTTCAAAATATTGAATTGTAAAAATTATGAACAAATAAAAAGATAAACATTGTCAATGTGTAAAAAATAAAAAAGTATTTTATAAATATTAATATAACTATCTATCTTTTTATTTATTTAGATTTTCTATTTCATAATTAGTATTTGTAAAGGCATTTTTATTATCAAACATACATACATACATATACATATATGTATGTATATATATAACTATGCTACTCTTTTGTCTAAGCCATCTTGCGGAGTAGTTGGTAGGTATAATCGTTTACGAAAGTAGTTTTAATTTAATTTTAAATTTTAATATAACTAATATTTATTTTGTTATTATCAATATTATATTTCAATTTTCTTTTTCTTCATATATAATATTTTTCGTACACACACACACACACACACACATATATATATATATCATACTTTAATTGATAATGTACATTATATATAATACATATTACTTCAAGCATATTAAGTTTAGAATATATAATAATGTGAAAACATACAAAGATCTATATTGTACCGTATTAGGATTATATATATTTTTTATACATAAAATTAAAAATTTTATAATTGATATTATATATTGAAATTTTTTATATTATCATTTTTATGCAAAATAAAGAATATATTGTTTTGATCTAATTTGGTAACTTTGATATATACTATAATTTTACAGTAATTTTTATTTTTAGGAAACTAGGTTAACTAAAGAAAGTTTTATCTGAATTTCAATTAATTTGATGTATAAGTTCACACATGTAAACTTACAGGCTACGTTTGAAAGAGGGGTTTTTGTTTGATTATATTGAGATAAGTATGTTTGAAAAGAATATTATAATGAGATTAATAGTATAATTAATTTAAATATATGTATAAAATATATAATAATGATTGAATCATGTGATAGTTTACGGGGATAAAAATTATATTACAGGGTATAAATAAAAATAAATATAAGTATATATGGGATATATATAAGAATTAATTTGATTGTGAATAAATGTAATGATTGAAAAATAATTACTTAATTATATATATGAGAGAAGGAAAATTTGAATTTAAATTTGGATGAAAATGTTAAATGATTTATTTGGTAGTGTGAAGTTTGAGATGTTATTTTATGGTTGAAAGTTAGGTTCCAAACATAAACACATAATTTATATATAATTTTTATCATTCTTCATCTCCACTAATTTATATTCATCAATTCACCAATAAAATTTTTTATTGCAATTAATTTCAATAATCATGAAATCATCACATAAAATTTTTTATATATCATATGTTATATGCTTAGAATGACATCGAAGTTTTGCTTTTTTATGAGTTGAAGTCCTTAATCATTTGGAAACAACATTAACAATCAAACTAATAATCATTCATATTTTTTTTATAGTTATATTATTCTTGAGTAATGTTACACAATCTCTTTATTTGTTGTTGAGAGAATTATGTTGACTGGGACTAAGATAGTTAGATTGGATTTAATGCTTGAGAAGTGTTCTCATTCTTGAAAGAATTGGGCAAGGTCTTAGAAGTTGTTATCTCATCCTTTGGGAAAGAGGTTAACCTTAAAATGTTTAGTCCTTAACTAATGCGACCAAGTAGGGCATGATCAACAAAAGGAAACCTTCAATTCCCGAGGCTAGTGGGAGGGGTGTCAAATCCAACACTCTTGTTAACAAAGGAAAGTGTTTCTGTTGCAAAAACAAGGAGCCTTGAATTGGGGTTTGCATTATTTGCCTCAATGGCTTGAAAGATGGCAGTACGGCAACTCTATGTTTATAAAGCATCTTTCTCTTTTATTGTGTTTTGTTTGTCTTGAAGCTTGGATTTGGGTGCATCATCTCATTCTTGCACTTTAAAGATTTGATCACAAGCAGATCGCTTGAGCAGCAAAAAGAGGTGACTATGGTTGGTAGTATGGCAAGTGTTCCAGCTATTCTAATTGACACTCCTTCAATTAATTTACTATCTGGTCATGTTGCAAAATAGGCAAAGGAATAGTCTTTGTAACTTTATTATTAAAACAAGGTCACAAATTTTTTTTTAAAGTCAATATCTTCAAGATTTGTTATCGTAATAAATTAGTTGGTAATACCTCATTGGTAAAAAGCCTTTATCACCTGAATTTGGATGATACACGTGTGATGAATGTTGTATCAAACAAACGTGTTGGAGATAGCTTGAATCCCAAGCAATTGTGACATCTTAGATTGAGCCATGATAAAAATGCAAAGGTTAACAAGTTGGAAAACGATAGGCACATTAGCGATGCAAAGGTTAGCAAGTTGGAGAACAATGCGTTTATTGGCCCAGAGGGAGAGATGCCTTATTGATGTACTGTTGTCAACACACCAAAATAAAAATTATACAAATTAGTCGTATCCACAAAGAGGGGTGCATGTGCCTATCAATTTAACTAAGATTCCCTTAGTTAAGCCACACTAAAGTGATGAGGATGGACATAATAAAAGAGTGGTGAACACTTTCAAAAACAAAATCACAATCTAGAATTAGTGAAGTACCAATAATTAAAGAGCCTATCACCTTGTATTGTGTTGATTTCCAATGTATGACAATTTATGTTAATTACAAATTTAATTGCTTTGCTATAGATTATTAATCCTAACGTATATAGGTATTCTACTGAACTCTTCTAAAATTTCGAATCAGGATTTCAGTGGATTTTTCCAAACTTTATCGAGCCAAGTAGTTAAATCTATGATTAATAATTATGTCTACGCACGTTAATCCTATAGTTTCCTTCCTGTTATTCCGATAAAATTAGCGTTTACAATTAATCATCTGGCACATAGGTTTCACTCTTGTTATTCTCCATATAACCACGAATTAATTATACGGTTGATCAAATCCTATAATTGCCATTCAGAGCACCAAGTGCAAATAACAAAAACAAATACAATTAATCATATATTCATGCAAACATATTCAACAAAATACAAACATAAGAGACTAGGAAAGAGATTAGCAACTTATGTTATATTTAATAAATATCATTGCTAAATTGTTCATCATCCAAACAACATGAAAATAATAGAGAAAGTTTGTGAAAACTTACTTTAAAATTTGTGCACCGTGTGGAACAATGAAACCTCCTCAACTGTGGTGCAGATTCCTCCTTCACTGCTTCAACAATTGTTTCTTGTTTTTCTAAGTGTTGGATTGTTAAACACTAACTAAAGATCACTAAAAGCCATGTAGAATCATGTATTTATACATGCATGAGACTAGGGTTTAGGTAATGAAAAGGAAAAGATGAAAATAACCCTTAAAATCGTATCAGGATGTTTGTTGCATTGCAACTCAAAAATGCAACTCCTTCTTCCATTACCACCAACCCAAGCACGAAAATTACATAAATCCCACTATGTAAGTCTCATAGTTGTGCCTACTTCTCCCTTGATTGCGATTCACTCACCCATGGTCGTGACCTTGATCGTGGACTTCGTGTGGAATATATTGCAATCCGTCTCGTACTCGCAAAAAATGCCTTTGCGATTGTGAGATCCATCTTCATGTCTTTGACCTCTAACCATAAACAACTTTAGAATTTGCTGCTTTTGATCATCATGGGAGCAACACCACTTTTAGTGGCTACAGACTCCTTTCTCGTGGATGTGAAACCTACAAAAATATTTTATAATTGTAGATAATGTTTAAATTCAACCAAATACCACCAATTATGCATCTAGACATCTTTAAATCACCAAGACTAGCTTTGTTATGTGCATGCAAACATAATGAACTCATTTTACCCCAAAATGCAAGAAAAAATAAATTATCTTGGGGTGAAAATGTACTATAATTTTGTGATTTCTCACACCCCTACACTTACTCGTTTTCTTGTCCTTAAGCAAACTACTCTCATTTTCTATCAATATATTTTCAATCTAGAAAGCATGAAACCATAATGGTCTTATATCTAGAAATCAGAGTGCACATGTGTTGCATAGTTCAGGTATCATTCACGAGTACAACATCCTCAACCCAACTATTTCCAACATGAATTCCCATTTCTGTGTTTCACTCAACCCTTAATTACTTTAACTTCTTGATGATTCTATTATAAGTCAAAAACATTCAATCCAAGGATAGCTCACCCTAAAAATCAACTGACTCCCCATCAAACAAGTTCAATCAACAACAAGAATTATTATAAGGACTTCTAGTGTGGGTATCAAAATTTTCTTTTCTCCTTGCTTTTTTCCCCACATTTATTTTTTTTTCATTCCTTGGTGAACTTCATAATCTTTCTTAAGTAATTAGAGCCTTGTTACACGAAGGTGAACAAAGGTCACATTGCACCCCAGTTACTCCACTCACAATTAACTTAAAATGCTTTGCATACTCATTATTGGGTGAACAGAGGTATCTACGGAATCTCGGTTACTAAGTTACACCAATCAGTGGAGCAGAAACCTTGTTCGAACATGCTCACTTTCACTTTTTCTTTTCATTTTCAATTTTTTTTTATTTTCCATTCATTTCCAAGTGCTCTTTTTTTCTTCATTCTCTAGAGATTTTTTCCAACACTCAAAGTAAGACTTAAATCCCTAAATCAATCATCCCCTCCTTACAATAGAACTTTATTAGTAATATGCCTTTTAACACCACTAGTCAGCGAGGGATAGTAAAGGTGTTGTGGTTGTATACATATGTTTTCATGTTCATTAATAAAATATTGATTTTTATATCAATATTATAAAAAGTTTTTATGTATGTAAATTTTAAATGACATAAAATATTGCATGTGCTCACATAATTGAGTTAAGATACATATAAAAAGATATAAATATGGACACAAGACTATTTTAGTACGATATTACTAAAACTAGTTTGCAAGTTATAGACACACTAAAGGATGTTAGAGAGTCAGTATGACTTGCATATGTATTTATATGGCAAGTGTCATATTATTCGGTATGAGATATTAATAATACATGTGAAGATGCATCATTAAAGAATGAGCATTCATACAATGACTTGTAGAATAAAGCAGACATATGAAATTCACTCTTTGCTGTCAACATTTTACTTCGTGATCGTGTTATGTGGACGTGGATTTTAGATCTGAAATGACATGGTTGCCTTGTGTGCATGGTAGTCAATGTGTTATTAGAGCATTAAAGGCCTATATCTATCGTGGTATAGGATGAGGACACGAGTCCAATGTGACTTTGCTCAGGTGCGTATGGAGGCATGTGTGTGTTCAATAAGAAATTTGTCTTTATGCAAGAGACCAAGGTGTTTATCCTATGTAATTGGTGCTTTATGAGATCAAACTCCTTGGCCAAAAGAGTGTGTAATTAGAATGAAGTTTTTGATAAAATATTATTCTCATGAGGAAATATCGATTGGTCATATGATCGAGTTTGAAAGTTTGACTCAATCTATAACTCTCGCTTGATTAGGCAAAAGTAAGGCAAGAGACCTATACTACATGGTGCTTATGATCAGGAGGATTCGTTGTTGTCTATTTCAAATTGTCTTAATTGGGCTACTTATAAGCCATAGGTAAAGCATTACCCATATCCTTCGAGCTATGCTTGTTGCCAACTAAGGATGAACCTAAAGAATCACATACAAAGATTGTGTATAATGAGTATTAAATTGGTTGGTAGCATAATTTATTTAGTGGTTTTAGATTAACTAAATAAATTGCCATGAAGTTTGTTAATGATGAGATCATTAATTAGAAACACAATGGAAACTTTAATTTAATTAATGGAATTAATAAATTAATGGCCCAAGACATGAATGGAATTATTTTATATCAATAATGTTTGTTAATTATGTGATTATTAACTAGAAGTATAATGACATTTGATTTAATTAATTAGATTAATTAAGTTGAAGGATATAATTTCATTAAGCCTAAATTATTAATAGTGATTAATAATTGTGAGGATAGATGAACCCTTATTGTTAATGGAGATTAATAATTAAGTGTTGTGAGTAGCAAATATTAAAGAGTTCAATAGTTGCAAGGTGCATGAGCTAGTAATTATTAAAGATCTATGTAGTGAGCCCATGGAGCCCATAACTAGTATGCCCCATTGTCTTAATATATATATATATATATATATATATTTTAGAAGAGTTCTAAGTATGAAAAAATCCTGATAATTTTCGTATGCCACCATCTAGGCAAGAGCAAAAGTTATTTAAGCCATCCTTTCATCTCTTCTTGCCATCAAAGGCCTTCTAGCTCCATAGAGTTTGCATTAAAGTCTTGTAAAATGTGCCTTGTAAAGTGTAGAAGGTGTTTATCATCACAACAATTATGTGAACAAACTAGACGTCAGGGTTTGAAGGCCACGACTTAAGGATCACAAGCGCACCCATTACGTTCTTTTCAGTTATCTTCGATGATTCACAGTTGATGCATGTTGTATGGAAAATATAGAATGAGTTTGGTATGTTATTCCACTGTGTTTATGTTGTTGATTTGTGGTTTTGAAGTTTTAAAATCTGACCCCAAATTCATTGAAACCCAACAGTGGTATTAAAGTCACTGTGTTTGTGAAGACCTACGGCACCATTATTAGGCTTTGCCGCCACAGAGAACTTGCTCATGGCAATGAGACGGGATTTCATGGCCACGACAGTGGTGCTTGCGACTGTGAGATTTGATCTTGCATCATAGCTGTGGAGCAGGGATGTGGAAGAATTTAAATTATGCTACTATGCTTTGTGGCCACATTGATGTGTTTCATGGCTACAATAGAGAATTGTTCTTTGCCGTGGCTTGCCATGTGGTCGCACAAGAAGGATAGCAACCAAAGGAATTGTTCCCATGGCTACACAGGCTGGTAATGAACTATTTTTCGTGGTTTTTTTATTTAAATCATTGGAGAAAAGGGGTTTTCACAAATGAAAACTAACACATGAGATGTGTAAACCATGGAAGAGGTCATTAAATAGAATTGTTTGATTTATGCTTGTGATGTAAAATTGTTTGAATGTATGTTGTGGACTTAGGATACTTTTGGGTGAATGTATTCACTTTTGGATTGGTTTCCATAGTTTTATAATTATTTTTTATGGCTTGTAACTCCATAAGCCCAAGTTTTTATTTTTACTAGTAGAATAGAGGTTCTCTATGGTATGCCACGAGTAAATGTAATATGGAATGTATCAAAGAGTTAATATTTGTGTAGAGACCAAGAGTTGGTGCTATTCGAAGTTCCTTGGAGTTACACAGAATTAACATGGAAGATATCAAAGAGTTTATGTTTATGAAGGGACCAAGAGTTGGTATTGTTTAGAGTTCCATGGTATGGTAAGCCCCATGAAGTTATGAAGACAAGATGAAAGGAAGCATTCAAGAAATTCCTATGTAATAGTTTAGGATTCCACACATATGTGCACAATATAATTCCTAGCTCAAATTGGATATAAAAGTCCATAATCCTCCACATGACTTTATTTTTATTTATTATTCATGACGGATGTGTGATATATGTAGAATAGATAATGTGCAAAGTGAAACATAAATCTACATGGACTAAACACTTCATCAAATAATATTAGGTTGTGACAGTAAATTGTTTGTCATGGCCCTCTATTGAGCTTGAAAGCCCTATGTGTAACCTTAGCGTGTGATCTCGTCACATTAGTAGGGTCTCATTGCAATGGCGTATTTATGACTTCGGGTGCATTAGATATGACATTTAAAGGATACCATGCCTTAAGAGTAGTTAGTTATGGGCGAAGTTCTAATCTGGCGAGGTGTTAGTCAATAGGTGTGAAATGGACCCAATAAACTAAGACCCAATTACAAGAGGCATTGTTAGGCCATGGCCAAAGGAAAGATTAGACTGCGCATGAGATGCATTAGCAAGAGTTGCCACCCGTTAGTCCTAGCATGCCAAACTCGATTACATAAGGTATATTATGTCTAATGAAGATCCCAATCACCCATAAAGGAAATTTTATCCATAGAATTTCCATTCTCTACTTAAGAGAAAGTTGGGTTCAAAAAATATAGTGGGAGGTCATTGTGATTTAATCTCCATAATCAAACGGTAACACATATTACAACCAAACTAATAAGTCTTGCTCATTTTCTACAATTTAATTTTATATCGAATAATGCACATACTCATATTACTAAAAATTGAGACCTTAAAGTTGATTGGAGCTAAGATAGTCAACTAGTTTCAAGATTTAAGAAGAGTTCTCATTCTTGAGAGAGTTAGTAATATTTAGGATATTGCCATCCCATTACAAAGAAACAGGGTTGTCCTTCAGGAGTCTAGTCTCTCAGTCAATGAAATTAAAGAGAGCAAGACTAAAAGAAAGAAACCTACTATTCCTAAGGCTAGTGGGGAGGGCCATGATATCTAGTACCTAAGTTGGCAAAGAAAAGAGTTTTTAATCCAACGATAGGGGCATTGGATGAAGAATTGCACTAAATGCCTCAATCGCCAAAGTGTTGGCATTGTAGGTGTGGAACTTTATGTTTCTGAAACATCTTATTCCATCGGTATGTTCTCTACATCTTAGATTTTAGATTTGGGTGTCTTCCCATATTTTGTACTTCAAATCAAGATTTGGTCAAAAATAAATCACTTGAAAAGTAAGAAGTGGTGATTAACGTCAACAATGGGGCATGTGTTTTAGTAACTGCAATTGGCACTACTTCAATTAGTTTATCATCATGTCACATTTTAGGCTTAAGAAATTGTCTCTTATTGCCAAATGGGCTAAAAATATTGTCTCTGCACCTTCATTAGTAAAAGTAAGTTATGAACTTTCTTTTAGAGACAAGAAGTATCAAATTTATTATCATAATAAAGTGATCAATACCATCTTATTTGTAAATAACTTGTATTACCGCAATTTAGATGATAAGCTTATGATGAATACCATGACAATCAAATGAGCTATGGAAGGCTTAAATCCCAACCACTTGTGGCATCGTAGACTAGGCCTACTTTAGAGGTTATGATTAGTATGTTGGAGAAAGATAGGTTTATTGACCATTGGGAAAGAAGCCCGATCTAACTTGCTAACTAAGATCTTAGGTAAGGTTGTCGAAAGTCCATTTGATGGACAAGTCCAGAGAGCTATGTAGGTATTGGAGTTAGCCTATACTAATGTTTGTAGGCCATTAAATGAAATGTCAAGTAGAAAATTTCACTACTTCATAGCCTTTATCGATCATTTTTATAGAAATGATCATGTGTTGTTAATGAAGCACTAGCAAAAGTCGTTCGAAGATTTTGAGGACTTTAAGGCTGCAGTAGAGAAACAAACAGGCAAGCATGTAATGGCATTGTGATCAAATCACGTTAGAGGGTAAATGAGCATTGAGTTTGTAAAATTACTCAAAGTAAATGGCATTGTGTCACAACTCACACCACTAGTAACTCCTCAACTAAATGATGTAGTTGAGCATAGGAATCAAACTTTGTTGGACATGCTTCAATGTATGATGAGCTTCATTAATCTACCTATTTCTTTATGGGGGCACGCTCCCTTGATAGCTACCACATCTTGGATAGGATTACTTCTAAGTCTATTCCTTCAACCTCTCATGAGATTTGGACTAGAAGGAAGCTGAGTCTCAGGTATATTAGCACCTAGGGATGTTCGCTTGCTTTGAGAAGAGCAAGGCAAATAAGTTAGCGGTTAAGATCATCTTGAATATATACCAAGGTTTTCATGAGATATAACTTCTACCTACCCTAAGATAATGGGATTGTCCTCAATTATTGGGCGTGTTTTCTTGAGGAAACGTTCATTAGAGAAAGTGGTAGAACAATACTGCTTAAGGAGGTTGAGCACGAAGAACAAAGTAGTAGGCTCACATAGAAAGTTCTTGTTCAAGAAGAACCTTGTATGACACAACCATTATGATAATTAGGTAGAATCTCTCATTCACCAAGGAGAAATAGTTATCTCCTAAAAAATGAACAAGAGTTGTTCATAATGAGAGGTAATGATAATGGAGATGATCCTTCTACCTTTCATCAAGCAATATCGGATAAAGACTTAGCTGAGTGGCTTGACGATGTGAAATTAGAGATGGATTCTATGTATACAAACTAAGTGTAGACCTCATAACAATTGGCATTAGCACTATTAGCCTTCCATCGAACAAATGCAGGACTAATCTTCATTCTTGAGAAAATGTGCATGAGATGCCGTAGTGATTGGCATTAGCACTATTAGTCTTAAAGTACAAGTGGGATATTGTTAGTGATATGTCCCCTAACACCAATTGAAAATGAGGGATACGAGAAGGGTATTTGGTTATATAAGTACTTTTCACATTAATTAATAAAATATTAATTTCCATATCAATATTGTGGCATATTCTCAAGCATGTGAATCTTGATTAGCATAAAATATTGCATGTGCTCATGTATTTAAGTTACGAAGCCTTACTTATAAGTTACAAATATGGGTATAAGGTCTTCTAAATACTCAATCACTAAAACTTATTCGTAAGTCACAAACACTTTAAAGGATATTAGAGAGAGTATGATTTGCGCACCTTGTATGTGAATAATGAGTGCCATGCCGTTCGGTATAAGATACTAAAAATAAATGTATGTGGATGCACCATTAAGGAATGGGGCATTTGAATAATGCCTCGTCGAATGAAACAAATGCATGGAGTTCACTTTTACAGCTGTCAAAATTCTGCTTCATGATCGTGTTAAGTGTGTGTGCTTAAATCTAATACAACATAGTTTCCTTGTGTGCATGACGGTCAATATGTCATTCGGGCTTTAAGGGCCAATATCTATCCTAATATATGATAGGATCATGAGCCAATGTGCCATTACCTGGGTGCATGTGGAGGTATGTGCACGTTTAATAAGGGATTTATCTCTTTGCAAGTGAGTAGGGTGTTTGTCCTATATAGTTGGTGTTCTATGAAATAGAAGCCCATAGCCAAGGAAATGTATAATCAGAAAAGAGTTTCAGATAGAAACATCTGTCTCTTGGGGAAACATCAATTGGTCATATAGCTGAATTTGTGATTTTGACTAAATCCATGAATCTTATTCAATTGGGACAAAGTAAGACATACTGTTTATATGGCATGGTAGTCATGAGCAGAAAGGTTAATTGTAATCCTAATCACTGTATCTTAATTGAGCTATGATATGGGTCGTAGGCTAGACGTTGCCCATGCCCTTTGAGCTATGTTTATTATCAATTAAGAATAAACTTAGAGAGTCACACATATAAGATTAGGTTGTTTTGTGAGTGTTAAATTGGTGGGTTGCATAATTTATTTAGTTATAATTAGATTGAACTAAATAAATTGTTATTGTACTTGTTAATGATAAGATCATTAGTTAAAAGTACATTGGAGTTTAATTTAATTAATAAGATTAATTATTAATTAAATTAAATTAGTTGGGCACAAGTGGGCTTTAATTATTAATGAGTTTAATAATTAAAAAAAATATGGGCTGATTTATTAATAAGATTAATAAAAAAAAACTCGTGGCCTGTTTAATTAGAAAAAGTCCATATAAGAGTGCCCATGGAACCCACACTCTAAACCCTAGTGCCTAAACTATAAATAATAGTTTAAAGGGCTCAAGGCATTATTTTATGACATGAAAATTCGTGCACCCCCAAGAAAAAGAGAGAAGAAACCCTAGCCACCCCCTTGTATCTCTATTTCGTCAAAGGTGCTCATAACTTAAAGGTGTTTGTGTTAGAGCATCACAAAAAGAGTTTTGTGGAGTGTAGAAGGAGTTTAAAAGCATTTCAATTGTGTGGACCATCCAAACATTGAGGTTTGAGGGCCACAAATCTTAGCATCTAGCAAAAAAAGTTTGGAAACATTTTAAAGGTGTAGTTTTTATTGTTGCACTTGTTTGATTTATATTTTGCATGTTTTGCAACAAAAATGGATGGGGTTTACTTCCCTTTTTTTGTTTTGCTATGTGTATATCATTATTTTATGTGATCTAGTTTTTATTTTTACAACCAAACTCTAACGAAATCCAACAGTGGCATCAATGCCATTATTTTCCTCGCAAAACCACAAAGTTCAATGATTTTTACAATGTTCTACATTAGTTTTCAATTTAAATTCCTTTAAACAGGAATATGGTACATGAAAAACCTTTCAAAAGGGTTTTGGAGGTGATTGGAATAAAAAAATTGGAAGAGAATTGGTTTTGGATTGGATAGCCAAGCTAGATAATATTTGCCGTGCCTTTGCAGCCTTCTGTAACCAGTAGTTGTGATCGCGAGAAGCATTCTCACAATCACTACTCTAAATAGCGTTGAATGGAATTATTTAATTATATGTGTGATGTATAATTATTGAGATGGATGTTGTGGTTGGATTATGGATTTAGAACACTTGTGGATGAATACACTTATTTTCCTTTTTGGTTTTCATAGGTTGTATAATTATTTTTCATGGATTGCAAGGGTATAAGCCTAGTTTCTATTTTATATTCCATAGAATAGGATTCTCCATGGTATGCCACTTGTATTTGTAAATAAATTTGGAAGACAACAAGAGTTGATGTTTATGCAGAGGCTAAGACTTGATGCCATTTGAGGTTCCAAGATGTGGTGGACCTTATAAAGCCATGAAGACTAAGATGAAGGCATTCAAAAAATCCTTATGTAATAGTATATGATTTCATGTACTTGTGCATATCTAACCTTAGCTTGAGTTGTATCTAGAAGTCCATAATCCTTCACTTTTTATTTTTCTATATTATTTTTGATAGATGTATGGGATACATGAAAATGGATAGTGTGTAGTGTGAAACCTAATCTACACGGACCCTGAGACTTCCTTAAGCAAATATTAAGTTATAATAGAAAAATGTCTGTCATGGCGCTCACTGAGCTTAATATTCTTTGGTGTAGCCTTAGTGTATGATAACATTGCATTAGCAGGGTCACATCGTGATGGTGCATTTTATGACTTTAGGTGCCTTGATGCATCATTCAAAGGATACTACTACACCTTAGGAACAGTTAGCTATAGGTAGAGTTTAAATCCAGTGAGTTGTTAATTAGTAGGTGTGACTTAAATGGACCCAACGTGCTAAGATGTGATAATGTGAGGCATTGTTGGGCCATGGGCTAAAGGAAAGCTTGGACTGTACATGAGATGCATTGGAAAAAATTTCCACTCATTGGACCTTACATGCCAAGCCCTAATTATGTGAGATATGTTATATCTAATAAAGATCCCAATCCCCACTAAGGAGATTTTATTAATGGAATTTTTGTTTTCTACCAAGAGAGTGTAGGATTCTAAAAAACAAGTAGGAGGGTATTTTGATTTAAAGTATATAATCATAATAGTAACACACATAATAACTAAACTAACTAATCTTGTTTATTTTCTATAGTATTGTTTTATCTGAATAATATCCATACCTCTTTCTAAACTGCATGAGACCAATATTCTGACTGTACACAACTGTGTCAACTGGCCCGGAAATATGAGAATTGTTCTCAATCTAGAGCAGCTTAACTATGTATCGGAGGCTAATATTCCACAAGCCTCTACTAACATGGCACATGAGAAAGAAAAAGTCACTTATAAGAAATAGGTGGAGGACGATCTTCGGGCTAAGAGCTATATGTTAGTTGCTACGACTAATGATCTTCAGAGGGCCCATGAGGGTATGAGGAATGTAAGGGAGATCTTATTTCATTTGTAAGAGTTCTATGGTGAGCTGAGTCGTACTGCAAGATGTTAGATATCCAAGTAGTATTTAGTTGTATATGCACTTTTCACATTAATTAATAAAATATTTTTTCCATATTAGTATTGAAGCAAGTACTTATGCAAGTAAATCTTGATTAACGTAAAGTATTGATGTGTCTATTCGTTTGAGTTAAGAAGACTTATTCATGAGGAGTTATAAATATGGACACACACTTTTCATGGTACTCAATCACTGAACTTGTCCATGAGTCACGTACACTCTAAAGGGCATTAGAGAGTTGGTAACTCACACACCTTGTATTTGTACAATGAGTGCATGCCATTAATATAAGAAATAGAGAATACATGTGTGTAGATGCACCATTGGGGAATGGGGCATTTGGATAATGATTCACAGCATGAAGCAGACGCATAGAGTTTACTCTTAGTTGTCAACAATTTACTCCGTGATTGTGTTAAGGGTGAGTGGACCTTAGACTTAAGATGGTGTAGTTCTCTTGTTTGCATAATGGTTAACGCGTCATTAGAGCATTAAGGGTCAATATCTATTCGAGTATGAAATAAAGTCTTGAGCCCAACATATCATTGCCCAGGTGTGTATGGTGGCATGTATGCGTTTAACAAGGGATTTGTCTCCTTGCGAATGAGTAGGCGTTTATCTTATGTAGTTGGTGTTCTATGAGACATAAGCCCTTGGCTAAGTCAATGTGTGATGGAAAGGGAGTTTTTGATAGGAACATTTGTTTCTTCAAGAAATGCCAATTGATTATATGACTAAATTTATGAGTTTGACCAAATCTATAACTCTCACTTAGTTGGGACAAAGTAAAACAAAAGGTCTATACATCATGGTAGACATGATTAGAAAGGTTCATTGTGATTTTAATCACTTCATTTTAATTGGGCTATGATATGGGTTGTAGGTTAGACGTTACCCATATCCTTTAAGCTATGCTCGTTGCCAATTAAGAATGAATCTAGAGAATCACATATACAGGATAAGGTTGTGTTGTGAGTGTTAAATTAGTAGATTGCTTAATTTATTTAGTTTTAATTGGATTAGACTAAATAAATTGACATGATACTTATTAATGATGAGATCATTAACTAGAAGCAAAATGAGAGTTTAATTTAATTAATGAGAATAATTAAGTTTATTTAGTTAGGCACAAGTGAGCTTTAATTATTAACTAGATTAATAACTAAAGAAAATATGGGTTGATCATTAATGAGATTAATAATTAAAAATTCATAGACTATTTAATTAAAAAGAGTCCATGTGGGATGACCCATGGAGCCCACGCATTAAACCCTAGTGTCTAAATGATAAATATGAGTCTTGAAGGGTTCAAAACATCATTTTAAGTCTCCAAAATTCGTGCACCCCTGAAGTAGAAGAGAGAAGAAACCAAAAGTGTGAAAAAGTCCTCCTAGCCACCCTTTTTTGCATCTCTTTTGTGAAAAGTCTCCCTAGCCCAAAAGTGTTTACATTAGAGCTTCACAAAAGGAGTTTTGTGAAGTGTAGGAGGAGCTCATAAGCATCCTAAATAGAGGTCGAGATTTGAGAGCCATGACTCCAAGGATAATGCATGAAAAGCTTGGAAACATTTAAAGATGTAGCTTTTATCCTTGCATTTGTTTGATTTATATCTTGCTTGTTTTGAGACAAAAATGGATGGGGTTTGCTTCTACATGTTTCACTATGTGTATGCTATTATTTAATGTGATAAAGTTTTGATTTTTATGGCCAAACATCAACAAAATCCAACACTAATGCCAATAGACAACAAGGGATACTATATGTATGCAAACATTCATTAATAAAATATTGATTGTCATCTCAATCTTATGGTAAGTTTTCATGCATGTAAATCTTAAATGGCATAAAGTGTTGTATCTATCCATGTAATTGAGTTAAGAAACCTTATTCATAAGGAGTTATGAATATGGACTCCAGGCTATTTTAGTACTTAATTACTAAAACCAGTTTGTGAATTATGGACACTATAAAGGGTGTCAGAGAGTTAGTATGACTTGGTCACTATGTATTTATATGGTGAGTGTCATGCCCTTTAGTATGAGATGTTTAAAATACATATATATGGATGCGCCATTGGAGAATAAGCATTCGGACAATAACTTAAAAACGAAGTAGACACATGGAGTTCACTATTTGCTATCAATGTCTTACTTCGTGATCATGTTAAGTGCACACGATCTTAGACGTAAGACGACATAGTTGTCTTGTGTGCATGAAGGTTAATGTGTCATTAGGGCATTAAGGGCTAATATCTATCCTAGCAAGGATGAGGTCATGAGCCTAACTTGTTGTTGCTCGAGTGGGTATGGAGGCATGTGTGTATTCAATAAGAGATTTGTCTCCTTTCAAGTAATCAAGGCATTCATCCTATGCAGTTGGTATTCTATAAAATGAAAATTCTTTGCCAATGTAGTGTATAATTGGAAAGAAGTTTTTGATAGTAACATCAAGTTTGTGAGTTTGACTAAATTCATGACTCTAGCTTGGATGGGACAAAGTAAAGCAAAAGTCTATATTGTATGGTACCCACGATCAAGAGGGTTCATTATGGTCCATTTCACCTTGTCTTAATTAGGCTACGCTAAGGGTAACAGCTATGGGTTGTAGGCTAGGCGTTACCCATATCCTTTGGTTTATGCTCATTGCCAATTGAGGATGAACCTAGAGTGTCACATACAAAAAGTTGTTGTGTATGATGAGCATTCAATTGGTGGATAGCATAATTTATTTTGGTGGCAATTGGATTAAACCAAATTAATTGGCATGGTGTTTGTTAATAGTAAGATCATTAACTAGAAATATAATGGAAACTTTAATTTAATTTATGGGATTAATTAAATTAAAGGCACTAGACACGAATGGAATTGTTTGTTATCAATCATGTGTATTAATAATATGATTATTAAGTAGAAGCATGATGACCTTTGATTTATTTAATGAGATTAATAAAGTTAAATGATATAATTCCATCAGGCCTTAATTATTAATAGAGATTAATAATTGAGAGCTAGATAGGCCTTAATTATTAATAGAAGTTAACAATTAAGAGTAGTGGGCTACAATTATTGAAGAGTTTAATAGTTGAATGGTGCATAGGCTAGTAATTACTAAAGGTCCATGTTGTACACCCATGGAGCTCATAACTAGTATACCTTAGTGTCTTAACATAAATACATGTTTTAGAAAAGTTCTAAGTATAAAAAAATTTGATAATTTTCGCATGCCATCCTCCAAGTAAGAAGAAAAGTAATTCTAGCCACCCTCTCCATCTCTTCATATCGCCAAAGGCCTTCTAGCTTAAGGGAGTTTGCATTAAAACCTTACAAAAGGTGTTTTGCGAGGTATAAAAGGAACTTGTTATCACAACAACTATGTGGACAAACTAGAGGTCTAGTTTTGAGGGTCACAACTTGAAGATTGCAAACACGTCCATTGCAATGTGATTCCAAAGGTATATTCTTTTCAGTTATCTTCAGTACTTCTCAGTTATTGCGTGTTGTATGGTAAATGCAAAACGAGTTTGGTATGTTATTCCATTGCATTGATAGTATTGATTTATAGATTTATAGTTTTAAAATTTTAAAATTTGACCCCAAACCCGTTGAAATCTAACGAACTACTTAAGTGTCAAGCAACTAAAGTGAAGAGTGTTGTGAATAATAATGTAGGAATCATGTCTTTAACAAACCAGGCTAAGAATGCTATTTCCAAGAATAATTATAGAACTATGCAACAAAAATTTTCATATAATTTTTCATCACAAATTAAGTCCAGTGGCCAGTAATTCATGTTTCTTCATGCCATAAATCTAATCATGTAAGCCACTTAACATGCAAGCAAGATTTTAAGCAATTTATCATATGCAATGCAATGCACATTGTTCCACATGCTATCTTCCTCATCATTCTACTATTTACATGCCCTCCCCAACACTTATGTTATTCCTTGTCCCATAATTATAATCACAATAAGCAAATAGAGCAACTTGGAGGGACACAACCTAGTGGAGTTTAGCTCAAATCATCGCATCTTCTTCTAATTCTCGATTTGCTCCTGCACACTCTACTCTTAGCCTTCTCAATCCTATACCAATTTAAAGCATAAAATAATATTTCCTCACAATCACAAAACACAAGACAAATAGACACCAAAGAAAAACTATTGAAAATTAATAAAAATGCTTGGGCTGCCTCCTAGGAAGCATTGTATTTAAAATTTGTAGCTTGATATTGTCTCATGGGTTAAGTTAAAACCCCTATGAGTTGTAGCATTCTCCTTCTTTCTTACTTTGTTTGTCCTTATTTTTGCTCTCTTCTTTTCCAACCTCCTTTCTTCCTCATCCATTAGCCATGGTGGTCCTTCTTGCTCTTCCCCCACACTTGTTTTGTTACCCTTCTTGCCTTGTACTTGCCCTATGTTGCCTTTTCACTCGCCACATCACTAGAAGAATTAGTAGAATCATCAAAGATACGCAACATGACAACCTTTCTTTTACCTCTTGTGTGTGATTAGTATAAAGTTTAGAGTATAAAAAAAAATGTTACCTTATTGAGGCCAACATGTAAAGTTAGGCAACCTTTTTCCATGTCTATCAACACTTTAATAATAGCAAAAAAATGGGTGGCCCAAGATTTACAACACCTCATTTTGACCTTCCATCTCTAAAACAATAAAGTCCAAAGGTAATATAAAATTGCTAACCTTTACTAGCACATTTTCTATCACTCCCAATGGCCATTTTGTGGAACTATTTGCTAGTTTCACAAGCATCATTATAGGCTTCACCAACTCTATACCAAGTGCGTGAAAAGTAGAAAAGGACATCACGTTGATACTCATACTTAAATCAATAATATATTATCAAATGAACCGCTCACTATAGTGTAAGGGATGGAAAAACTCTTTGGATCCTTAAGCTTCAATAGCAACCCATGTTTGTGTTCCAGGTTGCCTTCCAAGTCTTACGACTTTCTTTCCCCTAGAGGCTACTCTTGTAAGCACTTGACATATCTAGGAGCTTTCTTCACTTCTTCCACTAAATGAGCATTTATATCTAGTTTCTTAAAGTTATCCAAGAATTTGCTTACCTGCTCCTTTACCTTTACTTAACAAACCTTCTACAAGCATGGAACCTTCAGCTTGTTGGATGGTGGTGCACTTGCCTCCTTTTTCTCATTTTCTTTGAAACTATGTTACTATGCCTCCTCTTTCTTCTTATCCTCCACTACCTGCACACTTTTTACATATTCAATTGAATTATTTTCAATAGTGCTTAGTAGTGTTCCTATAGGTCTATAGCTATTTCCTTTGATAGTAGCCTAGCTTGGACCTGCAAATTGCTCAAAAAGAGGATTGCTAGATCTACAATAAAGTGTCAGTGCGATTCATCTACTCTTACATAGCTAAATTACCCATCAACCTAACCGTAGACTTCACATGGTTTCTAACAACAACCTTTAGAGACTACTTCTTATCTTGCTGCATGGGTACTTGGAGTCCTGGTGAATTTTGTTGATATCTCCAAGAAAAATTTTGAGTGACTCTGCTATCTAGGATATTAGTTATTTATGTAAGGATTATTTTCTTGGCTTCTTTGATTTTCTATGTAATTTACTTCCTCTCCTTAGGGTTGGCCATTGCTTGATCCTTCTCAAAATTCATCCACAAGATGTGGCCCTACTCATATGCCACAAACTCGAATAATAGCAACCGAAGAATTATTTGTACATACAGATCTTTTTTAACAAGAGCTCTACTTTTGCTAAGAGAGCCATCAATCTATCTTCATCATGCATGCCCACAACCTTCCTTTTAGTGGACCTCTTCGTAGGCTATTGATATGCATTTGAAGCTATCTCTTCTGTTAAGTCCCATGCTTCTTCTAGTAGCTTATTCATTAGTGCTCCTTCTATAGGTGCATCCAAAATAATGTGTATTTGATGACTAATCTCACTATAAAACATTTGAAATTGAATCTAAAGTGGATAGCCATGCTGTGGCCACTTTTTTAGTAACTCCTTGAATCTTTCCCGACCCTTTGGTAATGTTTTTGAATCTAGGTGGTTGAATATGCCAATTTCCAACCTCAACTGTACTGTCTTGGCAGGTGGAAAATATTTTGCTTGAAACTTATTCACCATGTCACTAACTTAGTGTTCCTTAATTGAAAAAGGAAAAGGCTTAATTTTACAACATCATTAGAAACACCATTAAATTTTACAATATCTTAGAGTTCTATGCTTGCTAAATGTGTATTTGTGCCCTTATGTGGGGCTTCTCTAAACTGGTTTGATTATTGATGAGTACAGGCTTCAATTCAAAGTTTTTGGCATTCACCAGTAGCCTAACTATTCCAATACACAAGGATTCATCACTAACTACACATAATCTTTGATAGCCCTTTGATTTCGAGGGGGGTTGTCTTCCATTTCTACTTGTTCAAGCATAAAAGATTCCATTGTCTCCTATGCAATGTTCTTTCAATCTTTGGATTGAACTTAAGCTCTAAACTCTTACTCCAGCGCATGCAAAATTCTACAGCAAACCAAAATCAAACCATGAGAACAATCAAAATCCAAAATGCAAAAATAGAAAGAACAGAGAAGAAATCAAGATAGAAATAAAAGAAACTAGATGAAAAATAAATGCCCTAATCTAGCAATCCCTTAAAGTATTTGATAGCACTCATCGCCCTCTTATCAATAGTGCCAAAATTTGATGTATGTCATCATCACATTAAAATAAAAATTATGTAAACTAGTGCTAGATAAGCACAAGTGTCGTATTCACAATGAGGGGTGTATGTGTCTATCAATTCAACTAAAGTTTTGTTAGTTAAGGCGCACTAAGGTGAACAGAATGGAAATAATAAAAGAGTGATGAACACTTTGGAAAAAAAATCATTATCTTGAATTAGTGAAGTACAAATAATTGAAGATCCTAGCTCCTTATGTTGTGTTGATTTCTAATGTATGCTAATGTATAATAATTATCAATTTAATTGTTTTGTTGTGGATTATTAATTCTAAAGTCTACAGGATATTCTTCCAAATTCTTTTACAACTTTTACTCAAGATTTTAGCAAGTTTTCCCAATCTTTATTGAGCTAACTAATTAAATTATGTTATTAAACAATTATGCTCATGCTTATCCTATAGTTTTACTCTTGTTATTCTCACAAAACTATTGTTTACAATTGGTTATCTAATGCACAGGTTTCACTCTCGTTATTCTTCACATAACCCCAAATTAATTATAAGGTTGATCAAGTCTTATAATTTCCAGTTAGAACACCAATTTCAAAAAACAAAAGTAAAGACTATTAATCATACATTCATGAAAACATATCCAACTAAACATAAACACAAATTATATTCAATAAAAAACAATACCGAATTGTTCATCATTTAAAAAATGTAAAAATAGTAGAGAAATTTTGTGGAACCTTAGTCTATAATCTATGTGTTGCACAGAACAATGAAATCTCCTCCGCTATGGTTTGGATTCCTCCTTCGTCACCTCTTCCACTCTTGTTTCTTGTTTCTTTAAGTGTCGGAATGTTAAAAACTAAACAAAGAACCCTAAAAGCCATGAAGAATTGTGTATTTATATATGATTGAGAATAGGGTTTAGGTAGTGGAAAAAAAAAAGATGGAAACGGCCCTTAAAATCATGCTAGGATGCCTGCCGCATTGCAACTCTTTGTCGTGAACATTAGCTTCACGAACACGACTCCTCTTTTTACTACCATTAACTTAGGCATGATAATTACATAAATCCCACTAGATAAATCTCATGGCTGCTCCTGCTCTTCTTGTGATCATGACTCCTGCAGACTTCATCCAAAATATACTGCAATCCATCTCGCACTTGCAAAAACACCTTCATGGTTATGACATCCATCTTCATGGCCATGACCTTTAATCATAAACATCTTTAGAATGTTTTGCTTTCGACCGTCACAGGAGCAACACCACTTCTCACAGACACAGGCTCTTTCCTCATGGATGCAAAACCTAAAATTTAAATAAAAATGTTTTCTAAGTGTAGATAATGTCCAAATTTAACCAAATATCACCAATTATGCATCTGGACATGTTTAAATCACCAACACTAGCATTTTTATGCACATGCAAACATAATGCACTCATTTTACCTTAAAATGCATGCAAAAATGAATTATCATTAGGTGAAAATATACTACAATTTCATGACTTATCACCTATCTGACTTGCGTGCCTTGCCTATGAGACAAGACGGTCAAGAGTCATTTGATGAACATATTAATAGAGCCATATCAGTGTTGGAGCTAGTGCACATTGTGAACTACAAGTAAAAGTATATATTTTGTGTGAAGCTTCATTTATCATTTGTTGTTGACAAAGTTGAAACTCAAATCAAAAGTTACTTCAATTATATTTCCTCAATTATGTCATCTTACATAAATTTCACTTGTTTTTGGCATTAATTTAGTCAATGATCTAGCAATATTTGAGAAGCTCTCCACAAATTCCACAATAATACATAGGAAGTCAAAGAAGCTCAAAAAGGTCATTTTGAAATTACTATCACTTCTTTTTGCTACTAAACCTTTTCCAAAAATTCTATAACCTAGTAATGAGGCCTTCTCTTACTAATATTTAAGTTTACTAAAACTTGTGCTTCCTTAATTTTTGTTAAACAATGCATAAGAGTTTTTCGTGCTCTTTCTATTAAAAATATGTTGCCTCTTCTAATTGCTTAAGCATGTCATCAATTAGTTACAATAGGACTTATCCATTATTTTGCCCCCAGTAATCTATACATAGCCTAATATTCTTATCATTCTTCTCAACAAACAACACTAGAGCTCTCCCTAGTATTCCATTTCGCTAAATATATATTATCTCATACAATATTGCAATTGGATTTTTCAACTCTATTGGTGTTATAAGATACAAGCATTTAAATAGATGCTACTCCATGTAGTAATGCATTATTACTCTATTTCGCTCTCAAGTTGTAAGGTGAATTCAGCTAAAAACCATTAGGATACCCTTGTCAGAATTTGCCTTCTTAGTTTTACTCATATCAATTGACTTAAAGCTTAGAATCATGTAGCACCTTTCCATAATTTTTTCTATTATGGTCACTCAAAATGACCACTATCAATTTAACTTACCCGATCCTTCAAAATCCAAAAGTTGACAAATTTTGTGTACTTCAGTACATCAACAAAACACCCAAGTAACCAATCCATTTATCATAGAAATAAATTTAGTGAGGATATGAGGTCTACCAATAACATTCTTTCTCCAATCCAAACATCCAAATTCTTATGGAAGGTATTAATAGAGTAAACAATCATCCATAGCAGTACTATTTTGTATTTCCCATGTTAGCTATTATACATACAAACTTTATTTGTAATGAACAAGATGAAGCCAATATCAACAAAGTTTCACAATTATTTTTGATAAATCATGTTACTCATATTTGTATAGTTTCACCTAAAATAGAGAAATTTTCTTCAAATAGAAGTATACTACATAATCTCTTCCCATGCCTTGCGAGATGACTAGAAAAGAAAATATAACTTCTCTCCAGCAATATTGCTTGACAATACAAATACTTTTACCTATTTAAAGAGTATCATTTCTACTACTTTCACAATTTTAACAATTCATAATAAGAAATCTTTTTCAACCATCCACTAGGTTGGAAGATTCATTCCAAACAAATCCTCTTCAAAATTGCAATCCTACATATTCATACCTTTCATATCTTGCTAAGTCACTCTAGTTTGAAATGATGATTAACATTTTGTAACTATAGATGTATTTGCTAAAATCTTTGTCTCTCAGGCAACAAACAAGTTTCTAGCTCTATTATTTTGGCCTTACACTTTTACCTTTAAGTCGTAATTTTCATTAATTACCATATGATATCGCCAAGTACTTTCCTGAACAATCTTATTTCTGCCATCTCTAATACCCACATGAACTTTATGCTGAGAAGGTTGTTAAACTCTTTCTTGGAGAACGGTAGTGGGTTGGTGCATGTAATAAGTTCATAACTCCCTTCTCTGTTCTCGACTTACAATTACAATAACAAATTCAAGTATATAAACATAATCAAGATAATCAATCAAGTACAACTAAAAATATTACGTGTATCAAACATTTCTACATTCCTAAAATTCTTGTCTACAGTTTAGCATAAGCTCCGACACCAACTTTAACTATAACACACACAATCATAGTCAAACTGCAAGCTTACTTGGAGTGGTTGTCTCTTGCTAGGTCTAACTATAAAGATTTCAAATGACAATCACAATTTTAAACAAAATTTCTATCTATTTTGAAAAAATGATGTAGTTTCAAGACATTTAGTCTTCAAGGCTCATTAAATGATTCATATTGATCATTTAATGAGCTTAAGCTCAATGAAATCACTACTTATTTAAAAATCATGTTTAATTTCAGTAAAGAATGGTTGGCATTGATCAAATAAAACACCAAACATATATGGTTAAGACTTTAATTAAACAATATACTAAATATATACACAAAGGAGGATATAGAGGTTGGGATAAAAGTCATTTGAATTCTAAGCCTTATATAGGGTTCACCCCAATAAAAAGTCATTTTAATTCCAAGCCTTACAGGGGCTTGAAAGAATAGTGGCCATGCTCATAAATAGTTAAGGTTGTGCAAAAGTGTTAGGTTAGCTGCCTAGCCTATGTTGTCTGGCACAAAGCAGTCCTCATGTGTGGAGATGGATCACTACGTAGCACAATTTTGGCTGCACGTAGCCTCATGTTGGGGGACTAATGCCCATTCAAAGTAGGATTTAGACCACCACCAATACTACAAATAGATGCATCATGCCAAGGGTTGACAAGTGAGGCTCCTTGAGCTCGATTGGCAAGCAACTAGATTGCTTGACCAAGAGTAAAATTGAGTTGAAGAAATCAAACCACAAATGACAAGCCTAATCTTCACAAGCAAGATAAAATACGCAATTGGATTCAAAAGTATGTACACGTAAAAAAAATATCATAATATTTTCTAAATGAATAAGGTATGTAACCTAATTTATAAATTCAGTTCTCAATGGAACGTAACAAGTATTTCATGACACAACAATTCAGCCCCATTTTTTTCTATGGCAAGTTGTGTCAGAAAAACAACACCCACAAATTTGTGAAATTCTTCCTTTGCTTAACATGCATAATTCTCAAGAGTTCCTATAATTTGTATAAATTTGACATTACATAAATTTAAATTATCTTATCACTACATAAACAAAATAAATTTCATTTAAAAGATTTTCCTAATAAGGACTACATATATACATATAAATGTACACTCTTAAATCTTATTCAAACCTAGTCGTCAACTTGTTATCGACAATATTCTTTTGAATGATGGTAACTTGAATTATGTTGATTCAAAAACTAAAGTTGGCAACTAGAAACAAGGCTCGTAAAAAATGTTGTCTTTTTTAGATCGAACATTTTATGATTCTGACTCCATTATAACTAAAAGTCAATCATAATTCAACACAAATTCTGGCCAAGCAGTTCACAAAATAATATGCAATCACATTTCTAATTTTATGGATAAATTATTAAGTTTCTAGTTACATGCTATAAAAGGTGAAAGCATGATAATCAAAGAAGAAATTAGAAAACATATGAAGAAAATGGTTTCTGCCTTCAACCTTTTGTAGAATGAGTCAAGTTACTGTTACATTGAAAATACTGTAGCTCCTCACTTAAAATGTGATCAACCAAATAACAAACAAACACTACCACTAACTAACTACTTATCTAACATAAAATACTAAGGCTACCCTTTGGAATAACTTAGCTAGGCTATAATACAACTCAGCTGCCCTTTTTATCTGACGAAGCATTAATATGTGCATCTAACATAGAGCTTAATAACCCCCCCTCCCCCCCCAAATGAAAAATGGTAGTTTACCATTACTATTTTGCTGAGATGTTCCTTGACCAATTGAACTCCTTGGGGTTTAGTCATAATGCCAGCTACTTGTCTCATAGTAGAGATATGACAAGTATTGATCATGCTTGATTAAAGTTTATCTCTTACAATGTGGCAATCCATTTCAATATGTTTGCTCCTCTCATGAAAAATTAGGTGTGTTGTAATATGGAGTGCAGCTTGGTTATAATAGCATAACAAAGCTACACTTGGATGATCCACATTTAAGGCTATTAAGATATACCTCAACTAGGTTAGTTCAACACATGTGGATGTCATGGCATGATACTCCTCCTCTATTAATAATTTGGACACTATATTACTTTTTGGATCACTAAAGCACTAAGGAATTCCTAAGGAAGATGCAATACCCTATGATGGACATTCTAGAGTCAGGACATGAGCCCTAATCTAAGTTACAATACACCTTGTATTGAAGATCATTTATTAAAGGCAGAAGAGTCCCTTGTGCTGGTGCTGCCTTAATGTAGTGAAGCACTTTATGGGCTGCTTTCATATGCACATTTGTGAGAGCTTTCATGAATTAGCTCAGGGTCTGCACATAGTAAGAAATTTCAGGTCTGCTTATAGTCAAATAAAGTAATCTTCCAATTAGTCTCTGGTAAATGGAAGCATCAACCATCAGTTTTCCTTCTTATTTGTTCAACTTAATGTTCTGTTGCATGGGTGCTTTGGTAGGCTTTCTACCAAGCAGTCCACTATTTGCTTCAATGTCCTCAGCATACTTCCTCTAATTAATGTGTATCCCACTCTCACTTTGTGCAACTTCTATCCTCCAAAAATATTTCAACTCCTAAGGTCCTTAATTCAGAATTTGCTATCAAGGAATTCTTTTATATCTCTTACCTCCTTTTCTGAATTACTTGCAACAATTATGTCATCAAGATACACTAACAAGGTAGTGAACGAGTAATCTTTTCTCATGATGAAAAGGCTATAATCAACCTTATATTCTTTAAAGCCAAAGTTGATTAGTGACTTTGATAGTTTGGCATATCATTGCCTTGGAGCTTGCTTTAGGCCATATAAACATCTCATTCTACTTGCATATTTATATTGGTCTTCCTTTGCTGTATCTTGGAGGCTTTACCATGTATATATCTTCTATCAAATCCCTATGCAAGATAACATCATTCACATCAAATGTTTGGAGTCTCCAACCCTTAGCAAACTCCATTGCCAACAAATATCTCATTGTGGTTAACTTAGCCACTAGTGAGAATGTCTCTTGATAATCTATTCCCTCCTTCTGTGTAAAACCCTTGGCTACCAACCTGCTTTTATATCTCTTCACATTACCATTTGATTTATACTTTACTTTGTACACAAATTTATGCTCTACAGGTTGCTTTCCTACTGGTAAATCTATCCATGTCTAAGTCCAATTGTCTTCTAAGGCCTTTAGTTTAGCATCCATAGCATGTATCCATCTTGGATCCTTTGATGCTTCTCCATAAGTATTTGATTCTTCTTCTATAGAATAGTAGCCAAAAAGGCCAAATGATGTTGTAAGAACTTTAGGTTGGTTAAGACACTCTCAAGTGGATACTTAATGTTGTTAGTGATGTAGTAGTGACCTTGTTCGACTAAGGAGGGTGAAAGTGAGGATGCCTATTGACAATGGAAATCTTAGAGATATTTAGGTGCATTCCTTATCCTACTTGATCTCCTTAAACCAGTTAGTGGCTGACTATCCAATGGAACAACGCCAAGGTGAAATGGTGAGGCAGTGTGATCAGTTGAAGGATCTAGAGCAGGTTGTTGATCATTTCGGTTTTCCTGGCTTAAGTGATTTAGATTAGTTTGAGGAAGTATTCTAGATGGTGTCTTAAAGTTGCAACCATCAGAAGGTGGTAACATTAGTTCTACGTCAAAATTGAGGTTAAGAGTATGAGGTTGGGATTGAGGAAGACTGGTTTGATCAGATGCAGCATTGTGATCATTATATTGAAATGGGAAGATACTTTCATAGAATATCACATCCCTTGAAATGAATACACTCTTACTTTCTATGTTAAGTAACTTGTATCCCTTAACACCGTAAGGGTATCCTAAAAATGCTCATTTCTTTCCCTTAGGATCAAACTTCCTCCTACCCTAGTTTAAGGTGGTGGCGTAACATAAATAGCTAAACACCTTCATGTGATGGTATGATGGCTTGACTTCAATCAACATTTCATGAGGTGTTTTGTTGTTTAGTGCATTGGTAGGTGTTTAGTTCATAATGTATGTAGCTGTTAAGATGCAATCAAACCAATACTTTAGTTGTATGGTAAATTGAAACCTAAGAGCCCTAACCATGTCTAACAAATGTTGATTCTTTCTTTCAACCACTTTATTTTGTTGAAAAGTTTCTACTCATGTTATTTGATGTAAAATTCCCTTTTTTGGTAAAAGTTCTTGAGAGTGAACTTAGAACTATTGTCTATCCTAATCATTTTAATTCCTCTTCTAAACTAATTATGCACTAAGTTGTAAAAAGATTTCATGTATTCTCCAGTTTCTAATTTTGTTTTAAGTAAGTATATCCATATTGTTCTAGTAAAATCATTTACTATGGTTAAGAAATATCTAGTCCCATTATAAGCTAACACACCAAAAGGCTCCCACAGGTCACATTTCAACATTTCAAAGGGGTGTGATTTTCCATGATTACTGTGAGTGAAAGGTTGCTTGTGTAATTTTGCTAAAAGGCAAATAGAACAAGGAATTTCATTGAGTTCCAATGAGTTTGTGTTTACAATGGGATCATGAATTAGTTTCATGATCTTGCTTAATGGATGACTAAAACAACAACGCCATAAAAAATGGCTAGGATTTTGATTAACAACTAAAAAGACATTACATGGATAGGCTAGAGAAGGGCAAGTTCATTGGTTATAGGGCTTTAGTGATGCAACTCCCTTCTAAGAAACCTGTACATGCGATCCTTAATTTCACCCTTCCCAATTGTGGTACAAGAAGAAAGGCTTGTGCATTGCAAAATGAGGATGAGAAAACAACATAACAATAAAGGCTTTTAGTGAGTTATCTGAAAAAAAATGAGATTGAGTGTAAAGGATGGAACACAAAGCATATCATGCAATATAATGTTTTTAGTTAAATTGACTGTGCCTATATGTGTAGCTTGTGCATTTGAGCTAGTTGGAAGCTTAATAGGATTGGAACTACTAACTACGGTAAAAGTAGAAAGGGGTGGTAATAAATCATAAGATCCATGGCCCTAATGTCCATTACCAAAACATGGTTGGTTGCTAGGTTGGTTTTAAGGTCTTGTTTGATTAAGGACGAAGATTTATTAGCTAAATGTAAAAGGTTACCAATCATGCTCAAGAAATTCATCATTGTGAGTGGAAGGAAGGATAGTGGTTGTGTTGGCTATAGGAAGGTTCTGAAGTTGATCCCTATCACTAAAGGTATTAGCTACTGTCTTTCTTGTTGTAAGAACAACCTTCAACTCATAATATTGTGCTTTAGTAAGGGTCATTCTATCACCACCATCCATCAAGGAATCCTTCTATTCTTAAGCAACGACCTGAGTCAAGTTTGCTGAGCGACCTACTGAACTTCCTCCCCAATTTACTTTTTGGTAAAACTTGTGCCCCAGGGGATAGCCCTTCAATTTATAGGATATATCAGCAGCAGGACGTCTCATGTTACAATGGGAACACATGGGTGTCTATGCATTACCAGTCTTGAAACATATTTCATAGCTATGGCTAGTGATCTTACAATATGTGTAGTAGAGCTCATTCCTTTTCCTTGTGCCCATGGAGATGTTAAGCCCCTTTTGTATAGCCAAAGTAAGGCTCTCATGCCCTTGCATTACTCTTAGAATTTTGTGTTGTTTTTCCTATTAATATACCACACCAAATACTTTATTAACAGGAGGGATAGGGTCCAACATCAAAATTTGATCCCTTACATATGTATAAGTATCATTCAATCCCATGAAAAATTTGATCACACAATCTTGTTGATACCTTTCAGTAAGGATTTTGAGCTATCTACATGTGCATTCAGGCATATTATCACACAAGGAAAGTTCATCCCAAATATCCTTAAGTTTGCTATAGTATATGATTACCATATCATCACCTTGAAATATTATTGCAAGAGCTTTCTTAAGTTGGTATATTTTAGGCCCAATATGTTGTGACATCCTTTCATTTAGTTCATTCCGAAGTTCATAAGCATCATCTACAAATAATAAACTAGACTTAACAACTGATGAGATAGAGTTTAGCATTCAAAGGACTACCATGTCGTTGCACCTTTCCCAGGCTTCAACCAATGCTGCCTTTGATTTTGTTGGTCTTCTAATCTGCCCTATCACAATACCCAATTTATTCTTAGCCCTGAGTACCCTCTTCATGCTACATGCCCATACCACATAGTTCTTAGTTTTGAGGAGGTTAAGGACCAAGGCCACTATGGGATTATCACCATGGTTAATCCAAAATGGATTAGTTGGATATGTTAAATTCAAAAATCTATCAAGGTTGGTTAATGTGGATTCCCTACTGATGGCGAATCTCCTGCCATGACTCAATGGTTGTGGCTACTTCCTTCATGGCTCTCATACCATGTTAAGTTGCTAATTGCATGCTATAGAAGGTGAAAGCATGAGAATCAAAGAAGGAAGCAGAAAACATATGAAGAAAATGGTTTTTGCCTATAGCCTTGAGCAAAATGAGTTAAGTTACCTATTTGTTGAATCTTTTGATATCAATACAAAATGAAATAAGGTTGGAACTTTACATCATAAGAATAACTCTAAATTTACTTTCTTGAGCATCTTATAGAATTTGATTTCAATCACCCCATAATAACTTATGGCCAATTATTGTTAATGTTGTGCAAACCTTACCTTTAAAGTCGAAGTTGATAAACTGTAAACTTTCATAACCTTAACCTTGAATTCCTCTCCTGTAGTAGCTATAAATTCAATCATATCCCTAATGGTTTGGAAGACAGATAATATGAGGGACTAAGTGAGATTTTACTTTAAACCTTAACACTAATTTTTAATTGAAAGAAGCTAAACTAAAGTGGAGAGGTGATAGAGACATCTTTACTTGAGTGGATTCTAAATTGAAAGATGCAAGAGGCCATTTTTGTAGAATTATTTGGGGTAAGTTGTCAATCTCTTAAACGTGATAAGCAACAATTTTTCATGCAAACATTGGGGAATTTTCTGAAACATTATAAGTGGTATTTTCTCAAACATCATGTGTGGCTCTTCATTGCATGTATTTTATTACTTTATCTCAAATTTTATGAAATTTCTCCTTTTAACCATTATGATCTTTAAATTGTTATTAATAACCCAAAAATTTTGGATATTACTTAATTTTATATGTATATATAAATGTACTAAGTAAAATAACTTAGGTATTTAAGCAAGATAAAATTTAATGGCTTGTAAATGTACCCTCACATTGACATATAAGCAACAATATAATTTTGAATAGATATTATCATTAAAATTTAAATATATATATTTATATATATAAGAGAAAATATTAGTTTGAATGTGCTATATATCTGAAAATTATTTTTTGCTGCATAAGATCCATGGGGAGAGAGATTTGAAGATGAAAAATAAACATGACCAATGAAATTCCTGTAAAACCACTAACCAAGTTTCCTCTGAATGGTTTGAATGGAGGAGGATAGCAATGAAGGTCTTTGATTCATTAAATATTGAATGTCTATAATGCCCACCCTTCAACTCCTAGGATTCCAAATAGTAAATTTGATTGAAACTGATACTTGTGCCACGGGCCTAGTTCTTGTTCAAGATACACACTCAATAGCTTGTCTTAGTAAGGCTTTTGGACTTGAAAATGTAGAATTAACGACCTATAGAAAGAAATATTTGCCTATTTTGTTTGCACTCTTGCCTTTGAAATAGTGATTTATTTGGTACAGAAGGATCTACACCATTGTAGCAGAAATGCATGAAAAACCTCTTGGGATGTACCTATAAGGTAGAGTATAAAAAAGAGTTGGGAATTCAATTACAAATACCTTATATAGGGAAGGCTTTCTAGAGGATCATTTTTTGCCATTATGGTAGTACTACATGCCTGGATGAAAGATTAAGGCCTAAGAATGCATTACAGGATGCTTTCTAACAACCCTAAGTGTTTCTCTGTATAGTAACTAAAGGAATTTGCTTCAGATATAAGGAAAAATTATACCATGGAAGAGCATTGATCTAAGACATCAATTGACGAACAAGGAGCATAAGTCATCTATAGGACTGCACTTTGATGTTCAAGGCACTTTTTACATATTTTTAACACTTTCAATTTTCCTAGAGGCTAGAATATAACTATTAGTATTATAACGCAACATTTATCAAACATGTAATGATGAAAATGTGGGAACCTTAGCTTGCTATAGCTACTTACTGCCCCTGAGAGGTTTGGTGACACTTAACAATAGATGTCATTAAGAAGTTACCAAACTATGCTAGTAAGGACACCATTTAATAATGGACATCATTAAGAAGTTACTAAACTATGCTGGTAAGGACACCACTTGGATTGCTAAAGAAAGGATATCTGTATGTGCACTTTTTTTTTTTTTTTGCTCAACTTTTTAGTGCTTTATCTATAGATCACTTGGTTTTGATGCAAAGATATATATGATTTATTTTGTTTCCCAAAAATATCACTACTAATAGTTAAGGTCTTTAGGGGATAAAACACCAACTTTAGATTACTTATCATTCTCTAAAAGCTAGTCAAATTAAGAGAGTGACCAATTGAGAGATATTAATTGTAAATGTTATTTTTATTAATTAATAAATTCTAATGATTATTTTATCAATATTCTAGCAATATTTTCACGCATGTAAGTTTTTAATGGAGTAAAGTGTTGTATGTGCCCATGTGATTATGTTAAGAGTCCTTATTCATAAGAGGTTATGAATATGGATACAAGGTAGTCTTGACACACAATCATTAAAACCAATTTGCGAGTTACAAACACTCTAAAGGTTATCAAAGAGTTGATACTACTTGCACACCTTATATTTGCATAATGAGTGTCATGCCGTTTAGTATGAGATATTAAGTTTACATGTGTATAGATACATCATTAGAGAATGAGCATTCAAACAATGACTCATTGAATGAAGCAAACGTATAGAGTTCACTTTTTGCTATTAATACCTTACTTTGTAATCATCTTAAATACACATAGACCTTAAACATGAGACCAAATGGTTGTCTTGTGTGTATGATGATCAACGTGTCATTAGGACAATAATAACTAATATTTCTCCTAGTGTGGGATAGGGTCACAAGCTCAAATTGCTATTGCCTATGTGTGTTTAGTAAGGGAAGCTTCTTATAAGTGAATAAGTCATTTATTCTATTCATTTAAAGCTCTATGAAATAGAAATCTTAGGCTAAGGTAGTGTTAACATGGCTTGTCTCCATACTAAAATTAAATTTACAATGAGACTACTACCATGGTGAATATAGGTATCATTTTGATGAGGAGGGGTGAAATATCTATTGATTTAACTAAGATTCTATTAGTTAGACCACATGAATGGAATGACGATAAAAGTAAGTAAATAAAATTGCACACTTAGCAACACAAAATCAAACGATGAAGTACCAATAGTTGAAGAATCTAGCCACTTGTGCCATATTAGTTTCTTATATATGTTAGTTGCATTAATTATCAGTTTAATTTTATTGGTTAGAGATTGTTAATCCTAAAATCTTGAGGATTGGCATGTGTGTAGAAGTGTAAAAGTAAAAAAATAGCACCGTATGCCCGAACCTAATGAAACATGCTTACACAAACTATGAAGAATGACTCAATGCAACGATCTTCAATGAACTTTAGAGAGAAAATAACCCACACCTTGTTAGTTGATATGCCACGAATCAACCAACACACTTGGAATAATTTGATTTGGACTTCACAAGAAATTGATGTACTTAAGTTCAAGGACGGAAATTACAATTTCAATATCCATAAGCCAAATTTATTTTTTCAATAACATATCCAAGCTCTATTTATACTGTTAAGAAGACTAAGTTCCCTAAAATACAGATGGAAATTAACTAAAATAAGACAATAACACAAAAGGTAATTTAAAACTATATTCTGACTCTGTGACATCTATGTGCTCGATCTGGGTATCGATCTCGTGCCTGCAGATCGTAAAAATAGTTGTAAAGTCATTCTAGTATTTACGATCATGCCTTGCACAATGAATTGTGACTTAAGTGATTGTAATAGCTAAATGTCACCATGTTTAAGATTTCCAATCGTGCCTTGTGCTATCAAGCACAACCCCGTAATTGCAAATGTAGAGAATCAATGTTTGGCCCTCTATTGATCGCGTGTGATGCAACTCGATCTGTGGGCTTTGCGATTGATTGGTTGGTTACTGGACTCGATATAAAGGGTGCCCTAAGGCTTGTTTTAAGTTTTCTTTGCATCAAGTTTACCCACAAAAATTGTTCTTCTTTCTTGGGCTCCTCCAAACAACCAAAAGCCTCTTGAAACTCCTTCACGAGAATTGTTATTGCTACCTTAAACTTTTCAGCTTTAGCCCTCATCAATGGAGCTCTGGTTGTCCTTGGGTACTCAATCTCAACCTTGACATTTGCATCATTCCCCTCCTTTTGAGAAGGAATTGGCCTCAATTGCATGTCTCACTCATCCCCTACTCAAATCAGTGACATTGAATGTTGTACTAATTCCAAACTCACATAGTGATTGCAACTTATAAATATTGTCATTGATGTGCTCTATCACTTGAATTAGAATGTCGCCCCTTGGCATCAAGTTCTATTTTCTTTGATTTGGAAATCTTTATTTTCTCATGTGAACCCATACCTAATCTCTAGGCTCAAACACAACCTTCTTGTGACCCTTGTTTACTTGATGTGCACATTGTTCATTCCTTCTTTCAATGTTTTGTTGTACATGCTTAGGTAGTTGATTTACAAACTTTGCTTTACACTCTCTATCTATACTAATTTGCTCATTACAGGGTAATGACGGCAAGTTTAGTCGAGTTAATGGGTTAAAACTGTAACCAACTTCAAATGGTGATTTATGTGTGGTTAAGCGTATACTCTTATTGTAAGCAAACTCAACATGCGGCAAACACTCTTCCCAAGTTCTTATATTCTTCTTAATCAATGTACATAGCAATGTAATTAAAGTTCTATTCACCATCTCGGTCTGTCCATTAGTTTGTGGATAACTTGTTGTAGACAACAACAAGTTAGTCCGTAGCTTACACCATAGTATTTTTCAAAAGTAATTCAAGAACTTAACATCTCTATCTGACATAATACTTTTTGGCATACCATGTAATCTAACTATTTCCTAAAGAATAAGTTAGCTATATGTGTAGCATCATCTATCTTGTTACACGTGATGAAGGATGCCATTTTAAAGAACCGATCAACGACTACAAAAAATACTATCTTTACCTATTTAAGTCACAGCAGACCCAACACGATGTCTATTGAAATATTCATCTATGACATCTCTAGAACTGTCAATGGCTTATACAATCTATGTGGCTAAACTCACAACTTGGCCTCTGTGTATTTGATGATTTATCAACTATCCTCTAAACATCTCTCTATAAATATGGCCAAAAGAAATGTTCTTACAAAATCATAAATTTTTTAGTGACACCATAATGTCCCATTAGACCACCATCATGTGCTTTTTGGATTAGTAATTCATGCAAAGAAGACTTAGGAATGCACAATCTATCTATATAGAACAAATAGCCATCATGCTAGAAATACTTATCATGCACACCTTGCTTAGTTAATCCATACACTTGACCAAATTCCTCATCATTCGAATACAATACTTTAATATGCTCAAATCTCAAAAGTCTAGCATTTAATGTAGTAAGCAATGAATACCTCCTAGACAATACATCTACTACTATGTTCTCCACACCTTTCTTGTACTTAATTATATAGGTAAAAGTATCTATAAAAGATACCTATTTAACGTGCCTTTGGCTCAACTTACCTTGACTTTTTAGATGCTTTAGAACTCTTGATCCTTATAGATGACAAATTTCCTAGGCCTCAGATAACGTTGCCATATCGCTAAACGTTTTACCAATGTGTGTAGCTCTTAGTTGTATGTTGGATAGTTTAGCTTCATACCATTTAACTTCTCATTGAAATATATAATTGGCCTCTTCTTTTACATCAACACTGCTCCAACACCTATTTCTAAAGCATCACATTCAAGTTAAAATGTTGTAAAAAAATCAAGTAAAGATAAAACAAGAGCATTAGTAAGCTTTCCCTTAAGTAACTCAAATGCCTGTTGTTGAGATTCTCTCCATTGAAACTTCTTAGCCTTCTTAGTGATTATGGTTAGTGGTGCACCAATTGTACTAAAATCTCACACGAACCTCCTGTAAAAGCTCAAAAGACCATGGAAACTTCTCACCTCAATCATAGTTGTGGGTGTTGTTGGCCATTCTCGTATTACCTTAACCTTATTCTCATCCATGTGAATTTCTTGTGCACTTACGGCATACCCAAGAACTAAAGAATGATCCACATAGAATGCACACTTTTTAAGGTTAGCATATAATTGTTTCCTTTACAAGGCTCCGAAGACTTCCTAAGGTGTTTAACATGCTCTTCAATAGATTTACTATAAACAAGAATGTTATCAAAGTACACCATAACAAACCTGCCTATGAAAGCATGAAGGACATGATTCATAAGCCTCATAAATATGCTAGGTGCATTTGCTAACCCAAATGGCACGACTAACTACTCATACAACCTATATTTTGTTTTAAAGGCTGGTTTCCACTTATCTCCCTTTTTCATGTGGATTTAATGATATCCACTCTTAAGATCAATTTGAGAAAATACACTAGCCCCTTGTAATTCATCAAGCATATCATCTAACTTAAGAATGGGATGTTGATACTTTACGATTATAGTATTGATGACTTGGCAACCTTCGCACATCTACTAAGACCCGTCCTTCCTTGGTATTACTAATACGAGTATCACACATGTGCTCATACTTTCTTTAATCTATCCTTTACTAATCAACTCTTCCACTTGTTGCTGAATCTCCTTAGTCTCCTCTTGGTTCATTTAATATGTTGGTCAATTGGGAATGGCTACTCCGTATACAAAGTCCATTTGATGCTCAATCTCTCTAATTAGTGGCAGTCTATTTGGTAACTCCACCTAAAGGATATCCTAAAAGTCCTGCAAAATAGACATAACACATTTGAGGAGGGAAGATATAACTTCCTCTATTAAATAAATTTCTTTATACAAAAATAATATCATTCTCTGCTCACTCCCTATAGCTACTCTCACATCTCTCATCCTTGCCAACATACACTACTTTTCTCTCCTTTCTCTCCTTCTTTTTCTTTCTCTCTTTTTCTCAACTTGTACATTCTGTAATTCCTTCCGATTCTCTCTCTTTTCTTTATCCTCTTATGGTCTAATTCATGTTGTTGCTATACGTAGTGCTGATCCTTCTGCACCTCCTTCGATGTAAGCGGTACAAGTGGCACCTGCAAGTTCTTATGATAGAATGTGTACCTATCCACCTTTCCATGGAACACTACATCTCAATTGAATTTCCATGGCCTCCCTACTAGGATATGACTCATCTGCATAAGCATCACATCACATAATATGCTATCCTTGTACTTACCTATCTCAAACTCCACCAACACTTGTTTCGTCACCTCTACTTCACCACTATTATTCAACCACTGCAATTTGTAAAGTTAGGTGTGATCTCGAAGTGGAAGTACTAGTCTTTCCATTAACATCATACTAGCTACATTTGTGTAGCTTCCTCCATCTATGTTAGGGCTGCACATCCTACCTTTAACCCTACACCTTACATGAAAGATATTTTCTCGTTGCTCCTTAAATCATTCCTACTTTAATTGTGAATTTAATGCTCTTATGACCACCCAACTTACATTACCCATCTTTTTATAAACTCCTTCCTCTACTTTAGACAGTACCTCTTCCAATTATGATATCTCATCTCCACTGCTACTTTCTTCCTCGTCATTGACTATTTCACCTTTATCGGTCATTATCATTGTCCACCTATCCGGGCTTTGGGTAGCAATGTGTCGTCTCTTTTGGCACTTAAAATATAAAATATCTTGATTGCATGTGCTAAAAGTACTGGGGTTTAGACTTTGTACCTTGGGTGCATTAGCCTGGGGTGCATCTTTAGGCTTAGGAACTCTAACTGCCTTTGTCAATTACTTCTCCTCTTGACAAGTAAATTGTCATGCAGTGACGTGTGGAGGCTACTGCTGTCTACGCTTCCTTTTGAGCTGCTTCTCCACCTTGATGGCTTGCTCCACCAAGTCCCTAATCTCCACATAATGGTACAACTCTAGCACATCAACAATCTCTTAGTTCAATGCCCTCATGGACCTAGCCATGGTTCCCTCTTTACCTTCCACCACGTCAGTCTTCATTATGCCATCTTTATTTCTTGATAATAGTCTTCTACACTCTAACCACCCTGCACCAACTTCTTTAGTTGTCTAAATACATTCCTGTGATAATGACTCAGCACAAACCTCTTTCTCATTAATGCTTTTAATTCCCGCCAGGTCCTTATAAAATGTTCACCATTTCTCCTACAACTAATGCATACCTAGTCCCATCATAAGATAGTATAGTCTGTAAATTCTACCACTATCAACTTTACCTTTTGGGCTTTAGAATAACTGTGGCAATCAAACACTAACTCCACCCATTGTTCCAACTCCAAATAGGCATATGGGTCAGACTTGCCTTGGAACATCAATATATTCAACACCCTTCGGCACCTCATCGTCCTTGTCTCACTTGCACCTATAAGGTCTTCTCAAACTGTAAAAATCATTAAATTTGTTAGAATAATCAAAGTCCTTGACAATAGCATACTTTCCCTTATAGGGTTGATGCGTAGCTAGTACTCTTTTGGACATCGACTCCTCCTGAGGTACTAAGCTGCCCTATGTAGATCCCTGTGATGCTTCCAAATTATCTAAGCACTGGTTAATGCTGGCCAACCTATCATGGAGTATTATTAATTTCTAATGTTTTACAATTAGGTCATAAATCAGATTCATAGCCTTGTGTGAAGGGTGACTAAGGCAGTAATGCCACAAAAGATGGATAGGGCAATAACTTACAACAATGAAAACTTCACAAGTTTTTAGCTGTAAGGTCTTAGGTGAATCAACTGCAAGCACTTGACAAGGCACCTCATTTCTCAAAAATCTAAACAAGCCAACCTTAACTTCACCCCTCCTAATAGTGGTCAAGGAAACAAGGTCCTGCATGAAATAAAATGAAGAAGAAAACAAAATGCAAGAAGCAATGGTCTAAGTGAGTTTCTTAACAGAAATGAAGTTTATTGAAAAAGAGGGAACATATAACACATCATGGAAAACAATTTGGCTAATTAGCTTTACTGTTCCAATGTGTGTAGCAAGTACTTTAGAACCATTTGAGAGCTTGATTGGACTAGAGATTTTTGTTGCAATAGAAGTGAAGAAGCTTGGGTCACAGATCATATGATCTATTGCCCCAGTGTCTATTGTCCAGAAGTGATTTGTTCTTACGGTATTGTTACAGTTTGGCTTAGTTAGGGGCGAGGGAGTACTAACTATGTATAAGGAATTCTCAGACATGGTTAATGGATTAGCATTATAGATGGAAGGAAGGGTAATGGCTATTTTAGCAATTAGTAGGCTTTAGGATTGATCCCCTTCACAAGTCCAACTATCTACTGTCTTTCTTAATCTAAGAATTGCCATCAACTCATGATATTATACCCTAGTCAAAGTCATTTTTATCACCATCATTAGCCATATACTCCTTCTACTCGTAAGTAAGAGTCTGCCTTGAGCCATTATGCTTGCCTGATTTCTAATAGAACTTGTGTCCAAGGCGATAACCTTTCAATTTGTAACACTTTTCAGCAACATGCCCTCCCATGTTGCAATGTGAACTCACAGAAGGCTCTGCATTCCTAGCTTTGAAACAATTTTCAAAGTTGTGGCTAGGAATCTAATAGTGGTTTCAGCGAGATCTTTTCTTTTCTCCTTGTCCCTTTCGATGCATTTAGTCCTTTTTGCATAGCTAAGGCAATGTTCTCAAGTCCCTGCATTACCCTTAGAATTTAGTGTTGTTTCTCCTGTTGCTGTACTATAGAAAAAATCTTGTTTACAAGGGGATGGTATCCAACATCAAGATTTGATCTCACATGAGTGTAGCCATCATTCAGTCCCATTAATAACTGAATCATGCAGTCCCATTAATACCTATTAGTGAGTATTTTGAGCTATCCACATGTACATTCAGATATATTATCATATAGAGAAAGTTCATCCCAAATGGTCTTCAACTTATTATAGTATGTGATCACCATGTGATTACTTTAAACTAATATGGCAAGTGCCTTCTTAAGTTGATATATTATAGACCCATTATGCTATGAAATTATTTCATTTAATTCATTCCAAAGCTCATAGGCATTATCTACAACAATGGACTAGATCTAACAAATGAAGAAATAAAGTTTAGGACCCAACAAACTACCATATCATTGCATCTGTCCTTGGCTTCAAGTAGTGCTGCCTTTGAATCAGGTGGCTTTTTGATTTGTCCTATCACAAAACCAAGCTTATTTTTTGCCTGAAGTGTCCTCTTCATGCTGCAAGACCACACCAAGTAATTCTTAGTGGTTAGGGATCAAGGTAATCATAAGATTATCACCATGATCAATCTTGAAGGGGTTTGTTGGATTTGCAAAGTTCCAGTACCTATCAAATAGTGATTAGTGCTGGTTACCAATGGATGATGAACCTTCTGCCATTATGATGATCACCATGTCATCACTTTGAAATTACCATAGTATGTTATCATCATGTCATCACTTTGAACTAATATGGTAAGTGTTTTCTTAAGTTGATATATCCTAAGCCCATATGCTGTGACATTCTTTCATTTAATTCATTCCAAATCTCATAGGCATCATTCACAAACAATTGACTAGACCTAACAGATGAAGAAATAGAGTTTAGGACCTAGCAAACTACCATATCATTACATCTCTCCCTGGCTTCAACTAGTGCTGCTTCTTAATCAGGTGGCTTTTTGATTTATCCTATCACAAAACCAAGCTTATTTTTCACCCGAAGTGCCCTCTTCATGCTACGAGACCACACCATGTAATTCTTAGTGTCAAGGACCAAGGTAATCATAGGATTATCACCATGATCAATCCTAAAGGGGTTTGTTGGATCTGCAAATTCAAGTATTTGTCACATAGTGATTAGTGCTGGTTTCCAATGGATGATGAATCTTCTGCCATCATGATGATTCTATTTCAAAACTCTGATACCATATCAAGTTCTGAGTTTATGGCATTAGTGAGTAAGGAAAGGAAAGGTGAAGAAAGGGAAAAAAAACAAGAACTGAAAAGGAAGGTTGCTACAAGTTGAATGATGTTACAAAAGGTGGTTACTATTACATTGCCTCCTTTTCACCAGCAGCTAATATATGTGGTTTTTCAGCTAACCACCATAAACTACTACGAAATAACTAAAAATCTACAACTAAACTCTATATAAAACTAGTGAGCGAACAAACAAATAAACCAACTAAATCTAACTGCCAGCGACATAATAGATTTGGTGACTTTAGCTTCCTCCTTAATGTGGCAACTCATGTGTACTACTGGGATGGTTCTTAACAACATGGAATGCAATTTGTTCATAGTTTGACAAACTTTTGAGCTTACTTTCAGAGACAAATCTTTATCTTCATTTCCCTTGCTTGTGGTTTACATATTTTTATAATATTATATTCAACAAGTCTATTAATAGCTTTTAGTCAAATATTATATTTTTGACTTCACAATCGAAGGTTTTGTACTCTAGTTATTCTTATTTTATCATCATAGTATTAAATTACAAATTATCAAACCTTGACATAAAGTAATATCGTACAAAAAATTTATCAACTATTTAACACAATTGATAATCAAATATTTTTCTAGTTTAACATGTAGTTTATTACATGGTGTTGGGGATTTCAATCATTATGGAATTAGCAAGAACACTAAGAACAAGTAGTAGCAATAGCGAAGCAATAAAAACACATATCAGTATAGAAGCATAAAAAGTATGTGACTTGAGTTGTGTCAAAATAGACACTATTCACCAAGAATTCTTTTGATAACCAGAAATATCCCTAAGACTAAACTAACCATTTTCTCAAAGTAATTTAGGAAAATATAGGAGCAAAATCCATTTTTCAACTAAATCTAGCAGTGGTGGGGAAATAGGTGTAGGAGCTATTAGTTTTGTTTTCGGGATAAGGATAGACAGTTGAAACAAAAGAGGCAGAGAGCAAAGGTGTGAACAAAGAGACCAAAGGTAGAGAGCATAGTTGTGAACTTGTTTAAGAAATAGAAAGTGTCACAATGTGGAATGCATCAGATGTAATGCAGAATAAAAAATGTAGTTCTCTATCTCTAAACCTAACAAATTTATAGGAAAATTGAGCATAATGGTGGCTAATTACTTGAAAAAATTCTGCCATTAATCAAAATTAAACTAGATATATGATGGCCATGTTAGAAGATACAAGAGAGGATTGCGGTTGTATACGTACCATTTTACATCAATTAATAAAATATTAATTTTTCATATCAATATTCTGTCAAGTTTTTTTTCATACATGCAAATCTTAAGTGGAGTAAAATTTCGTATTTGGCCATATGATTACTTAAGAAACCTTATTTATAAGGAGTTATGAATATAGACATAAAATTATTTTAGGACACAATCACTAAAATTAGTTCACAAGTCATAAACACTCTAAAGAATATTAGAAAGTCTATATAACTTGTACACTTTGTATTTGTATGGTGAGTGTCATGCTGTTTAATATGAGATATAGAGAATACATGTGTAAATGTATTATTAAAAAATCAGAATTTGAACAATGATTCACAGAACGAAGCAAACATATGGAGTTCACTTTTGACTATCAATGTTTTGCTTCACAATCATGTTAAGTGCGCATGGACCTTAGACCTAAGACGACATTGTTGTCTTGTGTGCTTGACGATCAATGGGTCAATAGGGCATTAAGAGCCAATATCTATCCTGGTATGAGATAGAATCATAAGCTCAATGTACCATTAGCTGGATATGTATAGAGGCATGTGTGTGTTTAATAAATGATTTGTCTTCTTGCAAGTAAACAAAGCTTTTGTCTTATGCAGTTAATGTTCCATGAAATGGAAGTCTTTGGTCAAGGTACTATGTAATTGGGAAGGATTTTCTAATAGAAGTATTAAGCTCATGAGGTAGCACTGATTGGTCATATGATAAAACTTGTGAGTTTGATTAAATCCATTATTCTCGCACAGTTAGGAAAAATCAAGACAAAAGGCCAATACTGCATAATACTCACAATTGAGAGGATTCATTGCAATTTGTTTCACTTCATCTTAATTGAACTATGATATGGACCGTAGCCTAAGTGCTACTCATATCCTTTGAGCTCTGCTTGCTGCTAATTAAGGATGAACTTTCAGGTCATACATAAAGGCTTAAAATATATGATGAGTGTTAAATTGGTGGGATAGGAATGGGGACTGAGAAGCCTCTTTGACAAGTCTTGAGAAGACTTGTGGAGGATTTATTTGGTTGTAATTAGAATAGGCTAAATAAATTAGCATAGTACTTGTTAATAATGAGATTATTAATTAGAAGTACAATGGTTCTATAATTAATGGAGATTAATTAAAGGGACTAGACATAAGTAGGCCTTAATTATTAATAGAGATTAATAATTAAAGGCTATGTGGGTTGCAAAATATTAATGAAATTAATAATTATAGGGTCCATAGGCTCGAAGTTATTAAAAGTTCATGTATTTAAACCATGGAGCCCATGACTAGCAAACCCTAGTGTCTTAAGTATATAAGCATGTTTAAACCAGTTTTAAACATATTGTAACACATAATTTTTGCACACCATGCTTCAAGCAAGAAGAAAGAAAATTCTAGCCACCCTTTCTCTCTTTCTTCTTGTCACTAAAAACTTTCTAACCCAAAGATATTTGAGTAAGAGTCTTGTAAAAGTGGTTTTGTAATGCGTGGAAAGTGCTCATCCATGTTCTAACTATGTAGACAAACTAGAAGTCACAATTTGAAGGCCACAACTTGAGAATTGCAAGAACGCTCATTGGAATTGGATTCCAAAGAAGTATTATTTCATGCTCTGTTATTCTAGCAATATCCTGCGTGTTTTGTAATAAAAATGGATAAAGTTTGTTGCATTTACTTCCACCATGTGTTTTACATATTTTTAAGTTTTGAAGATCGAATTTTTAGTTGCCAAAACCCAACGAAACTCAATAGGCCATGAGTAATAATATATGTTGACATTTAATCATATAAACGTTGGGTTATTAACATCCAAGGTTTAAATGTTGAGGATTAACGTTGGTTGTAGAAGAGCTTACCAACATTGTGTATGAAGGCATGTTTGGAGAAGATATAACCATTAGGCAATAGACTATAGAAAGACATTTGATGTAGCAATCAACATTTAAGGCCCTATTGAGTTTGGATTTAACAAGTTTAAGGATCTTGGGCTATTAAAATATGATTATAGCCTAATAGCATAAAGCAAGACCGAAGGAAGTAAACATGCCCAAAAAATGTAAAGGCCTAAAAGAGTATAACTTTTGAAATATCCAACAATCTCCCATATATCTTAAAAGGTTTTCAAACAAAGCAAGGATTTTTAGTTTAATAAGAAATAATAATAGATTTATTTAGTCTCAATGTAGTGGGCTTAGTGTCAATTAGACTGTGAACCAACATAGATCAATAAAATTTGACTTACAGTACTACTAGTAGAATGATGTTCCATAAATCAATGATTTCCTGTTCAGTGTTGTTTTGCTCACTTTGTTCATCTGTCTACCTAATCTTTCACAAGAACTCTAAAGATTAGCCCAAATCTTATAGGTGTAGCCTAATCCACTCTCTTATAGGTGAATTTATTTCATGTGTGTTGTCTTATGTACTCCATCCATAAGGACTATTAAATCATCAAGAGATTAAAAGTCATCCTGACAAATATTGCCAGCTTAATCACTCTTCTCAATTAGGATTCATATAATGAGTGATTCAAGGTCAATATCAACTTTGTTCTTAATCATATGTACCTACTTCATAGGATATCTAATCATATGGAATGGGTTTCTATCATTGTTGACCTCTTATTGACCTAAATCCCAACTCCCTTGTAGTTTGAAGAATTATTATTCTTTTTGTAAATTTAATCAAAGGATTGACCAAATCTTTAGGAAATTTTAACTTATTTTCTAGCAATGTAAAGTATGGTAGTGTGGAATGCATTAGATCTAAATCTACTGGGTTTTATAGGTAAATTGAGCTCAACATTGTCTAATTACTAAGAAAAATTCTTCCATTAATCTAAATTAAACTAAGTGGCTGTCAGCTTCTCCTACACCTTACAAAACATATTTGGTGTACCTTTGATGCAAATACTTAAAGTTAGGAGGAATTTTTGCCCAAAAGAAGATGTAAGGGGGTGGCTAGGTTTTTCCCTCTTATAGCTTGAAGGGGACACACGAATTTTTAGCTTAGGAATGATATATTGAACTCTTTAAAACTCATATTTTCAGTTTAGACACTAGGGTTAAGTTCATGGGCTCCATAAGCCCTCCTACATGGACATTTTTTTAATTAAATAGCCCATGAACTTTAATTTATTAATCTCATTAAGAATCAAAATTCATTTGTGTCCAAATAATTTAATTTAATTAATCTCATTGATCAAATTCAATTTTTGTTGTACTTCTAATTAATGATCTAAACATTAACAAGTACAATGGAAATTTATTTGTCTAATCCAATTACAACTAAATAAATTATGCAACCCATCAATTTTATACTCACAACACATCCCAATTTTATATGTGTGAGTCTTTAGGTTCATTCTTAATCAACAACAAACATAACTCGAAGGATGTAGATAACGTCTAGCTTATAGCCCACATCATAATCCTATTAAGTTGAAGTGACTGGATCACAATGAACCTCTCCGATTGTGATTACCATGCCGTATAAACCTTTTATCTTATTTTATCCCAACTAAGCAAAAGTCATGAATTTAGTTAAACTCACAAACTCAAACATATGATCAATTAGTGTTTCCTTATGAGACAAACATTCCTATGAAAACTCCTGTCCGATCACACATTACCTTGGCTAAGAGCTTTTGTCATATAGAACACTAATCATATAGGACAAGTCTTTCTCATTTATAAAGAGACAAATCCCTTGTTGAACGCACACATGCCTCTATTTGCACCTAGGCAATAGCACATTGGGCTCATAACCTTATCCCATACTAGGATAGATATTAGCCCTTAATGTCCTTAATAACTTGATGACTGTTATGTGCATAAAACAAGTAAGTCATTTCAAGTCTAAGGTCCACACACTTAGCACGATCACGAAGTAGGGTGTTGACGGCTACGAGTCAACTCCATACGTCTAATTCATTTTGCGACCCATTGTTTGAACATCCTATTCCCCTATAGCACATCCACACACAAGTATTTTCAATATTTTATATAAAATTGTGTGACACTCATCATACAAATATAAAATATGTAAGTCGTATCAACTCTCTAATGCCCTTTCAAAACATTTGCGACTCATGGACTAATTTTGGTAAATGAGTGCTGAGTAAGCCTTATATCTATATTCATAACACTTTATGAATAAGGCTTGTCAACTTAAACACATGAGCCCATGCAATAATTTGTGCCAATCAAGATTCCCATGTATGAGAAGACTTGCCATAATATTGATCTAAAGACCAACATTTTATTAATTTTGTGAAAAAAGTACATATACAACCAAATACCCTTCTAGTATCCCCTGTTATCTATTGGCGTTATAAAGCATAATACTAACACAATAAACCAGAGAAAGAAATTTGATGCAATGGTTAATGTTTAAGGCCTTGTTTTGTTTGGTTTTGACAAAAACAAGGATCTTAGGCTATAAAAAAATATAATCATAGACCAGTAGCATAAAGCATGGTCCAAGGAAATAAGCATGCCCAAAAAATGTAAAGGCCTAAAAGAGTAAAACTTTTGAAATATCCAATAATCCCTCACATATTTTAAAAGTTTTTAAATCAAAGCAAGGATTTTGAGTTTTATAAGAAAACAATATTGGATTTGTTTTCTCTCAATACAGTGGGCTTGGTGTCGATTAAACTATGAACGAAATTTAACTAATAAAATTTGATAGGTTTGGAGATAATCATCATAACATAATTTTCACACATAGTGACGGGTCATTAACGATAACCCAATACTGTTTATATTGTAATAATGATAAAAAAAGAAACTAATACTATTGTAAAATTTGTTAAGTATCAATTAAAGTTTAAGAAGTATAGCTTAATCTGGATTCTAACACTTCCAATTTAATATTATTCCATGTGATCCTTGGAAGTTAATAATCTCCATTAACATAATTTTTACACATAGTGACAGCTAGTTGATGATAGCTCAATATTGTTTATGTTATAATAATGATAGAAAAAAAAATAATACTATTGCAAAATTCGTTAAGCATACATCATCAATTAAAGTCTAAGAAGTATAAGCTTAATCTGAATTGGAACACTTCTAATAACCTCCATGGTTTTTAGATAGAGAACAATAGCATTATTGAACCGTATAAAATTAACATAAACTACCCTATGACATTTTCCAATTAAAACATGGGAGAGAAGTCTCAAAATTGGAGGAGCAACAAACAAACCAACTCTACAACTGAAAGCATATTAGATTGACCCCGTCGCAATCAAGTGGAAGGGAAATTCTCCATTGCGGTGAAATGACAGTCAGCCCCTTTAATCCATCAATTAGTAAAAAATTAATGTTTTATAACATTCTCAATGTTGGAAATCTCCGTGGTTACCGATCAAATAATTTTAAAGTTATTTAACTGCAATGCAATGATATGAATTATATACGAGCACATGTAAATGTATATATATTTAACTCAACTATAGACAGTGATTCCAATCTTCTTTTAATGTATGTATGGAAGTGTGAAAACAAGATAAACGGTATAAGCCTGAACCTAACAAAAACTTGCTTATACGAATCATGTAGAGACAACCTAAATGCAACGACTTGCAATGAACTCCAACAAAAGATGACCACAATTAACATGCTAAGTTAGTTGATATGTTACAAATTAATCTATGGAACGACGGAATAACTTGATTTGGATCTTGGAATTATAAGAATTGAGGCAAACTCAAATTATGTAGAAAACCACAAAAAATAATTTCATGAATAAAGCGCCAAAAAAGAGTTAGGATAAAATAACTAGGGCCCTATATTTATAGTCCTAACTAGGCTAAAAATACTCGTAAAGTTGTCCACTACTGTTTGGAAACAAATAAGATAAGTTTAGAAAAGAATCCTACACAAGCTAGGAAAGAATAAGTTGAAATCCACCATCCCGACTGATCGAGGTTGTTTAGCCATTGATTGAGCTCTGGTTAGATCGATCATAGTTGATCGAGGATGTCATGATTGTAGTTCTAATGTGCTTAGAAAGATTTTGTTTTATAATCACAAGGTGGTGATTGATCATGCTTGGAGCAATCGTAATTGCAGAACTCTCAAGATCCTTCATCCCAATGATTGGGTGCATCTTAGAACGATCAGGCAAGTTGTGGATCAACTAGCCTCAGCTATGATTAATACAAAGGTTGTCCAAAGTTGTTCCTTCGTCGTTTAACATGTGTGCGGAAGCATAAAATTAATAGATAGCAACGTATGTCGAAACCCAACCAAGCTTGCTTGCGTAAACTGTGAAGAATGACCCAACGCAATGATTTTCAATGAATTCTAGCAAAGAAGAAGATCACAACTAACATGCCTTGTTAGTTTATATGCCATGAATTAACCAAGAATACACTAGGAATAATTCAATTTAAGACTTATCAAGAAATTGATACACTAAAGTTTAAGGAAGAAAAGAAAGAGGATATTCAATATCAATAATCAAAAAGTAATGTTGTTAATAACATAAACAGACTCAATTTATAATGTTAAAGAGCCTAGAAACCCTAAAACTCATATGAAAATTAACTAAAGTAAAAGAATAGCATAAAAGGAAGTTTCCAACTATAAGCTGGCTTTGAGAGTCTCCACGCTCGACCCGACTATTGATCTCGTGCCTCTGGATCGTAAAAACAATATGTCAAGTCATCCCACTATTTACGATCGTGTCTTGCATGATTGAGAGCAACTCGTCTAATAAAAAATGTAGAGAATCCATTTTCAGGCCACTATTGATCGCATGCTCCAACTCAATTCGTCTGCTTTATGATTGATCGACTAGCTACTAGGCTCGATCCAGAGAGTACTTTAAGGCTTGTTTTAAGTTCTCCTTACATCAAGTTTACCCATGAAAGCTTTTGTTCCTTCTTGAGTTCCTCCAATCATTCCAAAGCCTTTTGAAACTCTTTCACAAGAGTTGTTATTACTTCCTTAAGCTTTTTAGCCTCAGACCTCATCAATGGACCTTTGGTTGTCCTTGGATACTCAATATTAGCCTTGAAACTTATGTTATTCCCCTCCACTTGGAAAGGAATTGGCCTCAATTCCAACTCTTGATTATCCCCTGCATTAAAAGGACTCAAATAAAAGATATTAAGTGTTGCACTAATTCCAAACTCACCTAACAATTACAATTTGTAAGCATTATAATTAATGTCCTATATCACTTGAAATGGATTGTCTCCCCTTAGCATGAGCTTCAATTTTCTTTGATCTAGAAATCCTTTTTTTTTTTTCATGTGAACCCCAACCCAATCTCCAAACTCAAACATAACCTTCTTGTGACCTTTGTTCACTTATTATGCATATTGTTCATTCCTTCTTTCGATAGTTTAGCATACACGCTCATGTAGCTCCTTTATAAACTTTGGTTTGTGCTCTTCATCCATACTAATTTGCTCATTTTGTGGTAATGGCAGCAAATCTAATGGGATTATAGGGTTAAAACTATAAACAACTTCAAATGGTGATTTGTCTGTGGTTGAGTGTATGCTTTTGTTGTAAGCAAACTTGACATGTGGCAAACACTCTTCCTAAGTTCTTATATTCTTCTTAACCAATGCTCGTAATAATGTAATTAATATCCTATTCGACACCTCGATCTGTCCATCAGTTTGTGAATGATTTCTTTTAGAAAATAACAAGTTAGTTCCTTGCTTACACCATAATGTTTTTCAAAAGTAACTCCAGAACTTAATATCTCTATTAGACACAGTAGTTTTTGGACTTGCCATGCAACCTAACTATTTCCTTAAAGAATAAGTTAGCTATATGTGTAGCATCATTTGTCTTATTGCATGTGATGAAATGTGCAATTTTAGAAAACCTATCGACAACCACAAAAATACTATCCTTACCATTTTGAGCCCATGGTAAACCTAGCATGAACTCTATTGAAATATTCATCTAATGCATCTCCAAAATCAGTAATGGTGTATACAATCTATGCAGTTGGACTTGCGACTTAGCCTCCTTACACTTGATGTGTTTATCAGCTATTCTCTCAACATCTCTCTATAGATACGGCCAAAAGAAATGTTCTTACAAAATCGCAAATGTTTTGGTCACACCACAGTGTCCCATCAAGCCTCTATCATGGGCTTCTCAGATTAGAAATTCTTGCAAGGAACACCTAGGAATGTATAGATTATCTATGTAGAACAAATATCTATCATGTTGGAAATGCTTATCATGTACACCTTGCTTAATCTATTCATACACTTGACCAAAATCCTCATCATTCAAGTACAATGCTTTAACATTCTCAAATCCTAAAAGTCTAGTATTTAATGTAGTGAGCAATGAATACCTCCTAGACAATATATCTGATACTACATTCTCTACACCTTTCTTATACTTAATTATGTATGAGAAAGTGTCTACAAAAGATACCCATTAACATGTTGATGCCTAACTTACCTTGACTCTTTAGATGTTTTAAGGGCTCATGATTTGTATAGAAGACAAATTCCCTAGGCCTCAAATAATGTTGCCATACCACCAAGGCTTTTACCAATGCGTCCCTCCTTGTCTTATGTTGGATAGTTTGGCTTTACTCTATTCAACTTCTTGTTGAAATGTGCAATTAACCTTTTCTCTTACATCAACTACGCTCCCACTCCTATTCCTGAAGCATCACATTTAAGTCTAAATATTTTAGAAAAGTCAAGCAAAGATAACACATGGGTATTAGGAAGCTTTTTCTTAAGCAACTCAAATTCCCTTTTGCTGAGCTTCTCCACACTAGAACTTCTTACCCTTCTTAGCGATTACGGTCAATAGTCCGGCAATTGTGCTAAAGTCTCACACAAACCTCCTATAGAAGCTCATAAAACCATGTAAACTCCTCACCTCAGTCACAGTCTTAGGTGTTGACCATTCTTATATCACTTTAACCTCATTCTCATCCACGGGAATTCTCTATGCACTTACGATATAACCAAGAATTACATCATGATCCCCACAAAATGTGCACTTCTTAGGGTTAGCATACAATTGTTCCTTTCATAAAGATCCGAATACTTCCCTAAGGTGTCTAGCATGCTCATCAATAGATATGCTATATACAATAATGTCATCAGAGTATATCACAATGAATCTACCTATGAAAGCACATAGAACATAACTTATAAGTCTCATAAATGGTAAGTGCATTTGTTATACCAAATAGCATGAATAACCACTCATACAACTCATATTTTGTTTTAAAGGCTATTGTCCACTCATCTCCCTTTTTCATGTGGATTTGATGATACTCACTCTTAAGATCAATTCAAAAAAATATATTGGTCCCTTGTAATTCATCAAGCATATCATCTAACCTAGGAATGGGATGATGATACTTTACCGTTCTAGAATTTACGGCTTGGCAGTCTACACACATCTGTTAAGACCCGTCCTTCTTTAGTACTAGCAATACGAGTATTGTACAGGGGCTCATGTTTTCTCTGGCCCATCCTTTGCTAACCTACTCTTTCACTTTTTGCTAAATCTCCTTAGTCTCCTGTAAGTTCTATTGGTACGCCAGTCAATTCAAAATGGCTGCTCCAAATACAAAGTTGATTTGATGATCAATCCCTCTGATTGGCTACAATCCACTCGACAACTTCTCTAAGAGGATATCCTAAAACTCTTGTAAAACAAAAAAAAAAAAAACAATTTCGAGAAGGAAAGATATGACCTTCTTGATTAAATAAATTTCTTTATACAAAAGTAATATCACACTTTGCTCACTTCTTGTAGTTACTCTCACATCTATCATCCTTGCCAACATACATTCTTTTTCTATCCTTTCTCTCCACTCTTTTTCTTTCTTACTCTCTGTCTCCTTCTCCTTGCTTGTACACTCTCTCTCTTTCCTTTCCTTCTCCATATCTAGCTCATATTGTTGTTAAAGGTAGTCTTGATCCTCCTATCAGCTTCTTATTGTTATGATAAAATGTATACCTATTCGCCTTGCCATGGAATACTACATCTTTGTCAAACTGCCATGGCCTCCCCAACAAGATACGACTCACCCGCAAGAGTACTACATCACATAGCATGCTGTCTTTGTACTCACCTATCTCAAACTCCATCAACACTTGTTTTGTTACCTTTACTTCATCATTGTTATTTAATCACTACAATTTGTAAGGTTGGGTATGGTCTCAAAGTGAAAGCGCAAGTTTCTCCACCAACATTTCTTTAGCTATATTCATAAAACTCCCTCCATCTATAATAAGGCTGCACATCTTACCTTTAATTCTACACCTTGCATGAAAGATATTTTCTCATTTCTCTTCAAATCCTTCTCATTTACTTGTGGATTTAATGTTCTCATGACTACTAAACTTACACTACCCATCTCTTTGTAAACTCCTTCCTCTACTTCAAAGAGTACCTCCTCCAATGATGGCATCTCATCTTTGCTACTACCTTCCTTCTTGTCCATGACTATCTCTCTCTTATCTATCATCATCATTGTCCGCCTATTCAGGCATTAAGTGGCAATATGTCCACTTCCTTGGCACTTAAAATATAAAATATCTCCATTACATGTGTTAGAAGTATTAGGATTTGGATTTTGTACCTCGCGTGCTTCAGCTCGAGGTGCATCCTTTGGCGTAAGCACTCCAATTAACTTCGCCAATTGCTTCTCCTTTCAATGGGCAAATTGTCGTGTAGCTATGTACAGTGACTGCTACTGTCTACCTCTTCTCTTAAGTTGCTTCTCTATCTAGATGGCTCACTCCACTAAACCTCCAATCTCCCCATAATTGTGCAGCTCTAACACATGGGCAATCTCTCTATTGAATCCCCCCATGAACCTTGCCATGGTTGTCTCTCTATCCTCCACCACATCTTCCCTCATTAGTGCCATCTTCATTTTCTTGTAGTAATCCTCTACATACCGACTACCTTGCACCAACCTCTATAGTCACCTATATACATTTATGTGATAACGACTCGATACAAACCTGTTTCTCATCAACGCCTGTAACTCATGCTAAGTTCCTATAGGATGTTCACCATTTCTCCTACGACTAATGCATACTTGGTCTCACCATAAAATAGCGTAGTCTATAAATTCTACGATTATCAACTTTACCTTTTGGGCTTCAAAATACCCGTGGCAATCAAATACTAACTCCACTCGTCATTTCGACTCCAAATACGCATTTAGGTCGGACTTGCCTTGGAACGTCAGAATATTTAATTTGACACCCTTTGGCACCTCATCATACTCATCTCGTCCATGCCTATAAGGTCTTCTCGAACTGCCAAAATCTTCAAACTCCTTAAGATAATTAAAGTCCTCATCACTAACATACCTTCCCCCACACATTTGACAAATAATTGATTCTCTTCTAGGCATCAACTCCTCCCGAGCTGCTAGGCTACCCCGTGTAGATGCCTGTGACATTTCAAATTTATCTAAGCGCCAGCTAACGAGCATGTCTGTAAGCTACTTCAAGCTAAAAGCATAGAAATGGGCAAGTGGTGTGTGTGCGTAGGTGTCCTCTCGCCATACAAGATTTATTTACTTTGCTTTTACCTCTCGCTCGTATATTACAAAAGTTCATTCAAAAGATGCATTTACAAAGTCAATTTCTTGTGGCCGCCTCCCAAAATCCCTTACTGCGTAACTCCTTAGTATGTGTAAGTGTGTGAAAAGGTGGAACTTTAGAGTTGTGGCATCAATCCAGACATAATTAGATAACCTAAAATGAAAAAGTAGGCTAATGGATCTATTCAAGCACAAAGAGATCAATCCTGGCTAAAAGAAACATAGTACAATCAATCCTAGAGCAAAGAGGGATTAATTTGAATAAAATAGTTGTGTGATCGACTTGGAAAATTGGCATAATTAAGCGCGAAGAGGGCGATCGGCTTGGGTTTTGGTACAAACATGCATGATCAATCTAATTTTCAAGGGGTGATCAATCTTATGACTAAAACACACAATTTTAATCAATGTAAACCTTAGAAACTCACTCCAATTCAATTTCTTTCAAGTTCCCAATGTTCTCCAAGTGATAAGGAACAAATCAGGATGTGAATTTAAGCAAAAATCACGACTTTTTCCAATGTTTGAATATTTTTTCTCTTTTGTTTTTTTTTTTGTCTTTTTCAAAAATCAAAACCCTCGAACACATGAATCAAAAAGCAAAGAATAAATGTTTTTTTAGTATAGAAAACAGACACGGACAAGACACAAAAAACATGAAGAATAGAAAATAATGAAACAAAAAGACACATACTAAATTAGTACCTAAATTGGTGCCTGTATAAGAACCCGAAACAGCTAATTTTGATTCCAACTAATGCATGTGCAAAGTGTAAAAATAAATAGATAGCGGCATATGCCAAAATCCAACAAAACCTATTGGTGCGAATCGTGAACAATAACCTAATGCAACAATGTTCGATAAACTATAGCGAAGAAGACGACCACAACTAGCATTCCTTATTAGTTGGTATACCACAAATCAACCAAGAACACACTTGGAATAATTCAATTTGCATTTCACAAGAAATTGATGCACTCAAATTCAAGAAACAAAAGAAAAAGCGTATTCAATATCAATAATCAAAAAGTAATGTTTTTAATAGTATAATCATCATCTATTTATAATATTGAGGAGCCTAGGAACCCCAAAACTCGTATAGAAATTAACTAAAGTAAAAGAATAAAACACAAGTAAGTTTCCAATTATAATCTGGCTCTTTGACATCCACGTGCTCAATCTGGGTGTTGATTTCATGTCTCTAGATCGTAAAAACAGTGTGTCAAGTTGTCCCAGTATTTATGATTGCACCCTACGTAATCAAGCACGATTCATCGGATCGTAAATCCGTTAGCTATGCAATCGATCAACTAGCTACTAGGCTCTATTTAGAGTATACTCTAAGGCTTGTTTTAAGTTCTCTTTGCATCAAGTTCATCCACAAAAGCTCTTCTTCCTTCTTGAACTCCTCCAAGCATCCAAAAGTCACTTAAAACTCCTTCACGAGTGTTTTCATTATTTCCTTAAGCTTTTTAGCCTTAGCCTTCGTCAATGAACCTCTGATTATCCTTGGATATGTGATATCAGCCTCGATGCTCACACCACCGTTTCACTCCAAATTAATCTATGAGCTCCTCTTTGACTTTTGGAACCTCTCTAATATTCCAAAAATTCTTTGAAACTTGTTCTCGAAGTTCTTATTATCTCCTTGAAGCTTGTAGCCTTGACTTGCATGTTGAATTTTACACAAAGCTCTTATTCCGATCCAACACTTGCATCATCTTCACTAGAAAATTTTCTAAAACACAATATGAGTAAATCCACACAAAACATATCAAATTTGCATAATGAACAAAATGCAATTCACCAAATCTAGAATTATCATGAAATCCAATCAACAAGAATTTGAAAAATTTTCAACAAAAATTCAAACCATGCATATGAATTAGTTTCCATTAAACTATAAATACTCCGAGTAAATTATTAGTAAGATCAAGTTTCAATCACACAACTTGCATTTTATTAGTTTTATATACAAATAAAAGACTGGGTTTATTGAGAGTCTCACCTCATTGCGTTTTGAAATCTTTTCAAGAGATTGAAAGTAGTCATACCACTCGTTGTATGAAAGCAACTACTTAGGTTGGTCCAAAGTCTTACCAAAATGTTCGCTGGATAGCTTTCTTGCAGCCAAGTAATTGGGGAATGCAATTGATTTGGTGGAGAAGCAATATGTCCATTTAAAATTTGCAGACCAACAGATTGAAACCCAAACGGTTCTTAAATCTCGATTGACCAGAAAACCAATAGTTTTTAATATTTTTCAGAATTTCTAAGGATTTGGTAAAAACTTGGAAGATGCCTTACTTCCTTCAGATTGTGGAATCAGTTGGAACACCTAGAACAAAGTAACCACGGAAACAATAGCAATCAAAATAAACGCCCACATAGAAGCATAGAAATTATGTGGCTTGAGTTGTGTCGAAGTAGCCAGCGTCCTCAAGAAATTATTCTAACCCAAAATATCCCCTAAAATTAAACGAACCTTCTTCCCAAAGTGATTTAGGAAGACATCGAAATCAATAAATCTGTTTTTTAACTAAATGTAGCAGTGGTAGGGAAACAGGAGTGGGAGCTGTTTGTTTTGTTTTGTGGATAAGGAGTGACTACTGAAAGAATAGAGGCAAAAGGTTTGAACAAAGAACAGAGGCAGAGAGAACAGCCGGGAACTTGTTTTAAAAATCTTCCCCTAATTTCCTATCACCAGGAAGTGTGGCAGTGTCGATTGCATCAAGTGTAATGCAGTATAAAAAATGTAGTTCTGTCTCTAAACCTATCAGCTTTTTATAGGCATATTGAACAAAATGTTGGCTACTTGGAATAATACTGCCATTAATCAGAATTAAGCTTAAAATATGTTGGCCATGGATGTTATTCGTTGACATTTAATTATATAAATATTGGGTTATTAACGTTCCAGGTTTGAACATTGAGTATTGAGGGTTGGTTGGAGAAGAGCTTACCACCGTCGTGCATTAAGGCCTGTTTAGAGAAGATGCAACCCTTGGGTCATTAACCCACTGAAAGACATTTAATGCAACAGTCAAAGTTCAAGGAATAGGCTTGTTGGTCATTAAACTTTGACGTTAAATTAATCCTTAAACTACAAGTTTACTACAAGTTTTAATTATATATGTAGGATTGTCTTGAGCTTAGTATCAGGATTAGACTAAAACTGGAACTCGTTCAGCATACAAAATAAGTAAAGCCCCCGCCAGACCAGGCTGAAGCTTACCTTTCAACAATGCAGTACATATACAACAGGTTCTTTGTCTGGCAGCTAAATAATAATGAGCACCAGAACTATTGAATTTTCCTTTCATTTATTTCGCTTTTTGTCCCATATGTAACCTTCTTGTTTTAAGAACCAAAGTGCCCCCTGTGCTGCATGCTCAGCTGCATCCTTTTTTCTTGCTTTAGGTTCTCCATAGAACTCAAATGTCTCCCTCGACAGTTCTTCTATTTCCATCACAATCTTGAAAATGAATCTGCAGAAATGACAGCTATACAATGTTGAGATAATCTTTATTTGTGCACAGAATGAAGAGGTATAAAAGAAACTCTAAAGCTAGGAAGTGCTTCCGGAAGACCTTGTAGCTTTTTAAAAAGTAAGTTTTAGAGACGCAGTTGAAATCGAACCCAAAAATTGGTGAAAAGCAGTAAGACGAAGTCTATAAAAAAGTAGATATTATTTGCAAAGCAAATTAAAATAACTTATAAAAATAGCAGCAATTAGAAGCAAGTAGTAGGCGTGTTAATGAGAAGAACTCGAGTAGAAACTTGAGCTCGATAGTTTGATCAAATATTGCTCGCCTCAATTTTATAAAATTCAAAATTCAATGCAATTCTAAATATTGAAAATTTCAAAACGCCATAGAACTTTATTCAATTGAAAGCAAGGAGATTTTATAACTCAAAATATGAAATGCTCAATTTTTATTCTCCTTCCATCCTTGAGACATCAAAAACTCTATCTGTTAAAAATAATGATAGAATTTAATTCAACAAAAATAAGTACATATTTAAAAACGATATGGGTATATAATGTGGTAAGCATCAAACTTACTCCTTTAAGTGGCTTGGCCCTGTTTCTCTCCAACATTCAAAAATAGGAGGTTTCCAGCAGTTAGCAGCGCATATTTCATATAGACGTGATTTTGCTGATATAGTGCTTGTTGAACCTAAGATATTGTTGAGAAAGAGAAAGTTAGTAAAAAAAAAACAGAAAACCAATATTTCAAAATTCAATACCTGCTCTCTGTATATCAGGGTCACGACCATTATTTAGATGAATGGTGGGTGATTGAACATTGCTGCCCTTACTGTGAAGATTTTGTGCAACACACAATTCTGAAGTTTGTTGCACTAAAGGATGCTCTCTGATAGTTCTGGAAACAGTATGACAATTTATGGTTGATATCTCCTCATTAGGAGGACACGCTTCATCACTTTGAGAAATTTCCAACATTTTTAGTCCACCAGATATAGCAGTTACATACAAGGGCCTTGCATCATATCCAGGCCTTTCATCATATCCAATCAATTTGGCTTCACTCTTCTGACTTTTTGTCAGAACTTCCTCCAGCGATTTAGACTTGGATTTGTAACCTTGAGCCTACACAATAAGAGCCAATGAGAACAAGAGACCAATGTCAGAAGGCATAAAGCAAACAATACCAATAACTAACTTTATAGGATAGTCAGGTATTCTCAGGAAGGAAATAATTCACATTAAAATGTAAAAATTTATTTTTTGACTGAGCTATAATCAATATGGTGGTTTTTAGGGGCCTCCGGCTAAAGGGAACTCTATGATTGTTAGCTCCTCCAACCTAATGACTTAAGCAGAACAAAAGGCGCTGATATAACATAAAATAAGAGGTCCAAGCAAACAGAATTTTCTGCATCTCAACTCAAATTTGGGATCTGCCAAAGGATAGGCATATACTCATTTCTCAGCTGAAACACAATCATAGACAACCAGAGAAACAGAAGGGAGATGAATTTACATGGCTAAAAGCAGAAAAACTTCAGAATAAATAATAAAAGCATTAAATTGCATTCTGGACGATCACCTTCAAACATTCAAATACTTGTCTTGCAGCCATTCTTCTGGCAACCTTTTTACTAATGTTGGTAGCTAAAGCCCTAGCAACAACATTTCCTTCATCCACTTTAGCTTCAACTTTGAATTTACCATCTTCTTTCGATGAAGAAAATTGGAGCTCCCAGTTATAGGATTGGCAGAGCTCACGAAGTTCCCGTAGTGGATTAAACTGCAGCTTTGAAAAAGTAATAATCGGATCCAACAAGAACAGCATTGTCTTCCAAACATGGTTCAAATCAAATCCAGTGTCAAGATATAGGGCACCCATACACGACTCCACCAAGTCACCAAGGGCCTAAAGCAATAGATTGAGTTACAGCTACATCAGTTTCCAGTGCTTCCATTAATGCAAAGAAAAGCTTCACTAGTTTCACAACAGGCAAACAATCACTCGACCCATGTGATCCACTGTGACTAACAAGGAAGAAAGTATAAAGAATGACTATTCTTGCACAATCATTTATTCAAGAGCTAATCCAACTGAAAAAATAACTGGCTCAAGTAGCTTTTTGAGTTGCCATATACAAGTTCATGGAAAGCTAATAACTATTACCATAGAATAGAATCCTACAATTCTGCAGACATCATACAGCATCATATTTTTTGTTGGATAACATTTAAGAAAATAGGATAGAGTCCATTTGAGAAAAGTTTCAGTCATATTATCTGCATTTTGAGATTAATGGCCCAGAGAACATTATACATGTCACATTTACAATAAGTTTCTAGCAGAGACAGTTATATGCATTTAGATATATGCCTGTGGAATCGAATATCTATTTACCACGATTTTAAAATTCTTCAACATAGTCAGGCTTGTGATGTAAGATGGCTTATATCTATAAGCTAAACTTCAACAAAATACTCTCATCAAGTAGAACCACCAACACAAACATAGCAAACAGAAAACTTCAATTTAATCCCATGACATAATAAGGAATAGGACTTTGCATGAATAAATAAAAATTAAGCTACACAGAATGATACAGAATAACCACCTTCGGGGAAATTTTCTCTTCAATGTCCCCACTCACTGTTGCTGACTTGCCAATGTCATCCACATATTTAGCCATTGATTCACGGAGAACACTAGAATCACAAATAATAAATTTGTCAAAGGACCATCGTCCAGCCACATCAGCAAACGAAGTGTTGTTCACTAATGACGATCTCAAATCTGTTAACTGGCCAGGTTTTAAGTTTGGATACCCCGTATACAGATAGGAAGTGATCAAATAATCCAAGATGGCATCTCCAAGAAATTCAAGTCGCTGATATAAGCAATCCAATATATGTTAACACCAAAAATAAGAAAATCTAATTTTAACTGATATTCACAGAAGTTGGACATCAAAGGATACCTGGTAGCAACCTCCCGAATGATTGTTGAAAGATGGATGAACGAAGGCCTGAATGAGCAAACCCTTCTGGATAAAGTTGTACCCTAACAGATTCTCTAGGGTATTAACATCAATCTGATCAGCAAGTGTTTGAAATGCCTTGCTGGCAGAATAGACATTATCAATTTGTGAACATGTAAAATCTACATTTATGCCAAGCCAATTAAGAAATCCGATTGCTGCTTTGAAGCCACTGTCAACTATAAAAGCTCCAATAAGAGCCTCAACAACATCTGCAATGGTCTTGTTATACAACCAATGATGACCTTTGTTGCATCTAACTTCAGAGTTTCCACAATATTTCATTCCACTAAACTGAGCATGTATACTTCTTTCAGTATCCTTTTCGCAAATTAAAGGGAAATGACGTCCAAATGCAAAGAATTGGTCAGCTTCAAATGATTGATCACGTATATATACCTGAAATATATTCATTATACAAAATCATTTTAAATAAACACCCAACAAAATACGAAGTTGATGCAAATTCAACAGTTTGACATTCCAAGTCTGCAAGTATTGTTGTTGTTGTCATATTTTATTTTTTAAGCAGACCAAGATCTTAACAAGAGTAGGCATATATCATGAAGACAGTCTCTTACTTCTCTATGGCTTATAATTTAAAACCAAACTAATGAAGCATCCAAGTTAGGAAACCTTAAATCTGAGGAATTTTTAATATGCATGCGGTTCAAATGTTCAAAGAAAGAGCTCCATTAGCTTCCAATGGTATCAAGGTCAATTAAGTAAATATTATCCAATTAAATCAAAATAAGGCATTTAATACCTAAAAGAATCTAAATGAAAATGTAATGCATTCAAATCGAAGCATAAAATACTGAAACAAAAACTTAAATGCTAATATTGTGTCAAGTATGCCTTCTTCTAGATAGTAGTCCACAACGAATTAACATATCCAAAATGTGCCAAACTACTATAGCCATGGGTTATTGAACAATTCTTTTCTCACCTTCATCAAAATTTTGTTGCCACAAAGGTTATATATTTTCAATGGAGATGGAATTGATTATTCTCTTTAATTATCTACTGGACTTTTCTGTACCATCATTATTGACCATGTCTATTTCCCACTCTAGATCTCTATCAAATGCCTCTAATCACAAAACCATAGTGAAGGAGCTATATAGGGTCAAGTTTATCACATGCAAAAGTTATATAAAAGATCATAGTTGTGCATCTAAATCTAACAAAAACAAATAATGAATTGCAGCTCCAGAAATTCAAACTCTGGTATCATTATTCAAAATACTTGTTCGGTGCAAATTGAATGTTCCTACATTATACTTTACATTCACAAATATAATCTCATTCTAGAATTTGAAGGTTCTTTTATGAAATACCTTCTATCTAATAATGCATTGCAACAAACTTTTCACTTCTATTTTCAGGGGCAAAACTGTGAATGTACCAAACTTTTCCCTTTTAAACCTCTATCTAAAACTCAAACACAGCTAAAAATGGAAAGTTCAACATTGAAAGAGGTAATATAATTTACTTTTTGGAGAAAAGAATCAAAACATATACAGTGTGCAACTGTGCATCCTCTTGAAAGAAGGCATTGCAGGACTGTCCAAAGAAATAACAACTTGGTAGTGACATCAGATGTTTGTAAAGACGTCGCATGAAACCTCAAAACATTGTTCATTATTGCACCTAGGGTTACATTAGGAACCTGTAAATTTTTCCTTGTTGCCAGCTTGAGTAAATTTGAATTGTTGACAATGTTGGAACGCTTCCTGGTTAGCTGCCCTTCATCTAAGGAATTGTGCTTGAGGAAAAGATGTCGAGCCACTGCAAATTTAAGAAAGGCATCTCCAAGCACTTCAAGTCTTTCAAGAGAAAAGTGTTCACAGCATCTTTCAGTTGTGAGTGCTTCAAGAATCTGACCCAATTCCAAATGAATCATCCACACATTACACGTTAGTTTAAAACAAATGGAGAACAATGCTGCTAAGAATTAAAGGATCACAATTTTCCCACTAATGAAAAGTTACAGAACCCTTTTATAAAGTGTCGGTACAAGAGATAGAAATAAATTAATCTAATTAAAATAAACTAGAATCGTAAAAAAACAAATCCAAAAAAAAGTTAGTAGATACCATAAAATCCTAATCTATTCATGGCATCCTATTTTAATTTTTCCAACACTTCCCCTCAAGATATTGTATTGAAATGTTCAACATGAATAACCAAATTGAAACAAATAGATAGCCAAGGGTAGACAAAATAGATACCCGAAAGTAGACAGCCAGAAGTATAATATCCAAAGAACCATAGATAGTTAGATGGCCAGGAGTGCAGATAGGCCATAAAAATAGCTAGAAATAATGATTATTTGTGACAGTAAATATCAAAAATCACATGTTACCCGTGATATGGACCAAAAGTAAGATTAGATTGGAGTTTGGGGAAAAATATTTGTATATTATTTGTCACATGAGACAGCAGATACTTAGATAAGCATTACTGCATTGAAACTGGTTCGAGAAATTAGAATAAAATATTATATTTTCCCATTAATTGAAAATTTTCAGCACTGTATTTATAATGTGATTAGAAGAGATATAAATAAATTAGAATTACAATAAAGATAGACCAAAATCTTAACAAACTAATCCAAAAGCAAAATCCTAGATGCCAAAAAACCCTAATCTAAATATGGTCCTATTCTAATTTTTCCAACTAGTACGTCAACCAAAATTAGTTTAATGGCAGTTACGGATATCCACTTAGTCAAAAAAAATGATAGACCATTACCCAAGAAAACGAATAACACTTACGCGATTGGCAGAAACATTTGTTCCCTCAGGGAATGAAGCAACTAATCTGTCCTTCAATTCAATGGCCACAAGAAAGCTTTCAAGCCGATGCATGACTGACGGTAACAAAGACAATGAACTTCCAATATCTTTAGAAAAACCAATAACTTTCAACTGACAAATTTCAGGAGGTAATTCAATGAAGTGTTCCTCTTTTTCTCGCCATTCTTCTGTATATTAAACAAATAATCAAACATGTTCAACATGAGTAAAAGAAAGGGGACCGAAAATCTGCCAAACATTACTGGAAATGTACAAATGAGAACATGCACATGCAAGCAAAGCAATTAAAAATGCCAAAGATAAAAATATCTAGAGTTTAATAAATTTGTTCCTAATGTTCCTCTAAACATATTTCTATCATTTTATTAGAATTGTTTACATAACTTGCATTAAATATTTTACAAACACCATTTATACATTAAACATGTACGTCAAAGATATATTTCACAATTTTTAAATTGAACAAGTATAGATGAATGTACCTACACACACACACACACACATATAAACAATATATATATATATATATTATTTCTAAATATATTTTATATATTATATGTTTTATGAATAGACATATAGTCAATTAATATGCTAGTTCATGCTTTTAGGTGAATTTTTTTGAAAACTGTGTAAAAGAAAGAAAAAAAAAGAAATAAAATTTAAAATATATAATGATTGCAGAATATGTTTTTAACTGAAAAAAAGCAAAACATAGCCTATATTTTCATAGTACACATTCAATTGTTCATAAGCTATAGAGAATGTTCTTGCCTAGATCTTTAGGTAGGACAAAAAGCATATACTTGATAAATTTATATTTCACATGACTTCATATATATTTTTAATTGTTTAAATTTTACTTTCACTATATGTACATTTATATATTTGACATAATTTATTAAATATATTCTTGTGTTTTATATTTTATGTTAAATTATATTTAAAAATATTACTATAACACCTTGGGTTTTAATAATTATTCTGGCCAGCTCGACAAATGAAAACATCAGGCAAGCGTTATTCCTTGAATGATGTCTACGAGTCCAAAAAGTTCCATCCATCCTGAATTCCCTGCTTAGTCCACGCAGAATGAGATGGAGAAGAGTATTCTTATCTTTAAGCATATGTAACTCAAGCACACACATGAAGAATTCGTGCAGAATATGGAAGTACACGCAGAGGTGTCAAGATTACTAAAAAATGAGCAAACAAACGAAAGCATTAACTTGGGCTGAATAGAACTCAAAGTACTTACTCCAAATGGTAACATTTCATGTCCTGTCAATTAGCTAGGATAAGTAACCAGACTCCACAGCAGAACTTTAACCAATTGACAATTTAAAATCATGATGGTTTATGTTATTAGGACTAAAAAGCAGGTTTCCCCGAGATGCAAGTACTTGCCCACCATTTTATAGAATATTCTCGCCAACTATATATGTAATTTACTTCACTCATTGCCAAATGGTTTTAGTTATAAAATTTATGGAATGTATATGTCAAAATAGGATAGATAATCTTGAATGATATGACATCGAATATTTGATTAATATGTTAGAATATTATGATCGATATGTATTAGTTGTAATTGATCCAATATCCTAAAATAGGATAGCAAGCATGTGTATAAATAAGTACTAGTATGTGTGAATAAGATATAAGGTTTTCTCTCAAGCCTTTGCATGGTACCAAAGCCATATTTGCAAACACTTGATAGTCTTGTTAGCCCACCATCACCACGGCCCTTCAGAGGGAGTATACGTTATCGCCACGGTCAAAATCCGCCAAAACAGTGCTCGGTTTCCAATAAAGGAGACTTTCTGTTTGGAGCCAGTTTCTCACAATAGAAGTGGAGATCGTTATCACCTCCACGTAGGTTAAGTTCGCTACCCTTGAATCAGCCCTTCCTCCAAGAACCACAACCAGAATCAGCACGAGTGAGGCACCCACGCCACTGCTGCATTTGGCCAGGAGTTACACACGCTAGCATGTGAGACGCCGTACGTCACCGGAACTCTCTTCGGCCAATCCCATCCTACTGTGCCCAAGCTATTGGTGCCATTAGTTTTAGGTTTGAGCTATTATTCCTCTCTTTTCAAATTTATTTCATTTTTTAGGTTCTAGTGAAAATCACGTTTCAATTTTGATGTGTTAGGATATTTAAAATTGCTTCGGTTGTTTGTTTGAAGCATTATGGCAAGTGAAAGAAAAACTACTTGTTGAGACAAATCTTGTTTCGATGATATCCAAGATTACAAATAATAAATTGACTGGTCTCAATTATCTTGATTGGAGCAAGGCTATTATGATATCAAAGTATATCGAAGGATGATCATCTTACTACCGATGATACTTGTAAAGAATGGTTGCGAGATGACTCGCGTTTCATCCTATAGATCAAAAATTCTATTGACAATGATGTTGTTAGCTTCGTTAATCACTGTATGTCAAGGAGTTGATGGAATATTTAGAATTCTTACTTTTTGAAAAAAGAAATATTTCTCAGATTTATAAGTAATTTTATTGAGCCGAGCAATGGGATCAATCCATTTAAGCGTACTTCATGAAGCTTAAGAAAATATATGAAGAACTGACATTAAAGTACAACAGGTGCAATGAGAACAAATGGTTATGATGAGTTTCTTATTAAGACTACACTCATAATTTAAAGTGGCCAAGTTGCAAATTCTATCTAGCGCAGATATCCCTTTGTTGTCTAAAGCTTTTGCTAGGATACTTCACACAAATACAGGTACTTCCTCTACATTAATCATTTAAGAACCCAATGCACTTGTCAATCGAGGAAGTGGAATAGGGAAACCTCCTTGAAGATCTACGTATAAAGAGGGCTCGAGCAACATTATTAATCAAAGATAGAATTCAGGGGGAGTGGTCTGTTATTACTTCCATGAACCAGGATATACTACAAAATTTTATCAAAAATTGTAGAACAGAAATCAGAGATCTTAGTTGGCAAATGTTATTGTTGTAGTGTTACATGATACTCCACACCGAAAACCTATGGGCTCTATTACTAACTCAGCAGATAAGTATGCTACACTCACCCAGAATCAAGAAGCACTAAAGAATTCATTCCACCATATCACTCCTATAGCTGAGTTAGGTAACCCAAACATATGTCTTCACTCTTCCTCTTCCAAGTAAGTTATTGATTCTAGTGCCACAAACCATATGACAGGCAATCCTAACCTCTTTCTCATATTTTGTCCTCATAAAACTCCATCTAGTGTTACATTATTAACATAACCACCTCATTTGTTGAGGGATCTGGCACCACGAACCCTAGTCTTTCTATTAGCTTGCAATCAATGTTAAGCTTTCCGAGATTCTCCTTCAATTGACTATTTGTCAGTAAGTTAACTCACACTTTGAACTGTTATATCTCATTTTTCCCTAATCATTATCTCTTTCAAGATCTTATGACAAAGAAGATTATTGGTAGCAAACATAAACCAAAAGGCTTCTATGCCCTAGAAACCCAAGAACTAAAACTTGTGGCGTGCTCAGGAATCCTTACACCCTTTAAAGCATATTGTCAACTTGATCACCCATCCTTATCCGCACTAAGGAAGCTACGTCCTCAGTTTAATAAAGTATTATCTTTTAGATTGTGAGTCATGTCAGTTTGTAAAGCATCACCATTTACCTTCTATTCCTCAAGTTAATAATAGGGTCAGTTCTCCTTTTGAATTAGTTCGCTCAGATATCTAGGATCCGTGTCCAATAGTATCAAAAATTGGATTTTGATAATATCACATTTGTTGATGATTTATCTTGAATGACTTGGGTTTATTTTATGAAATATTGTTCAGAGTCATTTACTCATTTTTGTGCATTCTATGCTAAAATTAAAACACATTTCAACATTTCAGTGCAAACATTAAACAGCGATAACATGAAAGAATACTTCTCTGATGTGTTCCAAAGCAAATCCTATGTTATTTGAAAGGAGCTCCTAGTTTAGCCATACTATATAGAAATCATGGGCATACACAAATTCAATGCTTCTTAGATGTGGATTGGACAAGTTCTAAAATTGACAGAAGATCTAACACCAATTATTGTTCTTTGGTTGGAGGAAATATAGTGTCATTGAGGAATAAAAAGCAAAAAATCGTGTCCAAATCTAATGCAGAACTAGAATATAAAGCTATGGCATAATCAACCTGTGAGAACTATGAATATATAAACTTCTATTTGAAGTTGGTATTAAAGTACAAATGCTAGTAAAGTTGTGGTGCAACAACCAGGCAACTCTCCACATTACATCCAACCCAGCCTTTCATGAGCAAACAAAGCATAAACAGATTGATTACCATTTCATTAATGAGAAACTCCAACAAAACTTGATTTGCACAGGATATGTAAAGACCAAAGAGCAACTTGGAGATATCTTCACAAAAGCTCTCTTTGGAACATGAGTTAGTTACATCTGTAGCAAACTAGGCATGATCAACATTTATTCTCCAACATTAAAGGGAATGTTATGAACTGTAGTGAATGTATATGTAAAAATATGGTAGATAATCTCATAGGATACAACATAGAATATTTGATTGATATGTTAAAATATTATTATAGATATGCATTAGTTGTAATTAATCTTATATCCTAAAATTGGATCACAAACATCTGTATAAATAGATGCTAGTATGTGTAAATAAGATACAAGTGCAATGTTTGTTTTGGTTTTTGAGTGTGTGTTTTTTAATATATTTTTCTTAAAAATTATGTAAAAGTAAGAGAAAAAAAAAATTTTAAAAAAGTAATAATTGTAATGTGTGTTTTTTAAGTATTAAAATGAAAGCAAACATTGCCAAGGTTTTCTCTCAAACCTTTACAGTTTTCAAAGGGATTTTTAACAAAGTATTCAGACCTGGGACAACAGAAGTATCACAAAGCTAGTACATTTCATCAATTTAGATAACTCCTCTACTTATGCCATGACTAAATTTCATTATTTGAACATAAGAATGCCTAATACATGTTCACGAGTAAGATTTATGCAAGGACCTGGGTAAGATTCCTTCTCTTGTCAACTTATTGGGCACTAATCATATAGCTCAAGATATAAAGTGAGGATTGACCATGGGAAAATTTATAGCTTTAAAAACCACTTCACCCAATTTAGCATGGAATCTTAAAATTTGCTCTCAACAAATTTATTATCCTCCCTAAATACCAATCCATCTTTGATGCATTAAAAACTAAAATAAGATATCAATTAAATTAGCAAAAGAAAAGATATCTCATGGGCTACTGACGAGGCTTAACTAAGTTCACAACATAAAAAAATCTATGACACAGAAGAATGAACAATACCAGAGTGTTTTTTCTTTCGCAGCAAGTTGTCCAAAACAAAAAGTTGCTTAGCTTTCAGAAGGGGTTGATCTGGGTATGCAAGATGAATATTAAACCTACAAAGAAAAATTGAACTATTACCAAGAGAACAATATAATATCCCAGTTGGAGAAGAATCACTCCACATGATATAAAAAACCATGTAATAGTCTAGAATCTTATACATGAAAACTGAGGCTCCGGAATCAAAACAAGCAAAAGCATTACAAAGTTCTCAAATATCTGAGAATACTCATGAGAATTTCAAATCTGTAGAATGCAGAAGTGACTGCCTGTGAAACTTGAAAGAAATTCTCCTAAGTAGGATAATCAGAGTAACATTCTAATCCCAAACCTTAAGTTCCAGAAGAGCAAATTCAAATTTCTGAGACAAATAGTTACAAAACTAAATAATCATGCTTGCGATTCAAGTTGATATGTGGAAAATATTTAGAGAAAATTCTGACTACAACCTGAAGTTTCTGACACTCATAAATGAAATAATTATTTATTACATAATTGCTTTCTCACGTGCAACTAACAAAGGCATAAAAGAACTGCATTAAAATGCACCCCACTAGTAATTAAAATAAGTGCAGGCATGTTATCAAGCACCTAAGCTACTCTATGATAACCCTTAGTTCTACTCTACAAGGGTGTGTTATTCTGCTCTAGCTCAATACACTTTCTTCACAAAGAAGCAAGTTAAGTTCGGAGAATGATAGCATTCCCCCACTATAAAAAAATTAACTCGCTCTCTACTCCAAAAATGAGAAGCCACATGGCATGCAGAACTTGAAATGCAAGAATACATCCTGAAGGCCAGACTTTTTATAGGAAAAATGGATATTGAAGAAAAATAATGGAAACAGTGAAGAAAATAACTCACATTTCAGTGTAGTGCTGTATATGACTTTTTGAATCATCATATAAGCTATATCCACTTTTCTGAGGAAAAATATCAGAAATGAAGAAAAAAGTATCTTTACATGGCACATACACCAAACTGTTCACAACATTTTCTACTCTTTTTAGACCATTGGCAAGACGCAAATGGTTTTCCAGTTGAGAAGTCTCATCGTCCGCAAAAGGGCCTGTGTTTCTGAAAATTGAAGATGACAAACATCTCTTGACTAGCATCCAGTCCACAGAGATTTTTTTATGTTCATCAGGAATTACAGGAAGCAACAGGTAGAAGGTCAACGATCCTGACTCATAGATGTCATCATTATTTCCAAGTGATACAGATTCCGATACAAACACATGCCGATCAAGAATAATTTTGAGAAACATTTTCTGGAACATTTCTGCGGCAGTAATCTGTGTAAGCCAAATGCCAGATTAAGAAACATATCAAACATTGTCATGCAGAACCATTTTGAACAAAAAGAATGGACACTACCTCATCTTTATCAAACCTAACAACTCCAAATGGAACAAGTTGTGTCATCACCATTCTACCACGAGCCAAACAAAGGTCAATTTTCATTTTCCCAGCCTCTTCTGGGAGGGGCTCTTTCACAAAAAGAGCAAACCTTCTGTAAGTCCTATCTGCCGGATTGGGAGAAAAGTTGATGTGGTAGGAACTAAAACACGTGGAATTTTCCATTTTTGTCCATGGTTTCCGAAGGGCTGATGGAACTAGCATCTCATGCAGTTCTGCTCGTGACTCCACTGTAACAAGAGAAAAAAAACTATTGATAAATCCTTCATCTTATCTAAAGACTGTGAAAACCATACTAACAACATTCCCTGACCATCACTGCCATTGGAATCAGATAAATTTTGAGCTGATTCCTCATATTTATCATCTTGATCCGGCAAGAGATAATCAGTCAGTGCCCCAAGTTCATGTAATGCCTTGCATGCTTTCAAACAGGCATCTCTCTTAGCTTCCTCAGTTGAAGATTGAGGTGTGCTGACAATTTGATGAATTGGAGCATTGGCCGGGAGAATTATGTTGCAAGTTGCTCCATCTGAATCGTCAAAATAGAAGAACTGGGGCAAGGGATTGAAATACCTAATAAAAGACAGAAAAAATCAGATAAATGAAAATATAGCCTAAAGTATAGAATAACAACTCCAAATCCGAGAGTATAACAGAGTAATTAACACTAGAATAATAACATACTCATCATGGGGAAGTTTAGAACAATAACGATGCAACAATGAAATACTCTGTACAGAACTGATAGTTGCCCTGGTAATATCCACTCTATAGGTTCTCTCCTCAAAGTCATTCATCGGCAGATGAGATTTTCTTAAGGAAATTTCTTCATTCATCTGAGCCTCATCTTTTTTAAAATGTTCAATCATATTGAGTTCCTTCGGGTTGCCCCTGCAGATATTGCAATATCGGATATTTCACGTTGTTCATGAAAAAGTAAAAAATGTATTTCCATGAAACACTGAATGAAAGCACCTGTCCACCAAAAATGCATATTCAGACTGCGGCATTCGGGCACGACCTCGAGACTGAATAAAGCTTGTAACAGTTTCTGGAAGATCAAATCGTACCACGAGGCAACATGTTTGAATATCAAGTCCCTCTTCACCCACTTTTGTTGCAACTAAGAGATTTAGCTGCCAAAATAATTTGATGCAGAAAACGAATTAGTATGGCTTTCACAGAATTTTGGTGGGCCAGTGGGCATATTCTGAGGTTAAATTAGGGAAACTACAAGTTTAAGATAACCCAACAGTTTCACCAATAATTAAAATTTCTTGGCCAACTAATGGAAGACAAAAATCAAGAACATGTCATCATGCAGGAAGCATTACCTCACCAGATCGGAACTTCTCGAGAATGATATTGGTATTTTTACGTGACACAAGACCAGAGTGAACTCCCACGAGGAAACCACACTTCCAAGAGGACAAAAACTTTATATTTCGAAGTATATGCGTCAGAGATCTTGCAGTAATAATCCTATTGACAAAAATTATGCATTTCATACAAGCCTGTAACCTGTAAAGAAAATTAAACTTGTCATAACATACATATGAAATGATGTTTAAACAACGAAAAAACACAGATTAATTTTTATAGATTGCCTCCAAAGAAAATAAATATATGTTTAACAATGGTGTAGAGGAAAAAAAGAACTGATGAAAGAAAATTTTGTGCTCCTGATAATTGTTGAAGGAAGAAAAATGAACCATTTCAAGCACAAGACTGCAAGAAACGCAAGAATCAAGTAATCTAGGTAAAGTTGTTTTTCCAGTATTCTAAGATATTAAATGCATTTTAAACCTTGAATCCATACACGCATCACTAAATTGGCCGGACCCATGTCCCAAGAAAGGAAAACAGCTGATTAACATGGGCCCCTTCATTCCATATGTCACGCCCCATCCCACAAGCCCAATAGATGAGAGAATTGCATCAAAGCCCACAAAGTGCAACCGCTCTCAACAACCATGCATCAAGACATATATAATGGATGCACATGCAATCTTTAGGTCAAGTTCATAAAGAATTCACTTTTTATAATGTCATTCTATATGGCTGGGGCATCACAAATACCCTTTCTTCAAAGTGTATGTCTACTCATGACATGGTATAATATGATCAGCCATTAGGAGCTAAGAAACCATGCCCACAGCACACTTAGATCCCAGTACCACTTGTCACGGACCAGGCCACAAAACCCTTTGATGCAAGAATTACCATCAACATCCACCAAGTGCAGCCTAAAATTGGGCTAAAAAACTTAAGTGAAAGGGATATCCTATTGATGCCCATGGATTCTTAGTCACAGCTTAAAACAAGTATTCATTTCCATTTTATTCTACACGGCATGGGGAACTTAGATCATAATATGTCACAGCTAACATGCCCATATCCACACACCAATTAACGAAGGCTATATTGGGGTGTGACAGTCGTTCCAGTTAAAGCTACCAGCCACTCCCCTTAGAACAAACTACCTTGATATCAATTGCCTATTCAAAAAGTAGTGCCTCCCTCAAATTGGATAATACAGCACTCCTACATTGTCAATGTAATTCCTCAATTCCATTATACACAGGGCATATCAGCTCTTCTCGGACTTCTCCTACAGTCTACTTCTGTCAAGTAAGACTTCAACTATTGTCTGCTGCTGCAGTCAAGCACAACTTCTACAACTATCTATTGCTGTCAAGCACGGCTTACCCAACAGTCTGCTGCTATTAAATGCAACCTCTACTGGTTGACACATAAGACCTGATGTTTATCTATTGCTTGTCAAAGATAATATTGACTCCTAGTGTTTCCTACTTAAAAGGGTATCAAGTGTTGCTTACCTCACTGACTACTTTTTCTATATCTCTACAGGCTACTGGTTACTTGTCTCTGGCTATCTACATTTTTAGTTGCAACAACACACTCTATCCATTATTTACCACTAGCCGTTTATTTCAAGTTGAGTTTCAATTTGAACAGCAAAACTGCACAGTTAGTCCCATAGGAATACTCAATTATAAATTGAAGACCTCACTTTCTGAGATGCTGAAATTAGTCCCAATTTTGGTTTGCATTTTTAATTTGAGGCCAATTTTTGGTATAGGTGGTCCCAAAAGAATTCTGCCGTTAAAAATGGGCAGAAATTTTGGGAAAAAATCATGCGCGCGCACACACCATTAATTTCCAAATTGATCCCAATATTTAATCTTTGGGGACCAGAAGCGAAAATATTATTGTAAATAAAATATTTATTTTAGAATTTTTATATATTTATATTTTAATTTTTCATTTTATAAATTTTAGTTAATATTATATTTTGTTCCACTTTTTTTGTGTATTTTCCCCATTTAATTGATTTTTTTGAATTATTTTCAAAAGTAAAATAAAATAGTAATCTTATTTAATATCACTTTTTAATAACTGAAATTAAACTAAAATTTCAAGAACAAAATTTTTTCATAATTTCAGGATTTGTCTCAACAAATTAGACTTAACGGTACTTGATGCTCACGCAATTTTTTTCAAAGTTTCTTCAAATTCACCAAAACCTAACAAATATTTTATTCCCCAAAAACATATAATGAGAAAGTTAATTAAATTAAAACATCAATTAGAAAAGAAAAATATTTATAATATATTTTACAAAATTAATTAAATAAAATATGTGTTAAAAATTTATAACCTTTTATAAATAAAATTATAAACTACAATCCAGAAAATATTATTTTTGTTTTTTTAATTACTATTTTTAATCAATTTGAGAAAAGAACCTGACATCTAAAATTTAGTTTTGAACATGATGCCATATAAACATATAGCAAAAATGCATTTCAATTTTACAATTTGCATTAATATTTATATCTAGATTAAATTTTTTATATGAATTTTCTATTTAAAATAGAGAACTAATTTTGAAAAAACGTAATTTTTATTATATATTTTTATTTTTAAAATATATTTCTATTTTAGTATACTTTTTATTTTTAATTTTTATATATTAAATAACATTTTTGCAGTAATTTAATTTTAAAAAATAGAATATAATTTAAATTTTATTAAATATTAACTTCATATAATAAAAAGTAATTAAACTTTCAAATATATAAAAATAAATTAAAATTTTGGTTTTGGTCCCAAAACATTAATTACTGGACTCAATTTTGAAATTACCAGCATGTTACACAAGCATTTTTCCCCAAATTTTTCTGTTAGTTTCTAAAGGCAAAATTCTTTTGGAATTAAAATTAAAAAAAATTGAACTCAAATTAAAAACCTAACTAAAGTTCGGACTAATTTAGAATCTTAGAAACTAAGGTCCTAAATCTATAATGAAGTATGCTTATAGGACCAAGTATGCATTTTTGCCCAACTTAAACATTTTAACATAACTCTATGTTCCACTTGGGAGAGTGTAAGAAAATATTTTAGTATTTAATTTGATATGTTATATTGTTAGCTTGAACAAATTTAGGAATATTGCATTTCCTAATTTATAGACTTGTTTTTATGTCAAGTCGTTTCCTACATTTGCTCTTCTTGAACCAGTCTCATATTATAAATTGAGACCATTTTTGAGTAACAGATTATGCAGTAATTCTTCTAGCAAGTTAAACTTAATTGTGAGCAAAGGCAACTCAAATTTCTCAAGAAAAGAATTGGCTGAACATATATGTCTTCAACATTTTCACTGCATGCAAAAACCAACCTAAATCCAGATAAAATTTTGATAAGCCGCATGAGCTTTCTTGAAAGATAAGGCTCCTTCAAGACCTCTATGCAGGACAAATCTGCTTCCATGTAATCTGTGTGAATAATTGCACAAAATTTCTTTAGTTATCAGAACAGACGTGTATATTTTTCAGAAGGAAAATCTAAAAATATATAGTAACAAAACATGCAAAAACCAAGGTGGCTCCCCTGTCAATAGGAAAATCAGAATCAGTATCAACTTATGCTAAATCAATATCTATAACGTGTAAATGTGCTGTATTGCTAGTACACCAGGGGAAGGCAACAATAGATAAACAGTAACCAGGAAAAACAGCCTTAAGATAAAACAATTAAAAACCAAATGTGGCCGTGGTAAGGGAGCATTCAGATATACCTTTAACGCAATCAGAAGCAAGGACTGAGGCAGCCTGTAGCAAATATTTTTGGCATAAGTTGCCATCACTGCAATTCTCTTCGGCCTCCACCACTTTGCCGTTCTCATAATGATCACCCTTTAAGAAGATGCAGCTGGCCTTTGAAAAAAAAACAAGTGGAAATCAAAAATTAAATCAAGCCCCATAAGAGACACCAAGTAAAACAGCAATCACCCTTGGATCAGGGCCACAGGCTGAAGACATCAAAAAACAAAAAAAAAAACGGTGACTTGCAATGACCGTGGCGGTCATAGATGTCATAATAAAATTCAAGTGAGAAACAAAGAGAGAATGCATGCATTGCAAAATTTAGGGAAAGCAACTAGTAATTTTCCTCTGTGATCCGTGTACTTCCAATTCTAAGTTATTTTGCCTGTCACAGTGTCAGTTGTAACATAATCGTTACGATGTAGCATTTTAACAAAAGCAAGCATATGCTTTACGTGCAACAATATCAGGAGTTGTTTGGAAAGCAGCGACAATAGAGCAAATCTGGTTTTAGCAAAGATAACTAATTGGTCAGTTAACAATTAACTGAAAGATGGAACCCCCATGTTGAGATTTAAGTAAATAAATTTACAGAATACATAAAGAAAGAAAAAATATAATAAAAATCTACATGACTAAATTCTAGTTTTAAACCCTCGGAAAAACGGTTTGCCAGCTTCAAGATGGCTACCAGCAATATAAAGTTATAAATGCATCAATCCCACTAAACCCAACTAAATTGGAATAGTGCACATCTGCATTCCACATTAGTTTCCACCTTCCGAGTCCATTATCCCTTTGAGAAATAACAGACCAACGGATCGTTCAAAACTGGAAACTCATTCAGTAAATAAATCTGAACTATCTGGCATCAATATAATCACAATTTTTACTATAATCAGGATTCTTCAGATTACCAACCTGCTATAAATGGGCAATAATGGTAATTTGAGTGCTACTTTTGGACCAAATAAAGTTCTTTTGATTGAAGACTTCATTTAGATGTCAGAAATATATTATTTTCTTTAGTTTTCTACTTTAAATTCTGAATTTGAAGCATATCAGCAGTACTACAAATAACTTAGTAAGCATTTTTTTAGGTAACACAGCGTAGAAGACATGACGGCATTGGGGTTTTAGCATAATCCTACCTGCTTATTAAAATTCTAGAATCTTTTCCCTACCTAGCATTTTTCAAAATATGTAGTCCATTTAAAGCAAAGAATGTAGAAGATTCTAACAATGTTAACAATTTATCTGTTATAAGAAATATCTTTAAATATCATTTCATATGTTTTCATATATTGTTCCCTATTATATAGATTTATGTATCTTTAGGTTTTATTTTATAATATTAGTATTATGTCAAGTTTATATTAGCTATGTTAGTTTCCATTTTTAGATCTGTTTATAGGTGTGCTTTTTTCGAAAATTGTGTAACAGAGAGAAAGAGAGAATTTAAAAAATATAATGATAGCAATATATGCTTTTTTAGGGTAAAAATGAAAGCAAACATAACCATTAATTTTTGGTATCCTTGTACTTGTCTATAGATAGTTTATGAAAACTCTTTGGCTATGTTTGGGAGGTGGGTTTTGTTGAGAGATAATATTTGGTGGGTTATATTGGAATGAGTATTACCTTTGGAAAGAAAATTTTGATGTAATGAATAGTATAATTTATGTGAATTTGTATATTTGAATATATATAAAATATATAATAATTGTATACAGGAATAATGATTATTTTTAGAATACAAGGATACATAAAAAAGTAAGAGTAAGCATGTATATATATAGGTATTGATTTGATTGTGAATAGGTGTAATAATTAAAAATAATAAGTTAGTTATATATATATATATATAAGGAAAGAAAATTTAAATTTAAATTTGAAACAGGATTTAATGGTGTTAAGATATTTGGTCATATAAAGTTGATAAATAGGAAAAGGCGAAAGACAGGTAACAAAGATTGCCTTCTGTAATAAAATGCAGTTTAATTCTTCCAATTTTCTAGCATGGCAACAAAGCAATTCCTATCATGCATCTATCTTTGTAGCTGGCTATCAAAGATAACATATGATTTTTTGTCTAGCTGCCTAAAATTCTGGCTATTTTTATTCTAGTTGTCTGATCATGTATAACACGTAATTTTTCATATCTATCATCTATTATGACATATAATACGTGATTTCTAGTTGTCTACTTTCTATTGGCTACCACCAGTGTTGACTAGTCTTCTATTTGGCTTATCACATATAACACATGATCAGTATCACACTTTCAGTAGTCCAATTGTCGATTATCGGCAGTATATATGTTTCAATTTGGCAATCAAAGTTGAATATTTTAATATGATTCCCATATTCAACCTGAGATGAGTGCTAGAAGAAACATCTTTTCATTCTTTTTCCTGTATTGTGTTTATTAGTTTATGGATTTAGGTATTTTTGTTTCCAATTTTATAGAACGAGTAATATGTTAAATTTAGACTTATTTCAAATATTCTTATATCAATTCCATACTATAAATTAGGACAACTCTTTAGTAATAAAGTTGATTTAATTATTCCATTCTCTAACAGTCCACAAACCTTGGGCAGCAGTTCTATTAATTCTTGATTATTTTGGTCACATGCATTCTCAAGACTTATCTTCATATGATAAATGTAATGAGTTATGAGAAATTGAAGGGATTTTAGATGCCACATGCATCTGAAACATTAACTATCCAAAAAAATTTTAGGAATACATTCATTTCATGGGTTTGGGTTTAGGGATACTATGAAACGCGTATCTCATATAGAGTTTGACACACACAAAGAATAAGAAACAAAAAAAGGCAATTGAACAGGCAAAAACAAGGAATGCGAGGGTCATTAAGAATAGCCGACGAGACATGGAAATCAGCTTTGTCATTTTTACCAGCTTAAGACAATTAAGTTGAGGCACGACTGAACCAGAATTTAATGTGTTAAATCTGAATACTATAATAGAACTGATTTTAAGAGCAGGAAACAGAATCAACAAATACTAGGATCCTTACCTGTAAGGCACCCCATAATCCCAGGTTGTCTAGACAGAACATTAAATTACAATGCATCTTCTGAAGCGACTTTTTTGTGCTCCTGAGAGTACTCTGATCAAGCGAATTCATCCGAATTGCTGACATAAACTGTTATACCACAGAGGTATCAGCATAAAAGTTTCCTTGGAATATATTTTTGCCAACTAATCTATCCAATATGCAATACCTGGTGTTTTATCTCCTCGAGTCTCTTAGCATAAATAATATCGGGGGAAGAACTTCCATTCTTGATTGCACCATAATAATATACATTTACTTTTGGCGATGTCACAAATTTCTCCAGTTCATCCTTATCTTCAACAGAATAAACCTATGAAAAATTAAAAAAAAATCAAATGAAAAAATATTTAAGAGAGAACTACCTGATAGAAGGCAAAGAGATAAGAAAAGTGTGAGGTTCTTGTTCACCAAAAACTCTTCAATATCTATTTTCCCTTTATAATTTTACAATATGCATCCAACATAATTATTTAATTTAAAGTACAAAATTAATTTAACAAATGCACATCTGTCCTCAAACCACACCTTTGCACGCAACAACGCCTCAAGACCTTCAATTGACCCACCTGAAAAATAGAATAGAGGCATGTTATAGCATCAACAAATCATTCAGAAAATTTAAGTAAATTTTTCCGAGTGAAAAATGAATCTTTTGCTCTTCATAGTGAACTAATGCTATTTGCAAGAAAAAATATAACATAGACTGAGGACACAGCAGAGTGTAATATTCCACATCACTCGTTAGAGAAATTTCAGAATGATGCATAAGTGAGCATAATGAGCTTTGTTAGCAACTTGAAGTGGCCGTTCTTTCAAATAAGGATGATTTTGAAATTTGATTTAGCCACTAGCAGAACCCACTACACAAGAATCCTGCCCAGAGCCACTCGCAAGTCAGCTGCCTTTACAAAAAGACGACAGCAAATTGGGAGGGATATTATAGGCACTAGATCTACTATAGAGGTAATACCAGATTCTGGAAGGAGAGCATGAGGTGTCATGTCCAAATGGGAGTGTTTATTGTAACATTTGTTGGTGGTTGGAAGAAAATTTAGTTCATTTGCAAGTGGTTAAAGCATGCTTCTCTAGCAACTTGGATTTATCATTTTTGGCACATTAGTAAGCAAAGGCCATATAGCTTATTAAGTAAAGCCCTTCGCTGGGCAGACAAAATAAAACAAGAAAAATAATATGACTGTGATTTTGAGATAGTCAATTAACAAGGCTGGAAAACCGGTATTACATTGGTTACGTGACAAAATACTACAAAATAAAAGAAAGCAAGAGGCTTATTTGAGAGACCAAACTAACGTGACAAAATACTACAAAATAAAAAAAAGCAAGAGGCTTATTTGAGAGATCAAACTATATCGGTTGCTTGCATTTTGCTTTTCAACTGACAAATACAAATCATGTACTTATAGAGGATGTTTTGTTAATTAGATGTAACTCCATGATTGTTGAGCTATTGCACAAGATTTTATTATCTTATTCTCATTATTTGAAGATAAAAAAAGGGGAGAAGATAATAATATTATAATAAAACAGCATGACATCGTTCAGTGATAAATACATTTAGCCTGTCAATGAACGTCATGCAGCTACCTAGGATGATTCTGTTTAATGGAATGCATGCTAAAAGCTTAAAGCCATGAGGACAGTTCCAAAAAAATTGCACTCAGTCTCAGACACACGCCGAGGAGATATTAAACCAGCAGATGCACCTGTCACATATGAAAAGTATTAGCTAGCCAACATCATCTATATTCAGTAGCAGTTGAATGTTATCACCTCAAATGTATTATGCCTTGACTCCAATAATTAGGGAAAAGGGCAAGTCCATATATTAAAGGCTTTGTTTGCTTGCGTTTTACATCCTCTTCCACTCAAAAACACACATACAAAAGATAACACCCATACATACAATAATCGAAAACAAATTTTCCTCACTTTTATATATACACACAAGCAGTCAAATTCAATCATCACAGCTTTTATATATACACCCTAATAAACAATTATTATACGTATATATAATATTATACCAGTATTTCAACACACATGTTGCATGTTTAATAAAAAAATATTTCATGAATAAATTATTTGAATGAAATATATTTTTTACATTACTGTTATAAATTAATTATATTAATAGAAACATTTCAGAAGAAAAATAAAAAATAAAAAAACGTAAGTTATTCAAGATAAGAATAAATCATTAATTTTTTTAATGAAGATTATATGTTTTTACTAATAAACTCTCTGTTCTATTTTACTTTTTACATAATAAAATAGAGAAGTTATAACTGAATTTCTTAGAGTATTTAAAAAATATATTAGAAAATCTAACACAAGTCATGTAAAATAAATAATATAGATATAAACAATATACAAGTGTACAGTGGAGAAAGAAAATATAGTAAATTTTATTATACACACACACACACACACACACATATACTTAATTTATGCTCTTGAGAAATTAAGTTAATTGTTCAAGGGCACTTCCGAAAATTTATTAGAAGAACAAACAGAATCTTAGCCATAATATAATAGTATAGATATATACTCAAAAACATCTAAATATACATACCTATCATTTTTAAACTATTCATAAACATTTACATAGAAAACACATTGCATATTAGTGCTAAAAAATGCAAACCAAAAAATAGCCAAAACTTTTATACAGTAAAATACAAAGTCAAATAGAGCAAGAAAATTGGATCTCAGCAATGACAAAGCAAACGGCTAAACCAAAAGACCAACTGCAAGAAGTAAAGTCCAACCAAGATTCAGAAAAATTGCAACTTACTCTATAAATTTGTGCATGTTTATATGGAATATCTTATAATTCGGAACCAAGAAAATAGATCAAGTCAAATTAATATCATAGTTTCTTACCATTAAAACCTACCAACAACAATAATTACCTATATGGGAAAACCAATCTATGAACATGTTAACCAAGTTCCTGGTACACATGTCAGAACTAGTAACAGAGACAGCGAAGTATGTCATCAGGCCTTACAGCTCTTATAATTCAGAAACAAGAAAATAGATCAAGTCAAATTAATATCATAGTTTCTTACCATTAAAACCTACCCAACAACAATAATTACGCATATGGGAAAACCAATCCATGAACATGTTAACCAAGTTCCTGGTACACATGTCAGAACTAGTAACAGAGACAGCAAAGTATGTCATCAGGCCTTACAGCTGCTCTATGAAAAATTCCCTTTCATTATCCTGGATTAAAGCTTTACATTCTAACCACTAATCATGACTTCAATTAACTGCCCTAATTAACATGCCAGCAAATTTTTGACATAATATGTGCAAGTGGGTACCTCGAGAACTCATATCAGAATATAGTTCAATTGGATTTAGACACCAAAAAATTGTGTTACATTAGTGATATATGTGTGAAAAAGATATGCTTGAAAAGCCACAAACACACACGCACCCCACATTAAATTACCTTTTCCTAATTTTGGAGATGCGGTCATGCCAAAGATACGAGGAAGTCTAGCAACATCCATTTTGTAGAAGATCTACAGAATTTTCAAGACAATCCGTAACTCCATATGCCAACATAAATTGGAATACAAAAAACTACATACTGATATAAATGAAATTTTTAATACATCACCTTCATGATTTCAGCATAAGGATGGTTGCTTTCAAGTTGTGCATAATGACATTCATCAAATATTAAAAGGGGGATCAACTCAATCTTAATAAAGCAATGTGACAGACTATGTAGCATCATCTGAGGGGTCATAACAAGGACCTGCCCACAGAAAGCAAATTGAGGGGATTAACATGCACGGTTAATTACTAGAGTAAATTATGGGCACAAAGGAAATTCAGTTCATTACAAAGCCTGCCAATGAAGAATAGACTCCCAGTGGACCCGTATATGACACAAGACACCAATTTTATTTACATCACCATCTGCCTGACAGATAACATACTGTAGGTTACAAGAAATAGGTAAACTTAGAACACATAAGCATCATCCTCTTGGAAAACATGGGAGACTTTCTTGAGTGAGGGTCAAAAGAAAAGATGAACTGTCATAAATTGCACTGGAGATATATATCTCTCAATACTTTATAGTAGCAAGACTCACAAGTAATACAACAAACCTCATATTCCTCAATGTCTTTCTCCCAGTCATGGCGAGTCTTTAAGCGTGTGGAACTTCCGCAACAGATTCCAACTTTGAAATTAATAGAATTTTCTATGACCTTGGCTTGCTATCATTTCCAAAAGAAAAAATTACAGATGATTTCAGCTAACATAATCAATACAATTCCAAAATAATATAAATGCATGTGTAATAGAATCACTTGAACAAAGCCATGGCAATAATGAGATGCACCGAATGTGCTTCCAGTCAAAAGCTAGGCATTTCACAAATAGGCATACTTTAAACTTAAAAGGAGCACAGTATCACAGAATGCCCCATACAGGAATGCCCATATGTAATATCTGCTCATGACGCAGTTACAAAATATTTACAGAAGTAAATGTAAGCCTGTGGTCAAAACTTCAACAAATACTTTCTGCACTCGACTTAATTGCAAAATTTGATATAAAAAGAATATGTTAAGTAACATATATTGTATATTGTCTTATTTTGAATTATTTTTTTATTTCTTCTTCCACATTGTTTTTTATTTCTTTTCCCATCTTGCTCATGCAAACCCCAACCCACTTTCTACTGCCCTCTGCCACCAACACCCCATTCAACCCAGATCCATCACCAATCATATCCTCCAACCAGCCTCAAAGCACAACTACTCCAGCTTAAATCCACCCAAAACCCACGACACATCCACTAGCCACCATCCCACCAAACTAATCCACCACCATCATCAGTCTCCAACCAGCACCCCCCAATCCACCCCAGGACACCTAGAACCTGCCACCTGTCCTCATAGCCTAGCCAACCCATTACCATACCAACTAACAGCAGGAGCACATTTCCCCAAACCCCAAGATCCAATCTTATTATCACCTAGATTAGCTATAGGCATACAAATGTCAATCTCAAGCTTGAATGGCATATTTTCCAAAGATCTATGCAATTGGCTGCCATCCGAACAACCAAGTGTTCACAAAGCCAGTTCAGAAATAGAAGTGGCCTCACAAATAAACCTCCCCTTCTTCCCTGGCCATCCCTCTATCCTCCCCAGCCCTCAAAAAAAAAAAAAAAAAACAGAACCAAACCATCATCTTCATTTTATTTTTCATTGAACCACTTGCTCAAATATTGATATCATCACTTCAGTTGAAGATTAAAAAAAACAAATGCATGATGTGATTATGTATACATATACCACAGAGAGAGAGAAAGAGAGAGATGAAAATAAAAAAGTAACCATTATATTATTATCAAAAACTAATCTCACAATATAATAGAAAGCTATAAACTTCCAGGACAACGACTAATGCAGCCTCAACAAAAGCAGTACAAAAAACCAAAATTGGAGAATAGAGGAGAGGAGAGAACCTGTTGAACCAGTGCAACCGTAGGAGCAAGAAAAATGCATATATTTTTTTGAGGCTTCTTAATTAGGTGCCTCATCTCATAAATAAGTAAAACAGCAATATGAGTTTTCCCACAACCAGTTTCCAAATAGACAACAACATTCTCCTTCAAGGCTTTCTTACAAAGGTCTAACTGGTACCTGTGTGAAATCAAGAGAATCAAAAACACATTCAATGCTCATGCATTTCACACACCCCGTTTCAGATTAGATGCTCATTTGAAAGGATGTAAATTCATACAAAGATTATAAAACAGATTACACATAGATAACATAACACTACAAACAAACCAAGCTAGCAAAAATAGGTTTTTTTCTCTCACTTCCATAAGTAATTTTTATAGAAATCAATAAAAAAAACAAGAACTCAGATATTAGTCAAGAGAGTGAAGATTAAATGCAAAGGAATTGAATGCAGAAAAATACACCGACTCATGTATTGAAGTTGCTGTTAAAAACTAGGATAAAATTCATCTTTAAAGTATTGTTGGAAAGTCCATATTACAAAATATATCAAAGGACAGTCAAGCTGTTCCTTGTACTAATATCATTCCACAATAGTTAGTTTTGAATCAATCTGGAAAGTGAGGTAAAGGTTCCAATCTTTTTGCCCTAGGACATGGGAATAGGAATTTATTATATCTAACCTCCTATTCAGCGAGTGCAGCTCAAGTTGAGCCAGCTTGCAAACCATGAGAGCTTGCTCAACTAAAAGATCAACTCAAGCTTGAGCAACGACAAGCTCAATTTTTTATTCAAATCGAACTTAAGCTCAATTCACTTGTTCAAAAGTCCACTAGCCAACTAGTGCATTTTTTATTATTTTGAATTATTTTATGTAATTAATAATATATTAATATATATACGTTCAAATAATATATTCTAATAATAATGAATACTATGTATGATGAGCACCATGGCACGCCACAGTGCATGGCACACTAGGCTGCAAGCCTAACATCATGCTTACGTCACAGCATGGAATATGCTGAAGCGTGCTTGAGGCACACACCTTGGGCACCTTTTCCTAAACACATTCCATTCACACCTTTGCGATTATAGTGTTGGAATTGATTGTTTCTAAGGAAACAAAGGGCTAAAAATAATCTCTTGGCTTCTAATTCTTTCCTCACTTCTCATTTTTAATAAGTTAATTCCTTTATTTCTTTTTAATATTCATAAATTTCCTACTTTATTATTCTCCATTTTTCTCTTCAATCCATATAAGTTTTTTCCTTTATTGCTTTCCTTGTTCCTTTGTTTTTCTTAGTAGGTTTCCTTTTGTTTTTCATCTCCAATTATAGATAATATTCTTGGAGTTTTCTCTATTTTTTTCCTTTTCATCCTTCTAGTCAATTTTCTTATTTGCTACAATTTTCTTTCTTTATCTAATATCACTATTGAAAAAAATGTGTGGACATTTATAAAAGCCAAAATTTGTTTGATAGCATTTTTTTTCCTAATTTTTGTGGTTACAACTTTTTGAAAATCAATACTGCCAAAAACACATTTGTTTTTGTTGCATTTCTATTTTTTCTTGAAATATTTTTTATAAATAAGATTTCGTGTTTATTCATTTACCAACTTTTTTATGAATGCAGACTAATATGTTATTTGTGTCATCTTATAAAATTAGAAGTCAAAAAGTTTTTATGTGTTATCTATTATGTTGAATTTGTTTTGTGTTCTACTCTTGTTCGAAATATTAGTTGTATAAATATATTTATTTATTCATGTAATTTTGCATTGCACTTTAAAAAAATGCAGACCACACCATGCACGCTACGCCATGGCTTGAGGAAGCCTTTGCATTGTGGCACTCCACACACTATCAACCAGTGTTTTGAATTATTGAGTGCAAAATTACATGGTTTGGAAAGGACTTGTCTTCACACTTGAAATGGTCCACCATTGAATTCCTATCCAGTGTTCTCCAGCTCTTTGAACAATTTAAATATGGTAATAATAATGCTTTTGGTGATTCTAACATGGCACAATTGTCCTAGGTTTTATCCTTTTTTCCTCATCACATTGTTTTACATTTATGTGTAGTAGTAAAATATCTTCTACTAGACAAAATACGAAGACGGCGCTCAACTCCTACATCTTCTTCATCACAAGGGGGTAAAATTGATATAATGTGAAACCATATGGTAGAAAAATTTACTTAAGGAAAAAAGCTGCTTCTTGTTTATATTGTGAAAAGGAAACAATTAGTAGTGGCATATATACAATTGACCAACATCGAGTAAGCAAGAAAGGTGAAATCAGAATACGTCCTAAAGTTCCTCTAGACGTTAGACACTAAATGAAACAATCACTCAAGACATAGTTGAAAAAAGAAAAAAAGTCAAGAAAGGTATATTACTGAAAATCCATATGGATTTCATGTTGTAGAAAGGGATGATGTTGTTGATGACTATGATAAGATCAAAAAACTACAAAGCAAGAATGGAGAAGTAAAACTGCAAAATTTATTATGAGAAAAGATAAGGTATATGTTAACCAAAGTACCAAAGCCAAATCTTCAAACAAAATAGGTAATTATTTTGCTCCAAGGACCATTCTTGGATCTCAACCCACTTAAGTGTCCTTGCAGGTAAGGAAGCAGTTAAAAGAGCTCATATGGAAGTGACCAAGTTCTGTTATGATACTTGCATTCCTATTAATGATACTAATTCTAAATATTTTCAGCACATGTTTGATACTACAATTGCCATAGGGCCAGGATTTAAGGTTCCTTCTTTTCATGATCTTCAGCTTCCTCACTTAAAGAATGCCAAAAAGGAAATTCAATTATAGGTTGACAACATTTGAAGTATTTGGGCATAGTCTAGACAAATGGTAATGGGTGATGGTTGGACCGATAATAACGGTCAAACATTAATTAAACCTATGTATTACCCTCGTGGAACAATTTTTTGGAAATCTGTGATGCTTCTAACGTAGTGAAAAGTGCAGAAGCACTTTTTAACTTGTTTCAAGAAGTGATTAAATGGGCAAGTCCAAGTAATGTGGTTCACATGGTTACTAATAATGAAGCCAACTATGTTGCAATAGGGAGAATGATACTAGGTCATTATAAATCTATTAGTCGGTCTCCTCGTACAATACATTGTTTGAATTTGATTTTGAAAGATATAGCAAAAACAGACCATGCTTCTGAAATTGTGAGCAAGGCGTGTCAAGTGACTAAGTTTGTTTACAATCATATTTATTAGTTGTCTTAATTGAGAAAAAGAAAAGATTGGACAGAAATAGTTCATCCACATGAGACAAGATCTAGTACTACCTTTGTTGCACTTCATAATCTTTAACATCACATGCATGATTTAAAAACTCAAGTCACTTAAAAAGAGTTTGTTGACTCCAGAATAGCAACAGAGAAAACAACAAAAGATTCGTGACAATTGTTTTGGACAATAAGTTTTGGAATGATTGCTTGATCATTATGACAATTATGGTACTATTGATGTCCCTCTGAAAATTGTTGATGAAGATAAGAAGCCTTCCATGGGATATGTTTAGGAAGGTATGTACAGGACACGCAAAGGAATTAAGGCTTTATTTAAGAACAAAAAGAGACTGTATAAGCCATACATAAATATTATCAAAAGCCATTAGGATATGCAATTGAGGAAAAACATACATACTACAACTTATTAGCTTAATCCTACTTTCTAATATGATCAAGCATCATTTTGCCATAAACCAGAGGTCATGAATAATGTTTTTGAAGTTATCTACTCTAAAAGAATAGGTAGCAAGTCAAAGTTGCTACATGAGACTAGATCGTTTCAAGATTGACTTGAGAGTTTTCATTAAGAACTTGCACTTGAGACTAGCAAGAATACTCAACCTAATAATTTACTTGACTTTCTTTATATAAGTAGATATGCCTTTAGTCATTACTTCATTTTTCAATATAAATGTTTTTTTCTTTTCTTTATGTAAGTAGATATTCCTTTAGTCATTACTTCATTTTTCAATATAAATGTTTTTTTCTTTTCTTTATGTAAGTAGATATTCCCTTAGTCAGTACTTTTTTTAATATAAATGTTTTTTTTCTTTTCTTTATGTAAGTAGATATTCCATTAGTCATTACTTCATTTTTTAATATAAATGTTTTTTTCCACAAACAAATGGTGGAGTTATTTAGTGCAAGTGCACCTAATCTTCAACAGTTAGCAATTCAAATTCTTTGTCAAACAAGCACTTCATCTAGATATGAAAGAAATTAGAATATTTTTAAACATATCCATACAAAAAAAAAAAAAAAAGGTTAGAGCATCAAAGGTTAAAAACATGATTTATGTTTGTTATAGTCTAAAGTTAAAAGATATGTAATAATGATTTAAACTTATACTTTTATTTATATTCTTTTTATTTATGCATTTCTAAATTAACATTATTCCTCTTGTGAAAATTTTAAGTGGATCATGAAGGCCAAATGTTTTGATCCAACTGATTACACAAGTATTAACAAAGTTGATGCTTGAATCTTAAAAGATAAAGAAGAGGCATTTTTAAACTATGAGGATATTGAGAATATGCCCTATGATTATGAGCTACTAGATGCTCCAAGAATGGATCCTTAAGAAGGTATGTATGTAAGAAATATATAAAAATATATAAGAATAGTATATATATTTCAAGATAATATACTCATTTGTTATGTAACGTAGATAATGCTCGTAATGTTGATTATATGGAGCATGTGGAGGTTGATGATGATATAAACTTTCCACCTTTGAGTGTGACAACTTTGAACAAAACTTGCATGATGTCTCCATTAGTGTTGGAGTGGGTAAGAGTAACAACAAAGCTGCTATGCAGGAAAACAATGAAGAATGGTCACGAATGGCTTAAAAGTTTGTGATGTATGAGTGAAACCTTGTTACATTTTGGACAAGGTTATTTCCAACTTTGTGATTTAGATTGAATTGTTTGGTGGGATAGATCATGAATATTTAGTTGTAGACAGGTTTATTTCTTATCTTATGGTTTAAGTTGAAATGTTAAAACAGTGATGGATTGTGGATGTACAGTGAACCATTCTATTTCTTGCTTTATGATTTGAGTTTTGAGTTTAAATATTAAATATGAACTATGATAATCATGAGCTTTTAGAGTTAGATTATTTAAGCTTTTATCATAATGTGACTAAATATTTAACTTAATTCAAATTTTGCAGTTTTTCTTTTAGTATCTTCATTTTAGAGGTTGATCTATTGTGTTAGTATATCTTGTTTGATCATTAATAATAATAAAAAGTCTATAAGATAAATTAAAGTATTTTATGTTATTTTATTATTTTTATGTATTTTTTGAATATAAAATAATATTTATTATTATAATTAGGGTCACCAGTCTAACCACTATTCAACCAATGGTCTCTGGTTTGATGAACAATTCAGGATTAAAAACATTGCTATGAACCAGTATGAAATATATTAATTTATAGCAATTATCCCATATATTCTTTTATCTATGTGTAAATATGAAGTACTAATATTTGATTTTAATATACATTTTGAAATTTTAAATTATGAAATCCTTCACAAAAATTTTTGGAGAATGTAAAAGTTAGGTTTTAATTATGGAAAAATACATGAAATATATAACAACTATAATTTCCAGAAAAATGGAAAGCGGTGACGATGGTGGGTAAAGGGGCTGGCTGTAAGGGGAGGAGTTAACCAATATTGGGAGACAAAAAAAAAGAACTGAAAGAAAAGAAGATGAAAGTAGGGAGAAGAAAGAGGAAAAAGAGGGAGGGGATGTGGAGGCTGGTGAGTGGATGTGAGTCAGCTAGTGGAGGAGTTGGAGAAGAAGATGGCGGTGGAAGAAATGCAATAAGAAGAAAAGTGTAAGATGAAAAAGAAACAACAGGAGAAAAAATTGAAAGAGGAAGAGGAAAAAGAAACAAGAGGAGAAAATATAAAAAGAGGAAGAGGAAAACGAAACAAGAGAAGAGAAAGAAAGAGGAAGAGGTAAAAGAATAGAAGGGAGGGAGGAAAGAACAAGAAGTAGATGGAAGGAAAGGAAACATGATAAAGGGAAAAAAATAAATTAAGAGGAGAAAATAACATATTTTTATAAAGAAAAATTACATATATCCTTTTTATCTAACAACTACATTGATAATATTTTCTTTTTAAATTAAGTTTATACATTCATTTAAAAATATGAGGATGATGGTGATGACGATGATGATGATAGTTAATAATAATAATAAAAACAACAACAACAATAATAATAATTTTCTTATCAATTTATTAAAATACATCCAATTACCATCAATATTTTAATCTATCAACACTCAAAAACACACCTAACAACCTTTCATTTCAAACTACAATTATTACTTTGCCAATTGCACTTTCATCATTACGCTTTTTCTTATAATTTCTCATCTAATGACACTCAAATATATATTTTTTTAACTCCAAAAAAAAAAACTCACTTTTTCTCTAAAAATCATTTTTCTTGAACAAATACTTTATCCAATCACAGCCTCAATTTCTGCATTTGATTTAGCAACAATAATTTGCTTTTAGCAACACCAAGTGACAAGATTTCCCTCAACATAGGAGCAGTACTTGGAGCTGAATTTTCATCATCTTTGGACCCAACATAATCAACATGAAAATAAACTTCTATCTTCAAGTGTCCATATTTCTGATACAGTAAGCCTTTCCCAAGGGAGGCTTTTATGCACTTCAAAATCCCATAAGCAGCTTCCCAAGGAATGCCTTGAGGTTCATCCATAACCTGACAGATTAATCCTACTGCAAAATAGATGTCTTGCCTAGATAAGGTAAGATATATCAATTTAGCAACAAGACATCTATACTTTTCCTTATCTTCTTAATTGTCATTATCGCCATCATCAGTTCAAAAATCACGCTACATTCCATAGGTGTGTCAATAGGTTTTGCACCAAGTAATCCAGTTATGATATAGTCAGACTCCAAGTCTGCTAAGGGCAGTCTTAATGCCCAAGTAATACCTAGGCCATCCCATGTAGATAGTGACAAAGTGTTGCTGCAAGTATTCTTTAGGTTTTCCGGATCCATCAATGCTACTACAAGAGATTGACATATCATCAACATAAACAATTAAAATAACTAATCCACATTTTCCACATCAGACAAATACAGAATGCAATTCACAATAGACTAAAGCATTCTTGACAATAGACTAAAGCATTCTTGACATCCATCTAATAGATTGGCCAACCTTCATTAACAACCAAGGAGAACCATAGGCGAATAGAATTAAGGCGAGCAACTTGAGAGAGTTTTAAAATAATGAATAACATATGTTTGGGTGAAACCCTTAGGCAAACAGACCAACCTTATTACGATCAATACTCCCATCAAGTCAATACTTAAGAGTAAAGACCTGTGGACATATAACAATGTCTCTAGAGAGGCACATGTTCCCAAGTTTCACAAGAGAGAGGAGCTAATACTTCTTTATCCATGGCCATCTTTCACTCAAGATACTAGAAAGCATCATGGTAAGATATGTGAACAAATTTTGAAGGCAGAGAGTCAACATAAATGCAAAGCGTAGAACTAAAGTTATCAAACAAGAGATAATTAGTTAAGGATGTGCAATACAAGAATGAGAACTCGTGAAGCCAAATCATAACATCATAATCAGCTTGTCACCAATACAAAAAATCAACTGTTTACAATCTAGTGGATCAGAAAGAGTGTGATCCATTTTATTTTGAGAGCCAAGACAACATTTAAAGGCCTGTGACCATAATATATTATTCCACCCCTTCAATTCAATTTAACAATCATGCCAAGAATTCCTTTTTGATCAACACTTAAAGCTACAAAAAATAAATGGCAATAAACAATAGACAATAGACAAATCAGCAATACAAGTGACTTGATTAGGCTGTTTGGCATGACAATGAAGGCAGTGACATAATGCCACAATATGTAGTGAGAAAACAAAAGGGTAATAACTAGGTTGTTCAGGCATATAAGGGCAAAGAAGGTAATCTCACACATGATGGGTGCAGCTGTGTCAGCAGCAGCAGGGCGGATGGGTGATGGTGATGGGTCAAAACTTGTTCAGAGGGTGGCAACTTCAATCAACAAATTTGGAAGGTTGATCATTGCGAAAGGAAGGCATAATAGAAAGTTCTGGTCAATTGGCAGGTTTTTTGTTGTTGTTAAAATCAAAAGTTTGCAAGTGGTGGCAAAGAATTATGAAGCTTGATCTAGGTAGTTGAAGCTGGAGCAATGAATAGGAATCTAGGTTGGATAGTTGCAACAGCAGGTTAATGGGTAGTGGATGGCAGAAGAGTTGAAGCATAGATGTACAGCAAGGGGAAGTAAAGCTTGGGTCGTGGGCGGATAGGCTTCCAACAGTTCGATTATGGTAATGGTGGTGGCTGCTATGGTTAAGCTAAGGTTTGGCGACAACTGTTGGCCAGGTTGAAGATTTACAAGGTTTGTTGGCAGCAACAAGTAAGGCTAAGGTTTCAACTAATCTTTCACATTTTCAAATTTTTAGGGAAAAAAAAGGAAAAACTAGTCTAGTGCTCGTGATACCATGTCAAGAGTAAAGAAAAAATTTATTTTTTAACATACGTTCAACCCTCCCATCTTAGTATTTATAGTTTTAGATTGGAATCATCATACAAGAGTATAAACATGATGATAGTTATCCAAACAAACCTCCTAAGACCAGATCAAAACAAAACCAAGAAGATTAGAATAGATCCTAACAATATATCATGAGAGGTGAATTAAGTCAAACTCGAGCTTGAACACAATCATGGACTGGGCTCAAGCTTCAAAAAAAATGAGGAGTTCAACTCATTTACACCCATATTATTCCATTCCATCTCACCTACATTAAAGCAAAGACAATCATTTTGAATTTCTATTAACAATATATTTGTTATACTTCAAATTAATTAAGTGAAAGCATGTATTATATCTTAACATCATCAATGCAGAGGACGGAAAATCATAGCGAATACCCGGCTGCAATCCCTGCAGCGATCAGTTCAGTTTTTCTTCAAGAAGAAGTTAGACAGATCCCGAAAAATCAGCTCAATATGATGGGCAAACAGACATGTCTCTTATCATAAACTGAAAATATCAAAAATTCAATATCCCCTTCTTTTGAGATGTGGAGAAAAAAAAACTGATTTCAATTAGCCTCTAAAATTTAGATTCTTCCTTTTCACCTTGTAAACAGAAAAAACTTTGCAGGATTCTATATGACTTTTTTCTTTTTTTTAATTAAATAGAGCATAAAAATATGTCTATGGCACATATATAAATGAATTAAAGTAATCATTTCATTCAAGCTTCTTAATTGGGAACCCGTCCAAAGGTTAAGGGAAAATAAAAGTAAAGAATGCACAAAAATTAAAAAAAAAAAATCAATTGAACTTCAAAGAGTAGCAGTCGTTCTAGTTCTCTATAGCCAATTCAGTCTACCACAAAAGTCATATTTCTTAAATTATATCATGAATTTATGATTCAAACCAAAATGGTGCAGCAAGAAAAAAAAATTCAGGTTCCTCATTTTCCTCATGCTAGCTAAAAGGCAAGTTCAAAGAGTGAAAAAATATAATTATATGCATGAATTTTTAAGGCAATTCAAATAAATACAAAGGGAATGAATTCATTATTGACATGAAGATAGACAAAAATAAATTATAGAAACTATTAAACATTTACTTATAAAAATATAAAGGTTTCAAAATTAGCAACAAAAGAGCTTATTTTCATATACATGTCATATTTCTATTCATAAAGGTCTCATTCGACGGTGCCATAGAAAATGCCACTTAATTTCATTGTATTGTGCTCGTATAGTTGACTTGGGGGAATTGTCGAGCTAGCTTGAGAGTGTGAAGGTTTTAGCCTCTGCCCTGTCATATTTGTTGTCATTTTGAAGTTTAGGAAAAATAGGATGCATTGCGAGGGATTAGGTGCGCAAGATGAGTGTAGTTAATTAGACAAAAGCTTGATTGGAGTTTGGGTTATTTTTAGCTGGAATGGAGTTGAATCGAGTTCGACGTCAGTTGTCCCTGTTAGAGAATTCACAATCATTTTTTCTTTTTTAAATATTTTATATTTTTCCTATTTCTAAAGTATTATATTTCCAAAGACAATAGTTGTTTCAAATTAAAATATCAAAGATGATTTACAAAACATTAAAGTTGCATCAAATAAATATTTTGTATTTTTAAAGTTAATACAACAGAGATTAGTAAGCTTTATATTTCTGAATTTTGTATTTAGGTGTGCTCCAGGCAGCCTACTTCCAAACGGAGTCTTGTACGGCGCGCTTAAGTGACGGTTCAGGATTCCGCCTGCATTGTCATTTCCTTCCAACTTTTCGCTCCTCTCTCCAACATCCCAAATTCACTCAGATAAATTTTCCAATCATAAAACATCAGACATGTATAAAGCATTGGAGTAAAAACAAAAAAAAGGAAAAAGCAAAGACAAAATCAAGAAATCAAGAAACCAAGAAAACAAATTCTGTTGCCAGAATCATCAAAGAGCAAAGCCCCATTAAAAAAACTAGAACCAAAGGCGAGAGAAAAGAAGAGTACTTTCGAGCAATTTTTCTGGGGTCTTTCTCTCGCTTCGCAGAAATCAGCAGTTCTTTATCGCCGTCGAGGGAGAGAGTTGAGAGCGGCTTACAAATCCCATTGTCAGCGGACTCACTTTGGTCGCCGGTCGCCGTATCGCCGCCATCCATGTCGGTCTTTACAACGGCGGTGTAATCGGTGTCAGAGGGGCTGACTAGACAACTGAGAGTGTTGTTGAATGTGAATACCGCTCGCGTAAGAAATGGGTCTTCTGGGTTTCTATGAATAAATTCACTTGCTTTTGTCAGAAGCTTACGTATACGTAAATTCATTCGGTCCAGACGAATTTATGTCAGATACTTAAAGGAGTAAATGACAATTGGAAGGATTTGTTTGTTTTAATTAATTACGAGGTCAACATATAATTATGTTCGAGGTCTATACCATGTATCGTTAATTCGTTGTCTGTGACATGTTAAGAAAATTTAAGTATGTTCAACTATCAGACTATTTACAATTCTTTCACGCATTTTTCCATTTTAATATTAATCTATTATATTATTAATTTACAATATTAAATAAATTTCTATCATTAACGTACACACACAAATATAATTATTAACAATGCCAATATTTCTTTTTTATACCATATATCTATGCTTATATTACTATTCCAGTAAACTTTTTATTTTTTGCAAAGTGTAAAATTACACAATTATTTATAATTATTTTTTATTTTCTTATCATATTCTTTTTGTCTTTTTATTTTAACTTATTTTTCTTTTACTCCAGTTTGTTCTTCTTAAATTCTTCTCTATATTTCTTTATTTTCATTTTAAATATTCTACATACTTTAAAATCTATATCTATACTATATTATTATAAAATTGCACAACTAACTTTATTTTTATTTTTTATTTTCTATCATTTTTCTCTACTTTAGACTTATTTATTTTCCTCTCAAATTTTTTCTTTTCAAATTATTTATATCTTTCTTCTTTTCTTATTTTAGATGTTATACTCTTATTTTAATAAATTTTACAATTTAAAGTACAACAATTTTATAAATTTATGAATAAATTTACAATCATATGGTGTGCCATTTTTACTAATTTTTAATTATCATATTTACTTCTTCAATTTTAACTCATTTTATTTTTTTCATTTTAATTTCTTATCAAACAATAAATTTTATAAATAATACAAATTTATATAAATAATTTCTTGAATGTGCTTTTTAGCTTTAGAATTTAATTATTGTTTGCTTGTAGTGAAGGAAATACGTATATGTAGAATATTATGAAGACTCCATTTCTCATGATAATTACATTTGGTCTTTAATTCTTAACAAATATATCTTTATTAGCTCGATTAATTCACTAACACTGTAATCCTCTGTATTTCTATACAAATAAGAATGGAGAACTAATGACTTTTTATCTTTCAATTTCTTGCTAAACTATTAATCTCATAGGTTATGTTTGGAAGAAGGATTTTGGTGAGAGATTATGTTTGATAGAAGTTGTGTAAAAATAAGTAGAATGTTTGATTGTAAAATTTTAATATTTTAAAAATTTTTATTTATTTTTAAAATATAAGTATAAAATACAGAATAATAATTGAATGATTTGATAATATATAAAAATAATGATTATTTTTTATAGTATAAATATCTATAAATTTGAGAATATGTACATATAGATACTGGTATTAATTTGATTGTAAAATCTGTAATTATTGAAAAATAATTAGTTTGTTTTAAATATAAGAGTAGAAAATTTTGAATTTAAATTTAAATAAAAATATTATTGAGTTGTATATTTGATAATGTAAAATTTAATGATTTTTGTGAAGTTGGAAAAATGGAAACAAACGTAGTCTTACTAATTAATTTTTAATTATCATGACTCTAAGATTATTTATTTTTGTGTTATACATTTAAACGCATATAATATCATAAATATAAAAAGTGTTAATTTTAGTATGATTTGTATTTGTATTTGTATTTGTATTTAAAAAATATGTGCAAACTTTTCTTTAACGTAAGCTGTCCATGTCGAGTGGTCATGTAAGAAAAAAAATGTTTACAACACGCATAAACGACAAAAAACCAACAACATCTATCAAGCGTTCAACGATTTTGCTGTCTAATTGTGTAATAAATTTTTTTTTTGGCACAAAAATCGACACGAGCCAATTAATATTTGCATGAAGTGGTCTATATTTGACAAAAATCAATCGAATTGTGTAGAAAAATGATTTTAGAATTCTATGATACAAGTGGTAAACAAAAACAACTTTGACCATTTTTTAATGAAAAAAATATTTTTTTAAGTTTTCTTATGACTTGACATTTTTACCTCATAAATATAGATAAGTATTATAAGTTTTACTACCTATATTTTATTTTGACTTTTATATATTTAATTATTTATATATATATATATATATTATTCTAATTAAATTATTAAAATTTTAAATATTATGACATAAAATTAAATTTTCATATCGATTAAGGTGTTTTTCATTTACAACACTAATTTTCATTGTTTGTATTTTTATTATTAATTGAGTGTCTTTAGAATTTGCATTTAACTCTTCATTTTTGTTGAATTATCAATTTGTTTAAGTATCACACCCATAGCTCATTATTTGACATATTAATAAATTAAATTGAATTTATTTTATGAAGTTAGTTAATATTATTATATGTAATATTATATAAATTAAAACAAAAAACTCCTTTAAACAATATAACTAGTAGAATATGTAACTTAGTGACCTATTAGTTATACGGTTCAACCACTAGTCGGGGTTTTTGAAACATTGTATGAAACAAAAAAGGTTATTTATTGGCCCCTGCTATGTGATAAGTGGATTTAGAGATATTTAGCTTGTTGATAGTTTCAAGCCATTTGTCATTTGACACATGATCCGAAAAAATTTTAAATGCTTAAATGCCCATTTAAGTGAAAGTGTAAATAGTCAATTAAGAATTTGTTGACACTGCTGTAGAAATTACAAGTACCATATGCATAGCTAAAGGATATATTCACTTTAAGTGAAAATATTGGATAAATTATTTTATCTAATTTAATTAAATGTTAATTTTAGTTGATTAAAGTTTTTGATTAAATAAGGAAGAGTTATAAATTTACATAATAAATAATCTTATATGAAAATTATGATTAAATACTCAAAACATTATGAATTATTTATATATATGATTTAGTTTATTATTTTAACCTTATTTTATTAATTGAATAATTTTCATACTAAGGTTATATTGAAAAAATAAATTTAATCACCTTAAATTGTCAAGCTTACTAAATATAGTTGTTAGAAATTTATTAATTCATACAAATTACTTTATCATTCAAAATAATCTTTTCAATTATAATCCTATCCAAAAAAGTGAGCATGGCTAGATGTTATTTAAGCTAGAAACTAATCATAGTTGTTTGTTGAGTTATGATCAAAAGATAGAATTTAACATTTTCAAAATAAGTCAAGCGTCACTATAAATAATGTTGTTTGTTTGTTGATAACAATAAAAGGAGAGACAAAAGCAGTTGCACCTAAAAAGGTGTCCAACTCACAAGTATGTGAATTCGGTATAGTAAAAGAGACTGAATGAGTATCATTTTCATGGAAAGTGTCAAAAATATTTCTATGTAAGTTACACAATTTCAAAAGATGGTTGCAAGGCAAGGAATCGACCTACTAAAGACGAACTCTAAAGTAGCTACATATTGAGGTCTAACTTGATTATATTAAATTGTTTGTTAATTTTCTCTGACAAGAGTCCTATTGCTTTTTCTTTTCGCATTCAATTTATTCTTTTAAGAATTAAGTTGAAACTCTAATCAAATATTGCAGTTTTAACACCATTAAAGTATTACAATAAAGATTCTATTCTGCAACAATGTTTTCTTAAGTATTCAATTCTCATTTTTTAGACCCTTTAATAATACAAGTAGCATTAACTAATTATGTATACAAATTACTACATCTCAAGCTAATTCAGACGTGATTAAATTAAATAAAAATGACTGATACATAGAAGCATTAAAGTATAAACAAATGCACAATTTAAGAAAAAGTATCATATATTTTAATTCATTATCTTTCAATACCACATGTAAGCCATAGAAATGTAATTATCTAGTCATATTATATTTAAAAATAATCCTCAAATAATTCTTAAACATCTTCATTACATGAAAAAATAAATATAAAGGAGAAATACAATTTTTATTCTAATATTATGTCATGAATCTTGATATGATAAAACTCAATTATGTTCATCCATTGAGGAATGATTGATCAAGGTAGATCAAGAAAGAAGCTCAATCTTAAAACTGGAACAGGAAGATAAGCGCAGAGAAGCCAAAGGCTGATTCATTCAACTTCAAGAAAGCATACTTAATAATTGTACATTAAGAAAGGGTATATATAGACCCTAAGCTATCATTGCCTAATTGCTCTAATAATAATTGATTAATTGGCTAACCACCAACCTATACTAACCAAACAGCTTAACTAACTGTAGTGGAAATCGATCTGCTATTACTGTTTCATTGGTACTAAACTTGGAGAGCAATCGCCGCTCTGTTGTATCCGAGTGATCAGTATTGGCTCTACTCTATTGCAATGTTAACAACCCCCCCCCCCCCCAAAGATGAGTGTGGCTATTCTTCATGCTCATCTTGGACATAAGTTTAGCAAATTGCCTTGTACAAATCCCTTTGTCAAGACATCAGCAACTTGAACTTCAGTCTTGATGTGCTGATGGTCAATGAAGCCCTCCTACACCTCCTATCGAGCAAAATGAATGTTAAGATCAAAGCATTTTGTTCTTTCAGGTTGTGTGGGGTTCCTACTAATCTATTATGCGTTCTAACTATCACAGTATAAAGGGATTAGCCTTTGAACCTCTGCTCCAAAATCCTTCATGATGTTCTGTGTCCAGATTAGCTTACATAGGCAGGCACCCATGGCTCCATATTCAACTTCTATAGAGCTTATAACCACCACACTCTACCTTTTTGACCTTTAGCTGATCAAATTTGGTCCAAGGAATACACAACAGCCAATTACAGACCTTCTTGTGTGCAAGCATCCTCCCCAATCACTATCTGAATGCCCCTGCAACTGTAGTTGTGAGGACTTGCTCATGAATATACCTTTCCCTCGGGATGTTTTCAGATACCTCAACACTTTAAAGGCTACTTCCAAATGGTGTTGAGCCGGCTTACTCATAAATTAAGACAAGACATGCACGGCATAACCAATGTCTAGCCTAGTGATGGTTAAGTAGATTAACCTCTCCATTAATTGCTTATAGGTAGTGGGATCACTCAACAGCTCTCCATCATGTTACCTAACCTTATGGTTCTTTTCTATAGGAGTGCCCACACCTTCAGCTCCCAGCAATCCATGTGTGTCAATGAGGTCCAATGCATACTTTCTTTGGCACATCACCACCCCTACACTAGATCTAGCAATTTCAATCCCAAAAAAATACCTTAGCGCTCTAAGGTTTCTCACCTTAAATTTTGTGTTGAGAAATCTTATTATATCATCAATCTCACTCTAGTCTCTACTGCCAACTACCATATCATCAACATACACCAACAAAGCCACCATCTCTTGCTTGCTAGTTCTTTTAGTGAACAAGGAATGGTCAGACTTGGATTGATTGAACCCATACTCAACGAGAGTGTCTATGAACTTAATATTCCACTGCCTAGAGGCTTGCTTGAACCTATACAAGGACTTCCTCAACTCGCATACTTGTTGGTGTACTTAGGGAAGGAAGGCTAGGTGTGCTTTGTGGTTTGTTCAAGAAAGTTTAGTGGTTCTCGTCAAAGGGAAAAACATGCTTATGAAAGGCAACATCTCTAGAAATGAATAGTTCATGTGTGTTGAGATCATAGAGTTTGTATCCCTCGATGTGGGGAGGGTATCCAATAAATACACACTTCCGAGTTTTAGGGTCAAGTTTTGATCTATGCCTCTTTAAAGTGGAAGCAAATGTCAAGGAGCCAAACACCCTAAGGTGATAGTATCTTGGTGGTTTTTGGAAAAGTTTTTCATATGGTGACAGGTAATATTAGACTTTGGTGGGCAATCTATTAAGGATATATGTGGCAATTAATATAGCATCACCCCAGAATTCGATTGGCAATGAGACTTAGAAAAGAAGAGCTCTAGCTAAGCTAAGGAGGTGTTAATATTTTCTTTCAACAACAGCATTCTATTGAGGGGTCTCTACACAAGACAGATAGTGAACAATTCTCTTATCTGTGAATAAATCTGTCATGTTTAGTTCTAGAGCATTATCTATTCTTATGCATAGATTCTTTTGGTTGAATTAGGCAAGGACCATGTTACAGAAGGTTGGAAAAATTGTTTGAACATCAGATTTTTTTTTTTTCATTAAGTGTGTCCAAGTACATCTACTAAAGTCATCTACAATGGATAAGAAGTAGTAACCTCCCATGGCTGCCTCAAAGTAAGGCCCCCTAGTGTCAAGGTGAACTAACTTAAAGCAGTGTTTGGTGTTGATTACATGAGGGGAAAAAGGGTTCCTTTTCTGTTTTGCAAGAGGGAAAGCTTCACAAATCTTTTGTAGTACTAAATTAATGTAAGGAAAGGAAGAATGTAGTCTATCTATTACATAATGAGATACATGTCCTAATTTGAAATGCCACATATCAAACACTGGAGTAGATGCCACGTTAACTTCTTTGTTTGTATTGACTTGGGCTAGGGGTGTTCTGATGCTTGCTGGTTTAAAGTGGCTCTAATGGAGGATGAAAAGGTCTTAGTTAAGTTTAGCAGTTCCAATCATCATCCATGGTGAATAGCCCTAGATGTGACAAGTGTGGGAGTTAAAAATGAAGCAACAATTATGTGTTCTAAACATTTTGTTGACAGAGAGGACATTAAGACTAAAAGAGGGCACAAAGAGTACATCTATTATGGTCAGGTGATTAGATAGTCTAACCGAGCCTATGTGTGATACTGGCACCCTCACACTGTTAGGCAGATTAACAAAAACATTACTCACTAGTTTGAAGGAATGAAACAGTGTTAGTGTGCAGCAATTGTGATCTAAGGCTCCTGTATCCACTATCCAATCACATGTGGACATATATGACAGCATTGAGTCTATGTGTGCAATGCTAGAAGGAACTGATGTAAGGGAAAAATGAGGCTGAGCAAGGAAAGAGGATTTGCTACCTTAACAATTGGGTGGTTGGAAGGAAGTGGTTATAGTAATACCCTATTCATTGCCATTCCGATTCTCTAGCATCCTCTATGTATAAGACACACTGTGCTCACGTGTGCTTTACAAGTCCAACATTTTAATGATCCTCTTAATATGTTCTTGACTCGAGGTTATATCTTAATCCTTAGCCTTTTCTGCTGAAGCTATAAGCTCCTCAATAGCAATAAGATTAGCTTATTTTTATTATTCCTATCCTTTTGACTTTGTGAATTTGAAGTTTGGTGAGAAGTATATGATCTTATAACATTTTTCCCTTGTATGGCCCTTCTTCCCACAATGCTGCCATGTCTCTTGTCCTCTTTCCCTTTTCTCCCCTACTACAGCTAAGGTTGAGGCCTCATTCCTAAAACTTCCTCCCTTACCTTTACTTCTTTGTTCTTCCTCCACCATGATTGCATTGTAAGATTCGTTAAGAAAGGGGACAGCTTCTGCCTGAGAAGTTGTGACCAGTTGGCTGCATAGTCATCATCCAAGCCCATCAAAAACTTGTATATCTTGTCCCTTTCTTGTTGATCAACAAGCCTTTGGAAACACATGGGATTGCATCTTCCATAAGTGTAGTGAGAAGGTAGCTTGTATTGCCTGAGTTCCTCCTAAATTCCCATAAGCTTTATGTAATACTCTTTTATAGTACGTCCACCCTGTTATAGGTTGTGAAAGCTCCTTTGCAATCTACACACACGGTTATCATCAGGTTGTGAAATCCTTCTTGTTAGCGCCTCCCATATTTGTCCTACATTCTTGATGTAGAAGACTGTGGATGCCAAATGTGTTAGACATGGATTTCAGCAACCAAGCCACCACTAGGTCATTGCAGTGGCTCCATGTAGTGTGTAAGATTCTTAGGGGGTTCTGGGATAGTTCCACCTATGAACCCCAATTTGCTCCTGATTGAAAGGGCAAGAGTGAAGGAACGACTCCAGGTGGCAAAATTTGGGCTTGTAAGTTCGGCTGTGTTATGACACTGTTGTGGCTATCACTAGAGTGTATGAAATATGGTGAATGGACATCCTCCAATTGAGGTTGTGATTTGCCAGGGGCTTCTTGGTTGATTGTCCTTGATGATGATGACATGATTCAGGCCTATCATAAGTGTGGTGAGATGATAGTTGAATGAAAAATAAAACTACACCGATCAAGTTGAATGGAAGACTATACCCAACTTCAAGTTTAGCACCACAGCTCTGATACCATGATAAAACTCAATTATGCTCATCAATTGAGGAATGATTGATCGGGGTAGATCAAGAAAGAAGGTTGATCTTAAAACTAGAACACGAAGATAAGCGTAGAGAAGCTAAGGGCTGATTCATTCAACTTCAAGAAAACATACTTAATAATTGTACATCAACTCTTACTTCCTTTTATGCCTCAACTCCTTTTAATCCATTTCATGATCCTACAACAACAAACCTTATTAAGCAGAAGTAATATAACTATGCAATTAAAAGGACAAAATCAAACAACTCACATAAAACAAACCATAAAGCAAAAGAACATGAAAATACCAACAAAGTGGGATATAACTCTAGGACAATAGCTATAAATAATTAAAGAAAGTGTGCAAGATTATTTCATAGAGTTATCAAATATCTTTCTAACTAAGTAAAAAAAGATTGATTTACTAGCTCATGCTATAGTAGTTGATGTATCCACAATGTAGCACATGATGTTTGTCATTTGCACTATGTTGCACATAAACGATTGCATGATAAAGGTTTAACTCAAGCCATCCAATCATTTGTGATAAAAAGAATGTGTTAAGTTTATCAGTTTGCTAAGTACAATAGATTGTTGTTTCTTATCACAAACACTTGGAGATATTTTAGAAGGACGCAACTGGTCCATATTTATATGTTTGGGCTAATTAAAATGCCCAAGAAGTAACTAATTCATCCTAGTCATTGATTATTAAATGAGGATGTGTTTGATTTATAAAAAGTTAGTAGTGGCTAGTGTAATTCTAAATCTTAGGGCCATGATGGAAAATCAAACAAATTGTAGCACCAACGAGATAAGATTCAATGATGGAATTTAATACACATTGGAAAAGCTTCATATTAGAATCAAACATTAGGTAATAATCACTTAATCTCCTCAACAAAATGGAAAAAAGGAAAAGAATAATAGAATAGATATGAGAATGGCAAGGTGTCTGTTAATTGTGAAGAAGATGCCTAAGTGATAACCTAAGTAAAATAAGACTTTAGGTAAATAAATTTATGTTTAAATTATGTTATTAATTTCAAATTATTAATCTAAATAAAGAAATTTACCTAATTTATGTGTTGCAATGATTGTATGATAAAAATAAGTGAGAAGGAAGACATATAAGCTCATCTGGAGGTACCAAATCTAGAAAATAAAAGATCAAGGCCTATTGCATTGCTTAAGTGTAGTTTTATTGCCTAAATGGTTGCCTGAGTGAGCCCCCAGCGAGGGAGTAGGTGGAAACCAATCAGAAACCATCACTAGTAGCCTACAGATCACCTGAGCGACAAGTAAGTGACAAGCCAAAATTGGTCTGTCACGATGGAGGAGGTGACAGTTCATGGCGATAGTTCATTTTTTTTCCATCTAACCCTCAAACCATTGGATAGAAATGAAGAAAATAAACAACCAATCAAGGAGTTTAGGCAATGGAACTTCAAACTTATAAAGAGGGGGTGCTTTACAAATCAAATCATCTATCCATAGCTTAGAATTCTTTAGGCCTCATTATCTATTATTGTAATATTAGTTTAGCATAAGTAGAAGGTTTTAGTATAAGTTTCATGCCATCACAAGATGGAAGGCATGGCTTGAAAATGAGGAATTGCTACGAGAAGACGACAACAAGCGATAGTATTTATTTTTTGTTTTCTTTACTCCTGATGCATGTATATCATCGCTCTAATCAAGTAAGGATTTTTATTTTATCATTTCCAATTAATTGACTTTTCTTATTTAATTATGATTAATTCTCATTCATTCTTCTTCTTTCCTTCTTTTTCTTTTTCTTCTTCTTTTTTGTTTTTATTTTGTTACCTAACTTGTGGTTTTAAAGAAAGTGAATTCACAAGTTAAGCAAGTTGGACACAATTGTAAAGTGAACTTATAACAGAAGTGAAAGTCCTTTATTCACAACACAAATTGTGTTCAACTTGTTTTTCTTCTTTACTTCTATTTTCCTTTCTTTTCCTAACTTATGGTTACAACAGCAGTGAATCCGTAAGTTAGGACAATTGATTACAATTATGAATCATAAACTTACAATGGGAGTGAAGGTTTTACGTTTACAAGGGATCAATTATTAATTCATTGTTTATATTCTCAATTGAATTAATTTTATAAATGATTGGATTAATTTAATTGAAGCCATAGTGTAACTTAGGAAAGTATATTGAGGAATAAGAAATAAAAAATTGATAATTAATTAGATGATGATGAAAAGTCCTTACATATTTCTTGTATGATAATTTCTATTAGACTTTGCTTGTGATCGCTACCATACTTATCTCATTCCATTTACTTAGTTTAAAGTTTTTTTATTGTTCACTCAATCATTATTAAATTCATCATTAAATTAATTTTATATAATCAAAATACAATATTGTTAGAAACAACACTCTTAATCCCTATGGATACGACGACCCTTACTCCCTTGTATTACTTGGTTGGACTATTGTACACTTGCAACGTTAAATTTCCGCACCACTAAGTCTTTCTTGGAAAAAATAATAAAATACCTTTCTATTTGTTGAATAAATTTCTAACTAAAGTGATTAAAAATTAGATTTGATTTTGGAATTTGGTCTAGAGCTAAACTAGTTGTCAAGCATCTTAAAATATTTGGAAGCTTGTGCTACTTAAACGTGAAAAGAGACAAGTTTGACTGTAAAGCTAAGAAGGGAATTTTCATTGGATATAGCTATTGGGTTTTGCTGGGGTTTTGTGTGTAAAAATGCAAACTTTAGAACTTAAAAACATGTAAAAGATGCAATAGAAATGCGTGCAACAAACCCCAACTGTTTTCATTACATTACACGCAAACTATCACAAGAATAAGGAAGCATGTAATAATGCTTCTTCGGAATTCAATTCAAATGAGTGCACTTGCGATCCTCAAGCCGAAGTCCTCGAACCACGACCTTTAATTTATTAACATAGTTGGAATATTGATGTGTGCCTTCTACACCTTATAAAACCCCTCTTTTTTAAGGCTTTTATTCAAAACACCTTTGCCAAGAAGGCCTTTAGAACAAGATAGAGAGAGGGCTGACTAGCAAAGTTTTTCTCTTCTTGCTTGGTGAGGTGCATGAAATTTATAGGTTAAAAAATGTGTTTAGAACTCTTCTAAATATACTTATTTAGTTAAGACACCTAAGGCACACTAAACTTGGGGTCCATGAGCTTAGTACATGGACCTTTAATAATTTCTAGCCCATAGACCCTTTAATTATTAATTTTATTAATAATTTGTAGGCCATATAGCCTTTAATCATTAATCTATATTAATTACTAGTCTCTTTAATTAATCTTCATTAATTAAAGACTCATTATGTTTTCAATTAATAATTTCATTATTAACAAGTACCATATTAATTTATTTAATTCAATTTAATTGCAACCAAATAAATTATTCCACGACTACCTCGATTACATCCCACTAATTTACCACTCATCATATATTCTAACATTTTATATGTGACTCTCTAGATTCATTTTTAATTGGCGACGAGCATAGCTCAAAGGATATAGGTAGCGCCTTGTATACGGCCCATATTGTAGCACAATTAAACTAAAGTGAAATGAATCACAATGAACTCTCTCGATCACGACTATCATGGAGTATAGATATTTTATCTTACTTTGCCCCAATCGAGCGAGAGTTATGAATTTAGTCAAATTTATAAACTCAGTCGTATGACCATTTGATATTACCTCATGAGATTAATCCTTCTATTGGAAACTCTCCTTGTGGATCACATAATACTTTAGTCAAAGATTTCCATCTTATGAAACATCAATTGTATAGGACAAATACTTTACTCACTTGAAAGGAGATAAATCCATTATTGAATGCACATATACACATATGCCTCCATATACATATAGGTAACAACATATCCCATATTAAGAGAGATATTGACTTTTATTGCTCTAATGACACGTTAACTGCCATGTGCACAAAAAACTATGTTGTTTCAAATTTAAGGTCCACACACACTTAACACAATCATGAACCATGACATTAATAGGCAATTGTGAACTAAATATATCTACTTTGTTCTGCATGTTATTATCTGTATGCTTATTCTCTAATGATACATTTACACATATGTATTTTCAATATTACATATTAAATAGCATGACATTCACCATACAAATACAAAATTTACAAGTCGTACCAACTCTCTAATATTTAGAGTGCTTGTGACTTGTGAATTAATTTTAGTGATTATGTACTGAAATAACCTTATATCCATATTCATAACTCAATTACATGGACACATGTAATATTTTACACTATTTAAGATCACGTGCATAAAAAAACTTGCCAAAACATTGATATGGAAAATCAATATTAATTATTATGAAAAGATGCACATACAACCACAATGTCCTCTAGTATCTTTCATTAATTATTAGCATTATAGGGTATATCACTAATAATAGCTCATACTGTAAAGGTTATAGATCATTTAATTTGAAAAAAAGCCAAAAAATAATAATTAACAAGGACATAAAATTTGTTAATTAGTCATATGGAACTTAAAGAAAATAGAATAGAATTTTCAGATGTTGATCAAACAAGGAAGAACATACTTAAACTTTCAAAAAATATAAAAGAAGAAAATAATGGTGATGGATTTGATGATGTTCCCATAGGAGAACTAAGTCACTAACTAAAATCTATAAGAGATGTGATGTATCATTACAACAGCCTTCATGTCATGATGAAGTCACTAGAAAAAAATTGGTAGAGAGCTATAATAGAGGAGCTAAAAAATGATATAGAAAAAGATGAATTACAATTGGATCCATTGAGCTTTAGCACAATTATATCCATCATAGTTTGAAAAATTATAATTAGTCCATTTGACTTATAAAAAGCATAACTATGACAAACACTTAGTAGAATGCTGACAAAAAATTGAATAAACTACGAAAATTGTCCCATAGTAAGTTAGATTCCTAATATGACATAAATTTATGGGTAAAATACATTTTTGAGGTTAATATAACCTGATACAATATTCGAAGGATTGAAGTGTAATAAAAATACATAATAAATGATAACAAATGCTTTGGTTAATTCAACAAAATAATCACTAAATGGTTTTGTATAATTGTATGCAAGCCATAATTGTTACATATTCAACAATGGAAAATCAACCAAACTTGAATAAAAAATCACAAAAAGCGTAGTCCCTTAAAACATTGTATTTATATTGAGATTTTATGGTAGTTCCAAATCAAATTATTATTCTTTTGATATATTTTGGACTTATATAGTGTAAAATTCAAGATTTATTGTAGTGTAGGAAACTTGAAGATAAAATAAGCATCAAAGAGTCAAAATGGGTAAAATTGGCAAAATTTGAAAATCAAGTTAATATGAGTGATCTAAAGAAATTGGGTGCCATCACAAAGTTTGCAAAGACCCATTGGCTTATCAAGCATGTGGCTAAAATTGATTGTCATGTAGAGGGCATTCGGTGATCTCGATCCTGCAAGGGCAAATATGATCGCAAGAGATACAACAATTACAATGTCAAGCATTACTCAGGGACAAAGTGCCATGATCACTCATGCAAGTCACAAGGTGATGGACATTGGATTGATATCACTTGCATAAGTTAGGTCAGTGGTCACATGATCGAAATTTGAAAATATTAAAGATGTGGAAGAAGTCCAAAATTTACCAAATTCTTAAAGATATAAAAAGGCATATTTAGGATCCACAAGGACTTTTGGTGGATGGCTCCAAGCATACAAAGGAGAAAATTTTTAAGTTTTGAAATGTGGTCAAGAGAAGAAAATGGAGAAAGATTCAATGGCTAGAATAGAAGTTTTAATTTTTCCACATTATTTTCTTGATTATTATGTTTATTTTTACGAGATGTCCCAAATCATGAACTACTAAATTTCTTTAGTTTAGGGATTTGATGAAACAAGTCCTAATCATAATTTGATTTTCTAATTTATTTCATTATACAATTATTGTTCCAATTATTTGTGTATATATTTTCAATGTTTTTATGCCAATTCTATGCCATTTAAATTAGTTATGTGTAGGATTAGTTTGAAAAAGTTATTTCTATACTTTAGATGTCCAATACAATTTAAACGAAGTATTTTTGGAAGTGGAACTTCACTAGCATGCAACTGAAAATTCCATTTCAAAGTAGGTGGTCTTGAAAAATTTTACATTATAAGTAGCAAATTGGTGGCAACTCTATAGGTTATTGAGAATTTTCAAACAATAAGATGGCAACAAACTAGATGCTTTTGTTTCCAGAAGGTTAGTTAATAGTCTACTCCAATTATTTGCTACAAGGCTAGATTCAATGTTCATTAGAAGCCTGCTCTCAAACTATATGTACTCAGTTAGTCAGACTTATGGTGCATTTAAAAGAGTTTTAAGTTGTGCTAAAGGCACTTGCAAACTATGGCTTGTTTGGTAAAATGGATGAGAACTTCAGTGATATGCAAATAGTGCCTCGATTGGAAGTGTGTATGACTTTGAATGCACTTTTGTTTTTGCTTTCTCGCTTACAAATTGAAATTTTATATGATATTCAAGAAAGCAAGAGGTGGTGGTCTAGTCCTCGATACAAGCCGCGTATATTTTAACTGACTGCTACAAATCAAGTGACTTAGTTAAGAAACTACTAATAGCGTTAGGGAAAAGTCAAGTCAAGTCGATAGTACTTGAAGATTGATAATAAGTTAGCCATTGATATGGGAAAAAACCTTAGTGCAACATTGAAAAACTAAACATAAAAATGTGAAGTATTAAGTAGATAGAGAAGTAGAGAAGAACGATGAAGTAAATCTAATGCGTTTTTGCTCATGGATATCAAATTGCAAACATATTAAGACACTTCTCCAAACCAAGTTCACAGAGCTATGATGAAGGCACGGGGTCTCTAAGAAAATTCTCAAGGAGGATAATAGGAAGTTGAGATTTGCTTTTGATAATACATGTCATTTAATCTTAATTAAAGCATGAAAGTCTTTGTTTCAATGATTTATCTTTTTTGTGTAAGTATGTTGTGTATCTAATATAGTTTAACTACTTCACCTTAATGTACCCTGGACAATATAAAGGTGATAAATATGGTGTCCAAAATAGCTTCTTATATCATTTTTTGTGCTTTATTTCTATTGTTCTTGATGCATTACTTATCTTGTGTTATTATTTTCAATATTAAAAATTACATATTACATTGAATATAAAGCAAAAACCATTGAAATAGAAGTCTACATCTCAATTTTCTAAATTATATCATGCGATACAATATGTGATCAAAGACTGGCAAACATTTGTGCTTAATTAGAATTAATGGATTAGTCATCCAAGGTTACTAATTAGTTTATGATTAAAAACTCTGAATTATCATCCCAAAGCAACTATTGCTGCTACGTATATTTTTGGCAAAGTACAATAAAGCAATTTGTGCATACACTTAAGTGAAATTGGTCGGTATTGGTGTAATTTGTATATTGTTATACATGGACAAATTTAAGAAATCTTAAGGTGTTCTATTAAAATACTCAAGAGGTTAGAATTCTTTGCCACACATAAGAAAGGAAGATTTTACATATAGAAATAACTTATGTTCCTCTATTTTACAACAAATTGTTTTTGGAGGATAAGCAAAAAAACTGTCAAACCATCCAACACTAAAGATCAACTCTTTGCATGTCAAAAAGCTAAAATGCACATCTACTCATGCTTTACCATTGGCTTTATGTTCTACGTGCAATTCCAGTTGTTATGGTTTCAGCCTTGAAAAAATATCTTGGGTAGATGGTCTAGTTGATGGCCTACATGTGCAAAGTAAAGCTACTTCACTAACAGACTTCAGCTCCTCTTGGGATAAATCAAATAAGACAATGCCATTCTCGTTGGCAAGTCCTTTGACAACATTCCCTTGTTAAGTGCATTGTCTTATACCTGATGCATTTTTCATTCGACCATTTGCAAAGACCTTGAGAGCAAGTTCCCCAAAATTGTATACATCCATATAAAGTTCCTCCATTGTGTATGTTCTGAATCCACATATTAAGATAATCTGATACTTTGAGAAATGTGATCTTTTTGTTCAATTGAGAAGAAATGCAATAGAGTTTAGGATTTTTTAATGATACTAATTTTTCAAGATATTCAATGAGTCAAGGTTTGGCAACTACATTTCATTTTTTTTTATAATTATAATATCTAATTAGAAGATGCTATCATGAATATCCAAATATGACTAACTAAAAATTTAAAATTTTTAGTTCAACATTACATTGCAGAAGGTAAACATTGCTTCTAACTATGCTATAGAAATATGTGATACAAAAAAACCAATGTCCTACATATCTACAGGTATAGCTTTCCTTCACATAGAACTATATAAGTAATTCAAAGACCGTTTAAGTCAAATTCCAGCAATAATAGAGAGCAATGTACAAAATTGTTGGCTTTTTTTTGGTAGAAGAAAACCATATAATGAATATTGAGAATGGGTTGAGCCATACCTATCTCCTTTCTAATCTTTGCATGTAGTGGACTATTAATTGATTGAACAATTGAATTGAGTCCACATTCAGCTAAATGGGCTTTCGTGTTTTCATCAAAATGTATATTACATGCCTTCAGATTCCCACATGGAATAGCTGGATGACAATCATGATGAAGGAAGCACAGTGCCTTTGCAACTCCAATTAATATTCTACACTTGGTTTCCCAATCCACCCCTATCCCGATCTTTCCTATTAAGTTGTTGTTTGGCAAGTAATCAGACAATAGATAATCAATATGGTTATTATAGCAATCCCCACCAATATTGTCAAATTCTTATGCATGGCATTTATTGTCCTAGTCAAAATTTGCTATGCAACTTTCTTTCTTTCAATTTCCATTGAATCTTCTTCACAAAAACAATAATTCTAGTGGATAAAACTACTTATCTGGCAGTATCAGACATGCCTCCATGGCTTCTCCATAGCTAAAAGTCCATAAAATATCCTTTACAATGAATTAGGGAAGACTATTAAATACAATCATTTTCCACTAGCCTTTACTTATACTATTGAGGTATAGCATCCCAAAAACTACTGCCATGAGAAATACAACTACGACAATGCATAGTATGATAACCCATGCTAATTTTTGTGCTCTTCTACTCTCTAGTCCCAACCTATTTGAAATCCCATTTTCACGATGACAAGGCCTCAAAGGTGCTCCATAGAGCTTAGGATTACCTTTAAATGCACTCTAATCCATTATTATGTAAATCTTAGTTGAAGGAATTGAACTTGAGATATCATTGTCAGACACACTTAGAAATTTCAAGCTCAATGTGCTTCAAAAGTTGGATGCAATAAGATTGTTGAGATAGTTATGTGACAAGTTCAGAACACTCAAATAAGAAAGACTAGTAAGCTCCATTGGTATCGAACCAATCAATTCATTATTACCTAAGTCTATCCTCACAAATTACTTATAATTTGATACACTTTTAGGGATTTTTCTTTATAAGTTGTTCATTTTCAACTCAATAATAGAAATGGAGGAACACCAGATGCACCATAAGAAACCATGAAAATTTTTTGAAGACTAGGTATAGACCATTAAAGTATTGAAGCCCTAAAGCTTGATCAATATAAAGGGAATTCCACTTATAAACTTATTTCTTGACAAGTCCACATATGAGAGGTAAAGATAGGAAAATGGTAGAGATATCTCACCTAAAAATAAGTTGGCTTCAAGTTGAAGGCAAACAAGAAAGGCAAAATTGGAGAGAAATAGGGAATTGATGAAATAGGTTGGAAATAGGATCAACTTGAGTAACACCCTCAGCACATACATCAGACAAAATGCCACCAACAAAGTAATTTGTTGAAACATCCTCTTGTTTAAGCATTGATTGTCTACTTAAATTCCTCTAGTAGTGACTTAGTGAAGTAATTGCTCCATATACAGAGGCTATGCAGCTGGGGGAGCTTAGCAATACATTGAGGAAAAAAGGACAGTTAAGTCGTTGTACATTAAGCTCATTACCTGCAATTTTTGAAATCTGAAATATTATCTGGAATTGGACTAGAAAGCATGTTGTCAGAAAGATCCAATTTTTAGAGTTAACATTTTAGTGAGTTCCTCTAGAATCTTTCTATTAAGTTCATTCTTAAACAAGAAAAATGATTCAAGTTTTGTGAGTTTGTTAAGTTACTTTGGGATTGAGCTAGAACATTGGCATTTTCCATGTTAAGGCACTGAAGCTCACTCATATTTCAGAACTGCCATAGAATCCCACTTTTATATAAGTTGTAGCCAGTCTCCATATTGTTTTCAGCTTCCCTAGCTTAAGTGATATGCCACCACTTAAAAAGTTCCTAAATGAATGAATTCATGATTCTTAAATGACTATAGTTAGATGGAATTGGTCGACTCCCAACAAAAATTAGCACTTGGAGTGACTCAAGCTATGAAACTTCAGTTGGTAAGGGTTCAAAGAAGTAGTTGCAAAATGCATCAAGAAACACCTAATTCTCGAGTCTTAGAATCCTAATGAGAAATAGACCAAAAACTACACTTGTTGATGATATCCAATGATCGCAGGCTTATATGATTGAAGATTTCGAAAGGAAGTTGATCTGAGAATGAATAATGGTTGAGGTCAAGGGCAACAAGATCTACAAAGAGACTAAAGCAGTTTCTAGATAATAAACCCCAAGATTCTTCATTGATAGGTCTAAGGCAATTATTTTTTAAGAGTTAGGTTTTAATAGGTTTGGGGTGAATTTTTGATGTCTAAAAAAAGAATAATCAAAGAAAAGCATAGTGGAATAAAATATCAAACTCAATTTGTTTTCATCATATGATATGCCAGAACAAAACAACCGAAAGCATGTAACTTTACCTCTTGGAATCATATTCCTATTTAGGTGTATGCATGACTTATGAGGCATAACCTTTAAGTTATAATTTCTAGTTTGCTCACATGATTGGAACATGAACAAGTGCCTCCAAAAACCTCCACAAACCCCTTCGCAATGTACTAACACATGCAACTTTGGTATGGAGGGTTTAGGATAAGAAAGTGAATGCAAAAAGCATCTAAAGAATTTTCTCTTTCTTGGATGGGAGGATGTGAGATGTTTTTTGGGCAATTTTTGTTTGTGTGCGATTTGAAACTATTCTAAATCTTTTTTATTTCTAAGATACAACATCCTACTCTTGGTAGGATTCTTATTTTCATGTATGTTTCTTAGGACACACATGGCATGGACTTTATAAGCTTCCTACATGGATTTTTAATTAATTTAAAGCTAAATTTATTTAGTTATTAATCCAATTAACAACTATAGCCCATTTGTGTCTTGTCTTTTAATTTGAGGGTGAATTACATTTGCAGCCCCTGAGGTTAGGTTTAATTACAATCATCCCCTCTATTTCAAAAAATGACCAAAACTCCCCTCTAGATCTCAACGGCCTTACAACAGTGATCCCCTCTTAGGGTTATGGTGAAAAATTAGAGTGACTTTTCAAAAATAACATTTAATCAAATGGGTTGAAAGTTTGACCAAATAAATAAATGAAAATACCCTTGGTGTTAATTGTCATATGGTGCAAGTACAATTAGGGACATTTTCATAGTCTCTTATTTTGCTTTTTTTTTTGTTTTCTTCCAAAAAATGTAAGGGCATTGTGGTCATTTGGTCTACTTCGATGACCCTCTATCATATTTTTAAGTTCTAGAGGGGCTTTTGGTAATTTTCTGAAGTAGAGGGGATAGATGTAAATAGACCTAACCTTAATGAATGTAGCTATAATTCACCCTTAATTTAATTTATGCTTATTATGCTTCAAATTAAAAATCTCATTATTAACAAGCTCTATGAGAAATTTATTTGATTTAATCTAATTGCAACTAAATTAATGCCTCTATGAGACTTTTCAAGTCTTGTTCATGCCCCAACTAAATTACTAATTTATCTTCGTTCCAACCTTTCATGTGTGAGTCACTAAGTTCTTCTTTAATTGGCATTGAGCATAGCACAAAGGATATGAGTAATGCTTAGTTTATGACCTATACAGTAGCTTAATTAAAACAAAGTGAATGAGTTAAATGAGTCCCCTCAATCATAAATACCATCCAGGAAAAGCCTTTTATCTTTCCAAAAGAGCAAAAGCTATTGATTTAGTTAAATTCATTAGCTTAGTTACACGATCAAATCAATGTTGCCTTATGAGACTAATATCCTATCGAAAACTCCTTTCCGATCATGTATTATCTTATCCAAGGACTTCTATCTCATGGAACATTAATCACGTTGGAGAAATGTATTACTTACTTGTATGGAGACAAATGATTTATTGAATTCACACCTGCCTCCATACACATTCAAAAAATGGCATGTTGGGCCCTTATCTCTATCTCACTTCAAGATAGATTTTGGTCTTTGACCTAATGACACGCTAATCATCATTCGCACAAGAAAACAACGTCATTTTAGATTTAAGACACATGCACACTTAACATGATCATGAAGTAAGACACTGACAGTAGAGAGTGAACTCCATATTCTGTTTTGTTCCTCAAGTCAGTGTTTAAATACTCATTTTCTAATGATATATCTACACATATAACATTACATTCACCATATAAAAACATGGTGTGCAAGTTGTATCGACTCACCAATACCCATTTAAAAAGTTTGTGACTTGCAAGCAAGTTTTAGTGATTGTGTACTAAAATGTTTTGTGTCCACTTCATAATCCATTTTTAAATAAGGCTTCTTAACGCAATCACATGGGCACATACGTAATTTTATGCCATACAAGATTTACATGCACGAGTACCTGCCAAAATATTGATATATATATAAACATCAATACTATGTAATTAATCAAAAGTTTACATATACAAAAAATATTCTTCATAATCTATTCATGTTAGAAGGTATATCATTAACAATTTTCCACTTGTACTCTTGTGCCAATAATCCTAGTGTCCATTGTTGTGATATCTAATACCCATCTTCTTAAGATGACAATCTAGCTACACTTCTATCGTCGGCTTAGTGAGTTAATTAGCCACATTATTTGCTGATGTTATTTTTAGCATAGCTATGCTACCCCTTCCAATGATTTTTAAATAATGTGATAACGCCTACCAATGTGTTTAGATTTCTAATGAGACCTTGGTTACTTTACTTGTGTGATCATGCTAATGTCGTCACAATAAAGTGGCAATGGTCTATCTAGAACCACTTGAAGATTTGTCAAAAATTTCCTTATCTAAACAGCTTCCTTTGTAGAATTACATGCTATGATGTACTCAGCCTCATGGTGGAATCCACAATGGTGCTTTGTTTGGAACTCTTTCAACTTATTACTCCTCTATTGAAGGTGAAGATGTACCTGAGATAAATTTTCTATCATCCACATCTAATTGAAAGTTAGAATCGGTGTATCCATCTATTTCTAGATCTCTTTCTCCATATATAAATACCATATCTTTAGTTCTTCTTAAGTACTTACGGATATACTTGACAGCACTTAATGCTTTATACTAGGATTTGCATAGAACCTGGCGATATCTAACCTTATACATAGCATTGTGCACATTGGGCTTGCAATGGTTGAAGAATACGTAATGGCTTCATGCTCTCACTCTCCATTTGTGGGCACACGAAATTTAAGAGATGGATGTCACACCTAAATAGTAGCAATCCTCTCTCAAAGACTTTCAATTTGAACTTTTTCAGTAATTTGTCTATGCATAAGGCTTGGGAAGGACTCGTTAATCTTTTCACTTTATCTTTATACATACGAATGCCTAAGATGTTAATCTTTTCTCTCAAATCTTTCATGGAGAGGGTACTAGATTACTACATCTTAACTGAGATAAGCATCCCAACATCATTCCTAATCAACAATATGTTAAAGACATACAGTACTAGGAATGTAATGGTGCTCCCACTAACCTTATTGTAGATGCATGATTTAACTTCATTCTTAACGAAGCCAAACAATTTAACTACATCACCAAAATAAAGATTCTAAATCCTTGACTTTTGCTTAAGACCATAAATAAACTTTTTAAGCTTGTATACTCATCGACATTCCCTTTGGAAGTCAAAACACATGCAGTTTCACCCTGTAAATATCTTCCTGAAAAAACCTATTGAGGAAAGTGGTTTTGACATCTATCTTTCAAATCTCAAAATCCAAATGGGTGGCTACTTGAGTATTGCTATAGTTGAAAAACTCTCTTCATAGTTAATTTTTTTTTTTTTTACTATAGCCTGCTACTATGAGCCTCACTTTATAGGTCTCCATCCCACCAGTCAAATCAAATTTTCTATGGTAGACTCTCTTGCATCTAATGTGAACTACTCCCTCGGGTGGGTCTACTAAGGTCTATACTTAGTTTGCATGGATCGAATCTATCTTGGACTACGTAGCCTCTAGCTACTTGGTAGAGTCTTTGTTCAATATTGCTTGAATTAAGGTAGAAGGTTATATCTATGATCATTATATTCTATAACAAACAACTTTTATTTATTCTTTAGGACACAACTATATCTCTTTAGTGCGTGAAGATTCTGCTTGATTGTTGTAATGCTTATGTCATAGAGGGTTGTTCTAAAATAGGAGCTTTTCGTACGATCTTGTTACTCATGCTTAAATCACTTGACCTATACTGCTTTCTTAAATGAACTATTCTTCAAGAAAGCATGCTTGATAATTGACTAAAATTTTATTGTCCTCAAGTAGGTAGAAATCATATCTCATGGAATTCTTGGAATATCTAACAAAGTGGCTAGTGACACCTATTGACTAAAACTTATCTGTCTTACTCTTTTTAAGGTAAGCTAGACATCTGTAATCCTTGATGTGTTTTAAGTTTAGCTTTCGTTCATTCCACATCTCATGCTAGGTTGAATGAATGGCCTTAGAGGGAATCTTATTTAAGATGAGTGTAGCAGTTAAAACAGCATGTTTACATAATATATAGGAAGATCGATGAAGCTAATCATGGATCGTACCATGTCCAACATTATTCGATTCCTACATTAAACTATACCATTTAATTAAGGAGTTGGTGGTGTTTAATTACAATTCAATGCCATTTTCTTAAGGAATTCAGCAAATTCAGTACTCATGTAATCGCCACCATGATGTGAACATAGTGCTTTCACATGCTTGCTAGTTTGTTTTTATATTAGTGCCTTGAATTTTTTGAACTTTTCAAAAGATTCGTTCTTGTACTTCATCAAGTACACATAACCATACCTAAAATAATCGTCGGTAAAGGTTATAAGTAGTAGAATCTTCCTTAGCTATTTCATTAACTGGTCTACAAATCTTGGTATGGACTAGCTCCAACACTGTTGTAGTCCATTCAACATGCCCATTAAATGGACTCTTAGCCATCTTGTCCATGATGTAAGGTTCACAAATCGACTAGGATTCCTCTCCTAGTGGGCCAATAAGCCCATCTTTCTTCAAGTTACTTATCCTTCCCTCCTCAACATGGCCTAGTACAAGATGTCACAATTACTTTTGATTTAAACCAATCCTATCACGTTTGTTGGAAAAACAATATTCATTGCGATACCTATCATCATATTCAAATAGAAGAGGCCATTCATAAGACATGCTGTGCCAACTAATTTATTACAAGAATAAATATAGCACACATTGTTTTTAAAGAAAAAAAATATAGTTCACTTTTATTAATAGTAGAATAGAAACAATGTTCTTAAGCCAATTGGGTAAAAGCAAATACTATCTCAAAGCTAGAGTATGGCCAGATGATATTCTAACTGAAGCATTCCTAATTATAGTGGCTGCAACACTTACTTCACTCCCCACTTTTATCAGCACTTGATGCTTCTCAAGTGTCTAACTTTTAGCTAGATCTTGATGTGAGGTACAAATTTGTGATGAAGCATCAAAATCTAAAATCTTAGAAGTAGAAAATACACGAATGGAATAAGAAGTTTCATAAACATAAAGTTCCTTACCTATGGCACCATTTTTCAAGCTATTAAGATACTTGGCATAGTTTCTTTTCTAATGCCAGTCCTTGCCACTATGGAAACACTTACCTTTGTTAGGAAGAACCTTAGCCTTCTTGATACTCCCACTCACCTTGGGAATCGTAGTTTTGTTCTTATCTATCTTGCCCTTCTTGATCATACTTGATGAGCTAGATATAGTAAGAACTGCCTCCTTCCCTTTCCCTTCATGGCAGTTTATGTAATCACCAACTTAATGAGGAGCCCACTCAATGTGCACTTAATATCATTCAAATGATAATTCATTATGAATTGTGAGAAGGAATCTGAAGGTGATTATAGGTATAAATCCTTTTCCAAATTGGCATCCATGATGAAATTAAGTGACTCAAGCCTCTCAAGGACATGCTCACTAGCGTTACCACCTTCTGCCATGAGCATCCTGAATAGCTGCTTCGATATCTCATATATGTTAGCTTGAATTTGCACACCATACAACTATTACAGGTGATAAAGAATCTCTCTAGCTCTTGCCATGCCTCATAGGTCCTTTGGAGATCATTGGTCATAAAAGCCAGCATGTAGCTCTTGACACGTAGATCGTCTTCCGCACATGTATTATTGGTAGATTTCTCATCCTCACCAATTGTCTGTGTAGGGGCTAGTGGGATATTGGCCCCTAGTACTTAGCTGATGTGTTCTAGATTAAGAACAATTTTTAAGGTCTAGAGTTAATTGACATAGTTGGGCCTAATTAGTGTGTTAGTCTCAAGCAATTTTGTAAGGGGCGTAGACATTATTCAAGATATATATAAATAGTAGATAATAAGTAAAATTATTATTTTGGTTGTAAAATTTGTTACTACACAATTTTGGACTTTAAATCAAAAATGATCTTCCACTAGATTTTTCAAATCCTATTCTCTCTCAAATAGAAAAAGGAAATTCTATGGGAAAACTTTTATAGTAGGTGATTGAGGTCTTCATTTTATATAATATATCTCACATATATAGTTTTTTGCATGTTAGGCCGAATAAGTGGTAATTGATAAGCTAAGTAAAATAAGATTTTATATGAATAAATTTATATTCAACTTATGTTATTTAGTCCAATTATCAAGTAAAATAAAGAAATTTACCTCTCTTAGGTGTTGTAGCGGTCGTATGATGAAAATAAGTGAGGAGGAAGAGATATAATCTCATCTGGAGGCACCAAATCAAGGAAATATAAAATCAAGGCCTATTCATCACCTAAATGTTTTCCTAAACGAGCCACCAACAAGGGAGTAGGTAGAGACCAATCAAAAATCATCGTTGGTCTCCTATAGTTCGCCTAAGTGACAATCAAGGAACAAGTTAAAATTGGCCTTTCGCATACTCATCGCCTAGGCAATAAGGAGGTGATGACTTTGATGTTTTCACAAGACATAAGGAGTGGCATGGAAGTGTGGAATCGCCATGGGAAGAAGACTGGAATGAACGATAAGTATTCATCTTTTTTTTTGCCTGATTTCCAATGTATGTGTATCATTGATCTAATCAAGTAAGGACTTTTATTTTATCATTTTCAGTTAATTGTCTTTTCTTATTTACTTTTGATCAATTCTCTTATCATTCTTCTTCTTTTCTTCTTCTTCTTCTTCTTCTTCTTTTATCTTTGTTATATTTTACCTTACTTGTTGTTATCATGGAAGAGAATCCACAAATTAGGTAAGTTGTACACAATTGTAAATAGTGGACTTATGATGGAAGTGAAGGTCCTATATTCACCACAAAAATTGTGTTCAACTTATTCTTCTTTTTTATTTTATTTTATTTTCTCCTAACTTGTGGTTAAAATGAGAGTGAATCCACAAGTTAGGACAATTGTTTATAATTGTGAATCATAAACTTATAATGGGAGTGTAGGTCTTACCTTTTCAAGGGATTAATTGGTAATCCTTTGTTTATGTTCTTAATTGAATTAACTCCATAAATGATTGGATTAATTCAATTGAAACCTTAGTATAACTTGAGAAAGTGTACTAAGGACTTAAGGGATTAATAACTCCTAAATAAGAAATTAAAGGTTGATAATTAATTAAATGATAATAAAAGTTCTTACATATTTTTGTATGATGATTGCCATTAGCCTTTACTTGTAATTTCTACCATGGTCATCTTAGTCTATCTATTTCGTTAAGAGTACTTTATTGTTTACTCAATTATTATTAAATTCATCTTAAAATCAATTTTATTTAATCAAAACACAATATTATTAGAAACAACACTCCTGCTCCCTATGGATACGACAACCCTTACTCTCCAATATTACTTGGTGTGGCTGTTGTACACTTGCAACGTTAAAATTTTCTTACATCAATAACTCTTGCTAATGCATCTTATGTGTGATCGAATCTTTGGCTTTGGCCTTCGATGAAACCTTACACATATAGTTCTTAGTACCACAAGTCCATTTAAGTCACACCTATTGATTAACAACTCATCTAATTTGTAACCCCACCTATGATCCTTTCTATTTTTAAAATGAAATATTCTTTATATATTGCATCTAATGCACCAAAAGCCTTAAATATTGTCACAAGGTGACCCCATGATTGTAATGATATTACATGCTAACACTACACCAGGAACCTCGAGCTTGATGGAGGGCCACTATAAAATAATTTTGCCGTTACAACTTAATATTAAATGAGGAAGTTTTTAGTCCTTACAATTTTATGTTTCATCTTACACATTAGCTAATTTCATGCACATATCTCATACATGCAACAAATAAATTAAGTAAATAATTAAATAATTAAGATTAAGGATTATTCACTTCTAGATACAACTAGAGTTAACAATTTGATCATGTAAATGTGCTTGAATCCCTATATTATTACATGAATCCCTTAAACAATTATACATCATGTGTATAATTTAACAAATTCATTTAACGACCTTTTCTATGGCTTATGAAATGCATGCCTTAATTCTCATTTTTGGAAAACCTTTTTCGTATATTTCAAATTTCATAAAACTTCACTACAGGCATTCATGCGACCATGGTTGTGACACTTACGTAAATGTTGCATCTATGTTGGCAGCTACGGACCTTGGCTCCATGGCAGCAGAAACTCTTCCTATAGTTGTGAGCTAATAGTGGTTGCAGCACTAGAACTTTGTCTTGACTCTTAAGAATCAATTTTTATCGCCTATTCTCAATTCAAAACACTTAAAAATTGTTTTTGCAAGTATAAACAAGCATCAAATAAATGTTTAAATCATTTCTTAACAAAAACTATCTATGTTATAGAGAAATCATTAACACTATGCTTGATTTTGGGAGTTAGAGAGGAAAAGAAAATATTAGAGAAAAGGAAAAGAAAATTGAAGAAATTTAAAATCTCATTAGTTGTTTAGTTAAATGATTTCCACGAGGAGACAAAAATAATTGAAAATAGAAAAAATAAGACAAAAACTAAAATTTTATAATTTTTTGATTATTTAATAGAAATGATTTAAAGATAGATGAGAAAATACTAGTAACGAAAACTTTTGGAGAAGGGAAGTTTAAAATAAATTTTCTCTCATTTTCCTTCCCATTTTTTGAGGAAGATGTTTTTCTTTCACTTAAACTATTTTCCCCCAACTTCTCTTTTTCTCACCTTTTTATTTTCAATCAAACAACTAAAATCATTTTTTTTTGCCATTTTCTTTTATTTCCTTCCTAGCATCCTTGAACCAAACGTAGTGTACACTTTGTAATTATATGAGGAAAACTTGGCTATGATACTATTGCTGGGCTTTCCATAGGTTTGGAGTGGCTTTTTTAATTTCTAAAACATGCATAATCAAAAAAGCATAGTGAAACAACATAACAATCCCAATCCATTTTCATCACATAACCCACTACAACTATATAAATTCGAAAGCACATAAAATTTACACCTTGGATTTGTATGCTTGTTGAAGCATACATGTGACCTACTAGCCACAACCCTCAAGATGCGATCTCTAGTTCTTCCATATAGCTCGAACATAAACAAATGTCTCCAAAAACCTCCATGAACTCCCTTACAAGGTGAACACAAAAATAACTTTGGATGTTGAGGCTTTATGACAAGAAAAAGAATCTTTTTTGCTTGGGAGGGGTGACTAATTTTTTCCATTTTCTGGTTGTATGTGATTTGAAAGTCTACTAAATCTTTTTATTTCTACTACACAATATCCTACACTTGATAAGATGTTTATTTCCATGTATAGTACTTAAGGCACACGTAACATGGGCTTTATAGGCTTCCTACATAGATCTTTAATTAATTTAAACCCAAAGCTTATTTAATTTTTAATCTAATTAATAACAAAAGTTTCATTTTGTCTTGTCATTCAATTTAAACAATCCCGTTAATTAAATGAAAGGCCTATTATGTTTCTAATTAATAATCTCATTACTAATAAGCACTATGAAAAATGTATTTGGTCTAATCCAATTGTAATTAAATTAATTTCTCTATGAGACTTCTCAAGTCCCATTCACGCTCCAACCAAATTACCAACTTGTCCTCATTCTAACCTTTTATGTGTGACTCTTTATGTTCATTCTTAATTAACAATGTGCATAGCTTGAAGGATATATGGGCAACACTTAGCTTATGATCAATATTGTAGTCTAATTAAGACGATGTGAATGGATTACATGAACTCTCCCGATGGCTATCACTTTGGCTTAACCGAGTGATAACCCTTGATTTAGTTAAATGTACAACCTTGATCATGTGACCAAATCAATGTTGCCTCATGAGATTAATGCCTTATCGAAAACTCTTTTCTGATCATACATTACTTTGGTATAGGTTTCTATCTCTTGAAACGTGGATCACATGAGAGAAATGCCTTACTCACTTGTAAGAAGACAAATCTTTTAATGAACACGCACTTGCCTCCATTCGCATTGGAACAATGACACTTTTGTCTTATAACCTTATTTGATATCAAAATAGATATTGGTTCTTAAAATCTTAATAGTACGTTGACTATCATGTGCACAAGAAACCTTATCATTTTAGGTTTGAGGGACACACACACTTACCACAATCACAAAGCAACACATTGATAGTAAAGAGTGAACTCCATATGTCTATTTCTTTCCTTGAGTCAATGTTTGAATACTCATTCTCCAATGATGTATCCACACTCACATGTCTTCAATATTTCACACTAAATGGCATAACACTCACCATACTAACACAAGACGTGCACGTCATACCTACTTTCCAATGCTCATTTAGAAAGTTTATGAATCACAAACAAATTTTAGTGATTCTGTAATAAGGAGCCTTGTATCTATATCTTAACCCCTTAGGAATAAGCCTCCTTATTACAACCAGATGGGTACATGCTCAACTTTATACCAATAAGATTTACATGTATGAATAACTCTCAAAATATTGATACATATAAACATTAATATTTTATTAAATAATCAATAGTCTATATATACAACTAATGGAAGGCATATCACTAAGAGAATTGTCTCTACACTTGATATTAGTTAAAGAATAGGCAAATATTTAGTTATAAGGTTAAACTCTAGAAGGCAAGAACCAATCGATCAAATAGTTAGAGTCATCCACAAGTTCCAACTTTATGCTTAAGAGAGCATCAGAAAGAGGATCGACACCCATCATTTGCTTAAGGTAGCCATAAGTAGAGTGAAGTACATGGGATGAAGAATCTTCGATCCACTAGAACTTATATCTCACCTATAGAAGACACATGGTGCTAACTGGTTAGAGAGGCCCCAGTGGAAGAATGATTGTGTGTCATGTTATGGTATGTGTTTGTTAGTGCTTTTAATTGTGGGAATAGCCCACGAAAGATTGAAGAAAAAATGAAATGAAATATTCTGGTTGTGTAGTTGATGATGTGGGAATATAATTGGAATGTTTTTGGGTTTGTTAAATCAATTAGAATGTTATTTGCCACTACTAAACAAATGGCATTTCTTATTTGAGGAGCATCTTCTTTTCATCCTTTGAACATGGGAAGAATTCTATCAGAAGCAAGTGAATTTGAACAGTAATTTAAGCACTATATAGTAAGGTAATATCTCATTAGATCCATTCTGTAAAGAGGTTTAATTTTAGGGAAAATTATACTACCCTCCCTTAATGTTTTTCGTAAATGCAGAGACCACTTAGATTTTAATAATTACAGTGACCTCTTTTATGTTGACCTTGTTGACCAAAATTTGATATAAATTGATAAAAAGACCGAAATGCTCTCCTTTTTTAAAAATAATATTATGGCCTTTTGTCTTGACAATTAAAGCTAGAGAAGCAAGAAAAGAACAAGTAGACTTATCTCTTTCTACTTGTTGAGCCCTGCCATCACCTGATGATTGAAACTTGGTTGGAGAATAGCCAGCTAGCCTCCAATTTTGATTCTTCAATAAGTTTAGGTTCTTATTTGACCAAGAATTCACGGTAAATCTATAACCATAGTCTTGTTGTGAAATTGGGAATATTGTGATTAATCTTGAAATTTCTATCAATTAATAGCTCAAATGAATGGGCTAATGGGTTGTCTTGCTAATCTAACACATTTAATTGACGAAAATCTAACTTGGGGAACAAAATATTGTTGGTTAAAGGACTTTGTGGGTTCTTCATTTTTCAACTCATTTTTTTCACATTGTTAGCTTAGAAATTGTGCTGAGATATAATGGTTGGTATATTCTTAGTCACTGGTCCTTGGCCATGGATAGAAACAATGAGGACTACTACTCCCCAGCCATTCTAAAACTTACGAAACCATGTTAGGGGATGTGAAAAAGGTCTTTAAGACCACTTCTGGAGCTCTTTTTCTTATTCCAAAAATAGGTACTACATCTAAGAAAGCTTTGGCTTATAACTGTGCATGTCACAACTTCTTCTCTTAAGTGGTTTTCACTTAAGTGTTTTTTATCAACACTAAAAGTGATGTTTAGATTCTGTTAACATGGTGTTGGTTTTGTTTAATGATGTTGTTGTTGTGGATAGGGACTAGTGAGTGGGAAAGTGCACTGACTAACACCTTACCCCTTGGTGATAGAATTGTTTTATTCTTGATTAGCTAGTTTAGTTTGCTTTGGATTGATCAGCAACAATGCTTGAACTTCAATATTAGCGTTGTGAAAGTTCATGGGGTCAAGGTGCCAATCTTGATGTGTTGGCCTCCAAGTTAGCAAAAGAGAGTGCACACACCATCGAGGCTATATGCATTGTGCACAATAAGATAGCAATAGAAGTCACCAATAAATTGGCTATTTTGAGAAAAATACTTGGTAACCATCAATCCTGTTTGATACAAAAAGCATTAGGCTAATCCTTTATGTCATGCAAGAAATCAAGCATTCGAATACAAAACATTATCAACATCCAACACTCTTAATGGTTAATGGAGTGTTCTCCATCTGTGCACTAGATTTCTAGATGGACGAATGGGGAGTGGATGTGGCTCTCATTAGTTGACAGAAGGTTCTGTCTCCTCCCACACAAAGGGAATTATGTGTGTAAGTCCTAGGCTATGCGGGTTCTTTATTTTTTAGCAGAATTTTTCTCATATTTCTACAAACTTGGTTTGAATATTTATTATTGTTGCCTTGTATGATTGAATACATTTAGTTGCGAATGACTTCTGTGAAAATATTGACACATATTGAGCTGCCCAACTTATGCCCCGAAGGTGTTCAATGTATTGCTTGAAGTAGCTGTGCAAATTCTATCTTAAATTGTGATGAATGTTTTGAATTAATTGTCGCATAAGCATTGTTCTTCATTGCAATATCACATGGTGAACATTTCACTGGATGTGATGAAGCATCACTTGATTAGATTAGATTGTTTGTGTCATTTTATAGTTGCAATGGTTGTGAAGAATACTCATTTTCGTTCTAAATTATGTCTTGATGGAAGTAATAGTATATTGCAAACTATTTTCTGGTGTAAGCAGTGAAGTCGAAATGCAAGGATCCAATTAAAAAGTTTCAAAATAGCAATTAACGTTTGGTGATTGTTGTAATTTACTTTCATTGGTTGACAAGCAATTTTGTAATTATGGTAGCCTCTTGTAATATTCATATAAAATCAAATTTAAACAAACTAAATAGGAAAATTTGTCCTATTAAATAAATTTTCACAAAATAAGTTTAAAACATTTTCTTTCACAATATTTCATAATTATTACACAAACTTCTCTCCAAAATGTATTTACATGACAATTGCATTCCTATGTGCATGGTAAACATATAAGGGCATTTTCATCATAAAAATTGGTCAACAGTCCCACAAGCCAACTAAAGATAAAATTAGCACTTTCATACTAATGTCAACCATTTTCATCAATGCGCTTGTCGAAAGGACTAATCTGTAAGTCAGGAGAGGTCATTGTAATTCATAAAACTTGGGGGGGAAGTCTCTGTATTTACCCTAAATGCTAAGGGAAGGTGGTGTAATTCTCCCTTACTTTTTTTATGTTAGTGTTAAGGTGCACAAAATCTACCAAGCCTATGTTTGTGATATTGACTAAGCCTAATAGTAACAGATGCATAGATGATGATGATGCTGATTAGGACAATTTTGACACTAGATTGTGATTTTCACCATCTATCCTCTTTAATCTAATGGTCTTGGACGAATTAAGTGCTGCATTGATCTATTCACAGACTTTGCTTAATCTATGAAGTAAAGCAAGTGTGCGTGCTTATAACTAGGCTGAACATGACTGAAACTACACATTGACTCCACAAATTGTATAAAATATAACAACTAAAATTTTTCAACATTAATACTCTTAATTTCCAACCACCAAAATGGGCCAGCCTAACTTCATTGTTTAGCAAAATGCTATAATGTTATTCGCGTAAGATAATGGTCAATAACTAAACATGTTTGGGGAATAGGTGAAATTGCTGCTTGGAAAAAATGGGTTCAAGATGGCAGGTACTAGCAGGATTCCAGTAAACAAGGACAAAGATATGATAAAAGTTGTTATCTTTCTTCACTTTTCAAACTTTTTCTCCTCCAGTCTAAGTTAATCTTTACTTTTTATTCGTTTTTAAATTTTTTTAATATACTATAAATCTTCAAAATTAGGGTTTAGAATATTTTAGTATAAATATTTTTTTTTATTCACTTGAAAAACATATTTCAGACTAATGGAAATTTGAGTTTTTCTGGAATAAAAGTTGTCTCTTTCAGTTTCTTGATTTTGTTGTTGAATCATGACACACTAGTGTGTATCATGCCATCTATCTCATTCATTAAGTTAAATTTTGATCAGATAATGCGTCTCTCCAAATCTTGATTAAGTTCGATTAATTTTTTCTGCTTCACTATGTAACCCTCCTAATGTTAGTGTTAATTTTTTCTGCTTCTAGGTACTCTACTAGTATTGGCTACATCGATTATAATTTGATACTCCATCTAGAAATTTTGTTATAGAAAAATCTATAAAAAAAATAACTAAAAAAAGCAAAAAATGAAAAAATGAGAAAAGGAAGCAAAAGACGATCACAATGATGTCAAGTAAAAACCCTAGTGTCACACCGTTGTTGATTAAGCTTTGACCCCTCTCACATTGCCATCAACAAGGTTAGAATCCAAGCAGCTACCAGAGTTGCTCTCAATCGGAAGCCTTGACACTAAAGTTTTTAGATTTTTTTAATTCAAAAACTTGTTGGTTACTATTGTTGTCTTGTGCTACTCGTCGTGCAAAATCCTACCATTCCACCATAATTAGATTATCATCTAATGTTGCCACTTGTTGTTGTTAACTTTGCACCATTATGTGCCGAGGCAGACATCGTCGTCATTTTGCCGCTTGTACAACCGCAAAACCATAATTGGGTTGAAATAAAAAAAACATTTTCTTTGGGTGGGCTAGACTAGCTAGGTCGAGTAGTGGTCTGGGATGTCCATTCCTTGAATGAGCTTGGCACTTGTTAAGCTAGGTAAGATTTAATTAGACTACAAAATTTAATTTACTAGTTTGTTCGTTGTCAGACCAAATTTAAGGCGGAGAAAATTGTGTGATAGACCAAAGGGCTTGGCAAAAAACAGATAGGCCGAATTGACTTTATACTATAGATATTGGCTAAGGTAGGCTTTAATTGGTTTTTTTTTTTTGCATCCCTTTAAAATTTTGGGCCAAAGTCACATTGGGTCAGATTTCTTTTTATTGCTTTGGTGGTGAGGCCAAAATTAAAAATGGAAAGAGCAATGAATTTTGAACACACACACACATGAAAATATGATTAGAAATTTGAAGACAATGCAATGTAGAATTTACATGGTTCGGCTGATATAGGTTATGTCTATGATTGCAAAGAGATGTTATGTATTTTATTTCACATGCTTCATCTCGTTTGATTACAGAATTCCTACTTGTATACCATTATTTTAAATTGTCTACCTCCACTTTCTAGTTGTAGTTTAACATGACTGCATCCGTTGTTGATTAGATGTAGAAGACTGCATCTGTTGTTGATTAGATGTAGTGGTCCACTATAGGTACTTTGGTTGTGAGGGAACATCACCTAACTCCAATTGCCTCTGTCCGGAGCACCAGGACGAGATAATCAAGTCCTTCCTAAAACTCATGCCTCAGCCTGGGCATCTCAACTTGGCCTTGTGTCAGCTGCCTGTTCTCGACGAGGACGGGTGCTTTACTATCCTTCTACTTTCACTCAGCTTCTTTGACCTAGGTTGGTGAGCCTACCTTATTAGCTGCATATCTTAGGTTCCTTGGTCATACCACTTCTCCCTCCTTAGACTGAGGATGCCTTGTCGATTTAGATAAAGTCACATTATCTTCTTTGCGAGAATCTAAGTGGTGTTAGTTGATACATCTTTTCTGCATATGCTCCTTCCTAATGCAGCCCTATCTCACCTGTAAATATTTTCTACTAAAGATCATCTACTCCTTCATTTCTAACCTTTCAATGTGATTCCTTACTTTAGAATGTTTGCTTCTCGTGGCAACCGTTTAGGTTTCATCTACTCCAAGCTCACCAAGTCTTGGATTGGCCATACAAAAGAATTGAAAGTAGTTATGGACTACATTGAAAAGTTGGAGATTGAAATATTAAGGTTACGATTGAAAATATCAAGCTAAAGGAGGGAGTCTCGGAGGATCACATGGTAGTTTTAGAAGAGGAAATGCAGCGTGCATATACTTACATTAATGAGTGCCATTGGATTGGGGTAGAGATGGCAAAGAAGTAATGCCATTTAGAGTTAGAGCATATGGCCCTTTGAACCCATCTAAAGGAGTATTGGAAGGGTAGTAGTTGTCGTCGGTGACCCAGGGTGCTTGACCTCCAAGAGCTGCTAGGGAATGAGGAGGGACGCTAAGCTCTAGAGCCACTCTTCTGTGTTACTTGGCTTTTTAGGAGTTACCCACTTTTCACTTATTTAAATACCTGATAACTAAAACCTCTGCATTTCTGTAAGGGTGAACCCTATCACGGCTGACCATCCTATGAGATTTCTTAATGATTAATCATTGGGTCATAGAAGTGCTTGACTAGCGAACATATTAAATTTTACCCCATGCACTCTTTTGGCTCTATAACCGACTGAGTGCCTTCTTGTAATGTTTCTAGTGCTTGATTTCTCAGTATCTTTAGCTATCTAGGTAGTTGAGACCCTGGCTTTTTGAGAGCATGAGCTTTCTTAGTCATTTGGTCAACTGTGTATTAACTTGCAAAATGTTTGGTACTTGGCCACTTTAGTTGGCAGGGTGGACGAGACCTTTGCTTTTTGGCAGCATGAGCTCTCCCAATCAGTTGATTGGCTGGGTATTATCTTGCATTTTTGTTTTGGTACTCGACCCTTTTAGTTGTTCAGATAGTTAAGACCTTTATTCTTTGGTAGCATGAGCTCTCTCAGTCATTTGACCAATTGGGTATTTATCTTGCAAAATTTTTAATACTTAGCTACTCTGGTTATTCGAGTAGTTAGGACCTTTAGTTTTTAGTAGCATAAACTCTCGTAGTCATTTGACTGGTTGGGTATTATCATGTAAAATTTTTGGTATTTGGCCCCTCTAGTTGTTTGGGTGGCCAAGACCTTCACTTTTTGGTAGTATGAGCTCTCTTAGTCAATTGACTGACTGAGTATTATCTTGCAATTTTTTTTTGTACTTGACCACTCTGGTTATCAAGATAGCTAGGACTTTTGCCTTTTAGCAGCATGAGCTCTTTTAGTCATTTGACCAACTAAGTATTATCTTGCAAAAGTTTTGGTACTCAACCACTCTAGTTATTTGAGTAGCTGAGACCCTTGAGTTTCCTATTATTCAGCTACTTCAGATACCCTTAACCCCTTTGGAGAAGCTTCTAGTACCTTGGGGCTTATCTTGGGTAGACTTTTGTCCCATATTGTTAAGGGTCCTCACTATAAGAGGGAGCGTATCACCCATTCTTTCTTCACTTTACCATACCAAGCTTCCATTTTATTCAACCATCAAAATAAGTTAAAATTGAGTGTGCGAGAGATACATGACAGATATTCTATTCTTGAGGACCACGTAATCATCACTGTTGATGAAGATGATCCTCCTAACCATCTGCCGAAGGGCGGCATTGCAATCTTCACCCAACATGTTTGCTTAGGACTATCCTTGCCTCTTCATCCCTTCATTTCTTCTGTCTTTAAATGGTATGGAATGGACATGTCCCTAATTTCTCTAAATTTCTTCAAGATTCTGTGTAATTTCTTCATCCTCTGTACTGAGTTAGGATTCACTCCTTCGGAGGACTTATCTTGTTACTCTTTTTCAATTTGCTTCTTTGACTCGACTGTGTTTTACTTTACTATAAAGTTGAGGTTTCATTTCAGCCCATCTCTTCCCTTTTCCAACAAATGATGGAAGGAGGAATACTTCTTATTGCGTTGTGTGGGTGTTTGGCATAAGTTCCCTACTTCCAGGGTAGATAAATTCCTAACTAAAACTAAGGCTCATATGGAACTTGTCCCCTCCACTATAGAAAAATCCTCTCTCACTTTAATAGTGTACGGATTTACAATAATATTATTACCGAAAGAGGGGTTCTCTTCTATTATGGGTTAAGTTCTAAGAGGGAAGAGTTAAAACAAAGTATAGGCATTTTATCTCTTAATATCCCTTTCTCCATCCAACTTATTTAATGTAGCTCATGTTTATATAAATTCTACGGATAAGTTGGTATTATCTCACTTGGTTGGGAATTGTGTCACTGCTCTCCTTGTTGGGAAGAAAAGGAAAGCTCCTAAAGCCTCTGAACTATCTCCTGTTGCTCAAGTTCCTCCATCTTCTACTACTGAGAGTCCTACCTTGGCCTTATTTGGCTATAGTGCAACTCGTTATGGTGTTAGGGTCTCCTATACCCGAGTTGGGCCATTTTCATCATCAACGGCCCTTAAGGTAGCACACTAAGGGTAGGTGGGACTCCCTTTTGAGCCCCAAATGTCAATTTAGGAATACCCTCTGTACTGTGGAGCTCTTCCTGCCCTCCATATCCTTATGCCCAATTCTTTTCTTATGGTCGAGAGCTTTATCAATAGTGATCCCCATTTAACTCATGATTTCTTACGGTGCCTTGCTATTTGTTGCAACCACGTGTTGGTCATTGTGATGTGTCTAACAAACTCTCAGGCTTCATGGTTAATGTAGGTTGGAACTCCAATTTATTGATCTTACCTCCCGTATCCTTAACCAAATAGTGATGTTGTTATGTAGGCCTTAATCTTGGTGAACAACTTTTTTTCCCAAGTGGAGATAGCAGAGGGCCTCAAGAGGGCTATCCCTCAGGACAAAAGACGGGTAGAAGAGTGCATCCATGCATTGGTGAAGGAGAATCAAATCATCATGGTCCACCTTCGTGACTTGACTTAGGAGCTAGACTGGATGAGAAGGTAGTTGAGAGATCTTTAAAGCACTCTTCCCCATATGCTTGATGAGACACAGCAATGGACTCTCCTGAACTTCCCTTCTACTGTAGAAGGGAAAACCTTCCTGGGCGAGCACTTGACCAAATATCGCCAGTCTTTTGAGTTTAAGTCTCTTTTAGCTGATAGGGTTGCCATTGCCTTTGTGGGAGGGTTTGAATACTGTCAGAACGAAGGAGAGAGGTTAGGCATTATGAAGGATGGAGCTGATTTTGATTCCATCGACTTAGTTGAGAGGATGAAGCAAATATAATTTGATAAAATATCTAATTCTTTTCATCAGATTCAGGTGTTGGAGACCCATGATACTAAATCAACACTTGCAGAAGCTACCTTTACTAGCTAACCCCTCGTGGTGGGAGAATAAGGGATTTGGGACAAATGCTCAAGTAGACCTGTGGGGATCAACTTGCTTCTTACCCAGAGGAGAACTTTGATAGGACCTTTTCTCCTATTTCCCCCATTTCTAAATGTCTTTCTACTTTATAATTCCATGTTTTCTTTTTTTTTTTGGATTATCATTTTGCCAGGTTATGAAAAATTTCATTTATTTACAATACCAAGTAGCTATATTACAAAGTATCACACATAAAACATTTTTAACATCTAAACATTAAATGGCATAAGAAACATGTGCCCCTCCAAGTCTTTGAGTCTATGTGCTCCACTTGGTAGCTTTTCCAGCGCCCTTTAATCAGTCTGCTCTCCAAAACACCTGATCCTAGACTTTAAATCTTCTAGGGCAACCTTTCTATTGAAAGCGTCACTGACCCTTTGTTTATATTTCAACATCCTTAACCAAGCTACTTCTTGGTCCTCTTACCAAATATAGGTGTTCTCACATGGCTTCTTCATTTGACTCCTCGGAAGAAAAATGTACATGGGGGGACCCTTTCCTTACTTTAGGGAGGAGGACTGTATCGACATCATAAACCATGATGAATGCGCTCTCTCTCATGGCTGAGTGTGGGTTGGTCTGTAGGCCCACGACACTTGTGGGAGTTTCTCAACCTAAGCCTCCTTATGCTTATCCAACTTTACCTTGAGGCTTCTGAAATGGCCCAGTTGGTGACTTCTACTTGACTGTTAGTTTGAGGGTGGCCCTCTGACATAAACAACCGTTTTATCCCCTAACCTTTGCACCAGTTTACAATTTTCCTTCCTGAAACTGCCTTCCATTATCTAAAATTATTTCCCTAGGTAGTCCAAACTGGCATATTATGTTTTGCAAAATAAATTTGATCATCATTGCCTTAGTAATTTTTGCCAACAGCTTAGCCTTCATCTATTTGTTGAAATAATCTATAGTTATAATTTGGAATTTCCTTTGTCTTGAGGCCTATGGGAAGGGTCTCACCACATCTATTTCCCATCATATGAAAGGCCATGTAGGCTTGGGATAGATTGCTTAGCCCCTGTCGAAAGATGGGAAATGTTAGATTATCTTTGGCAAGCATAGCATTTCCAAACATATTTCAATGCATCCTCCCTTATGGTAGGCCAGTAGTACCTAACTCTCAGGATCTTCCTGGCAACAGGTCGTCCCCCCGGCTACTTTCCACATGACCTTTTGTGTGCTTCTTTCATTATTTGTTCAGCCTCCCTAGGTTCTAAGCATTTTTACAATATAGGAAAATCTTCGATGGTATAGCACATCTCCAATCAACATGAATCGAGAAGCCTAAATTAGTTGCTTCCAACTATCTACTCTATCCTTTTGGGACTCAACTATTAGAATTTACCAATCACCTTCCCTTACTATCAAGACCTGCTCATCTAGGGTAAACTTAGTGACTACTTGCACAGTGACAAAGTTGGTGTTTAATAAACTTATAGCTATAGCAGCTTTCATCCACCCACATGTTATCATTCCTATTAATCTACCTTAACTCGAAGCCCCCAAGCTTTGCTACCAATTCTCATATCACTTCTCGATACTTTCATTTGGTCGTCCCTTGTTATGTACCCTCATTGGAATTGTTGGTCGGTGAGTTGTAAATCTTTATGAGCTAAAACTTTTATGAGGTTAAGTTGGTGAGCTATTCACAACCCTTAAAGAAGGGCCTCATACTCGGCCTCATTGTTGGACACATTTGCTTCTACCTTAAATCCATACTCTAGAGTATCGCCCTTGGGTCTCACTAACACAATCCCTAGCCTGCCAGATCCTCGAGTAGAAAATCCATCCACATATAAGTTCCATGACTTAAGCTCCCCATTCGTAGTCGTTTATGCTATGAAACCTACCAATGCCTATGCCTTAATAACTATTTAAGGTTGGTAGTCAATATCAAACTTCCTAAATTCTAAGGCTTACTTTAGAATCCTATTCGAGGCCTCACTACTACCTAGGATTCTCTTTATGGGATAGTTAGTCAAAACAACGACGAGGTGGGCTAGAAAGTAAATGTGCAACTGTCTAGATACAACTGCTCGAGACAAAGTAAACTCTTCAATTTCAAAATATCTTACCTCTGGTCTTTGTAACATCTTTCTAGTATTGTATATTGGAAACAATTGCTACTCTGACTCCTGAACAAGAATAGTGTTAATGGTTGCCTTCAACATAGCCAAGTATAAGAAAGTTTCCACCTTGGATTTGGCTTGCATGCTTCTTTTAGAAACTAGATATATGAAACGAGATAAAATAACTATTCTTCCTATCTGCTTCTGAACTTGATGTATGTTAGCTGGAGGAGGCATCTCTAGAATAGCCCTAATTTTTTTCTAGGTTTGCTTCTATGCCCCTTTGAGTTAACATAAAACTCAAAAGCTTTCCACCCTTTATACTAAAGACACATTTTGACAGATTCAACTTTAGATTATATTTCTCTAAGGTGCTGAAGGTCTAATGTAAGTCACTAATGTGACCTCAATCATCTCCAACTTTGCTAGTATGTTGTCGATGTACACCTTAATGTTCCTTCCAATCTCGGTCTCAAACAATTTGTCTACCATTCTTTAGTTGGTAGCTCTTGTGTTCTTAATGCCAAATGGCCTGATGCTATAAGAAAAAGTATCAAATGGGGTTATAAAACGTATCTTCCTCCTATCCTAAACCACTAAAGGGATCTGGTGATACCCTTTGGAAAGTGTTCATCGTGGTTAGCAACTCCATTCCCGTTGTTGCATCCACTAATTGGTCTATGTGAGGTAATGAGTAACAATTCTTAGGGCATGCATTATTTAGGTCCCTAAAGTCTATGCACATACTCTATATCTCTCTAGCCTTCAGGATTATCACCACATTAGCCACTTACTCTGGGAAGTGTATCTCCTGCACTTGCCAACCTTTAATAAGTTGTCCACATTCGTCTTCATTATTTCATCTTCTGGGCATTGAAGGACCTTTGCTCTTACTTCACAGGCCCTATCACTAGATCCATAATTAGCAGGTGTTCAATGACTTCTGAACTGATAACTGTTAAATGCTCAGTTGAGAAAGTGAAGACATGGGTATGCTCTCTTAGAAAATGAATGAGATTCACTCTGAAGTGATTAGCCAGTTAGGACCTAAACTGGGTAATGCTTTTAGAGTCCCCTATCTTCAACTCAATACTTAAGAGTTCTTCTAGGGGTTTAATACTCCCTACCCCCTTTTTCTTAGGATCTCCCATGTTGTAAAGGGCAAAGTGTTTAACTAAACCCATGTAACATCGATGGGACACCTTTTGATCGCTCAGACTACCTTAACTCTTCCCTTTAGTGTGAGGAATTTTACCACTATGTGCACTGAGGTGGAAATAGCTAGGAAAGCCTCCCATATATCACGTTGTAAGAATTGAGTATATTAACAACATAAAACTTGATCATCCTAGTTTGAGTAGATCCTTCCTCTCCCAATGTCATAGGTAGAGAGATTATCCCCTTAGGCAAAATAGATTCACCCCATAGAGGTGGGTGAATTACCCTCCAAATCCTTGTCCTCTAATCCCATTTGCCAAAATGTTCCTTCAAACAATATATCCACAGAACTCCCTTCGTTGATAAGATAACTAGCAACTCCATAGTTAGCTAGAGTGGAAGTGATCAAGAGTGTGTCTTGATGTGGCATCAAGACCCCTCTTAGATCTTTCTCTCCAAAGGTTATCACCGCCTCTATTTGGGATGCATCTATTACTCTGAGCCTTTTTTACCATGTGCAACATTGCGAATGAATTATTTTCTTGCCCTATTTGATAACCCCCCTACGATTCCTTCAAGAATCGTATTGATATGCCCCTTTTAAGGCTAATTGCATGGAAGTGGTTCGTCACCCCTCTCCGTTTCTAGACTGGGACCCTACTTTTGGTCTTATGGACATTCTCTCAATCATCCCTTCCTGATCAACGTCTTTACTAGCCTTTTCAAATTACAACAACCTTTAGTGGTATGACTAAATTCGTTGTGAAACTTACAAACTCACTACTCATGGGATTTCACTGAGGCTTTCTCAATCCTTTGGGCTACCTGAAAATATCAATGTGCCACAAAGTATTTAGAATATGTTCTCGACTAACCTTCAATGGTGTTTCTTCAAATGGTGGTCCTTGCTCTAATTTTCATGCTTGGCCTTAAGCTTGCATGTCTATAAATGGTTGACTTCACTAAGCCTTCTTGATAGCATCTGTACTCCTTCATACCCTCTATATTCTGGCCTCCTCCATGTTAATATATTTCTTTGCTTGAGCCAAGGTTTTGTCAAAATCCCAAGGACACTTTTTGGTAAGTGACCGAAAGAATTCCTTATCCTTTAACCCTTAAACGAAGGCACTTGCTAATAACTTTTATGTCGCTAGGGGTGTATCCCAGGCATTGTGAGTAAACCATCTCACATACTCTCTTAAGGGCTCATTAAAACCTTGCCTTAGACTTAACATAGAGAGGGGTGTCTTGTCATACCACTTGTTGCAAGTGAACTTATGCAAGAACAAAGAAGACAAATCCTCAAAATAGCAAATAAGACTAAGAGGCAGGAGGGCAAACCTCTGTTGTGCAGTTCCCTATAAGATAGTAAGGAACACTTGGCACTTAAATCTATTAGAATACTGATGAAGCAAAGCTTGGTATGTAAACTTGGACAAGTGATTAGATGGGTTCGAAACTCCATTGTAGTCAGCCACAATTACATTGTGAAAGTTATCTAGTAATGGATCATTTAAGAATACTTCAGAAAATAGGGTATTCTCCATCGGCCATTGGGGTCCTTTCCCTTTTTGGATAGCGACATCCTTGTACTTCTAATCTGATTCTCTTTCCCTTGAACTCCCTTTCGAACACCCTTTCAAACAATCTACACTATCTTACGTATTTCTCTATTCTTCGAGTGGAATGTGTTAAGTCTATCTTTCACTTATGACTTCAGCAACGGGTATTCTCTCAACACATTTTACACAGCTTAATTTACAATAAATTGAAATTGTTCTTTTGTCAAGCTAAATGGTAGTGATTCAAGCTTAGGCTCTCTTCCTTCCACGACCTTTAGTAAGAACAATGAGGGTGGTTTCCTAGAGATAGCGCCAATGTGTTGTGGCAAAAATTACAAATGGAAATAGCAACGAATATTGAACACACACACACACACAATAATATGAGTAGAAAATTGAAGGCAATGCAATGTAGAATTTATGTGGCTTAGCTAATATAGCCTACATCCACGATTGCAAAGTGATAGTATGTATTTTATTTCGCATGCTTCATCCCATTTGATTATAGAATTGTTGCTTTTATATAATTTTTTAAATTGTCTACCTCCATTTTCTAATAGCAGTTTTTCATGATTGTGTTCATTGTTGACTAAATGTATTAGTCTTCCACAATTACTTTGGTTGTGAGGGAACATTGCTTGACTCCAATTGCTTGCCTCTGGCACTGCAATAAGATGACCGAGTTCCTTCTACAACCCATGCCTCAACCTAGGCATTTGAACTTGACCCTCCATTTCCTGACCTTTTACTTTGACTCGACTTCCCTGACCTAGCTTGGTGAGCTTACCATCTTATCTGGGTGACCTAGATTCCCCAGCTGTACCACTTAGGTTTCATTTTTAATTTTGAAATAGAATTGCTTAGTTGTAGGGAAAAAAACTAGAAAAAAAGGATGAAAATATTAGAAAAAAGGATAGAAAAAATAGAAGAAAATATGAGAGAAAGGGAGAGAGAGAGAGAGGGAGAGAGAGAAGTGAAAAGGGTGGAAAAAAGAGAGTGGAACAAAATTGAGAGAAAAGATTAATTAGAGGTTTGTGAGGTTATTATTATTATTTGCTTTACTAGTAATTTATACAGATGGCTAGTCTTCTTACAAGTCAAGGTGAGAACCTTATGGACATGAAGTTTATGTTCAATGTATTAATCGAATAGCTTAGAAGGAGTTCTTAGACTGTGGATAAGATTTAGAATCATTTGGAGAAGGTGGAGCCACAGACACTTGTTGGAGGCAATCTTACATTGAGACATTAGAGGACGAGGAGTAGACATACATCACCTTCTAGGCACTCTTATAACAAGAATTTGGGATCAAATGAGGATGAGCACGATCAAGCATCCAAGGTATCATGTTTGATTAATTCTCACTTGAAAAATTGAACTTTGTTATGCCTTAAATTGTTTTTAGCATGGACTTACCATGCATGAATGTTCAAAAGTTGAGGTTTATCTTGGTATTAGCAAAATTATGCAAGGTTGAGAAAAGCTCACTCATAGAAATGCTACCTTTAATTGAAGTGAAGACTATAGAGGAGATGTCATCAAGGAGATGCAACATGAACATAGCAATAATACAAGCAATGATTTGGAGATAGAAGAGGAGAAAAATGAAAAGAAATTAGTAAAAGAAATTGAAATGGAAGTTGAGAAAGAGTATTGGAATGAAGGAAAAGAAGTTGAGTGGGGAGTTAAGCTTCTAGAAGATTTTTGTGTGAATTGATCCGTTTGATTATTTCATGCCTTATTTGTCCCATTGTATTTTGCAAGATTTGGAGATTTTTCTAGCTCAAGAGTTTACATAAGCACATCCTATTGGGAATTTTAGGACTTAAAATTACACATAAAAATCAGTAGAAATTAAACTTCTCCAAAGCCCTCTATTAATTCTTGTGGTTAAAGGAATTTGTTAACCATGTCCTACCATACTCCCAAGAGGTAGAGATTGAAGCCATTGATATGCCCCATCCCTGAAAGAAAAAAGGAATAATCTTAATTTAGTTTCATCATCAGAAACACCATTAAACTTAACTGTATCGCTTAATTCTAAAAAGTTGGCGAGATGTGTATCTACGTCTTTATGTGGGGCTCTACTAAATTGGTTTAGCTGCACTATGTTGATGAGTTCAAGCTTCAGTTCACACTTCTTTGCGACCACTAGTTTGATAATATCAGTCATACGCGAATTCATCATTAGTTGCATATAATCTCTTATAGCTTGCTAATTTGTTAAAGGAGAAAGCTCCTGTGGTGGTGGTTGTGATTGTGGTAGGTTATTCTCCGTCTTTGCTTCTCCTTCTCGCTCATGCAAGAAAAGAGCTCTATGCCTTTTATGCAGTGTTCTTTCAATCTTTCAATCTCTCGATCAAAGCAAAACTACACTCTTGCTCTTACACATATAACACTCAACAACAACCCCAACTCAACCACTAGTAAAATTCTCAAAATAAATCAACAAAAAGAGAGAATAGAAGAGAAAAAAATAGAGAGATATAAGTGTTGGATTTGGTTGGGGTTTGGCCATAAAAATCAAAAAATTATCATATAAAATAATGATATACACGTAGTAGAACATAAGGAACCAACCCATTTGTTTTTGTTGCAAAACACGTAAGATATTGATTAAACAAATGTAAGAATAAAAACTACACCTTTAAAACATTTCCAAGCTTTTCATGTGTGATTCTTGGAGTCATAGCCCTCAAACCTTGATTTTTAGATTGTCCACATGATTGGAATGCTTGTGAGATCCTCTTATACTTCACAAAACTCCTTTTGCAAAGTTTTAATGCAAAAACCTTTAGGCTAGGAGGACTTTTCGATAAAAGAGAGACAAAAGAGGATGTTTAGGTTGATCAATCTCGTTTATGCATAAAATAAAAATTTGACATGGTACCAAAGTATGGTTCTATGGAAGAAAGTTCAAATAGTAGACACTTTGAAGGAGTTCTTAACTTCATGGATCCGACTAACCCCTTTTGTTTGGATAATGGAGATAATCTAATGGTTGCACCAGTTCCTGACCTACTGACTACAAATAATTTTGTTGTTTCATCAAGAAGTATGAGGAAAGCTTTACAAGCAAAATAAGCTAGGCTTTATCAATGGAGAGATTAGAACGGTTGCTAGACTAGATGATCCATTTATGGCATCATTGGAGTGAAGCAATGGCATGGTGATCTCTTAGCTCTTAAATTCCATTACTCCTTTTGTTAAGTCCAATCTAATTTTTGTTAAGGATGCATTTAAACTTTGGAACAAACTACATGAAAGAACATCACAACAAAATGCGACACATGTATACCAGCTAAAGAAATCCTTGAGGACATTGGTTCAAGATATTAATTTAGTCATGGCATATTATGGAACATTGAAAACAATATTAGATGAACTAGCATTGTATGATAGCTTGCTAGAATGTACCTGTTGACAAACAAGAGTTCTTGTGGAATGACAAAATCGTGATCATGTAATCCAATTCTTGATGTGGCTAAATGATGTTTACTCACACACTAGGAATCAAATCAAGATGATGGATCCTATTACGCTTGTAAATAAAGTCTTCTTCATGGTGCAACAATAAGAAAAACAACAATAGATAACCAGCAATCAACAAGGGCCTAAGTTGGTAACTAATGATAGTTCATAAGGACATTAGCACTTCAAAACAACCCATGAAATGGGAGAAATTATTTAGCAACCATTGTAAAATCTAAGGCTATACCATAGAGAAGTGTTTCAAAGTCGGGAATGTTGAGGTACTAGTTTGTAGCCATTACCATGTGAGTGGTGATGTAGAGGAAAAATGTTGCATCAAAATAGTAAATAAAGGTGCTTTTTCAAGTTATGTTACCTCTCATTCATAAGAAGATGCACATAAAAATGGTGATGACCCAATGAAAATAACTAAATCACAGTATAAGCTATTGATCTCCATGATTAGTTCTAGAGGAGTTAATGTTGGCTCCAGTTCCATTAGTGTTCAACATCAGCAAATGCTGTCTTCATCAAAAAACACTGTTAACAATCAAAATGTATCTATTATGATCACTTGTAACACATCCTTCCAACGTCCACATTCAAAGCACTATACTTTCCAAGAAAGGGATTTGTTACAATTATGACTTAAATTTTAATTAAGAAGAATTACCATAGGACATAGGTATTTTTCTTTTTATTCCTTGTTTTAACTTTTCTACCTAATTAATGCATCTCATGCCTTCTTGTCATTATACAGATGATTTGATAATGTTGCACTTTATCAAGGATTAATCAACTATCTTAGTGGCCAAGAAAAAGAGGAAAGTTTCTGATGCACCAAATCATCTCTTGTAGCTCTAATCTAATGCACCTTTGCCCTTAATAGGCCTACGCTGGCACCCTCCAGCCAGACTGAGATTTAGGCCAAAAGGGTCGATGCCCTTGTTCCACGAGTAGGGTCATGTTCATCTTTAAAAGCTATAGTTGTTACTCAGCTTGCACCCTAAAATGTCCTACTCAATCCCTAGGCTCTGCCCCTAAAAACATCAGCTATCTCCTAACACTTTTGCTTCTCATGTACCAGTTCCCAAATCATTCTCGATGGTAGGGAGCTCGGTCAGCCAGAGCCCTATATTAGCTTGTGAATTTCTCCATAGGTCTGTCACTTTTTGAGATTGCAAGATAGCAGCTGAGATGCCTAAGGGTGATGAACACAACAAACTTTTGAGGCACATGGTCAATGTAAGTCAACTGTACTACCTTAGTCTCCCTTCCATGTGACTTTATGCTACCTACCTCATTTACAGACCTTGATCTTGGTGAACAATATCCTGACAAGGGCACAAATAGTTAAGAGCTTTCAAGAAGCCATCCTCTAAAACAAACAAAAAGCAAAGGCATGTGTCAATGCTTTAGAGCAGGAAAACAACATCATTATATGTCACTTGAGGTCCCTGACGGGCAAGCTAGAGTTTGTGAAAAGTTAACCAAGAAATCTCCAAAGTTCATTCCCAAATACCTTAAAGGAGACTCAAAAGCAAGCCATTTGCAACTTCCCTTCATTTGTTGAAGGAAAGGCCTTTATTAAGGAGTAGCTTGCTGAATATTGCCAATCTCAGGAGTTTGAACATCTATTGGTTGAGAAGGCTAAAGAGCGGTTGTACAGATACCACCAATCTTCGGAATCCAAGGCTCTTCTAACTAATAGGGCATCTCTTGCATTCATGGGTGGGTTTGAGTATTGTAGGGACGAGACCGAAAGACTAGATTTTGTGAGAAAAAAGAGCTGACATTAACTTTATAAACTTGGTTGAAGGTTGTAAGAGGTTCCAATCAGATAAGATTTTTAACCTCAACTAGGCACCTATTTCTAAGCCCCGACACCCCAAACCAATTACACCTAAAGCTACTTCCACTAATCACACAACAATAATGGAAGAAACAAGATACTTGGAGGGCATATTGAAGTAGTCTTTGGGGTCAGTAAGACTCTACTCCTAAGGATCAGCCTAACAGGACTCCTTCTCCTATTTCTCCCATCATGTAAATGTCTTGTAGTTATCTTTTCTTTTCTTTTCATTTTTTTTATGCTTTTCTTTTTGTCATTGTATTGAACACATTCTCAAGCAATGAAAAGAAACTTTATCATTCCATTCCTTTTTTTATGCATTTATACATAAAACTACTTAAACATCTAAATGTTAAATAGCTTGGGCAATAAACAACCCTCCAAATTTTTGAGCCAATATGCCCCTCTCGAAAATTTTTCTGCAATAGTGTAAGGAACATCCCAAGCCTAGTCCAATTTTCCCATGTTCTTCAGTGCATCCGTTTTTCTGAGTACTTGATCTCCCTCCTCAAAGCTTCAGGGAATCACCCTTTTATTGAAAGCTACCTTTACTATTTGCTAATACCCTGACACTCTCAACTGCGCTCTCTCCCGTTCTTCTTTCACTATGTCTAGAAGCTCCCTGATGTTCATCACATTATTGTCCTCAGTATAAAAGTGAACCCATGGTGACTCCTTTCCTACCTTTAATGGAAGGCTGATGTTGATCCCATATACCAACTAGAAGGGGCTTTACCCTATAGCTGAGTGTTGAGTAGTTCTATAAGCTCATAGCACTTTAGAGAGCTTCTCCACCCACTTTCCTTTATGTGCATCCAACTTCATCTTAAGTCGTTTGACGATGGTGTAATTGGTAACCTTTACTTGACCATTACTCTAGGGATGTGCCATCAAGGTGAAAAGCTACTTTATACCTTGTTCCTAACACCATCTTGTTATCTACTTACATTGAAATTGTCTCTAATTTTTCGAAACCAATTCCTTAGGCAACCTAAACTAATAAAGAATATGCAGCCAGATGAACTTAATCATAATCACTTTGGTTATTTGTGCTAATGGCTCAACTTCCACCCACTTTCTGAAGTAATCTACAGTAATTACCAAAAGTTTCCTATATCCCATAGCTAGTGGTAGAGGTTCGACTAGGTCAGTTCCCCATTTAACAAAGGGCCATGCCAAGATTAGAACCACCTACCTAGTTTCTGCTAGCAAAATGGGATTGATTAGCATGTCTTTAGCAGATCTCACACTTGCGAGCATATTTCATTGTGTCATCCTTTAAGGTGGGACCATAATATTCTACTTTTAGAATTTTTTCCAACTAATGGATGACCTCTACTATGATTTCCATAGGTCCCTTTGTACACTTCCTTCATTACTTGCTCTGGCTGTACTGACCCTAAACACCTTTGTATTAGTTAGGAGAACCCTTTGTGATAAAGGATATCTCCTACTAACGTAAAGACAGGAGGCTTGTATTTGTTGTTTCCTACCATCCGTAGTCCGTAGGTCCCTTTAGTGTTTTTATTATAGGGGTCTTCTAATCATTCTCCAAAGCCAGCACTTGTTCTTTAAGAGCATACTTGGGGACTACCTTAATTATGACCAAGGATGGTGTAGAAAGGTTTAATGATCCAACCGCCTTTGCCAACTCATATACTCGAATGTTGTTATTCTTACTTACCTATTGTAACTCAAATTCCTCAAAACTTGTCCATCTATTTTCATACTACCTCCAAGTATCTTTTCACGTTGTCATCCTGAGCCACATATCCTCTATAAAATTGCTGATACACAAGTTGTGAATTTGTGTGGACCATAACCGTAAGTGGGTTAAGTTGGGAGGCTATTTTTAATCAGCATAGGAGGACTTCATATTCGGCCTCATTGTTAGCTATACTATCATTAATTTGGAAACCATATTCCAAAGTGTCTCCTGTAGGGCTAATTAACACCACTCCCACTCCTCTGCACCTTAGGCCATAGACTTATCCATAAACACTCTCTAAGGTTCCACTTTTGTTTCCATAGCCATTTATGCCACGAAGTTAGGCAACACTTGTGTTTTGATATTAGTACATGGCCAATAATCAATATCAACTTTAGCCAATTCTAAAGCCCATTTAAGGACTCTCTTCAATGCACTCCCACCATTCAAAGTTCTCTTAATAGGATAATTAATTAAAACTACTATAGGATGTGCCAAGAAATAAAAAGTAGTCACTTAGCCACCACAACCAAAGGTAGCATCAACTTTTCCATTTCAAAATACCTCTATTTCGACCCCTACAGTACCTTATAGATGTAATATATAGGGTATTGTACTTCTCTGATTCCCGCAGAAAAGCACCACTCATAGTTGCTTCCGACACCACCAAATACAAAAGTAGAGTTACTCCTTGACTCGATTTACTCATCAAGGGCAACTTAGATAGACGCTCCTTCAAATGCTCGAAAGCTAACATTCCTCATCCCAATTGAATTAGGTTGCCTTCTTTAAAACTTTAAAGAAAGGCAAACTTTTGTGCAACATTCGTAGCATGAATCGAGATAGGGCTGTAATTCTCCACGTCAAATTTTGGACGTGGTTTATGTTGATCGATGTAGGCATTTCCATAATAGCTCTGACCTTCTCAAAATTAGCTTCAATACCCTTTTGTGTCAGCACATATCCCAAGAATTTCTAGCTTTTGATCCCAAAAGCACATTTGGTGAGGTTTAACTTTAGATTATATCTTTCCAGGGTCCTGAGTGTTTCATGCAAATCCAACATGTGATCTTCAATATTAAGAGATTTAACCAGCATGTCACCCACATACACTTCCATGTTTTTCCCTAACTGTGTCTTAAACATTTGATCTACCATTTTGTAGTAAGTGGCCCTTGCATTCTTAATAACTTAAATAAAACTATACTTTATTTGAATAATTTAGAGCTCAATTTATGTTATCTTTTCTAAAATTTCTTTCAAAAAGAAAGATTTGACTATCTTATGTACTTAGAATGAAAATAAGTGGACAAGAAATGGAAATCAACTCAACCAAAGGCATTGGACCAAGGAAATACAAGATCATGGCCCAAGAGATTGCTAGAATGAAGGACCAGCATCTAAACTATTGCCCAAGTGAACTGCTAGCAAGAAGCTAGGTGGGTACTAAGAAAAATCAGTTGACCATCGCCACCCTGTCGCCTAGGTGATGCCTAAGCAATAGCATAAATTTTGGCTATAGCCTAGGCAACGAGAGAGCAACTAGCATTGTTTGTTCTATCACCTAAGGGATGGAATAGGCAATAGTTGAAATTTTTGCTACCAACCCCCTAGACCAATGGATGGAAATGATAGAATTTATCAACCAATAAAGGGGTTTTGGATGGTGGGACTTCAACCTATAAATAGGGGCTGTTCCATGAGCAAGTGGTATCCAAGAAACACTAGAATTCATTTAAGTTTTGTATTGTATCATCCTTCTTCCTTAATCATAAAAGTTAAGAGTTGGAGTGGAGTTTGGTGTCTTGTACAAGATAGATCAAGGTGAAGAAGCGAAGGATCGCCGTAACAAGGGAGCTCTGAATACAAAATAAGTTGTGATTACTTCTACCTTAGAGCTTAATGTACTTGCAATCTTGAATAACAAGGACTTTTGTTATCAATTTAATTCCATTGTCTTTTCTTATTTTATTGTGATCAATTATTATCCTTCTTTCTCTTCTTTTCTTCTTCCTCTTCTTCTTCCCTTTCTTCTTTTTATTTGACTTAATTTGTGATTATAACAAAAGTAAAACCAAAAGTTAAGCAATTTGATCACAATTGTGAATTGTGAGCTTGTAACAGAAGTGAAAGTTCTACATTCACAAGAGATAAGAAAAGCAATTCATAAACTCTATTCTCAATTGAATTAACTCAATTGAAGCCTCTGTATAACTTGGAAAAGTATACTAAAGACTTAAAGAATTACATATCCCAAAAGTAAGAAATTAAAATTGATAATTAATTAAATTGGTAATTAAAGTTCTTGTGTGTTATTGCTTGTATCTTGTGAAATTCATCATACTCCTCCCTCTACTCTATTTAATTTAATTTACTTTATTACTTCCTTAATTATCTTTATATATTATTTATCCACTAAATTAAAATGCAATAATATTAGACAACATTCTTACTCTCCGTGGATATGACAACCCACTTCCCTATATTACATGTACGATTGTTGTATACTTGCAATGTAGTGCATTGAATTAGCATCAAGTTTGGGACACCATTGCCGGAGAGTAACGAATGCTATTTTCTTTTTGTGTTTTAATTAAGTATTTCATTTTTCCTTTTCTTGTTTCATCTTGTCGTTGTATGCACAAATCTAAAAGTTAAGAATTAGTGTTGTTTGATCTAGAAATTGAACAAAGTCTGAGACAACTAAGGGCACTAAACAAAACAAAAATAGGGATGGAAGAAGAATTTGTACAGCAACACCACCCTAGAGCCATAAGGGATTTTATTCAACTGGTAATAAATATTCATATGACTAGGGTAGTAAGGCCATCTATTAATATTAATAATTTTAAACTTAAGCCATTTCTAATAAATATAGTACAACAAAACCAATTTAGTGGAGGACCACTTGAAGACCTACATACTCATTTATCTATTTTTTTGGAAATTTGTGGTACAGTAAAGTATAATGGTATTTCTAATGATGCCATTAAATTAAGATTATTTCCATTTTCTTTGAGAGATAAGCCCAAGTCATGGTTACAAAGTTTACCACCCGGTACTGTAACCACATGGAATGATATGGTAAATAAATTTTTGACTATGTTTTTTCCACCGTCAAAAACTGCACAATTAAGAATTGAAATAGGCACATTTAGGTAATTTGATAGAGAACCGTTATATGAAGCATGGGAAAGATTTAAAGAGTTACTTAGAAAATGCTCACAATATGGTTGTCCTGATTAGTTGTAAGTTCAATTATTTTATAATAGAATAAATGTGCAAACCAGGACAATTCTAGATACTGCTCTTGGTGGATCTTTGATGGCCAAATTAGTAGATGAGGCTTGGGAATTATTAGAAAACATGTCCAACAATGCTTATCAATTGCCATCTGAACGAGGAAGTACAAGAAAAATTGTGGGAGTGCACGAATTAGATGCTTTAACTTCTCTAGCTACAAAAGTTGATTTATTAACAAAGAAAATTGATAACATGCAAACTAATTCATCTTCAACTATCCCATAAGTATGTGACATGTGTGCAGGATTGCATCCCACACATGGATGTCAAATTAAAGAAAGTCAACTTAGAGAAGTTAATTACGTTAATAATCAAGATCGACCTCCAGGTAATCCTTTCTCTAACTCTTATAATCCTCAGTGGACAAACCATTCAAATTTTTCTTGGAGAAATCAAGGTGCGTTGCCCTCAAGGTCACCGGGATTTTAAAGAGTGCTATACCACTAAGGTACTAAGGTAACATTTCTTCTCCTTCATAAGAAGAGAAACCTTCATTAGAGGACTTAGTGCACACACAATATCACGCATTGAGTACATGGTTAGGACATATAACATTCTTCAAAATCAACAAGCATCTATAAGAAATTTAGAACAACAAATGGGGTAATTGGCCAAGGATTTAGCAAATAGACCTTAAGGTACATTGTCAAGTAATATAGAACAAAATCCAAAAAAACAATGTAAGACAATAACCTTGAGAAGTGGTAAAAAGGTAGAGAAACCTAAGCTTAAGGAACAATTAGAATAAGAAAAGGATGAAGAAAGAAAGAATAATGAAGACTTAAAGCCTTACAAACCCTCAGTACCCTATCCCCAAGGTTAAGGACAAATAAAGATGAACAAAATTTTAAAAAGTTCCTTGAAGTATTCAAGAAGCTCTATATCAATATACCTTTTGCTGAAGCCCTTACACAAATGCCAAGTTATGCAAAATTTTTGAAAGAAATTTTGTCTAAAAAAAGAAAAATTGAGGACCAAGAAACAATAATGTTAACTAAGGAGTGCAGTGTTATTATTCAAAATAAAATTCTGAATAAAATTAAAGGATCTTGGAAGTATTCAATTACTTGTTATATTGGTGACATTAAATGCAGTAGAGCTTTATGTGATCTTGTCAGCATTAATTTGATGCCTTTCTCTTTGTTTAGAAAGCTTGGACTTGGAGAGATAAAACCTACTAGATAAAACCTACTAGAATGTCACTCCAATTAATTGATAAGTATGTTAAAATAACCCTTGGTTTAATTGAAGATGTTCTGATTAAGGTTGATATATTAATTTTTCTTATTGATTTTGTTGTACTTGACATGGAAGAGGAGAAAGAGGTACCTCTTATCCTTAGAAGACAATTTTTGACAACAGGAAGAGCTTTAATTGATGTGCAACAAGGAAAATTAACATTAAGAATAGGAAATGAAGTAGTATTTAATACGTTTGACTTAACAAAAAGAAATAATGACAAAACTTGTTTCTTTGTGAAAGAATTTGATATTTCTATTATTTTTGCGCAAATATGTCTACATAAATAAGAAGTTGGAAGAAGAGTTTGGAGCCATTGAAGAAGAGATTTAGGAAGACAAAGATAAAAATGAATCTCTAGTGATACCTTTAGAATTCAAGCCTATAACTCCACTCAAAACTTCAATTAAAAAACTACTAAATGTGAATTTAAAGGAATTGCCTAAGCATCAAATGTATGCATATCTTAGAACTTCTTCTATTTTGCCTATAATTATTTCATCTAAATTAACTAAGGAACAAGAGGACAAAGTTTTAGAAGTTTTTAGATAACATATTAAGGCAATTGGTTGGACAATAGCTGATTTAAAAGGGATAAGTCCTTCAATTTGCATGTATAGAATTTTTATGAAGGATAACTTTAAATCTACTAGACAATCACAAAGAAGACTGAACCCATATATGCAAGAAGTGGTTAAAAAAGAGATAATAAAATTATTAGATGGTGGAATGATTTATCCTATTTTTGATAGTGCATAAGTATCGCTAGTCCAAGTGGTGTCTAAAAAAGGAGGCATAACTGTGTCAAAAAATGAAAGAGGGGAATTGATGTCCTCTAAATAGGTAATGGGATGGTGAATGTGCATATGTTATAGAAAATTAAATAACAACACTTGTAAAGATCATTTTCCATTACCTTTTCTAATCAAATGTTGGAAAAAATTGTTGGTCATTATTATTATAGTTTTCTTAATGGGTATTTTGGATATCACCAAATACCAATTAATCTAGAGGATTAAGAAAAAACTATCTTTACTTATCCTTTTAGAATCTTTGCTTATTGAAAAGTGCCATTTGGGCTTCACAATGTCCTTGCTACTTTTCAAAGATGTATGGTATCAATTCTTTCTGACTTAGTTGAAAAGGTTATTGAAATATTCATGGATGATTTTTTAAACATTGTTTGAATAATTAATCTTTGGTTTTATAGGGGTGCGAGGAGGCCAATTTAGTATTGAATTGGGAAAAAAGCCACTTTATAGTGGATGGAGCAGTAGTACTTGACCACAAAATTTCAAGAAAAGGAATAGAGGTCGACAAAGTAAAAGTGGAGGTAATAAATAATTTACCTCATCCTAAAAATTTGAAAGAGGTAAGAAGTTTTTTTGGACATGCTAGATTTTATAGGAGGTTCATTAAGAATTTTGCAAAAATTGCTCAACCATTAACTGAATTGTTTTCAAAAGATGTCATTGCACCAATAGTAACAGCACCTAATTGGGATTATCCGTTTGAATTAATGTGTGATCCCAATGATCAATGTATAGGTGCAGTATTAGGATAAAGAAAAAATAATAAACCCTATGTAATTTATTATGCTAGCAAAACTTTGGATGATTCCCAAATAAATTATAGCACAATTGAGAAGGAATTATTAGCAATAGTTTTTGCTTTTGAAAAATTTAGATCATATTTAATTAGAAGCAAAACTATTGTCTACACAAATCATGCTGCTGTAAAATATTTGTTTGATAAAACAAATACTAAACCGTGGCTTGTAAGATGGATTTTACTTTTACAAGAATTTGATATTGAAATAAGAAATAGGAAAGGAATAGAAATGTGGTTGCTAATTATTTGTCAAGAATTGAAAGGAAGAAAGATGAGGAAGAAATTAATGAAACTTTCCCTGATAAATTTATCTTCTCAGTTTCTACTATCCCTTGGTATGTAGATTTTGCAAACTATTTAGCATGCGGTATTATTCCTCCTGTTTTTTATTATCAGCAATTAAAATTTTTTTTCATGATATTAAAGGTTACTTTTGAGATTAACCTTATCTTTATAAATTAAGTGCTGACCAAATAATTTGCAAGTACATCCTAGAGGAGGAAATGGAATCCATCTTAAATTTTTTCCATACAGAAACATGTGGATAACATTTTGAAGGTAACAGAACTACACATAAGGTATTGCAATCAGGCTTCTATTTGGTCCACACTATATAAGGATATCCATGAATATGTTAAAAATTGTGATAAATATCAAAGTATGGGCACTATTTCTAAAACAAATGAAATGACTTTAACAAATATTTTAGAAGTTGAACTTTTTGATGTTTGGGGGATTGATTTTATGGGGCCCTTTTCTCTTTCTTTTGGGAATAAATATATTCTTATTGTTGTTGATTAAGTTTCAAAATGGGTTAAAACTGTTGCTTTACCTACAAATGAAACTAAGTGTGTTATTAAATTTTTAAGGAAAGATATTTTTTAAAAATTTCGAGTTCTCCGTGCATTAATAAGTGATGGACGATCCCATTTTAGTAATAAATGGTTAGAAGCAGTTCTAAAAAAAATATAATGTTTTCCATTGAATAGCTACCCTATATCATCCTCAAACTAGTGGCCAAGTTGAGGTTTCAAATAAGAAATTAAAAAGAATTTTATAGACCATAGTTAACCAAAGTCAAAGAGATTGGATATCTAAATAGGATGATGCGTTATGGGCCTATAGAAGTGCCATCAAAACTCCAATTGGCATGTCTCCATAGCGGCTCATCTTTGGTAAAGCATGCCATTTGCCAGTTGAACTTTAGCATAAAGCTTATTGAGTTGTTAAATTTTTAAACACAGATTTAAAGGCAGCAGAATTTAAAAGATTACTTCAATTATATGAACTTGATGAATTTCCTCTTCATGCATGTGAGAATACTAAATTATACAAGGAGAAGACGAAACGCATTCATGATAAAGTCACTCACAATAAAAATTTTTAAATAGACTAGAAAGTTCTATTGTTTAATTCAAACTTGAGACTAATTCCATGGAAATTGAGGAACAAATAGTTTGGGTCCTTTGAAATTACTAATATTTTTTAGTTTGGCGCAATTGAACTACAAAGTGGAGACAAGACTTTGGAAGCTAATGAGAATCGTTTAAAGCATTATTTGGAGCTTAAGAATCAATAAATTATGCCACGAGAGTTATTCATAATAAATAAATAAATAAATGAGATATTTAAATAAATTTGACATCACATAAATAAACAATAAATATATAAATAAATGAATGAATAAAATAAGTTAATAACAATAAAAATAGAAATAAATAAATAATTAATAGCTAATAACTATATAATCATATATAGATGAGTGGGCATTTATAAGTATATAATAACAAAAAAAAAAACATTAAAGGGGAGCTGCAGACGTTGAAGTCTGCGGCTAAAACACGCCCAAACACAACCCAAACTCTTGCCCAGCTCTTCCGCCCGTCAAAGCAACTGCACAACACCGAACACCACCACCCGATGACTGGAGAACGTTTGACCATCCTCCATCGGAGAATTTACGGCAATTTTTAAGTGAAAATTTTGCGCCAATCCAAGGTAAAATACTAAACCCAAGACTTGTGGAAGAACTGAGAATCTGTGATTGCTTGCAATAGTTAGTTTGAATAAATTTCTTAAGCCATTATCTTGCTTATTTGATGAATTTAGGAAACAGAAAATCCATTTTTGGAATGAAAAAAAACTGCTGAAAATGGGGTACAAGTTCGGCACTAAGTAGCTGAATTTCTCTTTAATTTAACAAACTCGGTTCGGATACGTCTTGTTGTTAGCTTGAATTATTGCAAGAATTGAGCTTTGGTTAAAATTTGTGCTAAAAATGTTCAGTCTTATGCTGCCAAATTCATGTCTGGTAGGTGTGCAGGCAATTAAAATTTTTGCCCAATCAGACGTTGTCATGTGACATTTTATTGTATAATTTCTAAAATTAAAATAATAAATAAATTAATATTTTTATTATAAATGGCACCACCCACTTGAATTGCGACAAGTGTCGAGACGGACTAGTCATATCATGCCATGTGTCAAGTCCTGTAAATTTGGAAAGAAAATATTGTTGATTCGATAATTAATTTATAATCATATAATTAAAGAAAGTAATGCCAAAACAAATATTCTCGACCAATCGGGTGATGCCATGTCGGTAAGCATATATAGTAGTAGAGCCTTCTCCACCCCTATAAATTGAGGTGACCTCTACAAATAAGGGACACAACAACCAACCAAAGGAGCAACGTGAAGACTTCAAGTGAAGAAACATTCAGAGAGTTCAAATCCTCTCCACTAGCTTCAAGAAGTTCGAAGGAATTCGGCATCAAATTCAAGGCATTCTTCCCAAAAATTTATCAAATCTTAGCATTTGATCCACATTCAATGTGCTAAACTAGTGGATTAACGTTATTGAAAGGTCTGGTCAACATTAAGGAGGATCAGAGCTCAAAAACTCTCCTACTTGCAGCTGGATTCTTCGATCAACATTTAAATCATATAAGTTAAAAGAAAAATTAGAGGACCAAGTTAGAGGACAGGACCCAAAAAATTTCATTTGATTCAAATTGTAATCGAATGAAATTCTAATTGCAAGACTTTTGTCCTACAGTTTCTGGCATGTCCAGTGGGACTTCTCTACCTCTCATATCTTCTCTCAATGGAAAGAAAATTTAAGAATCTCAAATGACTGGAGAAAAAGTGAAGTCATCCAAAGCTACCGCCTTAGATGTCTCAGAAGCTGCTTCTAAAAGAAATGTTGTCACTAGAAGCTGAGCAAGGCAGTTGACTTACTCCGAGCCAATCGCCATCTCCGAGGCCGCTAATGAACCATACTGTTCAGGCCAAGGGAACAAGGATAATAAGAATAGTTCATTGCCCTCCAGTCCTTGCCCAGTCACCTCACGTGGCTCCAACACCACTCCAGTGATGATGACAGGTGCCTCAAGTATAGAGGATTAAGTCGCTGCATTGATCAGGTTGATCGAGGGTCTTGCCAAGCATATAAAAGAATAAGACTCCAAAATCACTAAATTAATGGAAAAGGAGAAACTAGTTGAGGCTAGTCGTGTGGAAGCGGAGCCTCAAGAAGTCCATGATGAGGCCGAAACATTCAAGCAACAGCCAAACAACTTGCTATCGAGGAGCTCCAACTCTCTACAGATAGCTCCGTTCCTCTCGATCAATTAAAAGATTTCATCGAAGAGGTCATCAAAAGTAAATTTGAAGGCACCATCAAATTGTCCCTGACTTATGTCAAGCCTTACACGGCCCGAATTGATAGCTTGAAGATGCCAATAGGTTATCAATCCCTCAGAAGGATGATTATTCATAACTAAATGATTACAACCCTTGGAATACTTTATTTCTTCCTAAGAAGGATGAAAGCAAAGCAAGTCTAGTTAAAGGGTTTCAAATCATCCAATTCCCCCTTGGCAGCTTCGACTAGGGCACTCGAAGACTTCAAGGCTTTAGCCATCTCACCATCTAATGGAGGAGTGTTGGTTTTGATCTTGACCTCTTCCTCCATTTCTCTAACTTCAACAGAAACGCCTTCATAAGCTTCGAGCTACAACTCCAGAGAGTTGGAAAGCTCCTCCTACTTCTCTTTCAAAGTTGCAAGTTGGCTTTCCACATTCTTCAGCTCTACCTTTGTCTGGTCAATTTGCTCGGCCCCTTGCTCTCATCAACTCAGGCTTTGTGCTAGCAACCTTGAGCTTCACTAAGCTACTGGGCAAAAACCTCCTTGGTTGATTTCTCAGATGTCTAGGACCTCGCATCGTCATAAGTTGTAGCATTAGCAAACAATGCACCCAGTAAAGCTCCAAGTGAGAAATATCGAACTGGCCTAAGCCTTCCATCGACTGAATAACCAATAAAACGCTGTCACTAAGGGAGGAGATTGACTCGGCTGGCGTCTTCTTTATTCGTTCATAAAAGCCGATCCACAATTTCTCCAAATATTCCTTCTGATAATCGTGAAGCAATTTGTCAACTTCAAAAGCAGAAACTCCCATGGAAGGAGTAGCCCTAGCAACTGTCCCAGAAGTCGAGCCACCTGAGCCACCAATAAAAGCCAGAAGTGGATCGCATTCGTGAGCAAACTCCTGCAAATCTCTAGTAGCCTCGCTCCCGAGTACATACTCCACCAGCTGAAAAAAACAATAATGATGAATAACAATTAAGTTATCATTGTTAACAAAAGTGTTACGGCATAAAAATGCGATTCGTTAAAATACCTCTGCCATATTCCTCTATGGACTACTTGCGGTCCGAACCCCTGGCTTTTGGAACTGAAGAACCCGAATCCCTTTTAGTTCTCTTCCAATGGCAGTCTACGGTACTGCTACCGCTATCCTCTAGGATCTTAATGACTTTTTTCCTCTTCAGTGCACCAAGCGAATCGACCATGGTAGCAAGAGCAAGACGTGTGTCTTGGGCATTGCCGGCAGCGAACCAATACTGCTATCCTTAGGGAAAGCATCATCATGTGAAGGGTTAACCAGACGAGCAGCATGTTCCTCTAAGAAATTGCCATGGACAAGGGGCCATCATTTCTTATAAGCGGCCGAGAAGTATCGCCACACGAAAGTAAGGTTATGAGGAAAACGTGCCTTAACCATGGATCGAAGCAAAAGCCATAGGTGCCAATAGCGAAGGCCATCATTCAAATAGCACTGCCTCACATCATGGACAAATAACCTGAGCGCCTCTTGAAAATAACCGAATTGGCAACTGAATCGATGAAGACTATAAGGTTCTACATCAAAATGATCACCTCACCTCAAGGTTAGGTAGCTTGAACGAATGGCCACAAAATGATCTTGCTCGAGCTCCTCAGCATCATCATTATCTATATAAATGATGTCATTGCCTTTAGTGACTATGTTGCAAGTCTAGCAGGTCTGTTCACCTTTATGGATTCACTTTCGAGCTTCGCTGGATCATAAAACTTGGCACATCCCTCTCTAAAACACACCACCATCTTAGGATCTGGCTTGACCTTGAAGACTTAAAAGCGAGTCCTGAAGTAATGCGAGATCCACTCAAAACATAATGCATTGGGAATGCTGCAGGTTCGAGGGATGGGTGGCAAGAGTTGGCAATTCTGTTCAAGCTATTGTAAATGGATGTTAGAATTGGAACTGCAAAACTCACATATTGCGTGGTAGCTATAATCTCAACCATTTTAAATGTACCTAGCCGTATTAACCTAACATCCTTGTTAAGGAGAATGAATGTACAAAGCTAACATGACAAAAAGGCTGTCGTATATATCTCCTCCCTATCTCCCTTACTGATATTAAGACTCTCAAATAGGGTTTCTTCTGACACGAACCAAGGTGCATTGGGGTAAATGTCCCCAAATAGATTGTACGTGGATCGGGGGCGTACTGTCCTCTTTTCCTTGCGAGCAGGAGGCGAGGAGTATTTTGTAACCCCCTTACACTAGAACTTCACCGACTCAACAATCGGCACTTTCTAAGGTTGGCCTGTGGGGACCCGGCTACAAAGTCTATGGAAAGCATGGAATAGATATTTGCATGAACGAGAACAAACTTTGCACCTATCCTGTCCACACCAACCAACTCCTTAGCACTTCGGATGACCTCATCATAAAGCTTTCTTCTAATAGGGAGTTTGGCTATTGAACACAGGTCATAAAGGGATATCGACATCTCCCTGAGCGAAGTTAACAGGGCATTGGTTAGGGGGCACCAGGCCTCGAGAAATGCCTTTATAATCTCCATGTTCCGATTGTACAAGAATAGTGAAGTGTACACTGCGTCAAAGATTCTGGCAGTGTATAGCTTAGGTTTGCACCTATTGAGAACATCCTTGGTCCTCTCCCAGTATCTAGGGACGTATTGAAACTCGCCAGTCAAGTCAAGTTGGCTAGCCCACTTAGCCTTGGCGTTGATGATACGACGGCCGAGTATGGGCAAAGGAACAACCTCATCAGAGGGTTGATGGTGGCTGGGCTGCAGAGTCCATGCCTTAGCGGACCGCCTAGGAGAAGTTGGGTGGGACCATTCATCAATACATTTGGAAACAATTAACGTGAGCTAAGAAACCGCAAAATGACAAATCAAGGGGGCATGCACAACCAAAAAGGTGCCTCGCTCCGCCAGTTGGTTCTTACCATCAAGGATGATCAAACATTCTTCGCCACACTATGCAACATGACTCTTGAAATATGTCATCTTCTGAAATGCCACATAAAAGAAAGGCAAAGTGTTAGACTCAATTGAGTTGAAACAAGGCTAAAACCATACATAATGATTAAAAGGCTCAAGCCTAACTCCCAATGTACCTACCTAAGTCAATGAGTCAAACCAAAGTCCAAGAGACTAGCTTAAGTCTATGGATCAAGCCCAGTCCAAATCTATAAGTCAAGTCCAAGCCTAAGGGACCAGTCCAAGCCCATAGATCAAGTCTAAATTCAAGGGTCCAGTTGAAGCTCATAGACCGAGTCCAAGTTCAAAGGTCTAGTTGAAGCTCATGGACCGAGTCCAAGTTCAAAGGTCCAGTTGAAGCCCATGGACCGAGTCCAAGTTCAAGTGTCCAGCCTAAACCCATGGATCGAGTCCGAGTCCAAGGGTCCAGCCAAAATGCATGGATCAAGCCCAAGTCTAAAGGACTAGCCTAAGTTTATGGGTTAACTCAAGTCTAAGGGTCCAACCCAAGCCCATGGACCAAGTCCAAGTCAGGGTCCAGCCCAAGCCTATGAATTAAGTCCAAGTTTAAGGGTTTAACCCAAGTCTATAAACCAAATTCAAGCCCAAGAGTTCAGCTCAAGTCCATGGACCAAACTCAAGTCCAAAGATTCGACCCAAGCTTATGAATCAAATTTAAGTTCAAGAGTCCAGCCTAAGTTCATAGACCAAATTCAAGTCCAAGTCCGAGTCCAAAGTACTAGTCAAGTCCATTGAGCAAATCCAATGGACCAATCTAGGCCCATGAATCAAATTTGAGTTCAAGAGTCCAAACCCAAGAAAATTCCAAGCTCAAAATAACAAGGCCCAAAATTTTCCAAAGGCCGAAGGAAATTCCAAACCAAAATAATAAGACCCAAGAAAATTCCGCGCCCAAAATTCTCCTAAGGCCAACAAAAAAATAATAAAAAATAAATAAATAAAAATAAAAAATTCTAAGTCTAGAATTACAAGGGCCCAAAGAGTGTTTTATTATGAAAAAATCAAAATAAAAAAATAAAAAAAGAAAGAAAAAATAATACTAATAATAAAATCTGCACCAAAAGCCAAAGCCTTATTTCTCCAGCACAGAACAGCCAAACACTGCTTATTTCTCCAGCACAGAACAGCCAAACACTGCTTATTTCTCCAGCACATGACAGCCAAACACAACCTTCCCCTACCCCTTCTTGTTCCTTTCTGCACACAAAACAGAGACCCCAAATATTTTTTGCATGTGCCCGGTGTTGCGACCAACAACGCCCGACAGCAATCGGCGCGGTGCCCGACCATGCCCAACCCCGCGCCCCGTGTTGCGACCGATCGCGCCCAACAGCGACCGGCGCGGCGCCTAGCCGTGCCTATCCCGGCGCCCGACTGCGCCTGCCCACGCCAGCGCCGCCACTAGTGCTACGGTGCCTACCAGTGCTTCTAGCCGGCTCCAACCGCGCCAGCCCAGTGTCGCCATAGATGGAACCCGACGTTTCCAGCAGTAAAGTAAAATAAATAAATAAATTTTAAAAAATCAACAAATAAATTGGTACGCACTTGATAGAAGGATCCCAGGCAAGAATTCTCGTGCCTGCGAATGAGTAAGAAATTTGGCAAAGGTTTGATGATCGCGAATGATAATATGCTTATTTATGCTTGAATGTGAAGGGTTTAAGTAAACAAATGCCTAAAATTTTGGAAGATGATGGCTGTGATTGAGGAAAAAAGAGGGAAGGATTTTCGATTGGCAAATCTTGTTGCTGCTTTGCCAGTGAAGAATAGGAAGGAAAACACGACCTACTATAAGCAGGTCGAGATCTTTGGCGTAATTGAGGTCGGGACGTTCAAAAAAATAATAATAATAAAAAAGATAAAATAAAAAATATATATATTAAAGAAACAAAAAAAAAGAAAAACGAAAAAATATATATATATATATATATATATCAAGAGGGATTTCAAGACTTATTCACGACGAAATAAAATTCTTTGTGAACAATTCTCAAAGGGGCATTTGTAGGCAATTAAAATTTTTGCTCAATCAGATATCACGTGACATTTTATTATAATAAAATGCTAATAATTGATTGTTTATATTTTAGGGATTAAAATGAACTTTATTCCTAAAATTAAAATAATAAATAAATTAACATTTTTATTATAAATGACACCATTCACTTTAATTGTGACAAGTGTTAAGACGGGCCAGTCATATCATGCTATGTGTCAAGTCCTATAAGTTTGGAAGGAGAATATTATTAATTCGGCAATTAATTTATAATCATCCAATTAAAGGATGTAATGCCAAATCAAATATTCTCGACTGATCGGGTGATACCACAACGTTAAGCATATATGGCAGCAAAGCCTTCTCCACCCCTGTAAATAGGGGTGGCATCTACAAATTAAGGGACACAACAACCAACCAAAGGAGCAATAAGAAGACTTCAAGTGAAGAAGCATTCAGAGAGTTCAAATCCTCTCTACAAGTTTCAAAAAGTTTGAAGGAATTCGTCATCGATTGTAAGGCATTCTTCCCAAAAATTTATCAAATCCTGACATTTGATTCACATTCAAGGTGCTAAACTAGTGGATTCATGTTATTGAAGGTTCCGGTCAACATCAAAGAGGATCGAAACTCAAAAACTCTCCCAATTTCAGCCGAATTCTTTGATCAACATTCAAATCATATAAGATAGAAGAAAAATCAAAAGACCAAGTTAGAAGATATGACCTACAAAATTTCATTCGATTTAAATTGTAATTAATTTGTACAGATTTCTTATTAATAGAAATTCCAATTGTAAAATTTTTGTCCTACAAGGTGTTTGATAAAATGTATGAACCAAATGTACAGATTTCTTTTTAAATTTCTTTGAATGTACTGATTATTGCATAACTATTGTTTTCCATTGCATAACTATTAAGTTTGAAGGATTCATGTTATTGAAGGTTCCGGTCAACATCAAAGAGGATCGAAACTCAAAAACTCTTCCAATTTCAGCTGAATTCTTTGATCAACATTCAAATCATATAAGATAGAAGAAAAATCAAAAGACCAAGTTAGAGGATATGACCTACAAAATTTCATTCGATTTAAATTGTAATTAATTTGTACAGATTTCTTATTAATAGAAATTCCAATTGTAAAATTTTTGTCCTACAAGGTGTTTGATAAAATGTATGAACCAAATGTACAGATTTCTTTTTAAATTTCTTTGAATGTACTGATTATTGCATAACTATTGTTTTCCATTGCATAATCTGTAGAATTTGTTTGAATTTGTGCTTAAACTATATATTCCTATTTCAAGTTAGTTCCATGTATCCGATTTCTTGAGCATAAAAAGTTGCTTTTGGATTATAGTTCATACAATGAGCATTAGCGTCGAAGGCATGCACCTCCTACATAACATAGGATGCACATAGATTAGCCTCATTTTAAGCAAATCAAAGATATATTGACGATTTCTTGTTAGAGGACAAACGGGCCATTATACCAGAGCATGGAATACATCAAGAAGCTTTGGAAGTTGATCCATACAAATCAATCATTCAATTAGGAAAGTGGGAGACAGTTGTAGCTCACCCTACCAAAAGAGTTTGTGAAGAATTATTTAGGGAATTCTACTCGAACTTGCAAGAAGAAAAGAAGGGTACAAATTTTGTTTGAGAGGTTTCAGTGTCATTTTCTCTAGAGGCAATCAATTTCTTCCATAACACTAATCCTCTTAGTACAAATGGAGAGGTTCTTTCTATGATTAGTGATGAAGGTATTTATGAGGAAATTGCAAAGACATTATGCCTTAATGGAGTTGTTTGGAGAGACAACTACACCAATCCTCCTACTACTTTCTTTATTAAGAAAATGGATGATGAATCAAGAGCTTAGTGGCATTTAGTTTGTGTAAAATTAATGTCTGTCTCTCATTTCAGTGACATTCCTGTGGAAAGAGGATTGTTGCCTTATGTAATTAAAAAGGGCATTTTATTTGATATAGGAGTCATCACTTATGATATGACTAAGTGCGTTATTAGGGACCCCTATCAGGTATTATGATTTCCACACCTTATTACTCACTTGTGCATTAATTGCAAGGTTAAGTTGGAGCAAAAAGATTTATCTTTTTAAAGTAGGAAACATCATTTCCCCAAAGTTTAAAACTACAGAGCACTACGGAAAATTTCAAGTAAACCACCTTGACATGATGTTATCATCAGGTTGAATATACTTGAAGGTAAGGTTGATTCTCGTATTGATTTTTTAAGAAGATGTTTTTCTCATGTACCTTATGAGTTGCTTGTAGCATCTCTTGTGCCTCCACAAGCAAATTCACCCCATAACCTGTTGGATGACTAGGGAGAGCAACTGGAGGATTTAATGGATAATGTTTTCCAAGATACTCAAGGTAATCTTCCATAGCACCTCTCAATGAGCCACAATAGTTAGTTTGCATGGATGGTAAGATTTTTCACATTGAGGACAATGTAATTCTGATGGGTGGGGTATGTAATTTCAAACATGATTATATCTATCTTTTGGAATAGATTATGTTTCCACTCTTGATGACTTTTATGGATAATGGTTATTGTTAAATTTGGAATGTGTTCCATTATGATTCTTTTATGAATGCACTAATATTGTATGAATGTGATGATTATGGCGCAGGATGAAATCTGTGAATAAATTAATTATGTTGTTTACTGTTGATGGTCATATCCTCCAGCTTCAATTCTTCGTTACAGGCCAATGACAGGGTGCTATTGAAAAAAAAAGAATAATACAAAGAACTAGGTTTGAAATATATATTTAAAAATCAAAGAGATAGAAGGAGAGAAAAAGGCACAATAATAATAATAATAATAATAATAATAATAATAATAATAATAAATAAGTGATTAAGGCAATCAATGTTTTTATTTTACCCCTTCTTAATTTTTTTTTACAAGACAAAGAATAAATTTAATATGAAAAAGGAATTTAGGATCATAGTCAATGATGAATAAATTCTCAAAAGGTAATGAATTAGTACTATAAATGGGGATTATGTATTATATTGTTTAGTACAAATTTTCCTCTTTTGAGCACACACCAAGCACTTTGATATGATGACAAGTTTAAAATTATTTATATTTCGATATTGCGTTACATTCAAGGTGTAAATATTATTGATGTTTTGCTTGACCCTTAAGTAAATTGCAATATCAAATCACAGGGGACTCGAAGAAAAAAGAAAAGAAAAGAGGAAGGCTTTAAATGAAAAGTCTACTTCGCTAATTCAAATGCTGAGTAATTAGGGGTGTGCAAATGACTCTTGTTCACTTTCACATAACAAGGTATAAGAGTCATGGGTATACAAAGTATTTTAAATTTATGACATACTGAGTAACTGGGGATGCGCAAGTGACCCATGTTCACTTTTGCGTAAAAAGGTATGTGATAATTTAGAAAAAGAAAATACCCCTTTGAAAAAAAAGAGAGAAAGAGAAATAATAAAAGGCTTTCCTATGTATATTGAAAATTAAATGAAATAAGAAGTTAAACAACTCATTAACTAGTAACCAAAAGTGTGACGCAATAGAAAAATATAAATTTTTTCAAACTCCTTTAGGTTAAAATTGCTTGGAAATCACACAACACATAAGGATTTTTGTAGGAAGGTAATGTGATAATATAAATTTATACATTTAGAAGCTAATTTGTTACTTGAAAGAATTTTTAAATATAATTATGATTCGAAAGTTCCAATTCTATATGAATTTATTCTTTTGTTTTGCTCGATGACTAACAACAAATAAAATGTAAGGATATTTGATAATCTAAATAAAATTATATTTTATTTGAATAATTTGGGGCTCAATTTATGTTATCTTGTTTAAAATTTCTTTCAAAAAGAAAGATTTAACTATCTTATATGCTTAAAATGAAAATAAGTGAATAAGCAGTGAAATAAAACTCAGCTAGAGGTACCGAAGCAAGGAGATACAAGATCATGGCCCAAGATATTGTTGGAATGAAAAACCATCACCTAAGCAAACTGCCAACAAGAGGGTAGGTTAGAACCAATAGAAATCTATTGACCATCGCCACTTTGTCGCTTAGGTCACACCCAGGTGATGGCATAAATTTTTCTTGTCGCTTAGGTTACGCCCAGGTGATAGCATATATTTTTCTTGTCGCTTGGCTATCGCTTAGGCGATGGAACTGGCAATGGTTTAAATTTTTGCCACCTACTTCCCAGACCAATGGATGGTAATGATGGAATTTGTCAACCAATGAAAGAGTTTTAGGCGGTGGAACTTCAACCTATGAATAGGGGGTTGTTCCACAAGCAAGAGCCATCCAAGAAACACTTGAATTTCTATAGGTCTTTCATGGCATCATCCTTCTTTTCTTAGTGATAAAATTTTAGAGTTAGAGTTGAATTTAGTGTTTTGTACGAGTAAGATCAAGGTGAAGAAGCAAGAGATTGCAGTAATAAGGGAGCTTTAGGTACAAGATAAGTTGTGATTACTTTTAACTTAAGGCTTGATGTAATTGCAATCTTAAATAACAAGTAAGGACTTTTGTTATCAATTTAATTTCCATTGTCTTTTCTTATTTTATTTTGATCAATTGTTATCCTTTTTCCTCTTCTCTTCTTCTTCCCCTTCTTCTTCTTATTTGACTTAATATGTGATTATAACGGAAGTGAAGCCAAAAGTTAAGCAATTTGATATTGTGGGCTTATAACAGAAGTGAAGATTCCACATTTACAAGGGATAAGAAAAGTAATTCATAAACTCCATTCTCAATTGAATTAATTTAATTGAAGTCTTAGTAAAACTTGGGAAAGTATACTAAGGACTTAAAAGTATTATATATCCCTAAAATAAGAAATTAAAATTGATAATTAATTAAATTGGTAATTAAGCTCTTGCGTGTTATTGCTTGTATCTTGTTAAATTCATCATACTCCTCCCTCGAATCTATTTAAATTAATTTACTTCATTACTTCTTAATTATCTTTACATATTCTTTATCCACTTAATTAAAATGTAATACTATTAAACAATATTCTTACTCCTTGTGGATACGACAACCTACTTCCCTTTATTACGTGTACGACTATTGTATACTTGCAATGAAACGTAGTGCATTGAATTAGCATCCATGCTTAAGGCCAAAAGTCATAACATTATATGCAAAGGTTCCAAATAGTGTGATGAAACGTACCTTCTTTTTGTCCTCAATAGCAAGAGGGATTTTATGATATCTCTGAAAAGCATCCATCTTGGACAAGGCCTTTATCCCGATTGTTGCATGTACCAACTAACCAATTCTCAGTAAGAGATAACAATTATTGCAACATGCTTTGTTTAAATCTTAGAATGCAAAAATGCCATTTTCCCCCGCCTTGGGCACAATTACCACAATAGCCACCCATTCAAGGAACTGAATCTCCCTGATCTGCCTAGCTTTGAATAATTTGTTACTTCCATTATCTCCACCTTTTGTGGACTGAGGGGCCTTAATTTCTACTTCATAGGGTTGTTTTTTGAATCCAGGTTGAGTCAATGCCTAGAGTCCTTGGGACTAACCCGTGAAAGAGCCTCTGTAGTGAAAGCAAAAATATGAGCATGTTTCCCTAGGGAAACAAATGAGACCTTTCTTGTTTTCTTTTAGAAGTCAAGACTCTATTCTCGTAATGCTGTTAGGATCCCCTAGCCTGAATTCCACAACTAGCAAGTCTTCTAAAGGTTGAATACCTCTCAACTTCTCACTCTCTCCTTTCCTCCTCCTAGACTCCTAATCTCTCATAGCTTTGACTCCTTGATAGAGTCAACATAACATCATTTGGACATATCCTAATTTCCCTTAAAAACCCAAACTCTTCCTTTAAACATTGGAAATTTTACAACCATGTGCTAAGGAGAGGCAATCGCTTGGAAGGCCACCAGAGTTGGCCACCCGTAAATGATGTTACAAGAGTTGAGAATATCCACCACATAAAATTGAATCATCCTTGTCTGTATAGAACCCTCTTCTCCTTAAGTGATTGGTAATGATATTCACCCTTTTGAGAAGATTGCCTCCGGAAAACCTATACAAGCTAAAACTCCTCTTTCCAAAGTTTTCTTTTCTAGTTCCATTTGTCTAAATGCCTTTTCTGACATGATGTCATCCAAACTTCTACTATATATGAGGCACCTAGCTACCTCATAATTAGCGATAGTGGAAGTAATTACCAATGCATCTTAGCAGGGAATTACAACTCCTTGTAAATCTTTCTTATTAAATATGATCAATGTCCCCACTGAAAGGTTCTCAGCCAACTTTGCCCGCTTCCCTCATTGCTTCTCATGCTTTGCACTTCGGACAAATGCTTCCTCCTAAAATATGAAGATCCCCCCTCAAATCTTACAGTGGTCATATTGATATACCCCCTTCTAGGCTCAACTGGTGATTGATTATCCTTCTTGGCATCCTTACCAGATCTTTGATTTGTCTCTTGCACAAACTCCCTCAGTTATCTTTTCCTAACTAGTGCCTCCACCTACCTTCTTAAATTGCTGCAAGTCTTAATGGTGTGGCTAAATTCATTATGGAATTTACAAAATCACATCCCAGGTGGATTTATGGGAGGGTCTTTGGTCGATTTAGGGCATTTTAAGATGTTAGTGTGCTGTAAAGTATTCAAAATATACTCTTTGCTAACCTTTCAAGGAATCTCCACTAGTTGATCCTGTTTCTTCTTGTGACCCTGATGTGTGATTCATTGGATGGCAGATTTTGCCTAACCCTTTTATTGGTCTTAGCACATCTTTCACTCATCTTTCTTCTACCTTCCTCCATATTGATCTACTTCTCTGCCCGGGCACATTTCATCAAAGTCCTTAGGTAGCTTTTTGGCAAATGATCGAAAGAATTCCTTATCTCTTAGCCCTTGAACAAAAGCACTGGCTAACACCTCTTGAGTGGCCGTGGGTGTGTCCAAGGCTCCTCTCGTATATCGTTAAACATATTCGCTCAAAGGTTCCTTCGAGTTTTGTTTCAAATTAAAGAGGGATAAAGGAGTCTTTTCATACCTTTTACTACTCGCAAACTAGTGCAAGAACAAGGATGAAAAGCTCTCAAAACATCTTATCATCCTAGGCGGCAAATGGGCAAACCACCGTTGCATAGTTCCCCTTAAGGCAATGAGAAACACTTGGCACTTTACTCCATCTAAATACTAATGAAGCAAGGCTTGATGTTAGAACCTAGCTAGATGTTTAGATGGATTAGAAATACTATGGTACTCTACCATTGACACAGTGTAGAAGTTTTCAGGTAATAGGTCATTCAAAACCTCCTCAACAAATGGGGTATGCTTATTTGACCAAGCTACTTTTCCTTTTTGGATGCTAACCTCCTTACCATTACATCAGAATTCTCCATTTTCGAGCTTCCTTCTATGCACTCTATGTATTAGAAGTCTTTCTTTGTTCATTTGGAGGACAGTATCCAATCTATCGTTTCCTTGCATTGAGGCTTCCAAGAGTGGGTGTTCTTGCAAAGCCTGTTGCGCTGCCTCATTTAATATAGATTGAAACTGTTCCCTCATTAAACTAAAAGGTGGGGATGAGGGCCAACGTTCACCACGCTCGATGACGGTTTGCCTGGTTTTTCCACCTTTTGCTCCAACGTCTTAGAGATCCATAACCTTTTTTTCATTCCCACAGATGGCGCTAAGTGATACCAATTGAATTAAATAAGCTTTTCAAATTTGGCACAGCCGTTCACATAAACGAAAAAGAAGGCATAACAATTTATGTGGTTTAAACAGAATTAGCCTGTATCCACGGAAAAGAATTTGAGGTTGGATTATGTGTATTTTCTCTCCCCTTTTCCAATATAGGATTATCTTCCCTTTTATACTACTGATTCAATTTGTTTATTTTCCCACCATGACACAATAACATTATTACATCACTGCTCATAACTAATTCGACGGTTATTAATGTTGTGGATTATTGATATACTAATTCAACAGGCCAACTCAAACTACTCTTAGCTGGGACCATTATTATCTATCCAAGTGCTTCCTTGGTCCAAATGACCAAACCCAAGTTTTGAAATGGTTGAGCGCTGCTATGCGACCAAAAGGGCATGACTCAATCGAACTGTTTCCTTCCCTCTCTGTCTCGTAAGTCGTGAGCATAGGACCAATACCATAACATTGAGTAAAAAGTGGAGTAGATATATTTTGGTAAGATGAAAAAAAAAAAAAGAAAGAAAATATGGAGACTAGCATAGTGTAAGTATTAAACAAAATAACAATACATTACATATCATTATCATTCTTTATAAAAGAAATAGCATTTTAAATATTAATATTTTCTAAGTCTTGATTCTCACGACATTTTCCTTCTTTCACAATTTTTCTTTTTCACTTTAAAAATTGATATTGAAGGAATTGGTTTTACGGATATGGGTTGGCCAATTGTATCTTACTGATTTTGTGAAACGCTTATTCTTGAACATGAAAAGTTTGAAAGTAAATTGAACTTATTGTTACTAAAGCAACCAAGGCCCAGCCCCTAGGTATTAGTTTAAAGCATGGCTCTATTGACAAATATTTTATGACCTATTCAGTCCAATCTCTTGATCAAGCAATTTATGATAAAGTGTGACGCATTGCGTTGACAAAATGCTTATAAGAAAACTAAAATTAATTTCAATTTTGAATTTAGGCTGTCATTTGTGTCTATAACTTGCAATAGAGATGTAAGAAAACGAGCTTGAGTCCCATATGTTGGCAGCTTATTTTCGTTGTCCTTTTCTTTATTAATATTCTTTTCCTCGGTCTCATTCTTTTAACCAACGGATATTTCAAGGTTCTCTCTAGTATTCAACTCAGAACTATGGTATACTCCATTACCACATAGATAACCTTCTGTGGCAGCAAGGTACAGAAGTTTACCGTCATGTAATCATGACTCGCAATTTCCTGAGATACCTTCAAAATTTTGAGGTTAGACGATGTCAACAAGAAATGAATTCTTTCTCACACTAAGATAAGCTAGACAATGCATATTAATGTCAATTTCGACAAAAGTAATTAAAACCATAGCATAAACTACCTCCAATAAATGTTAACACAATTGATAAAATGTACAATCAATGCGCGCGCGCGCGCATACACATATGTGGCCATATGAACGAATAAATTATTCATAAAATCAGGAGAAAGAAAGAAACTTGGACAAGCAAATAAATTAGAAATGGGAGAGGAAATGAAATATAGAGTAAATTAATGTTAACTAACGCTTAAAAGTAAAAATACATTTTTAAATATAAACTTAATAACATTTAAATAATTTCTAAAATGATAAAGAGAAAAGGTAACTATATAGTTAATTAAAATTGATTAAAGTGAACGAAACACAAAAAAAATTACTAAACTGAAATAATATATATATATATATATATATAAAATAAAGATAAATTAGTAACACCATATTTTAAAGATTGACCTATATCCTTAATAATATAGTGAGGTACATATATATATATATATATATATATATACACGTGTGTGTGTGTGTGTGTGTGTGTCTATATGCACGCATATATTTAACATCAAATAAGTAAAATCCATAAGGACAATTTATGGTGCTCTCGTGAATAACTAATCAACATACGTCTTTTATTAATAATTTAAAATAGGGCCATTTTAAATGTATTTGAAAATTATTATTTTGCATGCTATTAATACTTTAAATCTCTACAATTGAATATATTTTTGTTTATTACACACAAATAAATCCAATTTCACAATATACACACATTTAAATTTGAATATTTTGTTGCTTCTTACTTAAACAAAATAGAAAAAAAAAAAGGAAAGAATTTTTGGACGTTGTATTATTTAGATAAAAACGTTGTACATTTTGTCGTGAAAACTATCTAGAAGAGGCTCTAAGATCCCAATTAATTTCGGGTAATGAGTTTTTTGTACTATAGATGTTTCAGACAATTTATTTTATATTGATAAATATTGATCGTTGATACATAGATTATTTGTTGTTGATTAAGAATTTGCTGTGCATAGCATACTGATATACTTAAACTAAAACAGTCATTTTTCTCAAGAAGAAGCTGAATATGAAAGGGAAATAGTTCCAAAGCCATCCCTGCTTTGGTACTGTGCAAACTTAATGGTTTTGAGTATATTTGTTTTATGAATAATAAAAATATGATATTAGGTTGTTTTATGTTTAGTTCATATTTTCGGATGTTAATAAAATGGGCTAAAGTGAGAAATATATGCTTAACTTTGATTTTTTAAAGTGTTATTTATATGGCAAATTTTGTTGTAAATATCAAATCATATTCATTTATACATAATATCATTGTGACTAGCCTAGCTCTCTCGCTATTAGAATAGATAAATTAATAATATAATAATAAATTAAAATACTTTAGTTCATTGAAGGGATAAAAGTAAAATTTTATATTTTTGGAATAACTAAGTTAGTGAAGATTAATTAATTGAATATTGCAGATTTAACAGTTAGATTAAGAAACCCATAAAGCCCATGCATATAAAGGGAACCCAACTTAGCTATTATGAATCAGATGGAAATTGCTTGGTCAGCACATAAATCTTGCAAGAAATGTTGGAACAAGCGGTGGAAAGTAAAGAAGGAGATGTCAAAAGTTATTTACACAATTTGAAGATAACTAATTGAGTCTATGAGGGCTACAACCAGAAATTTTCCACTATCACAGAGTGTTATACAAATCATAAAGCTTGATCGGAAATTCTTCAGCCCCAACCATTTTTACATGTTTCAATCTTAACTTCCCTAGGCGATAAGATCCTTCTTGACATCAATTCAAACATTGATGCGAGTCTCCTCTCTTGAAGGGGTGAACAATAAATCAAAATAATTGTCGGATGTCGTTGAGGGATGATCTTGTTCAAAACATTACCACGAGAACTATTTTTCTCTCAAGAATCTAGTGTACGGAAATTCTCTTAATTACTCTTGGTGTCTTTTATGCAAGTTTGGCTCGTCCACGTTTATATGCCTTATGGATAGAAATAATCTTCAAAAACATTTTCTTGAGTACCTCTAAGAAATCCAATTTTGGTACTTTTCATGTAAGAACAAATATCCCAACTAATACAAAATCTGAGCTCTCCCTTAACCATAACAATCCAATTCCTCAAGGATCTTATCAAATAAGGTAAGTCTAACTTTAAATCTTCTTCCAGTTAGGTAATAATTCTTATCAAATTTAACCATAAAAAATCTTTAACAAATCAACATCAAATTCAGATAATCTCTAGAAGTAGAGTCATTCCATATTTGGTAATCTAAGGTAAGCTACCATGTAGCATTTGTCAAGTATCCCGTGCAACAAATTTCCATATATCACAAATTGTTCATAGTAATTAAATCTATCATGTCATCCACCATGTAAGCATTTGCATAAGCTTATCAGAGTTATGCTAAGAATAATGACAACCTATTAAGTCATGGACTAACATTCTCCCCGTTGGCATTACAGGGCACAAAACAATGCATCATATAATAATTGTGGAAGACAATACGTCGAAGTGTCGGATTTGTTAATACTTTCCAACAATTGAAACATAAGTTGAAGTACATGCGAGAACATTTCTTAAAACATATCAAATGATTAGAACTAAAATGATTCACCAGTCATCTACTACAACTAAGGCACTATTACAGTAGCACAAGAAAAATTAAGGGGAGAAAAATGAAAACCAACAGAATCCATCTGAAATCCATAACCATCAACTGCGAAATCCATTTGTATCAAAACAATAGTAGCAATATTTTTAGGAAACTTCAGATTTAAAGCCACTAGCCCTTCAACTCCCCCTACGCCCCTTGGATGGCTTCTCACTTTTCATTGCAGTCCCTCTTTGTATCTTAGAATAAAGCAAAGCAGTACTAAAGTTTCTTGTACACTTCGAATTATTATGTGCATCTCATTGAAACATTGTAAATAGAACGAGAAAGATAAATTTAAGAAAATTAGTCAACAACTATAAAACTCTATGAGATTATTGAAATTTCTTATTTCTAAATTAATTTCTTTAAAAACCAAGTTAGCTAAAACAATTTTATGTCCCATCTCAATGTTAGGAAATTAATTAAGACAATGTATTTAGTGTATTAAGTCAGGAAAGTTCTCAGAGGGAATTTCAATGCTGAACACAAACCAGTCTTTCTACTTCCATACTTCAAAAATAAAAACAAATTAGTATGGTATATGTATGCCCTTAAATCATCACATATTTTTAACTTGACGAGTTCCAACCAAATTTTGTTATGTATAAGATAGACTTCATGCTTATTATATATCTATGAAAACAGAAAAATGTACAAATAATATAAGTTCTTCTTAAATAAGATGAATATAGTGAAATATGTACTATATAACCATAATTATTTTTAGAATTTTAGTTACGAGTGTAAAGTGAAGTTAAGCAATATAAATTATACATGTTCGGCCCCGGCAACTTATACTTATGAGAAATAAATAAGATGACTAAAGAAGGAAGAGATGAATAGGTGAAATCTTAAAAATCTTTGAGAACATAAGGCTTTAATTTGAATGAGGGGTTTGATTTTAATCAAATAACTACTATAAAAAAACAAAGAAAAAAGAAAAAAGCAAGGAAAACAATGAATTAGTGAAATCTTAAACATAAACAAGTTTTTTTCTTTAACTTATTTTCCACAAAAAGGGAGATGAGAATTAGTCAACCATAATTGAGAAGATAAATATTTAACTTGAATAAGTGGATTTAAACTTAATATAATAAATTAACTAATGAAGTCCTGAATTCCCATATTATAAACAGATAGGTGTACTTTTTAAAAAGAAATTTTTCAAAAGTTCAACCCCTACTATTTTAAACATAAATTTTAATAAAATAACTTAGATAGAGAAACATGCTAAACACTTTTATAGGATAAATAAATAAATGAAATCTTTTAATTCAAACATTCTATATTATTTTTGTAAACAAAATGATGCTATTGCCTCAATATTTTTTCTTCAAAAATTAGTTATCCTCATCAAGGTCTTATTTGTCAAAAGAAAAATAATTAAATTGATTGCTTAGTTTTTGAATACCACACCTTCAAATTTTCTTATAATTGCCTAACACGACAATCGTCATGCCCCCCAATTGGGGTTAAGGTATGGCAGTACTAGTGAAACAATTATCTTAACATATATCAAAATCCACATAATAAAGTATCTAATCCATAAAGTAGCATTTATTCCAACTCATATGTCTATAACATCATTGCAATGGAAAAGAAAAATAAAAGCTATTCTATTACGTCAATTGTGCTTATTTATCTGGAAAACTATAACTAAAAGCCTCTTGTTTTCCTTATGCTTTGCCATTTTCATTATTGCTTATCCTAATTTGTATTATTTGAAAAAAGAGATTTTCTAAAATAAGTGAGCAACTAATTATCTAATAAGGAGTTTACCTACTTTTTTGAGATTTGGGACGTGAATATATTGAAATGTTTAACAAAGTTTCACATGTTCATTTGAAGGTCGATGTGAGACTAAAAAGAAAATTAGACATGTATACTATTACCCATAGTCAATTCCAATCATAAGTTTAAAAAGAAAATTAAACATGTGTACTATTACCCATTGTCAATTCCAATCATAAGTTTTGTTAGTCAGCTCAAGGACTAGGATAGTTAGTGCTAAATTATTGATTAGAGCCTTAATTTATAATCTCTAACAAGAAAAGTCATGTGCGATTTTATTGGTTGTCTCAATTTTTAAACCTATTTGAGAGGGTAATGTATTTTAATTTATAACTCTAATTGAAAAGGTCACGTGAACTCTATTTATTCCCTAAATTGAGAAGGTCACGTATAGTCTTTTAGCTATTTCATTTTATAACTCCAATTGAGAGAGTTATTTTTTCCCCAATTGAAAGGCTCAAAACTTCTACCCTATTTGGGAAGGTCAGAACTAATCTCTATATATTGTTCTTCATCCCTTATGAGCATCACATCACAAGACTTTTCGTAAATAAAACCATTCAATTTGAAATTCTGAATCAATAATTCGGCAACCAGTTCACATCAGAAATTCATTTCATGATAAGACAATTTTGAATTTAGAACATACAGAGGTTCATTTATTGAAACAATAAAAGTAGCACTTGACATAGGAAATTCTCCAAAAATTATAAAATAAAAATTTTAGTTTGTAAAAAATAAAATTTTAAGAAAAATCATTTTGTTTAGAAAAAGTAGTTAAAAGATGGGAAAAGGGCAAATCCACTTACTTGGTATTATCTTACTTGGTTCTGAAGCTTGCTATTTTTGGTTTCTATGGTCCATATTTAACCACAATAATCTTTAATTTAGCCCCAATTTAGCATAAATTCAAATCTTGTTCTTTTCTTGAATGCAACCCAGATTCTTGAACGGCAAGATAATTTTTTGCTACATGGTTCCTCACTACATTATGTTTATCTCAGACTGATTCTCACCTACTTCAAGAGTGTTCTACCCCTTTATTTTGTGCAATAAATAGCTCCTAAATTTGGCAAGGGTTTATTACAACAACGGCCGCTTTAATAAAGAATATAATTGAAATGTTTGAGGAATTACTCATCACATTTTTCATAATTTAAATGAGAAAATGAATTTTAATCCAAAGGCTTATCATTTCATAAGCTTCAATACTAAAATGAAAAGGAAGTAATGATAATTAGATAAAATAGTCAAGATACTACTAATTTTAGTGCATAATTTTTTTCATCAATCATAAAATTATGTAATTTTAAACTCATATTTCAATGACTATAAAATATTTAATTATTTAAAATAACATAGCAAACTAAGTGAATAAAAAAATTCAATTAAAATTTCAAAGGCTATATCTGACAATTGTAAAATTTTATAGATGAAGAACTGAATACTCTTCATCTATTATAAATTAATTAACCGTTTATGAAATAGCTTAGATGCCAATTAATATTTTATAAAAACTGATATCAGTTTATTTATAGAAACTAAAGTAGAAACAAAATTTTATTTTAGTTTAATAAAAATGAATTGAGAATTTAAATATTTGTGTTGAAAAAATAAATAAAAGTGGCTACATGGGTATGCAACGTATGTTTATTATTCAGTTTTGATTCCTATATTATGAAACAGAAATATTATATGAAGCATTAAGAAGAAAAATTATAGAGTTTTCTTTAATATGTAGTAATTCGATGTTTCGATTAAAATTTGAGTATTAATCAAGATATTTATTGATTTAAGTGTCAAGGTGATTTGGAAAAATAAAAAACATAAGTAGTGAATTTGAGTATTAATCACGATATTTATGATTCTAAACGTCAAGATTATGCTTTAAAAAAATTATGTAGCAACTTATCTCTAAAAAATTTCTATTTTAATGTAAGGCAATGATCAAACACTTAAGAAATGAAGCAAGAACATAGCTTGTAGAATGCACACCAACAAGAAGTAGTAGGAAGCAGAAATGCATTAACTTCCCAAAAATTAGCTTCAGTCACCAATGGAACAGTAACTATCTACCAAGAATGAAAAGAACTTACTCAGCTATTCATTATCTGAAGTTTATATATTAGTCTCCACTAACTATCAAGTAGTTACATATCAATGACCAAAAGTACAAGAACACCCAAGGGACGGTTGGCTAAGTGTAACTCCTAGCGACATAACTACTCAAGCTGATGCATTAGCTCTTTATGCCCCATCAGAAGTTACGTTTATTGTCCTCTATTTCTGTTGACACTCCCTCTCAAGATGTGAATGTATATCTTTCATGCATAACTTGCTCAGCAACTCATTGAATGATCTCTTATTCAAACCTTTAGTCAATAGATCTACAGGCTACTCCTTGCTACTAATGTGCTCAAACATTTATCTCTCCATTATGCATCTTTTCTCTAACAAAGTATAAATCAAGATCGAAGTGTTTGTCCTTTCATAATGTGTCAGATTCTTGCCAAATCTGTAGTGCACTCTTATTGTCACAGAACAACCTTAATGGTTGGAGTTTATTCAATCTAAGGTCCTTGAGAAGATTGATGATCCAGATAGCTTCACATAAGCAACCTGCAATGGCTCTATACTTTGCCTTCGTAGAACTTCTTACCACCACATTCTGCCTCCTGGATTTCTAGCTCACCAGGTTGTTTCCAATGTAGACACTATACTCTGTGAGAGATCTTCTTGTATCTAGACATCCTCCCCAATAGCTGTCTACGTAGCAAGTTACATCATGGGAGACAATACGTGCCTTGTTTTAGAGTAAGAAATGAATGGGCTAGGATCATAATCAGAAGCATAGGGCCCCTACTATGAACATTTAATCAGCCGCCATAAAAATGAATTTTGAATCTCCAATTCCTCATGCCTTCTTGAAAACCCATTACCAAAAAACTTTAATCGTAGATGCCAATTAAAGTAATCTCATAACTATAGTTTCATTCAAACAAATCTACCAAAATAAGTGCAGCATGGTAGAGTGCCAGTTTTGCCTCTATTTCAAGTTTTGTTGTGATTAACCTTCACTAATTGACTCTTTTTAGTTAAGCATATAAGGCAAAGTTCGACTTAGGAGAGCCAAGATTCCAAATTTGGGTTTGATTATTCCAGATACAAAGTCACTAGATAGTCCCCAAATACACATTCAACAAAACCTAAATTATGGAACACTTGAGATTTGCCCTACAAGATCTAGATTTTTCCTTAGGAGGATCCATGTTAAATTAGCTCACTTTGTATGTGAATCGAATGATCTCCTCACACGAAAGCCTTAACAGGCCAAGGATATTAGTGAACTTGTACTTCTCTATTAGCTTGGTTGAGTAACTGCTAGAAACTGAAGTGGTTCATATACATTACGCAAATGATAAACATTCGATAGTTGCAGCCATGCATATCACAATGTGTTAAGAAGTCCAACGGTGAATGAATAGATGGTGCGACCTTCTTCACAAGCATTTAGGCCTTGGAGAGGATGCTTAGTAGCAGGTGGAGCATGCTAATCAAACTTGTTAGTTGTTTCATTTGCTTTTCTATCAAGAAAAATAAGCAAATCACTAGGAATGCCCTTAATTCTCTTGCATAACAACACTTTCCATGGCATCGACAATGGATTTAAGTGATTTAAATTTTTTTCCCAGCACTATCATAGAGATTTGTCACCAAAACATCTAACATTGCTGAGGGAAGAATTCCTCATCCATCAATGTGTAGATTCCCATCCAAGAGAACGCAATGATACAGGGGATGAAACTTTGTGAAACTGGATTAATCCATCCTAGATTTCATGCACTTTCAGAGGATTAAAGTTTGGCTTCAAGGTGAATACAAACTACCTGTCGTTATGCCTAAAAGGCCCTTACTTCCACATGAATGGTAGTGATAGAACTACTGGCCATAGTCTCCTTAGGTGAAAGTGTTGGTGCTTCAATGAAAACCTCCCAATTTCTTTCACCAACAATTTGTGTGCATGAGAATGATTTCACTTTCCTTAGATGACGCCAAAGTGATGTGACCCAAAACATGCAATGTCAATTTGTTTTGAATCACACACTTAAACATATACAATAATCAAGAAATAAACCATAAAATATAAGGATTTAATGTGGTTCGACAACTTGCCTACGTCCATGCGAGAGATATGGAGTATATAGAAGAAGGAAGAAGGAAACATGCCTAGCTAACTCTCTTTCTCCAACTCTAAATAACAAATTATAATTCTTAACTTCCCCTTACTTTCTTCACCCACTCTCCATCTCATTAGAGGTAGTTAATAGTGGACAAATAAAATAATAATTAAGGGTCTTAGTGGGGGCCAAATATTAGGGATATATCAACAATCCATCAAACTATATCAAGTTATCAAGCAAATATAAGGAATGCCTCCCACACTCTTATAAATAGATGAAACAATTCACATGCAACACACAATTCAAGTCTATCAACATGGAGGAAGTCCAAGAAGATCCTAAAAATCCTCTCCACAATATCCAAAATGTTCCATGAAGTTCATTATCAAATTGAAAATGTTCTTCACAGAAGTTTATCCAATTTTAGTGTTTGATTCATGTTCATGATGCTAAACTAGTAAATAAACATTCTTTAGAGATCAAACAAGTTTGAAGGAGATTAAAGCTCAGTTTTCTTCTAAAGGCTACTCAAGTCCAAATTCTCTTCTTAAAGGAAGGCCAACGGCATTCTTGGTGATATTCAAGATATTTCCTCAAATTTCAACATTTTAAATTATAATGTTTAATTCATAATTTCTATGCTAAACCAACAAATTAACATTCTCAGATGCTTCATGGAGTATCAAATCCTAACTTCTGCTCAAACTCTGTTAAAATTTAAAGTCTTGTTCTTAAAGAAAACATTATAGGACTAAATTAGATTTTGTACACCACAAAATTGATTTTTTTGGATACAAAGTTCACTTATACAACTTTCTTGTTTATAGAAATTTAATTACAAGAAGGCTATGGGATGCCTTTTCCTAGTTTCAGTCTATCAAAAACTATAGGCCTATTCACAAATTACTTTTTTTCTATTCAAAATAAAAGTTTACAAACAATGCTCCACTTATTTTGCAAAGAATGATTGTTTCATTTTTCTTTTCGTGTTCTATCATAATTGTCTTTATATAAATTAATAAAAGTTGCACACTCCATGTATGTACAAATTTATACATAGATTATAAAACTATGGTGTTTAAATATAATATAAGTTATTATTTAAAACAGAATTTTCTAAATAAAAAATACAAGAAAAGATCAAAAGAATTTTAAAAGAGAGATAAAATTCAGAGAAAATACAAAAAAAAAAAAACAATAAGTCAAAAGACAATGAAGAAAAAATGATGACAAAACAAAAGAATCCAAATAAAAGCAATTATGTAATTTTTTATTTTTTTATTATGCAATCTAAAAGTTTTGTTTTTCAAACAAAATTTTATAAATAAAAGTTAAAAGTGTAAAAATAACAAAATAAAGGAAGATAAAATAATTTGGAAAGAGAGAAATTTAATAGTAAACTTCAAATAAAAGTAATTAGTTAGTAAGAAAGACAAAAGAGATATAGAAAAGGATAAAAATAAGATAATTGAAAATAAAAGACATATATATATATATATAATTTTTCATTGAACAACCAAAAAACCCTTATTTAAATAATAATATAGTACTAGGACTCTGGCACACTGGTGAGCAAAGAAAATTATAAAATTCAAACCAACAAATGTAATAATAAATAATATTTAATGAAGAAATATATCATTCATCATATTATATTGTATATATTAAGGAAAATTATAAGATAAGGAAAATAATAATTGAATTCTTACATTTTAAGGAAAAATATAAGTCAATTTCATCCATGAATTTTTTTCGCTTTCGATTTGCTAGAGTAGTTTTTTAAGTTTGCAACTTTTTTCTTGGCAGTTTCTTTCTCCAATTTCCATTTAAATTAATAGATTTATTCATGGCATTTTACATAAGGTATTATTTTCATCCCGAAAATTTCTCCCGCTTATAATAGTTAATCCAAGAATTTTGTACATTTCACAAACAGTTATGTTAATTTTTTTTTAAATAAATGATATTGAATGCCATTTTACTAATTACACCCTTATTTCTTTGTTAACATTCATAGTTAAAAAGACCAACTTTTTAATTCTGTTTCTATGCCAAAACAGTTTTTTCTAATGGCTTAAGTCCTTATTAATAGTATAGATATAAATATGGATAATAGTACAGATAGATTAATAAATAATTAATTTCATTTCCAACTAAATCAATCCGTTCTTATATATAATTAATTATATTTACATGCTACAAGTTATAAATTAGATCCTCCATTAAACATTCTATGTGTCATCTTCATGTGGCATAATTATAAACAAATATTATGGATGAAAAACTTTTGAGGAAACTGCAAATTCTTGATTTGCTAGGGTCTTTGAAAATGGGGACCATTACTGTCAATTTTACTTCAACACAATTCATATTAGAAAAAAAATTTTGAAAAGAAATCAAATTACCTAAATATTTAAGGTTAATATTTCTTACTCTATTAATTATTTATTTTCATATTTTGAATTATTTTTAATGGCTTCAGTCATTATTAATAGTATAGATATAGATATAAAAATAGATAATAGCATAGATTAATAGTATAGATAGATTAATAAATAATTAATTCTATTCCAACTGTGTTGATCTCTCCTTAGGTATAATTTATAAAAAAAACATTATAACTAGTAAAACAATTTCAAATTATTCGTAAAATTAAAAAAAAAAAACGTTTAGAAAAACACTCTATTGCCTGCTTTTTTGGCATATTCAAAAATTAGAAGTGTAAACAAAGCTTCCAAACAATCACTTTTAACTCTTTTTGGCAAAGTTCTACTATTATATATATGCATATACTATTCGTTAAATGAAAATCTCCTAAAATAACTAACTTGTCCTATGCCTGTGAAGAAATTAAAATAACCTCAAAAGAAGGATGGTAAATAGTTATGCTTCTGTTCTCTTCGATCTCTCCTCATTAATGTACTTTTACATCTTTTGTTCTTCACATTTATTGTTCTTTTCTCAGTATTATTGTTTTACATTTTAGTTATTGTTTTAATAGGTAAAACTGAAAATATATCTCTACTATACTATTATTTTAATAAAAATATATGGTTACATATTGTGTAATTACTCTTACTTATATTCTTTTATGTTTATATCCTTTTTTTTTTTTGACTTATTGATTTTATTGTGCTTTCTCTCATTTTTCTCTTTTTGAATTCTTTTGATTTTATTTATTTATTTATTCTATTGTGTATATTAAGAGTATATGTCACTTTTTTATTACACAATACTAAATTACAATAATACCTATATTTTTTACATATATATTTTAATTTCTTTCCCTTGATTTTATCTTATTTCATGTTTTCCAGTTTTAACTTATTTTTTTCAATTTTCTCTCTTAAATTTAAGTTATTTTGTTTATTTATACAAATATCTTTTTTCCTTATTCTATACATGTCATAAAGTTTATATTTAAAATTTTTAATTTATTTATATAATTATGCACACACTACAATAATATCCATATTTTTAACATATATATTTTAATTCCTTTCACTCGATTTTTAACTTATTTTATTTTTTTTCAATTTTAACTTATTTTTTTAATTTTCTCTCTCAATTTTAAATTATTTTGTTTATTTTATAAAACTTTCTTTTTTCCTTATTCTGTACATGTCATAAAGTTTATATTTAATTTTTTAATTTATTTATATAATTATGCGAGTACTTATTTAATTACTGGTTACGATAATTTCAATTAATATTTACACATAAGTAGTAGACTTACGTGTAACTGGATAAGATCAAACGCCATCCCACCGTCAGGCCTCGGCCCACGTTATACACGGCTTTCCCACACGGATCGCACACAGTATCACCAATCGCCATTTTTGCTCGTCTTTTCACCCTCCTCCCCAGCTGACCTATAAATACCTAACTGCAATTCAAATGCAAAAGTAGGTGTAGAAAATAGCCACGAATAATGATGGATTATGACATCAGCCCCAACTCCCTCCGACACAGATTAAAGCGATCTTTCTGCTTCTCCTGCTGCTTTCGCCGTCGCCATCGCAACCACCTCCCACTCGAGTCTGACGCGGATCCCGCGCTGACTTGGGTCAAACCTAGAGGACCACCCCACGACCACTCCACGTCGGAGGAGATAAAAGAGAAATGCCGCGCGGTTTTGGGGCTTTCGGGAGTGAAGCAGAAGAGACACTATCCGGCGGAGTTTAGGTACGATCCGTCGAGCTACGCACTGAATTTCGAGGATGCTTTTGTTCTTGATGATGAGGCGCCGCTGAAGAATTTCTCATCCAGGTTGCCTCCGTCTGCCGCCGTTAGCTGATATTTTCGTGGGGTTTATATTCGTTTTTGGATTTCTTTTTCGTTTATATTCGGCCCCGTATTATTGTTCAGGGAGCTAGGGAAAAAGAACAGTGCTTATGATTTTTATTGGCTTTATCATACTGTAATTCGGATTGTAAATATCAATTTCATTTTTTTTTCTAATTTCACTATAGAATGCAAATAGTTTCCTCTTTTTTTTTTCTTTTTGATCTAGTGGTTAATTGGGGGAAGGTTTATTTTTAAAAAATAAGGGGGTAATTATAATATTATATAAAAATATTAATTTATAATTAATATATCTTCTAATAATATAAAAATTACAAAAGATAATAAAATATAAAGAACTTACAAATTTATCTAGGATGTTTAAACTATACGTTGCACTGATGGAATGCTTTGTTACTCAACTCGTTGACAATGGAAGTTTAATATAATTTATTTAACCTTTTATATTGTAAAAGGCGTTTATTTTCATATTTTGTATATGAAAGTAAAAATTAAGAAAGATTAAATATAATAATTGAAGTATCTTCTTGTTACTTTTTTCAGAAAGAAAACAAAGCCAATAAAATTATTGAAGTGGTCCAATACTTAATCAAAAATTAGTTAAAAAGGCATATACCGTGTCTGTATGAATAAAAAATTATAATTTATTAACATTGTAAAATATATCTTCATAATAAAGTAAAATAATCTAAAATTAATAAATTTGTATTAAAAAATATAATAAGTGATCGAGAAAGTAATATGATTGGAAATAAGAAAAAAATTAAAAGAAATGGAATGAATTAGGTAAAAAGAAGCATATAAAGAAGGGAGATTTTAATAGCCTAGTGTAATATTTATCCACTATTTTGCAGCCTTGAGTGAAGTTCATTTTGCAACCTACAAATAATGTTGTTATCAAGTTATGGGAAGGTTTCATGTAAGATCTCCCAAACAATGTTGTTATAAAGTTGTGAGAATGTTTTATGTAAGATTTCTCACATCTGATGAGCCTACTTGATGTAGAAGATTGTTGAGCCAAGTTATGGCTCCAAGACTTCTTTAGCGAGGAGATAATTAGGTCTTTGCATATTGCCTACAAAAAGTGTATTGAATTTGTATCTTTAAGCTCCTTGATGCTTCTATTGATGAATCCAAGATTGTTCCTCGTTGAGAGGGCTAGAGTGAAGGATCTACTCTAGGTGAGGCATTTAGATCCATTGAGAGGTGGCTGTACTACCCTGAAGCATGGTTATCAACAAGATGAATGTAGACCGGAGATGAAGAATCATCAGCAGGTGGTGCTGATCTGCCTTGATTCACTATGTTTCTAGATGTTGATTCCATGACATTGAGAGTTTGATCAAAAATAAGTTTGAATTAAGAACTTGGTAGCTTTGATACCATAGAAGGAAATGATCAAACACTCGAGAAATGAAGCAAGAACATAACTTACAGAATGCACGCTAATAAGAAGTAGTAGGAAGCAGAAATGCATTAACTTCCCAAGAATTAGCTTTAGTCACCAGTGGAATAGTAATTGTTCACCAAGAATGAAAAGAACTAACTTACTTGGCTATTCACTATCTAAAGTTAATATATTAATCTCTACTAACTATCAAACAGTTACAGATCACTAACTAAAAGTACAAGAACACCCAAAGGGATGATTGGCTAAGTGCAACTCCCAACAACACACTACTTAGGCTAATGCATCAATTAAATCAACTCTTCCTGCCACATCAAAAGTTATGTTTGTTGTCCTTTGTTTCTGTTGATATTTAATATTAAGAATAAAGATTAATTTATTCAAAAGATTGTTAATGAATATTTTATTTTATTTTTATCTTATATGGTGTATTTTATAGTTTTATTTTTTTAGAATTTCTTTTGAGACAAATTGAGAAAATATGAATCTCATTATAAAGGGGAAAAATATTTATTAATATTTATTGTATCCTATACTTGATTTAAGCTAATCTAAAATGCAATTTTAACAGTATTTATTTCTATTTATTAAGTTGCATTATTTTTTTAATCATTGTCTTTTAAAAAAAATAACTTGATTTGGACACTTACTATTTTCAATATATTTTTTATATTTGATATCAATTGGATTGATTTTACATCTATATTATTTTATATTATTTGAGGAATGCATGTACAAGCACACACACACATTAACTATCTGCAGTAATATACTTCATATCAATGATCCCTTCTGCAATTTTTTCCTTACAAATTGTATATCAATGTCAAAGTATTTTGTTTTCTCATGATGGGTTGGGTTTTTACTTATTTGAATGGTGCTTTGATTATCACACATTACTTTAGTTGATTCATCAAGTTTTATGTCAAACTACTTTTGCACATTAACCAGCCATTGTACTTCACAAACACAGAATGCTAAGGCTCTATATTCAGCTTTTGTAGAGCTTCTGGCCACTACGATTTGTTTCTTGGATTTCTAATTGATAGGATAGTCTCCAAGAAAGACACAATAGCTTGTAATTGATCTTCTTGGGAGTTGACATGCAGTCTAGTCACTATCACTATATCCTTTCAACTTCAGTTTTAGCTTGCTGCTTAGGAAAATTCCTTTTCTTACTGTGAGTTTCAAGTATCTTAATACACGAAATGCTGCCTGCAGATGCTATTTAGTTGCTTTGCTTATAAATTGATATAGAACTTGTACAACTTGAATTATATCTGGTCTAGTGAAAGTGAGATATATAACTTTTCCAACCAAATGTCTATAAACAAGTCATATCTTCAAGCTCCTCTTCATTTGAAATAATGAGTCAATGATTGACTCCTACAGGAGTGTTTGCTATTCTAGCTCCCAGCAGACCGTAGGTTTCAAAAAGATCCAAAATGTACTTTCTTTGGCACAGCACCATTCCTGCTGTAAACCTTGCTATTTCAATTCTAAGAAAATACTTAGTAGCTCCTAGATTTCTGATCTTGAACCTCGAGCTCAAGAAGTTGATGATCATGTTAACTTCCTTCTAGTCAGAGCTCCTAATGATAAGATCATCTACATATACCAGTAGGGCAGTCTTTCCTCCTTTTCTAGTGTCCTTAACAAATAGAGAAGGATCTGTTTTTGACTGGTTAAAGCCATGTTCTCTCAGTAACTCAGTGAACTTCTCATTCCTTTTTCTAGGTGCGTGCTCAAGACTATATAATGACTTCTTTAGTTTACAAACCATTCCATCATCATTGCATCTCTTTTCCTTGATCAGATTGTATCCATGTGGAAGATCCATATACACTTCTTCTTCCAATTCTTCATTCATGAAAGCACTGTGTACATCAAGTTGCTATAATACCAATGTTCCATCACTACAACACTTATGTAAAGCCTGATAGTTGCTTGTTTTTCTACTGGACTAAAGGTTCCATGATAGGGAAAGCCTTCTTTTTGGCTATATCCATTGGACACAAGTCTGGCCTGATACCTTTCTATAGTACCATCCGATTTCATCTTGACTTTGTACACCCACTTGCATCCAACAACATGCTGCCCTTTTGGTAATTTCATAATCTCATAAGTGTTGTTATCTTCTAATGCCTGTAGCTCCTCAATCATAGCCTTTCTCCAATGTTCCTCTCCTATAGCTTCAGCAAAACTTTGTGGCTCTTGCACATTGTCTAGACTAGCTAGGAAGCAAAGGTATTTAGTTAACAAATTAGTTGTGCTTAGGAAGTTGGATATAGGGTGATTAGTGACAAGTTTTGTGGCCATTGATTGTGATGGTATACATTAAGATATTTTGGTATTTTCTTATCTCTAGTGGTTCTGCTAGGTGGAATAGGAGTTTGGTTGGAATTATAGGTCATAGCAGAGGTAATCGGCTCATTCGGTGTTATAGGAGGGAGACTCCCTGGTTTAGAAAAGGCCTCATCAGATGGAGTTTGTCTTGTGAGGTTCAGATCATAAAATGTAGCATTTTGTGGTTGACATGGGGTTGGAATGGAATCAGATGGAATTTTGAGCTGTTTAGACTATTGAGGGCGAAAAGGGAAGACATGTTCAACAAATTTAACATCTCTGGATACAAAGGTCTCATGTAAATCAAGAGCAAATAGCTTATAGCCCTTAGTTCTAGAAGAGTAGCTAATGAAGACACACCTTTTAGCTTTAGGATCAAATTTTGTTCTGTTTCTTTTGAGAGTGGCTGCAAAGGTAAGTGACCTAAACACCCTACGGTAGTCATACTTTGGTGATTGTCCAAACAAGACCTAATAAGAAGACTTAAAGTGCAGGACCTTTGAGGGAAGTTTGTTGATGATGTGCGTTGATGTTAGCACTGCATCACCCTAAAAATTTGTTGGCATGTAAGCTTGAAAGAGGAGACCTAGCTACATTTAGGATATGTTAGGTGTTTCTTTATACCATAGCATGTTGCTGTGGTGTCTCAACACATGATTGTTGATAGATGATACCAAGACTAGTAAAGAAATCTGGCATCTTAAGATCAAGAGCATTATTAGTTCTCATAGTCTGAATTTTGCAATCAAACTGAGTTTGAACCAGGTTATGAAAGGCATACAAAATTTGTTTGGCCTCATCTTTATGTCTCATTAAGTGTGTCCATGTACATATACTAAAATCATCAACAATAGTCAAAAAGTACTTGAAACCGCCAATAGTTGGTGAGGAATTTGGACCCCAAGTATCAACACAAAGGAGTTGAAAGGGTTTATTAATTGCTAGTTGATGTGTAGGGAAAGGCAGCCTTTTTAGCTTTACACTGGACATGTTTCACAAACTATATAAGGAATTTCTTTAATAAAGAGACAACTTTCATGTAACTTGTTTATTACAATGTGAGATAGATGTCTTTGCCTAAGGTGCCAAGTATCAAACTCTGGTATAGGTGATACAGTGGTTGTTGAATTTGAGTATGCTAAACAAGAGAGATGGTTGGTGGAAACCTTACTTTGATGTAGGATGTAAATACCAGATTGTTGCCTAGCAACTACAATCTTCATCCAAGCAGAAAGGGCCAGAATGATGCAAGAGTTTAAATTGAATAAAAAAATAGAATGAATGAGTTTTGCTTAGTTTACCAACTGACAGAGGATTAAGTTTAAGCAAAGAGACATATAAGACCTCACTGATTACTAAGCTTTGAGAAATCTTTACAATAATTATATGAGTAGCTGGAACATTACTTTCATTAGGGAGATTCAGATATAAACCACAGATAGGTTGATAAGACAACAAGAGATCAAAGGAGCCACACATATGATCTGATGTCCCAGTGTCTACAATTCAATCCCAGATGACTAAAGTTGAACCAGTTTTTATGTTCTTAGATGTATGTGAATGGAATGCTAGAATTTGCAACATTGAGGGTAGGTGCTGAGGGTTAAATAAGGGTTTGAGTGAAGGATTCTCACCAGCAAAGTTTGAAAAAGGTTGGTGATCTAGACTTCTTTATGCATCAGCTTGAGTCTGCTGTCCTTGTGATTGAGTTGCGTCAGAGAAGTCATGAACCTCTAATAGGTGTATTAGTCCCTTAAACTTATCCTAAGAAAGTGGAAAGTCTCCAGTGCCTTCCCTTAACTCCTCACCTCTCTGAGCTGCAAAATTTTTTGAACTAATGAAAGACTAATTAGCAATTAATGTCATTCCATTGTTTTTTGACTTTGTGAACTTAAAATTTGAAGGGAAGCCCATGATTCTATAACACTTATCTTTAGTGTGTCCTCTCTTCCCACAATGTGTGCAGATAACTTCTTGTTTCTTCTTTCTACCAGCTTTTGTGAGAAGTGCAGAGGATTCATTTTAGGATTGCTGTGAGGATTTCATTCCCCTATGAGCTTCTTCAACTATAATGTCATTGTATGGCTTGTCAAGTGAAGAAAATGGTTTTTGCTATAGAAATTGAGATTTATTGGTAGAGAATGACTCATCCAATTCATTCAAGAACTTATACACCTTGTCATGTTCATACAGGTCCAAGTATTTTTGGAAAAAGGGTGAGTTTCAACTACCATAGGAGCAATGAGGTGGAGGTCTCTATTCTCTTAATTCTTCCCAGATTGTAATCATTTCTATATAGTAGGCATCCACACTCCTTCCTCCTTAATTGATTGCATGCAAATCACTTTAAAGTCTACACACACGATTGTCATCCGATTAGGAAAATCTTTTAGACAAAACACTCCAAATCTGATGTGTATATTGCATGAAGACAGTTGATACAAGGGCAGGGCTTGACCAAGCAAATCTCTTAGACAAAACACTCCAAATCAGATCATTGCACCTTGACCAAGCATGATGAAGAGGATCTTGTTTAGCTAGTTCAATGATGGTTCCATCAATGAATCCTAGCTTGTTTTTTTTATAGACAATGCTAGTGTGAATGACTTGCTCCAAGTTGCAAAGTTCTGCCCATTGAGTTTTAGATGCACTAGAATGGAGTTTTGGTTATCTGTAGGATGAATATAGAATGGGGAATTTAGATCATCTAACGACAGTGAGGTTTGCTAGTGGCTAGGCTAGTTGATGGACCTTGAGGCTAAGGCCATAGAGTTGGATGTTCAGAATTGTGAGGTTGAGATAGGTACAAATTGGTTCTTAAATGGTTATGGCTCTGATACCATGTCAAAGGTTCAGATTAGAAGCCATAAAGCTTCAAGAAAGAAGTAATGAGTAGTAGAAATTGAAGAGGGAGGCAGAGAAGGATGATATGCTAATAAACCAGATCAGTTTTATTTATCTTACCCAAGCTTGCACTGTTACATTGGATTTAAACACCCTTTCATCTAGTTAACTAACTTCTTGTTGCTTGCACTCTTCAACTACCATAGAGGCAGTTAAAATAATAGATTTACATAGCACTTAATTGCATAGATAACTAACTAAACAAACCAGCAACTAGCAATATCAGCAGTGCTTCTGTCTGAGTTCTTTCCAGCTTGTTCTTCTACTCTGTTGCTGCTTTAGGTTGCTATACCCATTTTAACAAAAACTAAATACTTGAATTTGAACTTATAATTAACACTCTACAACTCATGATAATTTGCAATATATATTTATAAATTTGAAATTTAATTACTATAACTTACGATTAATCTTTTATTAATTAATTTTTTAAACATGTCTATGCCATTTTTGATATCTTGTAAATCATATATTTAATTTTAAAAGACAGTTTTAGTTGAAGAATTTTTCAATTCGATAAATTAGAGATTTTAAAATATAATTAAATCAAAATATATATTGATATTGAATTACAATATTAAAAGACAGTTTTGATTACTGATATTGAATTACAATATTTTTCCTTCCTTGCACTTGAGTGCATAATTTTCTTGTGAAATCCAAATCAAATTATTTCAAGTGTGTTCTTAGCTAATTGTGGCATATCAACTAAAAAGTATGTTGATTATGGTTGTCTTCTCACTAGAGTTCACTAAAGGTCATTGCATTGGGTCATTCTTCACGGATCATGCAAGCAAGTTTCGTTGGTTTCTAGGCTATGCTGATATCCTTTTACTTTTACACTTTCACACACACATTACATTTTGTGACTTAGGATCAAGTATCAATTTGATGTCTAATTCAATCTTTGAGAAGCTAGGGATAGGGGAAATCATTCTAGGTTTTGCTAGGGCTTGGCATGTAAAAATTCAAACTTAAGAACTTAAAAACACATAAAAGATTGAGAGGTAGTGTGATAAACTACATTCGTTTCCATAACAAAACACATAAGACATCGCAATAAAGCATGCAATAATACCTCTCTGGAATCAAATTCCAACAACCGTACTTGCGATTCTCAAGTCGTTGTCCTTGAACTGCGACCTATAGTTTGTCCTAATATTTGGAATGTTGATTAGTGTCTTCTACACCTTGCAAAATCACTTTTGCAGGGCTATTTCTCAAATACCTTTTGACAAGAAGGCTTTTGGTGATAAGAAAAAAAGGGAGAGGGTAGTTAGAACTTTCTTTCTTTTTGCTTAATGGGAGATGTTTGAAATTATGTATTAAAGTATCTTTAGAAATCTTCTAAATAAGATTATATACTTAAGACACTAGGGTTAGCTAGTGATGAGCTCCATAGTCTTATTACATGGACCTTTAGTAATTCTTAGCCCATGAATTCTATAATTATTAATTTTATTAATAATTTGCAACCCACAAAGCCTTCAATTATTAATCTATATTAATAATTAAAGCTCACCTGTTTCTATTCATTTTAATAAATCTCCATTAATTAAAGATCTATTGTGCTTCCAATTAATAATCTCATTATTAACAAGCACCATAGCGATTTATTTAAACAAATCTAATTGTAACTAAATAAATTATTCCTTAAGTCTTCTCAAGCTTGTTTGCATCTCACCAATTTAACACTCATCGTGTATTCCAATCTTTTGGGTGTAACTCTTTGTATTCATCCTTACTTGGTAATGAGTATAGGTCGAAGGATATGGATAGTGCCTAGCCTATGACCCATATCATAGCCCAATTGAGATGAAGTGAAATGGCTTAGAATGAATTTTATCGATCATGAGTATCATGCCCCATAGACCTTTTCCCTTGATTTGTCCCAACTAAGCGAGAGTTCATAATTTAGTCAAACTCACAAACTCAATCCTATAAATAATCAATGTTTCCTTGTGAGACTAATACTTCTATCAGAAATTCTTTTTCAATCACAAACTATCTTGACAAAGGAATTCCATCTCAAGAGACATCAACTACATAGGAAAAATCTCCTACTCACTTGTAAGGAAACAAATCCCTTACTGATTGCATACATGCCTCCATACGCATTTAGGCTATAGCACATCGGGCTTATAACCCTACCCTAACCCAAAATAAATATTGTCCTTTAATACCTTAATGACATGCTGGTTGTCAAGCACACAAGACAATCATTTCATCTAATGTCCAAGATCGATACACACTTAACACGATCATGAAGTAAGACATTGACAACTAAGAGAGTGAACTACATGTGCTTGCTTCATTCTGTGAGTTATTATTCGAATGCTCATTTTCTAATGTCGCATCTATACAAATGTATTTGCAGTATCTCATACTAAATAATACGACACTCACTATACAAAACAAGATGTGTAAGTCGTGTTGACTCTCTAATGCCCTTTGTAGTGTATTTGACTTAGGGATTAGTTTTAATAATTACGTGCTAAGACACCTTTGTGTTTATATGTTAGTGATATGCCTTCTAATGCTAGTTATCAAAGAGGGATACTTAGAGGCATTATGCTATATATGTATACCTTCACATTGATTAATAATATTATAGCAAGTTTTCATACACGTAAATCTTAAATGGTATAAAGTGTTACATGTGCCTATGTAATTAAGTTATGAAGCCTTATTTATAAGGAGTTATGAATATAGATACAAGGTTGTCTTGATATTTTATTACTAAAACTAGTCTGTAATTCACACACTTTAAAGGGTATTAAACTATTGGTATGATTTGCACATTTTGTATTTGTATGGTGAGTGTCATGCCATTCAGTATAAACTGTTGAGAATACATGTATGTGGATGCATTATTAGAGAATGAATATTTGGACAATGACTTGTAGAACGAAGTAGACGCAAGGAATTCACTCCAAACTATCAACAACTTACTTCGTAATCGTGTCAAGTGCACATGGACTTTAGACTTGAGATAATATAGTTTTCTTGTGTATATAATGGTTAACGTGTTATTAGAGCATTAAAGGTCAATATCTATTTTGATATCATATAGGGTCATGACCTTAACATGCCATTGCAGAGATGCAAATAGAGACATGTGTGTGTTCAATAAAGGATTTGTCTCCTTCAAAATGAGCAAGACATTTGTTTTATGTAGTTGGTGTTCTATAAGATAGATATCCTTGGCTAAGGTAGTATGTGATTGAAAAGAATTTTTCGACAGAAATATTAGTCTCATGAGGTAACACCAATTGGTGATATGATTGACTCTATGAGTTTGATTAAATGCATGACTCTCACTTAGCTAAAACAAAGTTAGACAAAAGGTTTGTATCGCATGGTACTCACGGTTAAAAAGGTTCATTATGAACCATTTCACCTCATCTTAATTGAGCTACAATATGGGTCATAGGCTAAGTGTTACCCATATTTTTTGAATTATAATCATTGCTAATTAAGAATGAGCTTAGAGAGTCACACACAAAAGGTTGTATATGATGAGTGTTAAATTGGTGGGTAGCATAATTTATTTAGTAGCATTTGGATCAAACTAAATAAATTGCCGTTGTGTTCTTAATGATGAAATCATTCATTAGAAGAACAATAGAACTTTAATTTAATTAATGGGATTAATTAAATTAAAAGAGATAAGACACGAATGGAATTATTTGATATGAATCATGTTTGTTAATAATGTGATTATTAACTAGAGACATGATAGCCTTTGATTTAATTAATGATATTAATTAAGGTGAAGATTATAATTCCATTAAGCCTTATTATTAATATGATTAATAATTGAGGGGCCAAATGGACCTTAATTATAAATAGGGTTTAATAATTAAGAGTTTTACTTTGCACTTATTAAAGAGTTTAATAGTTGAAAGGTACATAGGTTAGTAATTATTAAAAGTCATGTGTGAGCCCATGGAGCTCATAACTAGTATACCCTAGTTTTTTAACATAAATACATATTTTAGAAGAGTTCTAAACTTGAAAAAATCTGATAATTTTCATGTGTCACCCTCCAAGCAAGAAGAGAAGCTATTCTAGCCATCCTCTCCATCTCTTATTTTCGTCAAAATCCTTCTAGCTCCAAGAAGTTTGTTTTAGAGCCTTACAAAAGATATTTTGCAAGGTGTAGAAGCTATTCGTCATCACAAAAACTATATGGATAGACTAGAAATTGGGGTTTGAGGACCACGAATTAAGGATTGTAAGCGTACCCATTAGAATGTGATTCCAAAGGTATGTTCTTTTTAGTTATCTTTGATGTTTCTCAATCAATGCGTTTTGTATGGCGAGTGCAAAACAGGTTTGGAATGCCACTGTATTCCTTGTACAACCTCGAAATTTAATGATCTTTTCATAGTTTATGGTATTCTTTATTTAGAAATCATTTAAACATGTATTATATTCTTGTCTGGTTGTTAAAAATTGTTTTTAGGGGTTTGGAACCAAAGAAAAGCATGAAGAACCGAAAAAACTGCATCTACGTAAAACTAGTGCCATTGTAGAGAATATACTCATGGCTACAATATGCGATCTTACGGCTGTGGAAATGGTGCTCTCGATTGTGAGATTTGATATCATGGGTGTAAAGCGAGGACATGGCAGAATTTAGATTCTAGTGTTGTTTTCCTCACCACCGCATTGATGTGTTTGGAGCTTGTTCTTTGTTGTGGCTCGCCGTGCGGCTGCACAAAGAGGGTGCCGATTGCAAGAACTATTCCCACAATCGCATAGGTTGGCAGTGGACTGTTTTTCATGGTTTTTTTTTCCAATTTAAAACACTGGAAAAAAGGGTTTTTTTCCACCACTGAAAACCAATGCATAAGATCTGTAATCTAAGGGGTCTTTAAATGGAATTCTTTGATTATACATGTGATGTATAATTATTTGAATGTATGTTGTGGATGGATTATAAACTTAGTACACTTGTGGATGAATGTATTTTCTTTTGGATTGGTTTTCACGATTGTGTAATTATTTTATGTATTATAAGGGTATAAACCCAACTTTTTTTTTGCTACATCAAATAGGGATTCTCAATTATACGCTATGCATAAATGTAATATGGAAGGTGTCAAGGAGTTGATGTTTATGCAAGGACCAAGAGTTGGTGTCATTCAAAGTTCAATGGAACCACAGAATTAACATGGAAGGCATCAAAGAATTAATGTTCGTGCAAGGACCAAGTTGGTGCTGTATGGGTTTCATGGTGTGGTGGGTCATATGAAGTCTTGAAGACCAAGATAAAAGAGAGCATTCAAGAAATTCTTATATAATAGTATAGGATTCCACATACATATGTATGATCCAATTTCTGGCTCAAATAAGGAGTTTCAATCCAGAAATTTACCTTGATGTTTTAAGTCAAAATAGTTCCTCTCCTCTAGCTCACTTTTCAGTTAATTCCAACTAATTTTTTGGTGGAAGTTCTTTTGTTTTTCCAGCAGCTCTTTGGCATTTTCTCTTGGTTTTTATTGCTAATGTGAGTTTGGATATGATGTGGTTTGCCTAATCATAATTAATTTCCTCATTACTCTTCAATGATTAGCCATAAATTCACTTAATCATTTGGACCAAATCCTCTCAACCTTAATGGCTGTTTTAACCATCCAAAGTTTATCCATTAGCCATTTAATTCCACCCCAATTCAGCCCCAAGAATCCCTCAATTTTAATGATAAGCTTTGACCAACCCAAACTTATTCCCTCTGCATAACCCAAAATCAGCTCCAAATCCCCTCCCCTTTTTATTACATGCTTTGACCGGCTTCTCACTTATCTCCCCATTTTCATGCATCAAGCAAGTCCATAGTAAATGACAATGATTGTTGCCACCATAGTGAATGACAATGATTGTTGCCACAATTGCAGCACAAAATCTGGGTTGTTACATTATTAATTATTAATTAGTCAAAAATTTACATTTACAATTAATATTTTTCACAATTTAATAGTGTTCGATGAAATGGTTGAATTATGCTCTTTAGTACACTTAATTGGAGGGACGGGTGCTGATGGATCGAGCATTTCCCCAAGTTACGCCAAGTTAAGGTAGAGTGCCGCTTACTTTAATCTCCATTATTCCATGCAAAGAATTTGGGAATCTTGATTATGACGTGTATTGTTTATATATAATTGCTTGAATATTGATTGAAGCATCAAATTTCAAAGAAATAAGATTTACCAGACGTGCAAGCATGAACGATACCAAATCTTAGCTTTAAATACTCAGGAAGAATCCTCTCTCACTCTAGATATCTAAACACGCACACACTCTGCAAAAATATCAATTATCTTATTAATTTAATATACAATTTAATGTATCTGTTAAGCCGATCAATCCAAGAAATGCATACTTTTCAGAGAACTAAACGAGTAGAGTTGCAGAATCATAAAGCAAGCTGGAAAATTCCAACTGCTATACCGATATCGTTTTACCTTTTCTTTGTGCACTTCATTATCGTTGGTTAATTTCTTGGGTTTGATAATTTCAGTTTTCGAGAAAGTAATGTTTTATAATTAGTTGCTATAACGAAGTACTCATTCCATTTTATATACATTACATATATATTCATAATTAAATCAAAATATATATGCATAAGAGATGTATTCACATTTATACTTTAAAAATTAATTATTATCTTTATATAATATCATATTATTCAATTATTATTATATTATATATATATATATATATTTTAATAATCATACTATTCGTCAATGACCACCTTTTCAAATGTACGACAAAAATATCCTCCCGAACATAGTCTAAACGTAGACAACTAATACTTTCAAATCTAAAATTGTAAATCCGAATTGTCACAACATAATAAATGTAGTGTTAAAGTTGTCTAATAATTAAGAATGCCTTTGGTTTCGAATTGGATCCGTAGAAAAATTTTAGTGATTTTTGTGGAAGGAAAAGTTATATTTAGTATTAAAATTTTAGTGGGTCAAAATTATATATATATATATATATATTTAATGTATAATAATAATCAAAAGATATGATTGTGTATTGATTCATAAGATATATAAAATAAATATGATTAGAAAAATTATAGAGTTAGGTTGTAATTTAATTGTGAACTGGTACAATGATTGAGAAATAATTATTTAATTATAAAAAGTAAGAGATTTAAAAATTTAATTAGACGTTAATAATTTAGATGTTAATTTAAAAAAATTATTGTGGTTGGAAAATAATTAGTCAGATGTTAATTTAAAAAAATTATTGTGGTTGGAAAATAATTATTAGATGTTAATTTAATTGTGATTAAAAAATTTTGAATTTGAATTTAAATAAAATTTATATGATAAAATATTTAATTTGAAAAAATTTTGAAATTGAATGAATAGTGCAAATTGGGTAACAAATGAAATCTATCTATTTTTCTGAACTCAGATTCATGTCCGGGAACGTTGATTACTATGCAGCTAATTTAACATGCTTGATCAGCCACCTTGATGCATTAGAGCAGCTCGGTTCAGGCCGTTCAGCTACAAAAGAGTCTGAAATGACATTTTTATGCGTACTATTTGCAGGAACCCTTCCAGACACTAATTAATACATCATTGATATTGGGAAAACTATTAAAACGCCTTTGTTCGATTTCATATTTGTGTATATCTTCAAGGAATATTATTTAAAATTATTTTTTAATTTTTCTACGAAAAAAATTATTAATCTGGCATAATATTTATATATTAAGTTTTATTTCATATGAAATTAATGGTAAACTTTTTTCTATTAAAATCGAATCAAATATATATTTTTTATTTCTCAGAATACAACCAAATTCCAAATAATTTTCCAATACTACGTTGAACACAAACAAAAATCACATATATAAATTAAGTAACAAATATAACCAATGTCACGTCGACTAAATCTATGTTGACTTCCAGCCTTATGATCCTCACAGAGCTCCAGGAAAACTAGAGTTCACTGAATTAAGCAAATCAAGTTTCAAATAAATGACAACTAGTTTTCTGAAAGGGTTGCTGAATCCTGACTTAAATAACTGGCTGGCGAAAAGGAAAACAGCCCAAAGAAAAATCCATTGGTAAAACAGAAACAATCGGTATGAGTTCTCACAATCCCTAATGTCAGAAAAATCACGAGACAGATGAATGATATAAAACCAATGACAATGTACGCTCAATTTTCCTAGAATATACTTAAAATTAGTTTTGAACCACCACGATCATTTTTTCTGAGGGACTAAAACATGGCCCGAAAGCAGAAGGGGGTTGCACTAATTAATCCAGAGAATTAAGAACAAAGATTCGTTTATCTTCTGGACCATCAGTTACTCCACAAGGAATCTAAATCTGAAATATTGGAGCTGAAACTGAGACGCTGAAGTTGTTGATCAAACGGCTGATTCCTCTCAACGTAGTGCTCGGATGTCATCTCATTCGCCATATTTTCAGCGCTGAGTCCGGTGTCTTGTGAGTGGCTGATCATAGAGTTGTCACATGAAAAATGTTCCATTTCGGGTGCCATGAGCATTAAATTTGCCTGATCAGCTCCTTTGAAGGGAAAGGTGTTGGGGGGAATGCTTGAGACCACGGAGCTTTGTCCATCTTGATGCGGACAACCAATAGACGAGGCCGATGATGATGCTTCGTGAGGAAATCCTGAATTAATTAGAAAGAAAACGAGATTTTCTTGACCTATGTCATGGGTAGTAGATAATGGGTTGCTGGTGGCATTGCCAGCGTTGTGGTTCTGAGAGCGGACTAGGAAGTTCCTTTGATGTTGTTGATTATATTGCAATATTTGCGACTTGTGGTCGTCCAAGACTAATCTTGGCTGTGAAGTAAATTTTTCTTTCAACTCGTCATCTTGATGATTATCTGCTGCAAAACTTGAATCTGTTGACGTTGGCAGCGTACAAGGGCTATCCAAGAGATGATCCACAAATGACTCAATTCCTGCTAATTCCATTCCAGGGCTTCTTCTGATTTCTGCAGTATTCTTGTGGGACACTCTACAAACAACCCATTCCTCCTGTCATCACGAGGGAGTGTAAATTATAAAATAAATTTTAATTACTAAATTTCTTGATAAAATTGGGGGCAAAAGGAAGATAATAACGTTGAAAGAACATAAAATAGAAGTATACGTTGGCTGCCTTGGAGGAGTTGCAGTTAGAAAAGTTTCCCTGAAGCCTGAATTCATGCATGACCCAATTGGTTTTCCCGCCTTTGGGGGCTCTCCCTTTGTAGAAAACCAGGGTCTTTTTCATACCAACGAGGTTGTTTCCACCCTTGTAAATCTCCTTATCCTTTCCAGTTGCCTTCCAGTATCCTAATTCTGTTGCCCTATTTGTTCTCATGCCTGTTGTGTACTTTCTGTCTCTCTTGCAAAAGAAGAACCATTCTTTTTCTCCCATCTTTGCCTTCTCTGCGCAATCAGAAAAGGTTAAAAAAAAAAAAAAAAAAACAACATCAGTTCTTGACATTATATTCTTGTCCAGACCAATTTAGCCTGATTAGTTCAGAAAATTTCACGGTTTTTTCCTCGTTCTTCCTAATGTCTTGTTTTCCCATGCTTTTAAAATAGGTGATATGCCAACAAATATAAATAAATAGATGTATACATATATATATACACACTTGTATATATGTAGGATCATACTTTAATTATGCACATGTATATATTTCATTTATATTATTCATACTTAAATGGAGGATCTAAATTGCTGTTACTTCGTCCAAACTACACCGTTCTATTATCATTAAATGCTTTGCCCTTAGAAATTGGTCAAAACTATATGCTACCACACCATTCATCTTTTTAATTAATACTTTTGACAAGCACTTGAATTATGTACCGACTTCTCATAATCTTATCAAACAATCCGTCACATATCAACCCCTTACTGCTCCCCTTACAGCACAAATTCATCAGATGCGACAAGGGGAAAAAAAAGGCAAATGAACTGGTTAAACTATGCAAGCAATATATACAATATTAATCAAAAGGATGAAATATCACTTGGTAAATCCCAGGGTTCACACTTATTGAGATCAGCTTCTCCAATGGCCCTGGCGGAGAATCTTCTGTCCACCACTTTCTTACTCAAATAGTGCATGATTATCTCCTCATCTGTTGGATGGAATCTGAACCCCGGAGGAAACTCTACCGCTGCTGCTAATTCACCATCTTCTTTATAATCATTAATCACCACAGGTGGAGCAGATCCGCCAAACCCTGATTCCATTTTTTATGTGTTTTTACACAAACAATGCTGATATCCTCGAAACCGTCAAATAAAGGTAAAGGGGAAGGACGGAAGGAAGACACAACAACTGAGAAAGAAGGAGAAATGAGGTGGGGGAATATTGTTAAATATGGGGGCAAAGAAAGAAAGAGACTTATGGGTTGGATGCTGAAGTTCCTTGCAGAGAAAGGAAGGAAGGGTAATGGAAATTACACAGCTACGCGGTGAAGCCGCGTTTAGACTTTCTTGTCGTTAGATTATTGCTTAGGAGAAGAGGTGGGAAATTAATGAATGAATGGGCCAGTTAAGCCTTGCTGGTATTACATAGTGGAAATTTCTTTTCTGGCGAACGTTACAGTACACTACTGAATGCTGAAATAATTTACACACCATTTCCATATAAATTTGAATGCTGATATAATATACACGACTTTTCATTGCTTTCGCACCTAAATCATGCAAAATATATATATCAGCAATGAAAAGTCGTGTAAATTATATCAGCATTCATATATATATCAACAGGCATCTGATTTATTTTTATTTAATTAAAAGATATTATATGTTTCTTTTTTTTATTAAAATTATAATTTTTTGTAAAAGTTAACGAATGTATATATTTAAGAATTTTTATCAATATTGAAATGCTTTCATCAAGAATATTACATTAATTATATGATAATATTTTAACCGAAAATGGAATGCATTATCTATACTAAATCTTTATGTATTTAGTCGTATTTTGGTTATACAATATGAATTTATACATATAGCCTTTCTTTAAATTCTTTTGTCTTTTTATATTCTTTACTTCTCTATATTTCAACATATTTTGTATTTATGTTTTCTCTTAAAATTTTGCACTTTTCAATTTATTTTGAATTTCTTAACTCCTTATTTTAAATACTATTTATACTTTTTTAATAATATTATTTTTATCATCTAAAATATATTAATTTTATAATTTTTAAATAATTTTGTGGGTGCATATAATGTTCCAACTTTACTATTTATTAGAATTAGTTTATAAGTCGTCAACTACCTTACATGATAACTAAAGGAGGCATTGTGTGTATATCCGTAACCCCACCGATGTAAGTGTCGGTCTATTTCAGTATATGTTTCTTAAATTTTATAATTGGTCAATTTATGAATTTAAAATATTAATGCAAAAGTTAATACTTATTACATCATTCATCGAAAAGATTAATAAGTATTTAACGAGGGACATAATTGACAATCATGTGAATTGTATATCAATTATCAAAATAAGCACAAATTTTAAACCAAAATAATGTGAATATACACCTTTAGCCAAGTCGGAATAATGTGGGAAACGACTGGATTTGGTTGATGAATATTCATAATGGTGCGATATAATAATGATATTCAACATTTAAAAGATGGATGAGATTAAGTCAATTTCACTCATTAAATTACAGTTTTAAAATTTAATTGATGTTGTAAGGGTGGGAGAGGCATCGTTTATTAATTCATTGGTTGTGTCGGGAAGTTTGTCTTTTTATTTTTACATTATATAAATTTTTGTGTAAATATGTTATAGATAGTCTAAACTTAGTTAATAGTATTGTTTTTCACTTATTTTTGGAGCTTTTGAAGGACGGGCTTTATTGTAGATATCAAATGTGGAGTTTTTGTGTAAACATTGATTATTGGCTATATGATGCAATATGTAATTTTATATAAGAACAATTATTAAATTTTACATGTGTGTGTGTGACTGTGTGGATATATGTTTATATAAATAATAATTAAATTTTTCTATATAAGCGCATACAAGTGTGTGTGTGTGTAGGGAGAGAGAGAGATTATTTGTTTAGTTTGTAATTTTCAATAGTACAAATATAGGACAAAATGCAAATTACAAAGCTCTTTAGTTTGATTCCATTAATGTCTTCATAAAAAAATAAATAACAAGAAGATGAATATGAAAATTGCATACATAAATTAAATTCTCATGAATATTGCTTTGTTAAGGATTTGTTATTTTTAAAAATAGACTAGTCATCGAATTGAAGAACTAACTTAATTATTGAGTCAATGGTTCAACTGATTCAACCAGTTTTAAAAAACTGATTGTTTTAAATTATATATACATATAATAATATTGAATAAATTTTATAAATTAAATTTAAGTTCATTCATAAATATGTTAAATGTTAAGTTTTAGATACAATATTAAAAATTTAATAATTTAAAAGGACAAAAAATATTTTTTCAAAAACATAAAAGAAACTAAATTAAATTTAAAGAAAAATATAATCATTGGAAAATTAGTTTTGTGAGAAAAGTAAACAATTAATGTGAAAAAAATTAATTTTAAGATGCATATTTAATTTTTTAAAACTCATTTAGAATAATATATAGATAAAATAATTAAATAAATAAAAGTTAAACTAATAAAGCTAGTAAAAATTGTATATTAATAAATTATTTGAGAAGTGAAAATGTTAGAACTCATAAGAAAACTTTAAAAACATTTTTATTTATTCATTTGTTAAAAATGTAAATTTTTCTTTTTTTAATTTTTATCAATAAATGTATTAAAATCCAATTTTGATAGGTTCATAGTTGATTTTGACCGTTCAATTCAATTTTGACCAATTTTTTCTCACCGAGTTCAATAATAGCCAAGTTATATGAAGTAATCGGACTTAAAAACCAGTCGGTTACGAGTTAAAAACCATGTTGCACCCCACAAGAAAAGAAAAAATGTGGGTCTGATCTCCTTGCCAATAATCACTTTTTTTGACAAATAGTGGCCAAAACATTTACTAATATTGATAAAATAAAAATACATGGTAAGATTTAAAAATCTTACAATATCATAATTCTGGAAAAAATTGATATGGTGAAGCATAACATAATTTAATTTCTAACTACAAGAAATATAAAGAAATTAAAAAATTACATTATCAAATTTTTTCTTCACATAATTTAATTTCTTAGTGCCAATAAACTTTTTTTTATTGACATTATCTTTTGATGAAATCAAAAAATATTTAGCAGAATCAAACAAATTCCTTGGAGATAACTCGATTCAATGAAGTGTTCAAGAGGTAATAAGTTTGAAAAATATATACTGTATTGTGTTGAAAAAAAACAACGTGCACCTAATAATAAAAATAATAAAAATGGCCGCACCGACCAAAGGTTTTGACTTTAGGACACCGGAAAGGCACAACAAATCTAAAGAAAATTAAGCTTCAAACTTCATTTGATGACGCGATCAGACGTCACCTACGCCTCACTCTCTTCATCACCTCAATCGAATTTTTGGATATTAAATTTTATTCTCTTTACTTCTCGATAAAGTTTTTGCTATAAAACTCACATTTAAATCATTATAGTTTAACAATTTTCACTCTTACCATCTCTTACAAAATTTTTAATAAAAATAACAACATGAAAGAACAAAAAATTAAAAGAAAAACATGAACAAACATTGACAATTATAATTTACTTACCAACAAGAAACAATTAGCTTGGAATTGGACAAGCCCCTCGTTTTGGAGAAAAAAATTTTCAGCGAAAAAATGAGAAATTTTTTTTGAGAGACATGGGATAGGGAAATAAAAGTTTTTTTTTTTTTTTGTAAATGGATGATATTTATAAGATAATGTAATCATTGCAATGATGTAACAAGTAGTTATGAGTGTAATAGTAAATGTGTTGGAGTTAGTGGCAAATTAATTTTTTTTATGATTATTATTATTTATTTTATTGATTAGTATTTTAATTTTATTGTTATTATTGTTGTTGTTATTATCATGTTTATTATTATTATTGTTGTTGTTGTTGTTGTTATTTTAGTATTGTTATTATTATAGTAGTTGTAATCGTGGTTATCACTAAATTATCCTTAGTTTTTTTTGTTTTTTCTATTCCTATAATTTTTATTTTCTTTTTATATAAAATCTTTCATCTCTTTTGCTTTAGTCTCTCCTCTATTTCATCTTCTCTCTTTATCAAACTTATAAGTGAAAGTTAATTTATAAAAATTTTATTTTCATGCTTAAAATATGATCAAAAAATTTTACATTTATTTTCAAATATAATTGATAAAATTGATAAATTTTTAACAAACATGCACTCACATATATTGTGCAATTTTGACTAGTTATTATTATGGCTATTAGTATTGTTATTGTAATCATTATTACTACTAGCAATAGTATTATTGTTATTTTTATAGTTATTAACTTCATTTAATACTACTTGACTATGTCAATGGTATTGCTTTGAAGTAGTTTGTCTTTTCATACTTAAATTATGTACATGTATTCATAATAAGTATCATTCAATTGAGATAATTCATTTAGAGAATTCTTAGAAGAGGTAAATCATATGTACATAAATCTATATGTAGATGTACACGATAAAGCAAATATATACACATACACGAGCAAGAGATTCTCTGAAGAGGTAAATTATGAAAATATAAGACTAAATTTAGAAGTACATGATATGACAAATTCACACACAAATATGAGTAGCATATAAAAATGGGTAGTATTGTACAATGAGACATGACAGCGCCCATATCATGTGTAGCCACTCAGTGGCATAGCCACCATTGGGATCGACAACTTTAGTTTGGCCATTGCACAGTGCTGTCAAGTGTGCCCTCCTATCCATCGACTCGAAGTCTAAAAACGTGCTATTGCTACATTGCAGCCTCCCATGGGGATGAGGAACAGATGATGAGGCAACATCAGATGGCTCCTATGATGATCCCATATTAATAACATCACGTGGTTGAAGGGACTGCATGTGTGGGGGAACATTATGCTGGCTTGGTTCCATAGATATAACAATCAATTCATAATGGAGATCATTTCCCTTTGGCTTAGAGGCACCCTACTGAAATACTAAGGCAGAGAAGAGTGTGTGCAGTATGCCATATAATGGTTTCCCTACAGTGTGTTATTGTCTCTAGCACTGTGTCTATTATGAAATATGTTATATATGTAGAAAGTTAGACTATAACATATAGTGTAATATGTGAAGTGTGAATCAAGAGATGCATAAAAAATTTTGGGTGCAATTTGTAAATTACTTACTTTTTGACCTCCTACCTAATATGCGAGATTCACTTGAGGCATTTGGGTTTGTGTATCTTAAGTCACATTGGACTTCTCCAAGAAAGGGAGAAATCCAGCATAACAGGCATGAAAGTGGGTTAGTCGTGACATCACCTGGAAGACAATGAACTCATGCCCAAACTACTACGCGAGCTATTTGGCAAGGTTTGCACAAATTGGATACATGTCCGTGTCATGCATCATATTGAGTTGTGGACGGTCCATCCAAATATCAATAAGTCCATTGATAGGGCAACTTTCTCGAGAACTGTTCACTGGTCTTCATCAAGCCTCTTGAAGAATGTATGTCCTCATTACATACTCATATTTATTTAAAATAAAGTTAGTTAAGTAAAAATATAATTCTATTTGTCATATGTAAAGTTTTCAATGGTGGATTTTAAATGTAAATGTTTGGCACTTTAATAGCAATTGAGTTCTAAGTTAAGTAAATTTATATCTATAATTATGTACTCATTTTTATTACAAAGAAGACTAGTTAGGTAAATTAAAATCTAATTTGACATATAAATCTTTCAGTGGTTGAAAAAAGATATCAACGTTTAGTTATCGAGTACTTGCTAAATTTTAATTTATCTTAACTACTTCTATGGATCATTAATCTATATTTCTATACGTTTGACATAATAAAATAAATTGAAGCTCATTCTCAATAAATTTCCAGAAACACGACTTGCTCAAATTATACAAGATAATTACTGATTTTAAGCGAAGTAGTCTACACATGAGTAAAACGGAAAATAGTGCATATATGCCTCACACCATAAATCATACAAAACACAATAGAAATGACCATACATAATATTTTCAATGTAGAATGCAATACGTGAAAGCACAAGTTATTATGCAATTTCAATCCCATTGGCCATCCCAAATTTGTTATGCTATTTGGTCTCTTATAAGGTTCCCCACTCGAATGGGATTATTAGACATGTCTAGTTGGGGGACTTATTCATTTTCTTGTCAGATTTTTTGCTCTTACAAATCATTATCGATCCAGTCAAGGTTAGCTACCTCGTGTAGGAAATAATCGTCATTGTAGTATGTTATTACAAATTATGGATAACACACGTTACAATTACAAAATCGGCCTGGAAATCTAGGTCGTAATTGGGCATGAGTCCTCTAAGAATGGGAAAATGCTTCTTTATAACACCAAAGCACTGCTTGATGTGGTTGCAAACAAATGAACAGCTTCTGTTGAAAAGTTCCCTTACTGTGCTTGAGTTTCGACAAGACTAGGCTACTTTAGGATGTGATAGTGATCCCCATGATAAGACGCCAGAAATCTAAGAATGTTTGCGTACCCTGAGTCCCTGGCATGTGGACACTTGCAATTTAATGCTAGCACCTCAGTTTAAAATTGTGGGTGTCCAAGTAAGATGAACGGTATTTGGTGGTAGCCATGGAAAGTTGTATACAAGATTTTGCAATACTTCCTACAATATGCACGCATTAGCTGCACTCTGCTTCCACCTTACTACAACTATGAAAGTTAACTTCAAGCTAAACTTACATACTACTATTAAGTTCTGGCTAAATTAGCCCTTTCGATTTTGATACTAGCCTAAGTAGGCATATGTGTTCTGTCAATGGCTCCAAGATAGTCCTGTAGCACATCAATAGAAATAAATTTTGTACGTCAAGGGGAAAGATAGTTTTATTATGTCATGTTTGAAATACATTTATTATTAACCTTGAAGTAGGGGTACCACTGAAAGTTGGCAAAAAATTTCTTGGGTACAACGTCCATATTTGGTAGTCAGATATACTTTACAGCCATGGCATGCAAAGTATCAAACACCATGTGCACAGCTAATAGTCTCTAGTGAACACTACAATTGTTCAGCCACATCCCAATGCTAATGGTCCATGGTGATGCACCGAAGGAAGATGGCCATGGACTCTTTGGGTAACAGATGGACCTTGTCATGTTGTAGTAAATAACCTATCAACACAACATTTTCACACAAGTAGCAAAAAGTTGGCTTCATTGTGTTGAGAGCATCATAGAATTGATCTTCATGACTAATAAGTAATTCATTTATCTAGTCAAGCCCAAGAAATCGGGAGTCTCGAAAAGGATACTTAAACATATTTGCGAATGACCACGAGGCATCCTCAAGATAGAAAAGTTTAGATGGGCCCATGTGTTATTGCTTAATCCCATAACATCGCAGTTGATATCATCGACAATGTCGTCCACAACATTAGTATTGGTATGAGTATCGTGGGGTCCAATACTATGATGATCCATATTTTGAAAACATTCAGCACAAAGTCAAATTATACACACTCGATTTATAAGTGTTGCACTTTCCAAGAATAGCCAAAGGAGATTTCTAGTTATGGACCTTTTACTATCCTAATCACAATATAATAAATGTATCATTGCTCACAAAAGTGTGTCACAAACTTCAAAAAAAAAAAAAAATTGTTTCAAATAAGCATTTAAATAAACATATATGTTCAAAGAATATATTTATGTTTATTACAAATAAGCATTTATGTGTAAATAGTATACCCATGTTTCATTTAATTAGGCATATATGTTTAAAAAATATATTTATGTTTATTACAAATTTGGCACATATATATAAATAATATATTTATGCTTCATTCAAATAATATGTTTAAATAATATATTTATGCTTCATTCAAACAATATGTTTAAATTATTTTTTTAATTAACATATTTATGTTTCATTTAAATAATATGTTTAAATTAGATGTTTAAATGTATTATTTATGTTTCATTTAAATAAGCACACATATTTATTTCATTCATTTATGTTCAGTACACATACTAATATCTAGGTCATGTTAGCCATATATAAGTGCATCAAAAATATATAAAAAATTCTTAATACATTTTCCTGCATTTTTTTTCTGATGGTGAATACACTATCGAATAGTTAACATACATCTTAAATAATTTTTCAAATGAATACATAATTATATATTTGTGATCTGATTTGTGAAGTGTATACCTAATTAGATATTTTCTTCGTCATATATTTTGTTCATTGCATGTAATCACATTTTCATTAGGCAAAATGGCATCTTATATTACATTATTGATTACTCAAATATTCAACTTAAATTGACTTAAATTGATTGTGTCAAGTGGAAAATTGGTTATTCGACTTGTGTTTGGAAATGATTTCAACACGATGCAACATAAAAGATGAGTTAAAACATAATATAAAGTCCAATGCATTCAAAAGTCCCATAGCACACACATGTAACCTATCAAAGTACGCATGCTTCTTAGGCTCCGGGAGCTTGAGAAAAATGTGCTAACAAGTGACATCCTAAAACATATCCAAAGGTTTGACGTATGTCTCCTTAGGCAAATCATTCATCTTCTATAGTACAGCCACACACTTCTCAATAGTGATCATGCTAGTTGGGTCGTTCTGCGATGCAACCATCTGGTTTGACTTCTCCCATGACTACAAAGCTAACACTACTGCATGCCATGTCAACTTCTTTTGTGGGATAAAGAGGGTGCACTATTGGTAGACATGTGGCCACTAGATGATTGCAAATCACGATCGGAGGATTGTGGAACATCTTCAGGAGCCAAGTCCTCAATGTCAGCCTCACCTAATTGCTCATCGTAAGGACACCAGAGTTGCTGTGGGGTTGGGGCTGTGTCGATGCACCAATTGTAGTGTGATGCCTGAAGATGTTTGTTAGGTTGACGTACCTTAAGAGACTCTTCTCTTGCAACTTCATGTCACCGGGTATATATATATATATATCGTATTGTCACGATGTTTATTAACTATAGGCAAACCCATATATAAGAAATTCTTGATTTCACACTAATATAAGCAATTACAGAGTAAATTAAATCCACTGCTATCCATATGTGCCACACTTCGTTCGTAGTAGTGACCATGTCACGCTTGTAGTCCCATCCAAACCTGATCTCAGAATTTACCAATGGGTAGTGTCTCTTCTATGTTGTCTTCAGTCTATTAAACTTTCCTTGCTACTATTTAGCCGTATTGTTGTAACTCGGACAAGTTGCCCACATCCAAACTGTTATGTTATTCCACTTTGATGCAATAAATGTTGCTTGCACTAGATTGACATGTTGCATTTCGCCATACATTATGTTAATCAATGCATTGAGGTTTAAGGTGGGCCGTTGCATTTTGCTATACATTATGTTAATAAATGCATTGATGTTTAAGGTAGGCCATTATGCATCATCAAAACCCGCACCTGTATTCACCTTGTAAGGTTGAGAACACGACATCTATGGCCCAAATTATCAAATTGAGCATTAAACACCAACCTCCATGTTAGTGAATAAGTTTCTAAATTACACTACAATTCATTTACCTTTTAATGTATTATCCATTACTAATTGTATTTTTCTGATGAATGAACATAGATTTCGATATGGGTCTTCAATTTTGACAATAAAAATTAAATTGTTGATTACTTATGTAAAGTACTATATTAAAATAAATTTGTTGATTACTAAAACAATTAATGTATTTATTTAATTCAAAAAAGAATTACATAATTGCGAATGGTCTTGATTCAAAACAATGAACAAGTTCACATAAATGTTAACATATTGATTATAATAATTAACAAGTTCAAATAAAAATTAATAAATTAATAAATTACAAGTGAATAAGTGTAAATTTCCTATGTGAAGTGGCATATTAACATAAAATTGTAAATTACATCAAACATATTATTTTATTGACAACTCAATTTATTTATTAGCTAGCATTTTTATTTAGAAAATAATTACATATTTCAAAACCATATTGCATCAAAATAATTAAAAAGTTAGAATAAATATTAACAAGTTCAAATAAAAATTAGTATATTAATATATTAAAAAACTAATAATTATAAACGTCTTATGAATGAACATAGATTACCATATGTGTTTTGAATTTTGACAAAAAAGTAAAATTATTCATTATGAGTGTAAATTAGTGCATTAAAAATGCATAGTTGATTACTTTAAAAAAATTGATTTATTTATTCTTAGACATATTAATTAAAAATGAATGAAATAATTGAAATAACACATCAATTAAAAATAATTAAAAATTTAAGAAAAAATTTACATATTGATTAAAATAATAAACAAGTTATACTATAAACACTCAATTAAAAAATAATTCACTCATTAACTTAGCAATTAAATATATTATTATTTATTACCTATGCAACTTGACAATAATTAGGTCAAAACAAAATACACTATAGATTGTAAAACCATAATCTTACAGTTAGCAGAAGGGTAAACAAAACTTTAATTAGATACTTGCAAAATGTTGTCCTTAGACAAAGATTTGGATAACTATTCAATAAACAATACGTTGCAAATTGTGGAAAGCAAATGAAAAATGGGATAACACATTAATTTAGCAAGTGAACATATTTTATTTAGTTGCACAAAAGTGAAGTAGAATATCAAAAATGCATTGCAAAAATTAAAAATATATTAAAATTCCTTAAAAATTAAAAAATTATTACCTGATTGTTTAACATTTCATACTTTTGCATTAATGATAAATATTAAGTCAATTAGATAATTTAACATGAAGAGCGCATTTATGAAATTAAAGCACTTACAAAATTAAATTAAAAATTTATGTACATTTTAAAATGAAAACTATGTTATTCGAAAAAGAAAAAGAGTAACTAGTTTAGGCAAATATAATGTGAGATAAATTTAAAAGTTCAACTAAAATTTTAATTACAAAATTATTTAAAAAATTAATTAAAAATTTAAATATTCTAAATATGAAAAAAATAATCCATTATAAATTTAATTCTAGATGTAAATCTTTTTTATTTTTTTAAAAAGCTAAAGTTAGTTATGACTTAGTCATAGAACTTCATACTACAATATTATGATAAATTTTTTTATATGAATAAATATATTTAAGAAACCAATAAATTTATACACTAAACCACTCGGTTATTTATATTAAATGTGTAGCTTACATATTTCTCCTGTCATACTAAACATACATTTATTTTTCTCATGTGTTCGCATAAATCAAAAGCTGTAGAACATCTTCATTGTCTTACTTTATGTTACGAAAAACTAATACTCAATAGTAATTTAGCATTGAAATACATGAGATTATAAATGAATAAAAATTAGAATTATGCACTTTGATTTAAAGGTAGGTGCTATTCATTTGACATATGTCCTTACATTGCTAGATTATTTCATCAATTATCACATATGGAACTACAACCCATCAATAAAATTTCTAATAATTAAAAATGTATAACTAGAGATTACATGAATTTTTGAAATTTTTCCAACATTCCACTGAAAACATTCCCATCTTGCCAAAACCAATCTTGTAGCTAGGTGCAATCCAAATCAATTATTCTAGATCCCTAAAATGTGTCTTCGGGCATACAAATCTTGTCGAAATTGTAATTAACCGAAAAGCTTATTAAAGCATGTGTAGTCTTTCTTGATTTTTCCTACACCACGTTGCAAAATGTGTAAATAACCTAAATATACATACCATCAGTTCTACCAACATCACATTAATACACTGAAAGACATAATACAAGGTGCAAAATGAAGAAAACAAGGCATGTAAAAAACATAAATATCATTTTCATGTAACTGACAATGCTAGCTATATAAATTACATGTACAATGTAGGCATCCAATAATAGTTAGAGTTTAACACCTCATAATCAACATAAATTATAAGTTACTGGACATCAAAATAATATAAAGAACATAAAATAAATCAAACATACATATACCTGTCACATGTACAACTAACAGTTCAAAATTGTCAACCCAAAACTCTATCTTATCCATTCATTTGGATGGAGAGTTTCGAGTTAGATCACGACAAACATACCTTAACAACAGAAAAACACACGAGAGCAAGGGTAGATAGCAACTAAGTAGGAAGCATACCAATAAAAAACACTTAGAGATTTTTGTAAGTGTAAAGGTGTGAACATGTGAATGGAGTGAACGGTATATTTAAAGACAACCACCAATAGTCATAGTTACTGAATAGCACAAAAGATAAAAGAAAGTACATTTTAATAGATAATGAATGGTACAAAATCAAAAGTACCGTCGTACACTAGACACAACTTTCAAATATTTACAGTAAAAACATTTGATAAAATACATGTCACACAACCTACACTGTACACCTTAATCAGGCTAAACCTTTCTCCTGCTCCACTAAACACTACTAGAATGCCATTGACCAGCCTCCTAAGTGACATCAAATAATGTCAGTATACTATGCGATGTCTTTTTAGCTATTTTAAGAGTAGCAGTTACAATCCAACTCCTTACTCCATCCTACAACCTCTTTCTATACCCTGCATTGCAAAATAAATGGGATTATAAACACATAATCAAGTCAAACTAGATTAAGTTACTTATAATAGCTAAACAAATAAAACACGTAATTAACACATGATAATCGGGCACAAATAATTAGCCAACGTAGCAATAATGGCCTCCCCTCATTAGTAGGCCGCACCACTGCCAACAACGTTGGAAAAGCCTAAAAAATTCCATTAACCATCGACACAAACAAAGGCACATTGAAGCACATTTAGTGGGCTCAAATATACCACATTCAAGCACCAAGAGGGAGGCGAAGTTAGTCTTAAATTCACCATAGCTACTAGCCTAACTAGAGCCACCATGCCAAGATACAACCTAGTACCCATACTCCCTCCTCCCTCTACCAGAAAGAGTAATAAGCACTGCCAGTAAACCTTGTCATAGCCCAGTTCGAAGCAAATCAACAATTTCCCCACAGTGACACTGCCTACCCCCTGCTCACTGGCGGTTATTACATAGTCATGAACCTGACATCTGGAGAGGAGCGACCACCATCAAGGACCCCTCCACTCTCCGATGGCTTTTCTAGTAAATGATGAAAGCTATAAGACTAGGAGATAAAGGAGATGAAGGAGAAGGCAGTGAACACTAAGTCTAATTGTGACAATGGAAGTCGAGAAGGCAGTGGCCATCTATCTATCCATCCAAAATTGAAAGAAAATTGAACAAATTGCCGATGTCATAAACCATACCTCATTTATCAAACAACAAGCCCACTAAGTGGTTTCACCTCCACGACTGCCCTGTTGACGATGGCCATAACCAGAGCTATGAAACCACACTTCAAGGCTAAGTTTGGATGAGTCTAATCGGTGTGCATTAAGAAGGATTGCATGGTATGTGGGCTGGTCAATGGCTTATTAAAGATGAGTGAGGAAATTGGGATGAATTGGAGCTAATGATGGAGTTGTGTTGAAAGTGCATGTATTGGCTGAAAGGATAATTTTAGCTGGTCAAAGCTTGTCATTAGGGAAGAGAAATTCTGCTGTTGAATCATGGGTGAATTCAAAGTTAATTGGTGTAAATTTAGCAGATCAAACACACCCATAATCACCCTATTAATTTAGAAAAACATGCCAGGACCGAATATAAAGGTTGCTATAAGACCACTAACTCTCCACCTCTAAAACAACTTGCAATCGACTGATTAGTGAGAAAGAACAAGAAGAAACTCTTAACAGCAATTCAAACACCCAAGTAATCACTAATCAAATCCCTACTCTTGATTTGGATGATGTAGAAAGCTAGGAATATGAATCTTAGGAACACTTGTATGTATTAACCCACATTAGTATGTAATTCTCATGAACATGTTTTTTTGGTACGCATTTTGGATAAAATCATGTGTGCATGTGTTTATATATATATATATATATATATATATATGGCACAGGAAATCCCACAATCTATGCACATATGTAGATATAATCACTAGCCAAGAGGCTTTTCTCCCTTGCTCTTCTTCGTTCATGGTTTGATATTTTGGTATCTGTGTGCACATGATAATTTTCATGACTATCCAAGTAGGAATTAGACACATATGTGTACATGTGATAAATGGCATGAATTTTTCATGTTTTCAATTGTATAATAACCAAATTATTAGGTGATTTGATGAACCTCCTCAAATAAAGAAATAATCATTAGAAAGGATGAATCCATGCATAAAATGACTTCAAACATGTTTTTAGACTAAGAAATCATCTTGAACAACGAAAAATTTAGAAAATTTAGGCTCTTGTGGTCACGCAACATTTTCTTACGGTCATGATACATCTCCTTGCAATTGTGAGCTCAACCATGGACATCTCTGGTGTATACTATAATTGGTCTTATAGTCGTAAAACCTTGCCTCGCAGTTGCAAGCTTTGACTATAGACATTATGAGTAAGTGTTGTAGTTGGTTTTACACTAGCGAAATCCTTTTTCATGATCAAGACACCCATTTTTACAGCCATGAACCCTAATTGTGACAATTTTTAGAATGTACTATGGTCCTTCTTGTGGGTGCAAACTCTTCCTTCGCTCCCTCAGATGGCTTCCTCATTGTAATTCAAGCAAAAACTTGTTTAAGTGTATATAATGTCCAAATTCACTCAATTATCACCAAGCCTAAACTTAAATACTTAGATTGAAATCTTGTTAGATATAGGAATAATCTATTACACAAATTAAGGATAGAAAACTCTTCAAATTGGTGAAATTTAATGTCAAATAAATGTGAATTAGTACAGAACTATGGAGGAAATAATTACCTTGAGATTCAAAGCCATGAGTTACTTTTGAGAAAAGTATAGAAAGTGAATTTTTGTTGAATTGGGATTAAATTGAAAATTATTTTGATTGAATAGGATTCATAGAAATCGGAATCAGTGAACCACAGAATCATGTGAACAGACACCAAGTAAATGGGTTACATTGCAAGTTTATTCTACTACTTCGTAAAATTTTATGTTTCAAGTTGTAAACCATTTACACTTTGATTTTTTAAGAAAAATTTCTTGTTAGTTACAAAACTTATTTTTTTTAAATGAGACCTGACATATGTCAACCTGAATTGCCATCACTATGAATATTTTTGAATATGAACAAGTGTGCCTAACTGTTTCAAACTAAACCTCAACTTGAATGATTTTATATAAGAAAGTTTTATTTTAAGATACTCATTGAAACAAACACTAGGGTAGAAAGACTAGTTCCAACCCTCTCAATCAAGGTAGAAGTATTAGACTTGTCAGTCAAGATTAAGCTGACTCTCTTAATTAAGGTTGGAGATTGAGACAACTGACAAGTTGCACATGATCCTCTCAATCAGAATTAAAGATTGAGCCTACGTGACCCTCTAAATCGAGGTTTAAAGATTGAATACAGGTCCATCTCAATCAGGGTTAAATATTAACATAGCCGATAAAGCTACACTTAACCCTCCTTAGGCAATATTATAGATTAAGGTCATGATCAGTAGAATAGCACATAAAATGCTCAAAAGCATGAGTAGACTAACAAGATGTGAAATGAAACTGAATTTGGTACTCGCATTGACATTTTGACATTGTTTTGAAATGTATTTCATGCTATTTTGGTAAATAAAATGTTTTACTATGTTCACATCATAAAAAGACAGGTAAACTCCTTACTTGATGATTAATTACTCAAAATAGTAAAATCCTTTTTGCAGATAACAACGCTAGAGTCAACTACACTTAGGGTTGGTGAAATGCTAGAACAGGGAAATAAGGACATTGATTTTGATTATTCTATCAGGGACATGATGATGTAATTTAATGAACTTTTTCTACTATAATGTAATTCATACTTTTTAAGAATGCTCCTCTTGTAATTATAGATTTTCAATTTTATATAGTTTAGACACTCTGATGATCTGGGTTTTGGTATCCTCTGAGATAATTATGTCCAGGGTATTGCCATACTGTGTTCCTGATTTTGAGGACGTGATAGACAGCCATATTAGAGCTTAGGCTCCATCCTAAAACATAAGTTGTCTAAATGTAGACTTTGTCAATAAGATTCAAGTCGTGAAGTCTTAAACTATAGGGTCTGACTATCACGACTTTAAGTGTATATAAGATATGGATCTAAATTTAGACAGATAAGGCTTTTGAATTAAACTCTAACCCCAAGATTACAAAGGCATAGGTCATCAAAATATTAGATCATTGTTTCATATACATCTAAGATATAAGTTTGGTTAGTCACTAATTTAGTCTAACTTGTGACGTAGATCATGGATGGAGTTAGTGGACTGGGAAACTATATGCCATTAAGCAACAACAACCTCCTAAACAAAGTTATAAATCATCTCCTTACAACCCTAAGCCAGTTAGGAGATGTAGTCACCATGTTGATCGAGTCACAAAGGTGCTATGACAGGATTGAGATAGAGAACAACTGCTAAGACTAGAGTTGGCTAATGAAAAAGAGATGCATGGCAGGTTCAAGAGGAAGTATTTGGAATTGAAAATTGAGCATGAAAATCTCTAAGAAAGATTTCAGAACAACAAATTGGTCTATGAGTTCAGAACTGACTCCTTGAAGAGGACCTAAGAGGCTTTGACTCAACATGTTAACACCCTCCTCGCAAAGAATGAAGAGTTAAGGGAAAGGGTACACATGCTAGGGTCGGGATTGGATGTGAACTCAGAAAAGGACTCGAAAGATGATTTGGAGGAAGAACTAGAGATAGGGGGTCAGGCCTTAGGTGTATAATTAGGATCTAGGAAAGAGAGGGGGGGTAATGAATAAAGTGCTATTTGTCAATGATTGTGCATGGTTAATATGGGAGGAACCATGATGGTGTATATATTGTTGAATAAATATTAATGAATTACCCTTCCATTGAGTATTTGTTCATTTTTTTAACTATGTCTTATGCGTTATGCTATCCGGAGATATTTGACATTAAATATTCTTAAGCACTATAGGATCTGCAATGTAGGAAATGGATGGAAAACCACGATGCACCACTTAGAACCCTTAATACGCCACACCTATGGATAGCAACGATGAATACCCATTCCATTACCCACTATTTCAACCCCCTGTACTATTAATGATATGCCGTCTAATACCAATTATCAATAAGGGATACTTGAAGGATATTAATTATAAATGTTACTTTATTGATTAATAAATATTGATGTCTATTTTATTAATATTGTGGCAATATTTTCTTACATGTAAATCTTGAATGGCATAAAGTATTGCATATGTCCATGTAAATGTGTTAAGAGGCCTTATTTATAAAGGGTTAAGAAAATGGATATAAGGTTATTTTAGAACATAATCATTGAAACTAGTTTGCGAGACACAAGCACTTTAAAGGGCATTATAAAGTTAGTTTGACATCCACTCCTTGTATTTGTACAATGTGTGTCATACTGTTTAATATAAAATATTGAGAATACATGTTTGTAGATACATTACTAGAGAATCAACATTTGGACAATGACTCACGAAATGAAGCACACACATAGAGTTCACTCTATGCTATCAATGTCTTGCTTCATGATTATGTTAAGTGTGCATAAAACTTAGACTTGATTCGATATGATTTCTTGTGCATATAATGATCAACATATCATAAGGGCATTAGGGACCAATATCTTACTAGTATGGGACAGGGTCATGAGCCTAAAATGTCATTTCTTGAGTACATATGAAGGCACGTGTACATTTAATAAGTGATTTATCTCCTTGCAAGTGCACATGTCATTTGTTTTATGCAATTGATCTTCTATCAGGTAGAAATCTTGGGCCACAGTAGTGTGTGATTAAAAAGGAGTTTTTGATAGAAGCCCTAGTCTCATGAAGAAACGTTAATTGATCATATGACTAAATTTGTGAGTTTAACTAAATCCATGACTCTTGCTAGGTTGGAACAGAGCCTAGACAAAAGGTTTATACCGTATTGATATTCATGATTGGGAGCGTTTCTTGTGATCCATTTACTTCACTTTGGATGAGCCATGATATGGGCTATAAATTAGGTGTTACCCACATCCTTTAACCTATACTTATTGTCAACTAAGGATGAACCAAGAGAGTCACTCATATAAGAACAAAGCCATGGCTTAAAGACATTTCCAAATTGGTGAAAACAAGGCTTGGGAAGTCTTGTGGACAATGCTTGAGAGGTCTCATGGTGGAATTAATTTGATCATAATTGGATGGACTAAATGAATGGTTTATTTCTCATTATATTTGTTAGTGATGAGCTCATTAATTAGAAACATGTTGAACCTTTAATTTAATTAATTGAGATTAATTTTTAAAGAGACATGGCATAAAAGAATTATTTTGTACCGATTATATTTGTTAATAATGGTGATTATTAACTAGAAATATAATGGGATTTTTAGTTTAATTAATAAGATTAATTAAGTTGAAGGAAATAATTCTAATGGGGTTTTAATTATGGAAGGGCTAAAATTAATTTTTAAGGTCCATGTAAAAGTCTACATAGCCCATTCTACAAATTGTAGAGTCCTGGTATATATAAAATTTTGTTTAGGGAATAAATTACTTGAAAGAGTTTCAAAAGAGTAGCACTATTGATGTGAATAGTATCACTGCTACTATTCACCATGGATACTGTTCACTCACGCACTTTGAACATGTGAGAAAAATACTTACTAACCTCTCTCTCTTATATTTTCTCTCAACAAATTTTTTAAGCACAAGGAATTGTGGGATTTCATGGAGTCATGGAGATTCATTAGAGAAGCCTAGCCAACCCCTTATTTGTTTGAACAAATTAGAGGTTGAAACCTTATTATTACTTTAAATCATAAATACAAACTATAGGAATTAGATTCTAGATAGACATCCATGCAAGCGAGCTAAATTTTAATTTATATGATATATGCAAAGAAAAGCAGATCGAGTTGAAAATTTTTATTCTACTGCATTCTTTATTTATTTTAGTGATTAAACATGAAAAATTTTGCATCTAAAACTGATTAAACTTAACACATGCAACTGTAAACATAACCCCCATAGGGTTAAATTAGATTGAGACAGGAGGATTTGATAGCTATAGCTGTGGTCATGGCATAGGTTGTTGGAGCCCAACAACAAACTCCAGCTCTAACTTTAGCTCAAGCTAACAAAGGAACAAAGGCCCACTACAAGCCTCTCAAGAACGCCCATGTACCCACCTTTGATGGGTCACATGACATTCAGGTAGTTTAAAAGTGGCTCAATGAAATAGATGATAACTTTGAGTTGATGGAGGTTCTAGTAAAGGTATGGTCATGGGTGGTTGTCCCCTTTCTAGTGGGTGAGGTAGTGCTATAATGAAAAGGAGTTTCCTTTGCACTTCTAGAAGAAAGGCTGATAACATTGGGCTGGTTCCCAAAACTGTTCCTTAACCACTTCTTTTTGAATGCTATCAAGTTGTAAAAAATGGCTAAGTTCAACAATCTAGCTCAAAGGCCACATATAATCGTGGTGGAATATTTTGTTAAGTTCCACAACTTGAGAAAGTATTCACCCCCAATAATTGCGAATCTGATGATGAACATGCATAAATTCACTAAGGGTTTAAAAAGCTGGTTACATACCACACTTACCTTGTAGTAGGTTAGGATATTTGATGAACTACTAGGTGCTACCGTTCGAGCAGAGGCACACATAAATCAAAGGAAGGCCAATAACAATCTCAAATAGCCTAGGCTAGGCTCTAGTTCAGAAGGTAAATAGCTATGCCATCGAATAAGCACTCGATTAATGAAAGGCCTAATCGGTCTAGTAAAGGTAAAGCTCCATTCCAACCACCATTAGAATACAATTTATAACATCGTAGGCATAGTGGAGTTTAGCACATACTAACTAGCACTTACTTCAGAAGGTCACAGTGACGTAGATGACCTAAAAGGTGCTATCAGGCCTACTACTACTAACAACAATAGCAACAGCAGCAACAACAACTATAGGCCTAACTAGGAAAATCTAACCCTAAAGGGGAATGCTAGAGTGTTCGCCATAACTAATGTAGTCGTAGGCAACATCACCGTCAACTGTTACAAAAGGGTCTGGGCTTATTTGGCATGCGTAATTGACCTAAGTGAACAAGAGTTGAGGCTAGAAGATATTCTAATGTTCAAGAATTCCCAGACGTGATCCTAGAAGACCTACTTAGATCATCCCTAGATAGGAAAATTGAATTCTAGATCAACCTGGTGTGGGTGTCACGCCTTTTTGAAAGGCACTAAAAAAGATGGCCACAAAAAATTGAAGGATTTGAAAATACAACTGCAAGAGCTGTTATATAAGAAGCAATTATATCCAACCATATCGCCCTAGAGAGCTCTTATTGCTAGTGATTGCGCTTGAACGCCAATAGAAAATTAAGGATATTAGAAGGGCATTTGGTCGTATACATACTTTTCACATTAATTAATAAAATATTGATTTTACATTAGTATTATGGCAAATTTTTTTACATGTAAATCTTAATTAGCATAAAATATTGCATGTGCCTATGTACTTGAATTAAAAAGCCTTATTCATAAAAAGTTATGAATATGGATATAAGGCTTTCTTGGTTCTCAATTACTAAAACCTATCCACTAGTTATAGACATCCTAAAGGGCATTAGAGAGTTGGTAGGACTTGTATACGTTGTATTTATCCAGTGAATGCCATATTATTCGGTATAAGATATTAAGAATACTTGTGTGTGGATACGCCATTGGGGAATGGGGTATTCGAATAATGACTCATAGAATGAAGTAGATGTATATAGTTCACACTTAGCTATCAACATCTTACTTTGTAATCATGTTAAGTACACGTGGACCTTAGCCCTAAGATGACATAGGTTGTCTTGTGTACATTACGGTCAACATGTCATTATGGCATTAAGAGCCAATATCTATCTTAAACTAGGATAGGGTCATGAGCTTAACCTACCGTTACCCAATTGTGTATAGATACATCTGTGCATATAATAAGAGATTTGTCTCCTTGAAAGTGAGTAAAGAGTTTGTCCTATGCAATTGGTGTTCTATAAGATAGAAGCCCTTAGCCAAGGCAATGTGTGATCAGAAAGAAATTTCTGATAGGAACATTTGTCTCATAAAGAAACACTAATTGGTCAAAGGACAAAGTTTATGAGTTTGACTAAATCTATAACTCTCATTTGATTGAGACAAAATAAAATAAAAGGTCTATACAACATAGTAGTTATGATCAAAAAGTTCGTTGTGATCTAAATTACTTTATCTTAATTAGGCTATGATATGAATTGTAGGTTAAATGTTACCTATGTTCTTTGAGCTATGCTTAATAATGAATGTAGCGAGTCACAAACATAAGATTAAGATGTGTTATGAGTGTTAAATTGGTGGGTTGCAGAATTTATTTAGTTGCAATTGGATTGGACTAATGGTGCTTGTTGATGATGAGATCATTAATTAGAAGCACGATTGGAATTTAATTTGATTAATGAGATTAATTAAATTAAATTAGTTAGACGCACATGGGCTTTAATTATTAATGAAATTAATAAGTAAAAGACATGTGGGCTAATTTATTAATGAGATTAATAAATAAGAGTCTATAGGCTATTTAATTAAAAAGGATTCATGTAGAAAGGGCCTTGAAGCCCATAAAACAAATTCTAGTGTCTTTATTATTTATATAAGTCTTGAAGGGTTCAAGACACATAAGAAAGTTAGAAAATTTGTGCACCCACCAAGCAAGAGAGATAGAGAGCAACCTTAGCTACCCTTTTCCATCTCTCTTTTGTCATAAAATCCTTATAGCCGAAAGGTGTCTGAGTTAGAGCTTCGAAAAATGAGTTTTGCACAGTGTAGAAGCTCACAAGCATCCTGATCATGTGGAAAATCTAGGGGTTGAGGTTTGAAGACCATAACTCCAAGGATCATGCATGAAAGGTCAAAGACATTTTAAAGGTGCGGTTTTTATACTTTTGCTTGTTAGATTTATATCTTGTGTGTTTTTCAACATAAATGGATGGGGTTTGCTTCCTTATGTTCCGCTACATGTATATCATTATTTTATGTAATAAAGTATTGATTTTTGTGGCCATATCCCAATGATATCCAACATCTGTACTATTCATAAAGAAGAACGATGGGAGTGCCGTGTATAGACTACAAAGAGCTTAACAAGATTATTACCAAGAACAAGTATTCCTTGCTGAGAATAGATGATCTCTTTGATCGCCTTGAGGGGGCCACGGTATTCTCCAAAATTGACTTGAGGTTAGGGTATTACCAACTAAAGATCTAAGTTGAGGACCTGCCTAAGATGTCGTTAAAAAAGCACTACTAGCACTACAAGTTCTTGGTACAACATTTGTGAGATTTCATGGGATTCAAAGAAGTATAGCATTAAACAGGGACCCTCGATTTGTGTCACAATTTTAGGGAAGTTTCCAAAAGGCCTTGGAGACAAGAGTTGACTTAAGTATGGTCTATCATTCCTAAACTAATGGATAGTCAAAATGGACAATCCAGATATGCTGAGGGTCTGTGTGCTAAATTTCATTGGAACTTAGAGTGAGTATTTACCACTAATTAAATTTTCCTACAACAATAGCCATCATACTAACATAACGATGGCACCCTATGAGGCTTTGTATGGAAAATAGTGTCGCTCGCCTATTTGTTCTGATGAAGTGGGAGAGAAAATGGTGACATTACTTGAGTTAGTCCAGATGATTGTTGAAAAGGTGGTAGTGATCTAAAGGAGACTTAAAAAGGCTCAGGACTAACAAAAAAGTTGCACAAATTTAAAAAGGAGGCCTTTGCAATTCCAGCTAAGAGAGAAGGTGTATCCTAAGATATTCCTAATGCACAGAATAATGTGGTTTGAAAAAGTATGGAAGTTGAGTCCACGCTTTGTGGAACCCTTTGACATACTTGGGAAAGTGGCAGCGATTCATATTTTGTCTCCAAAATTGTCTAGAGCACATAATATTTTCCATGTGTCACAACTCAAGATGTATGTAAAGGATCTAAGCCTTGTGTCAAACACTAAGCCGCTGATCATAAAGAAGAATTTAAGTTATGAGGAGTTAGCAATGAGAATAGTGGACTAAACAAAACAAGTGTTGTGAAACAAGATCATTCCGTATGTGAAGGTTCAGTGACTAAATCATATTGAACATGAGGCCATGTGGGAACTAGAAGAGGATATGAGAAGTCAATACCCCAACTATGCTCTAAGTAAAGTATTAAGTTTCAAGGACGAAGGCTTTTGTAAGGGTAAGGGAGTAATATCCAATGAATCATGTAAATAATTATCAACAATAATAAGCTTTATTTCATTACAATGAAATTTAATGGATTCACCACACTTCAAGGCTAATTTTAGGTGAGGCTGATGGGTATACATTAAGAGGGATTGCACAGTAAATGGGCTAGTAAATGGCTTAATAAAAATAAGTGAGGAAATTGGGGTGAATAGGAGCTAAAAGAATAATTTTGGCTAGTTAAAGATTGTCATTATGGAGGAGAAATTCTACTGCAAAATCATGGGTGAATTAAAAGTTAATGGGTGTTGATTTTATAGATCACATATCCCCATAATCATCCTATTAATAAAAATTTATAAGGACTGAACAAAAGGTTATGGTAAGAACGTAAACTCTACACCTCTAAAACAGTCTGCAATCAGCTAATTAGTGAGAAAGAATAAGAAGAAACTCTCAATAGCAACACAAACACCCAAGTAACCACCAATTGAATCCCTACTCTCAATTTAGATCATGTAGAAAGCTAGGAATATGAATCTTAGGAACACTTTCATTGAATTAACCACCACTTGTATGTGGTTCTCAAAAACATGTTTTCTTCTTTGTGCATATTTTGGATACACTTGCATGCACACACATATATATATATATATATATCACCATAAATCCCACAATCTATGCACATATGTAGATTTTTCCATGTGCACATGATAATTTTCATAAATATCCATGTAGGAATTAAAACATATGTGTATGCATGAGAAATGGTATGAATTTTTCACATTTTCAATCATACGATAACTGAGTTATTTGGTGATTTAAGGAACCTCCTTAGATAAACAAATAATCATTACAAGGATGAATTCATGCACAAAATGACTTTAAACATGTTTTTAGACTAAGAAATCACCTAGAACATGGAAAAATTTAGAAAATTTAGGTAGTTATGGTTCCACCACACTATCTCATTGTCGTGATACATCTCCTTGAGATCGTAAGCTCAACTATAAGCACTTCCAATGTGTACTACAATTGGTTTAGGGGTCATGAAACCTTACCTCACAATTGCTAGCTTCAATCGCGGACACTACCAATACATGTTGTGGTTGATCTTGCAACCGCAAAACACTCTCTTGTGGTCTCAACACCCATTTCTATGACCGCGAACCCTAACCATGGGAATTTTTAGAATGCACTATGGTCCTCCTCAAGGATGCAAACTCCTCTATGGCTGTGAATGGCTTCCTCATGGTCGCGAGGCCTAAATTTTGAGCAAAAACTTGTTCAAGTGTAGATAATGTCCAAATTCACTTAATTATCACCAAAACTACACAAACACTCATATTGTAATCTATTTAGATATAGGAACCATCAACTACATAATTAAAGATAGAAAAACTCTTTAAATAGGTGAAATTCAATCTGAAATAAATGTGAATTAGTATAGAACTAAGTACGTAAGAATTATCTCAAGATTTAAAGACTTAATTTACATTCAAGAAAAGTATAGAAAATAAATTTTTATTAAATTGGGATTAAATTTGAAATTATTTTGATTGAATAATAATTCAGGAAATCGAAACTAGTGAACCACAAAGTCAAGCCAATTGACACCAAGTAAATGGGTTACCTTATTCAATTGCTTTGTGAAAGTTTATGTTTTAAGTAGTAGACCATATTTGCACTAGGGTTTTCTTAAGAAAAATTATCTATTAGTTACAAAACTTATTGTTTTCAAATGAGGCATGATATGTGTCTACCTGAATTGCTTTCACTGTGAATATTTTTGGGCTTGAACAAGTATGCCTAATTGTTTTAAATTGAACCTCAAGTTGAATGATTTTATATATGAAATTTTAACACTAAGATGCTCATTGGAATGAACACTACTGAAAAGGACTAATTCTAACTTTACTAATTAAGGTAGAAGTATTGAGCCCTCCAACTGAAATAAAATTGACCTTCTCAATTAGGATTAAAGATTAAAATAGTCAATAAGCTACATGTGACCTTCTCAATTTGGGGGGGGGGGGGGTGTTAAAAATTGAGCCTACGTGACCCTTTTAGTCGATGGTTAAACATTGAGTACAAGACCCTGTCAACTAGAGTTAAAGATTGAGACAACTAATAAAACTGCATTTGGCCCTCATTATTCAAGGTTATGACTAAGACCTTGATCGATGGAATGGTACAGAAAACATATGAAACCATGAGTAGACTAACAAGATGTGAAATGAAACTGAATTGATACTTGCATTGGCATTCCATCATTGTTTCGAAATGTATTTCAAGCTATTTTGGAATATGCAATATTTTACTTTGGTCACATCCTAAGAAGACAGATAAACCTCTTATTGGGTGATTAATTACTTAAAAGAGTAAAATCCTTTTTGCAAATGACGACACTGGAGTCAATTACACTTGTGATTGGTGAAACTTCGAAACACCTTGATTTTGATTATTTTATTAGGGACATAATGATGTAAAATAATGAACTTTAGCTATGATAATGTAATTTATACTTTTTTAGAAACAATTATCTCGTAACTGGAGATTTTCAGTTGTAATGCTAAAACTTTTATGGTTTAAACACTTTGATGATCTAGAATTTGGTATCCTTTGAGGTAATAATCTTGAGAGTACTACCATATTGTGTTTCCTGTTTAGGGGCCGTAATAGCAACTATAGGGATGACTCACCAGTAATATAAAGTCCAATAGAATCAACCACAATTTCAAGGCTCTATCTGGCCTTTCTCACAAAAGCTTGGCAATTTGAGTTTAGCTTCCAACCCACTTAATAAAATCTTGCTTTTCACACCATAGAATGGGCATTCTTCAGTTTAACTTCCAACACATGCGACAAATCAGAACACTCTTTCTCCTTACACAACTGTGCAAAATGTTAGTAATAAACCTATTTTTGAAAAATCTTCTTCCCTTCCTTTGAGCTTCTAGCTCAAAGGTAAGCAATCGCCTTTAATAATAATAATAATAATCTCGTCCCAAGCAAATTGATTACCTGAAAGACCTGCCTCTTTGGCAGCACAAGCTCCAGCCAAGATGGATTCACAGATAAAAGGTAAAAGAATAATAATAATAAGGGAGCTTCCCAATGCAATCCCTTGTGGAGATTTTGCCAATAATTCTAATGCCTACGCCTCCCGGTTCCCTGAATATGTAAGATAATTTTTTCAATACAGCCTTCTTTCGTAGCATATATCTTTGTTATTGATTATTAAAATGTCTATTTTCTTAACTAGAAACAAAAATTCAAAAAGTAATGCTTTTTTTTTCTTTAAATTCACTACTTGTAAAATATGAGAAATATTAAAATTAAATATTTTATTTGAAAAATATCAAAGGGGATCTATTTTATCAAAATACTAAAAGATTTATTCTTGTACATTTTTACCACTACATGAATTTCTAGTATCACCTTCAGGCTGATTGACATAAGTATCAAAAACATTCAAAGAACTAAAACCACTAAAGCTAGCCAGTACCAACAAGGCCACAATCAACATTAACACCAACACTAGTGTTATTAGTGTAAGCAAATAAATTTTTTGTCCAATTAAATTTTACCACGTGGCATTTGCTAGTATTAAATATCAACTAAAATAAAAAGTATTATTCATATTTTAGGAATTTAATTAAATATAAATCCTTGAATTAAATAATAAATAAATTGGTATTTTTAAACAAAATAGGACCAACTAATCGAAAGATGAGATGTGCCAAAGTAAGCCAATCAAATTGTGCCACGTGTTAGAGCATTCTTATTTGGTAAGTCACAATGTATGCCTTTACAAAATATAGAAAGGAGGAAATTGTGACGATCAATGCTGTAAATTAAGACATGACGACCAATTAGACATCACTACACCATCCACCAAACATTGCAGCCAAGCCTCACAAGCTACTATAAATAGAGTGACATCCCTAGCTTCAAAACACATAACAACACCAAGAAAAAGGAGTCTTGTAGGAAATTTAAACTCTCTCCACAAGTTTAAAGGCATTCTTGCAATATTTAAGACATTCTTAAGGAGATTCAACATATTTTTGGCATTTGATTTACATTTAGGGTATTAAACCATTAGATTAATGTTATTTGAAACTCTAATCAACATTAATGAAGATTAAAGCTCAAAAGCTTCTTCAACAAGTTCATTAAATTTTAATATTTAACTCAGAATTGTGGTCTTAAATTAAGAAATTAACTTTTTTGGGAAGCCCAACGAACTTCAAAGAAGATCAAATTCATAAACGCTTTAACAAATTGCAAGAACATTCGAGTCTTTCCAAGTTGAAAGAAGATTCAAAAGATCAAGTTAGAAAATATAACCCACAAAAATTCATTTGATTCATATTGTATTTGTAGTCATACATATTTCTTGTTTATAGAAATTCAATTGCAAGAATTTTGCCTACAAGTTTTCTAGCGCACCCATTAGAATGATCTTTAATTATCATCTCTTCTTTCATCAAGTTCAAAAATTGCAAATGACTGGAGGAAAAGCTAAGTCATCCAAAGTTACTGCTTTAAGTTCCTTAGCGACTACTCCTAGAAGAGTTGGTGTTGTCACATGGGGTCTGGCAAAATAGCTGACTTACTTTAAGTTGACCCCCATTCGTAAAGTTGTTGATAACCCACTCTGCATAGGCTAAGGAAATGGGGAAAACAAGAATAGTATGCTGTCTAGTAGTCCTCTCTTCACTGCCCCATCTAGCTCCAATGCTGCTTTGGTTATGATGACAGATGCCTTGAGTTTGGAGGACCAAATTACTATATTAACTAGGGTTATTAAGGATTTTACCAAACATGTGTAAGACTCCTAACTCTCAAAGTTAACAAAATAGGTTAATAATGCTTAGGCTAGTCATGTGGAACAAAAACCTCAAGAAGTCTATGATGAGGCTGAAATATCAATAAGGCAGTAATCAAACAAAGGCAAGAAGCCCACTGTAGAGGATTTGTGAGTCTCTTCTGATGATTTCATCGCCATTGACCAACTCTAGGATTTCATCGAGGGAACCATCAGAAGTAAGATTGAAGGGACCACCAAATCGTCTATCACTTATGCTACACCTTATACAACTAGAATTGATAATTTAAAGATTCTATCAATCTCTAAAGTTCTAGCAATTTGGGGGGATGGGGAATCCAAATCAATACATAATATATTTCATTAATACTTGCAATAACACTAGAACTTATGGCAACCTTCTTGTTAAGTAATTTGTCCAAACACTAAGAGGGAATGCCTTTGGCTAGTACAGTACATTGACTTAGAGCTTGGGTCTATTGATAGTTGGGAGCAATTGGAGCAAGAATTTTTCAACTATTTCTATAGGACTAAGCAACAATTAACATGATTGAACTCACTAAAACTCGTTAATGGAAGGATGAGCCTGCTATTGAATACATTAATTATTGGAGAAATAAAAGCTTGAATTGTAAAGATAGGCTTTCAAAGGCTTTGGGCAATGCACTTTAGGTTGAAATACATCTTACAAGGGATCCCATCTAAGACTTTTGAAGAGTTAGCTATCTAGGCCTATGATATGGAGTTGAGCATGGCAGTAAGTGGAATTTACAGCCCACCTATGCAAAATTTCCAAAAGTCCTAGGAAAAGTAGAAAGGGGGGAAACCTTTCACTAGCAAACCTATCGCCAAGAAACTAAAAAAAGAGTTAATGGTAGTTAAAGAAAAGCTCGTCAAATTGCAAGCAAGGGAAAAGCCCACTAAAAGAAAGAGGCTTCTTCACATAGCCCAAAAAGATCAACCTTGAAGGAGATGCAGGCCAAAACATATTCTTTGTTTTGACTTGGATGTCATCTTTGACGACTAACTCAAAGCAAATCTCATCAAGTTGCTTGAGATGAAGCGAGCCACTAAGGCTGGAAAGGTCATCGACCCTAAGTATTATGAATACCACTGCTTAGTTGGGCATCTAATCTATGATTGCTTCATTTTCAAGGATAAAATCATAAAACTAGCCCAACAAAGGAAGATTACACTTGAGGATGATATCATAAATGCTAATCCTATTGCCCTCAATAAGCAAGTTAAAGGAGACAATCAAATAACAAGTTTTGCTAATGAAGTTAGCGGCTTCTAGAAAAAATGCAACACATTCATTGAGGATTGCATACCTACAATCACTTTTACAAATGCAGACTTAATGTTAGGCTCCTAGCCACATAATAAGCCCTTGATTGTTTTTAGTTATATCTATGAACAAAGGGTCAATAGAATCTTGGGTGATAGAGGTTTTATAGTGAACATTCTACCTCTTTGTGTACTAAAGAAATTGAAAATCCCTATGGATGAACTTTGAAATAGTAGGTTGATGATCCGGGGATTTAACCAAGGAGAGTCAGAGAGCTTTAAGCACTATCAGGATAATGGCTACATGAAAATGGAGTAGTTCCCTCAACATGGCATCAGTGCTTTAAGTACATTACCCATGACATGGTAAAGAGAGTGCTTGAAGACAGCAAACCCTTTACTAAGGTTGAGTCACACTCTGCATTTGCTAATTATTATTTGAATGGAGTAGGAGCCTCACAAGGAACCCCTTCTCGAATAAAGGTACAGGTGGTAGAGGATTAGCTTAAAGATAGCAAGCTGAGTGACCTATCTTTCTCCAAAGGTGGCTTAGGAAAAAATTCCATGGAGAGTAATGCCTTCAAGGATTTGGTGTTCCCCTTACTAGTTGAATCAAAGGAACCCACATTCTCAACCACCTAAGGAAAAAAGAGGAGCAGGCTAAGGTGCGTATGTTAAGAACATCTAAATGTTTTAGTCTTAAGGCATACAGACTTCTCACTAAAGTGGGATATAACTTGCAAGAGTTTGTAATTGCCATTGGGAAAGCTACCTCAGCTTTCTATGAGTAAAAATCCATGAGCCGATCTTTGATTCCCAAAGTAAGGTTCACTTTGCATTGCCATTAATAAGACAACAATAAATCACATTACTGAGGAGAATCATTTCTCAACAAATCAAAAAAAGCTAGCACGAGTGTCTATCTTTGATAAACTTAGCCCATCTACAAGCTAGGGGCTTGGCCTAAGCTAGAAAAGGACTTTCAAAGATGTAAGCTCCAAACTAGACAAGAAAATGAACTAAGAAGGCCAAAATTAGATCCCATCAAGGATGAAGAACCATACAAACTTAATCATCACGTGTGATAAAGTGTTGAAAGCAAATATGTAAACCATCATCCACACACATGTTAATGATAAAGATGATGATAGAAAAAGTGTTGGGTCATCTTATCACATCATCTTGAGTAAAGAAGAGCTAATAAAGGAGGATGTTGAATTTACCCCTCCTGAACTTGAAGAAGGAGTTAAGGCTATTATGGATAAGCTAAAAGAAGTTAAACTGGGAGATGAAAATAATCTATGACCAACCTATGTTAGTATTTTGCTAACTAATGAAGAAGTTCAAGCATATGTTGACTTTTTGAGAGAATTCAAAGATGTATTTGCTTAGACATATAAAGAAATGTCTAGGTTGGACCTAAAGGTAGCAATACATCACTTGGCAGTGGGAAAAGGAGTTCGATCAGTCAAGTAGGCACAATGCTGATTCAGACCTGAACTGCTCCCCTTAATCGAGGTCAAGTCAACAAAACTCATTGAGGTTAGCTTCATTCAGGAGGTAAAATATCTCTCTTAGATTTTCAGCATAGTCCTACTGACAAAGAAGAACAAGCAAATTCAAGTCTGTTTTGACTTTAGAGACTTTAATGAGGAATACCCCAAAGATAACTTTCTATTGTCAATAACAAGGTTGATAACTGATACTACTGAGCATGAAGCACTTTCATTTATGGATAGGCCTTTAAGATACAATCAAATACCTATGGAACTAGACGATTAGGAGTTGATCATCTTTCATACTCCCAAAGGCATATATTATTATAATGTAATGCCTTTTGACTTAAAAAATGTTGGAGCAACATATCAAAAGGCTATGCAGAAAATTTTTGATGACATGCTTCATAAAATCGTCAAGTGCCATGTAGATAACTTAGTGGTCAAATTGAGAAATAAAGAACAGCACGTAGATGATTTGAGGAATCTCTTTGAATGTTTATAAAGGTACCAACTAAAAATAAATCCATTGAAGTTTGCATTTGAGTCACATCTAGAAAGCTTTTAGGATTCATTACTTGCCACAAAGGAATAGAGATTGTTCAGGTGAAGATTGATGTAATCTTGAAAATGCTTGAGTCTTGAAATACTCATGAACTCAAGAGTCTTCAAAGAAAGTTGGTATATATCAGAGAATTCATGTTAAACTTAGCTAGACAGTGCCACTTGTTCAGCAAGCTCATGAAGAAAGGTGTCCCTTTTATGTGGGATGAATAATGTAAAAACGCACTTAAAAAGTATAAAGTCATATTTAATGAAGCCTCTAATGTTGGTCCCACTAGTGCCTAGATGCCTATTGACTTTATACATCACCGGGCAAGAAAGCTTGTGGGAGCTTTATTAGCACAAGAAAATAAAAATAAGAAGGAAAATGTATCATCTAAGTAAGTTGATGACACCCAATGATTGAAATAATCACTAATTGAGAAGATGTGCTCTTCACTTTTTTTTTCATTTAAAAATTGAAGTATTATTTTCAAGCACACACAGTTTGCCTGGTGTCAAAAACAAACCCACTAAAGTATGTTATAACAAGGCTAATTCATTCTTACAGCCTTTCAAAATTGTATCTCCAATTGCTATAGTTTGAGATTATTTATATCCCTTAAAAGGCTATAAAGGGAAAAGCTTTGGCAGATTTCTTGGTTGATCATCCAATAGCCACTGAATGGGATCTATTAGATCCTCTCAAATGAGTATGTCCTTCTAATCAAAATTATTCCACCATAGAAAATGTACATTGATGGAGCCATCTATAAAAGTAGGGCTAGTGAAGGAGTGGCGTTTGTTACATAAGATGTAGAAGTTTTACCGCACTCCTGGACTCTAACTCAAAACTGCACCAACAATGTCATAGAATATTAAGCTTTGATCCTTGGGCTAATGACAGTCGGCCTTAAGCAATGGTACCTCAAGGTTTATGGTGACTCAACATTAGTGATCAAACAATTGCTTAGGGCTTGTGAAGTCAAGAAGCCTGAGTTGCTCCCATATTTAAATTATGCTAAAAGGCACATGGGATGGCTTTGAGATGTGTCAATCGAGTATATACCAAGAAAAGACAATCAACAAGTTGATGCCTTGGCTAAGCTTACCTCTGCATTGCCCATGCTCAAAAAAGAGTCTCACATGTTTGTCAGAGTTGGATGGTTCCCCTAATCTTTGAAGATGAAGAGCCCTAAGAGGAGGAAAGCAACACCGATGAGGTATTTGTAATAGAAGAGCAAAACTGATGTCAACCTTCTACCTAGTCAATGTTTGATGACATGTAACTCACTTCCTCTATTTCAGGGACACTTTATAGGCAATAATTTGATGGAGTTCTCTGGCATTGCTTAAATAGCAATGAAGCAACCCAAGTTATGGAAGAAGCTCATTCTAAAGTTTGCGGTGCTCATTAATTTGGGTCGAAGCTCCACTTTCACATAAAGTAAGGATGGGGTATTACTGACCAACTATGGTCAAAGATTGCATGGAGTTCACCTAAAAATGCCAAGCATGTTAGTTCCATGCAACTTTCATCCTTCAGCTACCTAGGCCAATGTACCCTACCATCGTATTATAGCCTTTAATGTTTGGAGCATGGATGTGGTAGGACTAATGATAAAATCCTCTACCAGAGATCTTTACATCATGCTTAATACTGATTACTTCTCATGGGCCAAGGTAATTCTCCTTAAAGAGGTGAAGAAGGAGAATGTTGTTGATTTCATTCGTGTCAACATCATTTACTACTATGAGATCCCTTGATACATAATCACTGATAATGAGAAGCTATTCTCTAATAACTTGATTGACAAATTGTCCCAAAAGTTTAGCTTTAAAGAAAAGAAATCTTCAATGTATTATTCTCCAACAAATGGTCTTATTGAAGCTTTCAGTAAGACACTATACATGTTATTAAAAAAGGTAGTCTCTAAAGCCTATAGAGACTAGCATGAAAGGATTAGAGAAGCTTTGTGGGCATACCGAACTACCAACAGAACTCCTACACAAGCAACTCCATATGCTTTAGTGTACAATGTCAAGGCTATTGTACCGTTTGAGCATCAAATCCCACCCTTAAGAATAGCTATACAAAATTATTACCACGGGAAGATAATGCCTGACTATAAGTCCAAGAGCTAGAGGCACTTGTGGAAAAGGACAAGAAGCACAACAAAATTTTGCATGCTATCAAGTTCACTTGTCAAAGGCCTTCAATAAAAAGGTACACTCTCGATCCTTTCTAGTTAGTGACTTGGTGTTTGTTATAAGAAGGCTTATCATCACCATACATTGCACTAGAGTAAGTTTACACTGAAATGGGATGGATTATATGGTCAAGGAAGTATACACCAACAGTGTAAACAAGTTGGTTGCTGAAGATGGGCTATGGATTGGAGCCATCAATGGGAAATTTCTATAAAGATATTATCCCTAAAAAAAGGGAAAAGAAAATAAAAGAATAAATAAATCCAAAGTTAAATGCTCCTCAACACGAGCTTAAACTATAAGTCACTCCTAACCCACAAAATTTAAATTGTAAACAGCTAAATCCTTTGAAAATGCAAATTATTATGAACCGTATTATGATTTAATCCTTTTATGGGGTATGTAGGCAGCTTGAAAATTTTTCAAGTTTAGTCATAAAATAGTAAAAATATTCACTTCTAATAAGTTGCTAGAAATGAAAGAGCGTCTCATTAAAAGCAAATGTAGGAAAGAACGTTTTATTCACAAAATAGATGATTATAGTGTTTCAAACACAAACAAAAGGAAACCAAAAGGAATCTAATCAAAAGGCTCCAAGTGCCTTAACTCCTCCTTGGTCACCTCAACTAATACCTTCGAGGACTTTAAGGTTTCAACCATCTTACCATCTAGCAAATGAGTATTGATTATGGCATCGACTTCTTCCTATATCTCCTTAACTTCAACTAAGACATTCTAATGAGACTGGGTTGGTAAATCGAATGATTTGGATAGTTTCTTCTACTTCTCCTTTAAGGTAGCTAGCTGTTCGTTTACACTCTTTAACTCTGTCTTCATCTGCTGAATATGCTTAGCCTCCTTACTTTTCTTAAGTTAAACTTCTTGTAAGCGATCTTTTGCCTCTTTAAGCTACTGAGTAAGAACCTACTTAGTTGGCTTTTAAATGCTTTAGACCTCACATCATCATAGGTTTTGGTTATGGCAAATAATGCTTCCAATTAGTCCTTCAAGTGGGAGATGTCGAATTGGCTAAAACTCTTCAAGGAATGAAGTAACAGTGAAACACTATCTTTAAGGGTGAAATGGACTCAACTGGGGTCTTTTCTATCCTCTCACAGAGTCTAGCCTACATATTTTAAAGATATTCCTTTAGATAGCGATGGAGAAATTTGTAAACTTGAAAGACAGAATTGTCTTTGAGAGGTGGTGCCTTTTTGGCTACTTCAGGAGTTAAGGTATCCTTGTTGCTAACGAAAGCTAGGGGTGGAATGGATTCATAGGCCAACCCTTGTAAACCTTCGCTATCATCACTCTCAAACACAAGCTTTACCAACTGAAAGAGGGAAAGAAAAGAACTTTACAAGAGCTTTAGAATAAAGAAAATGTTGAGGGTTAAAGTAATGGAGTACCTCTTTAGCATAGTCCACTTGGAGTACCCAAGGCTTAAGCCTTTATCTTTTGAATATGAGGAACCAGAATATTTTTGATCCTCTTCCAATGATGGTATATATTATTGCTACTGCTATCCTCCAAAATGTGAATGGTGTTCTTCCTTTTAGACACACCAAGTGGATCAACTATAGTAATAAGCACAAGAAGTGAATTGTGGATGTTATTGGTTGATGGGCCAACCCTTTCGCCTCCATATGAGGCTTCACCATGTGATGAGTTAAGGAGATGAGCAACATTCTCCTTTAAGAAACCGATGAGTAAGGGACCACCACTTCTTATAGGCTATTTAGAAAAATCTCCTTGCATTGGTTAGGTTTTGGGGAAGTGTGCTTTAACTATAGGCTGAGATAAAATGCATAAGTGCCATTATCAAAAGACATCCTCCAAAGAATACCACTTGATATCATTGGCAAGCGACCTAGGCACCTCCTAAAAATAGCTAAATTAGCAACTAAATCAATGAAGACTATATGGTTCAACATCAAAATGGCCACCTTTACAAGTCCAACAAGTTTGCTCACCTTTATGTATGCGCTTTCAAACCTCATTTAAATTATAGCACTTAGCGCATCCCTCACTAGAATATACCATTATTTTAGGACCTGAAACACCCTTAAAAATATGGCAATGAGTCCTTAAAATAGTGGACTGCAAATGCTAATAGGCTCACAAGATGGACGGCAAGAATTAGCAATTCTGTTGAGGCCTTGACAGATAGATACCAAAACTAAGACTACAAGACTCACATTTTACTTAGTAGCCATAATACCAGTCATTTTAAATGTACCAGGCTGTATGAACTTGACTTTTTCAATAGGGAGAATAAAGGTACAAAGTCAACATAATAAAAATATTTCTAGATACATCTTCTCCCTAGCATGTCTATTGATGTTTAGGCTTGCAAATAAGACCTCCTTTGACGCAGACCTTGGTTCATGTGATTTAATATCTTCAAATGGGTTGGAATTGCATTTGGGACAAATCGTCCACCTTTCCTTACGAGTAGTAGGGTCAGGATATTTCATGGCCTTCTTGCACTAGAACTTCACCCATTAGGCAATTGACACTTCTGAGATTAGCCCATGAGAACCCTACCTCATAGCTTACGAAAACCATGGAATAAGTAGCATGAAAGAGGGAAAAATTTAGCGCCTTCCTAGTCAACACCAGTAAGCTCTTAGGCACTTAAGATAATCTTGTCATATAATTTCCCCTTGATAGGAAGTATTGCCATCATGTGCAAGTCAGAGAGAGAAATCGATATTTCTCTAAGTGAAGTCAATAGTGTGTTTGTGAAGGGCACTAGACCTTATAGAATGCTTTTATAATGCCCACATTCTAATCGTAGGTGAAGAGTGAGGAATATGCAGTATCAAATATTATGGTAGCATCAAAACTTAGGCTTATACCTATTGATGATATCTTCAATCCACTCCCAATATTTTAAAATGTACTAAAATTCGCCAATCAAGTTGAGGTAACTCCTTTATTTAGCCTCTCTATTAATAATACGACGACTAAGTGTGGGTAATCGAAAACCTTATTGGAGGGTTAGTGATGGCTTGACTGCAATATCCACGCTTTAAAAGATTTGTTAAGGAAAATAGGTTGACCATTTGTTAATGCGGTGACGGATAGTCAACTTGGGCCAAAGACTTGTGAGGCAATCCTGCAAAAAGACATGCATAGACAAAGAGGTGTCTCGCTCCATACAGTGGCTCTTACCATTTAGGAGTATCAAATACTCTTTGCCAAATGATAAAGTGTGCTTTTAAGTATGCTAGAACTGCCTCACAAAAAAAAAATTAGTAGTAGATTCACTTGAGTTTAAAAAAAAAGGTTTAAATTATACATAAAGTAAAATATATGAGACATAGAATTTGGTCCAAATCTACAGGCCTAACTTTATGAGTCTAAGACCCAAGTCAAAACATCTAAGGTCCAAGTTTATGAGCCAAAAACTTAAGTAGTTCAAAGTTCAAGTTCAAGGGTTTAAGATTTAAGTCCATGTGTCCAAGACCTAAGTTTAAAGGTCCAAAATTTAAATCCAAAAGTTTAAAATTCAAGTTGATGAGTTCAAAATCTAAATCTAATAATCCAATGCTTAAATCTAGGAGTCTAAAGCTCAAATCCGAATATTCATGCTCAAGTCCATGAAGGCCTGAAGCAAGTGCCCAAGTTTTTATTGTTTGGCAAACCAGCAATCAAACGTAGCCTTCATTTCTTTTTCTTTTATTTTGGCCGAACACGCCTTAAATGTTTTCTCCCAACCAAAGACACGTCTCCTCCCTCAATTCCTCAGCTCACCCGTCGACCATCGCCTCTCCACTCTCAATCCCCCGTCTCTCTCTGCCCAAATCACCGCCACCGCTGCGCCCTCAATCGGGGCCGCCCTGGTCGACGGAGGCTTCCCTCTCCCCGTATCTCAAACCACTGCCTGCGGGAGAGCCGTCGTCTCCCTCGCGCCAACAGGGGTCTCAAGCGGCAGCGGTTCAACCAAGGCCCGCCGCGCCGCTTTGCGACATCCGGCCTCAGGGTCGACGACGCGGACAAGAAGAAGAAATCGGTGACGCAGACACTTGCGGTAGATTTCAGCAATGAACCAAAACGTTGAGGAAGAGATAGATCGGGTGCGTATCCTCACGTGGCAGAAGAAACCTAGGACTTGCAGCGAGGATTCGTGCGCCTACGACTTTAGGTAAGGGAAATTGATGAACGTTTGATGACTGGCGAGTTCCAATGCACTTATTTATGGGTGAATGAGAAGTGTTCAATGGGGAAACTCTCTGACAATTTGTTAGATAATGGCTGTGATTGAGGAAGAAAAAGGATACATTGATTTTTTTAGTTAGATGAATTTGTCGGAATTTGCTCAATTTGCGTAGAAGCAAATCGGCCTTTAACGGCATCCTTCAAATTTTCAGCCGTGGAGTAAGCATTTGGCCGATTGATAAAAGGCAAAACTCGAAGGAGAAATTTTCAGCCTGATTGAGTAGGGGGCGCTTTGTTGGAAGAAGGTAGTCATCGTTTCAGTCTTGAAACAGCAGTTGAATTCTCAGTGGAGCAGTCAAAGTTTAAGAATGGATGGTCTTGGCCTTCGTATCTAGCAAGAGGATCAAATTAATAGCCGCTTCAGTGACCTTGAGTATGCGTGAGCCATTTTCTTGTAAGAGTAAATGGGGCTTGTGCTTGGAGGTTGCTACCAAATTTTGTTGATTGCCTTTAGAAGAATAGACAATTGGGCTTGAATTTTAGACTAAAGTCAAATGGGCTTAAATTTTTGTCTAGTCCGAATTTTCTTCGACTGTAAGAATAACAATAAATAGGATTTTTTAAGAGGCCCAAGTTTTGGAAGATTAGATATTAGGCCGCTTAAGGAAATGGGCTGTGATTACAAAGTCAATCCTCGCGTGCGGGCTACCTTCATATGTTTACACAAAAAAGAAAAAAAGAAAAAAGAAAAAAAGGAAAGAAAAAAGACGAAAAAAAACGGAAATAAAGAAAAAAGGGGAAAGGAAAAAGTAAGAAAAACAGGGAAAAAGAAAAGAGAGGGAAAAAAAGAAGAAAAAAGAAAAAGAATTTTTTTTAGACTTATCACTCATAAATAAGTTATTCGTGAACAAGTCTTGAGGAGACATTTGTAAGTAAATAAATTTTAGCTCAATTAAATTTTGCCATGTAGCATTTTCTAGTATTAAATATTAATTAAAATAAAAAAATATTATTTATAATTTAAGAATTTAATTAAATATAATTCTTAGAATTCAATAATAAACAAATTGATATTTTAATACAAAATAGAACCAACCAATTGGAAGATAAGACGTGTTAAGAGTAAGCCAATAGAATTCTATCACCTGTCATAACATTGTTATTTGGCAATACACAATTTATACCTTTACAAATATACAAAGAAAGAAATTGTAACAATTAGTACTATAAATCAAAATGTGACTGACTGATTAGATATCACCACATCATCCACATCATCCACAGAACATGGCAATCAAGCCTTCCAAGCCACAAAAAATAAAGTGGCATTTCCAACTTTAAAATACACAACACCACCACCAAGTAAAAGATAAGAACTTTTAACTTTCTTTACAAGTTCAAATGCATTCTTAAAAGTGTTCTTCAAAGGGATTCATCAGACTCTAATATTTGGTTCAAGTTTAGGGTGTCAAACTGATAGATTAACATCATTTAAAACTCTAATCAGTATTATAGAAGAGAAAAGCTCAAAAGCTCCTTTAGTTTCAACTGTATTCTTCAAATAGCATTCAAAATATTCCTATAACATTCAAAATATTTTTCAATAAGTTCATTAAATTTCATTATTTGGTCTGCAGTTGTAGTGTTAAATTAAGAAATTAACATTTTTCGAAGGTCCAGTGAACTTTAAAATACATGAAATTCATTAACACTTCAACAAATTACAAAAACATTCACATTTTTTTAAGTTGAAAGAAGAATCAGATGATTAAATTAGAAAATATAACCTATATAAATTCATTTGATTAACATTGTATTTGTACTTGTATAAGTTTTTTATTTATAGAAATTCAATATAAAGAATTTGTCTACAATTAGCCTCTATCAATTTTTATTATTTTATAATGATTTTTGATAGAGATTAAAAAGATCTTTTGATGTATGACATGTTTATGACCATTGGCCTTCGCTTAGCAATGATGGTACTTGTTATCTACTATTTGCTTGTGTCTGTATTTACCATCATTACTCTTGCACTTTCGATGGCCAGTAGTGGATTTTGTTCAACCACCGAGGCCACAACCGAGATCCGAATATTTTTCATTATTAGACTGCTATGTTATCACTGACCAATAACAAACCCCACAATAAAAGTTGTCCCTCGCAAGAGGATGGGATTTATTTGGGTTTTTTTATAAATAACCTAAAAAAAAATTTACGAAAGTACTTTAATTGTGAAATTGTTTGTGAAAATAGCTCATGTTTGTGATTTCATATCATAAAATAGAGATAGAGAAATGACATTTCTGTGATTTTGTATCACGGAAATGCCCCATGATACAAAATCACAGAAATGCCACGGATCTCTTTTACAACACTTACTTAAATTTTAAATTATTTTTATGTTTAAATAAATAAATAATTTAAATAATTTATTTTTATATTTTTTATGTTTTTAAATAATTTAAATTTTATATTTTATATATTTGAGTATATAATTATTATTATACATAGAAAATAAATAAATAAAATAATGGTAACAATTTAAGAAAATTTAATTTTTATTTTGAACTTAAAATTAATACAAAAAATAGAATTAATCACCATAAAATTATAAAAAAATTGCACACATGAATAATTATGGTTTCATGTTGTTATCTATTTTTAAACAACTAATGTAAGTTTTAATTACAATCATATGTACATTACTAATTTATAATTAATTATACCTGGATGGTAGGTAATCATATTAATTGTCAATGGATGTGCAAGTAATGAATAATGAAATATGATAATTTGAAAATTGTTCAAACAAATATTTATCCAAATAACTTCTAGTAAAATTTTAATATACAGTACAACAAAATTCTATCTAAATGTCCTATGTCCCCCAGTGCCACATTTAAGAGCGTATCGATCTCTACGAGGTCTTGAGGTAGAATCATCATCCTCATACTATGATGTGTCGTCATGTAACGACGCAGTGGAATGGTTGAATGTATTGTCTTGTTGTACCTCTCCAAACAACTAGTAGCTACTCTATGGAACAAGTAATATATAAAAATACATGCATAGTTCTCTAAATCCCCAAAGTACTGCATGGATGGATCTGGTAAATAGTAAAGAGCCTATATCACTTGCACTGAGTATAGACTATGTATGGCTGAATCAAGTGGAGTTGGTATGTAAACATTGTCATGTTGCTGTGGTGCAGCAGCTGTGTAAGAAACCTATGCTATACCATAAGTCGAAGTGGACGAGCCTGCATCAAAGTCCGAAGGGGCTATAGTATGAGATACAGAATGACGGCCATTACGTTACCCACCCTAGGCCTACTTATGGATGGGCACATCTCTGTAGAAGCCCTGTGTGTCGTAGGGGTGATATCAACATCAGTATAGACACATAATCTCCTGGCCTGCCTCACACGACCGTGTGACAGAACCTGCGTACAATGATTGACATCGCCATAAAAAAAAAAAATTGCTCCAATTCATGGACCTGAAAATGAACAAGTGTTTCAATACACATTAAATTTTATTTTCATATACATAGAAGTAGACAATAAATATTATTTGTGATTACATAACACATAATTAGTCCATGACTCATCACTGGGTTGAAATTTAGACTCTATGACGGTGGTCGATGGAGTAATCGTGCGGCGAGTGATCCGATAATACCAATCAATGTATCCACTCGTTATTTGGGGCACATGGCTGTGGTGTCTCTATTTACATGCAACCACGGCTAAACTCCGCCAATGATCCACGTATGCTTGATGATATCCCACCTAATCTCTCATCAAACACCTTCTGTGATGGTCAATGGTGTGCAAGCAATCCTCATCGAGTCAGGGAGTAGGTGGAATATCCTACACCATCAAAAACTACCATAAAACTCGCTCTGGCCGGTGCATCTCCACAATGTCCATAAAGGATGAGTGGACCTAAGTACATCCACATATAATGCTTAGATCTAGCTGGCAATGCAGTATACCATTCAGGAGCATATGGTTGTTAGTTAAACTACATATTATTTACAACAAATATCTTATCATGATTATTTCAATCAAAAATTGTATCGATAATATAACATAATGTATGCTCTAATAAAAAACTTGAATGTGTGCTTCAGAATTTAAAATCTCTCTAAAAATTCGTACGCTGTGGTTACCCGTCTCAATCATCTGTCTCCATGCACAAGACCATCTATACATTTATGAAGAAAAAGTACAGGGAAAAGAAACATATTATACATTTCTAGAGAGAGTAATTTAAAAATTAATAAAAGTATGTCAGGATCATATGTAGCACCATACGGTGCTCTTGGGAGTGCTTCACCATCAAGTAGAGTAAGTGAACGTAAGTCAAAATGGTGGCCCACAGTCTGGGGTGTAAGTCCTGGTATTTGAGACTATGCTTATGTTTGTATTATTGGCAATATAATTTCTATCACAATCTAATTCATGCTTGAAATCAAAATTCTATTATATAAATATAAAGTGTACAAAACATACCTATAAAAGAGGCAATAGGCCAGAAATGGACGAGCGCCCTCACGGGCAAGCAACATAAGGATTCCTAAATAGGTATGCTAAAATTGCACTACTCCAACTGTATTTGTCAACATTATTCAAGTTAATAATCAAGTCAAGGAAGAACAGCCTAACTCAGTCGTTGGAGAAGCCAGGGAACAAACTGTCACCTAATAGTAATAAAATAAAGCTACGAGCCCACTGCTGTACATTTAGTTATATATTATCTACATGCAATGGGTGCAACTTCATATACTGTGCGATTTGTGCAAAAGGAAGGCTATAACCTTTGAAATCCTGATATCCCGGTGCCCAACCTAATGCTCCTATGCAAATCTACATCCACTGTACACGTGTCAGCCGAGGCTCTATACTAGTGACTGGGTTGCCCTCCACTGGTACATGTCATATCTGTGCCACGTCCTCTAGCGTAACAATGGCCTCCTTGGGCACAAAATGAAATGTGTACGTCTGTGATTAGGTGGCAATCTAGCCGCAACGCACCACATCTATATGCGCTGTACAAGCCGATGCGGTAAAGTATGTGAAGCACTCTAGAGTCCATGTTCTCAAAGCACAGCCAGTAGCTATTAGCTACTGTGGGGTAAGGCATCTATCGAGGGTGCCAGCCTAAATGTTCTTCGAGCAGTGATTCTCCTGTAGACACAACATTGAACTGTCAATCGGACCAGGGTGAGCGGAAGTATCTGCTGACATCCTATAAAAAAACCCAAGAGTATGTGTTACTTTAAAAATACATTTTTGAATATTTCAAATGAATTAAATGAAACAAAAATGACAGAAAATATATAATTAAAAAATAAAAATACTTGAAATTATTGGCTACCCTGTGATTTCAAATACATAAATGTTTCTGTGACACTCACCCATAAGTGAAAAGTGATTAAATCAACTGCTTGTGCATGCAAACAAAAATATAGACATGTTAAGATATTTATATTAAATAAAAGTTAAATAGGTATGTAGGATAAAATTCTTGAATAACAAGAAAATTTAGTGTTTGACTAAATAATTCGAATCAACTTGAATTTTTGTGGGTTCTACTTTAGCTTTTGATCCTCTGATTCTTCCTTTAAAAATATCTGACTTGAAATTTGAACAATCTTTAAGGAAAGGGCCTGTACTTGATCTTCCTTGAGGGTTGTTGGTTTCTCAGCAACACTGATCTTTGAGCACCACGATTTTGGATCAAATGCTGAATTTAAGGACTTTGATGAAGAACGCCTTGAATTTTGGTGACGAACTCCTTGGATTTGATGAAGAACACGATGAACTTCTTGAATTTGACGAAGAACACGTTGAACTTCTTGAATTTGGGGAAGAACATGATGAACTTTTTGAATTTGATGAAGAACATGTTGAACTTCTTTGAATTCGGGGAAGAACATGATGAATTTCTTAGATTTGGCAAAGAACACGGTGAACTTCTTAGATTTGGCGAAGAATACGGCGAACTTCTTGAATTTGGCTAGGAACACGACGAACTTATGGAATTTGGCGAAGAACACGAATAACTTCTTTGAATTTGGCGAAGAACATGACGGACTTTTGGAATTTGGCGAAGAATGCGACGAACTTCTTGAATTTGGAAAAGAACACATTGAACTTTTTGAATTTGGCGAAGAACACGTTGAATATTCTTGAGAATTCCAGAGAGAATTTGAGGAGTTCTTCAGCTGATTCTTCTTCTTCTTCTTGTTTTTTTTTTTTTTATGGGGTTTGGCTCTTATTTATAGTTGTAAAAGAGATAGAGTGCCTGCTAATGTGGCACAATTTTACTGGTCGTTAGAGTTTGTACTCTATCCAATAACTCAATAAAGTCTTCCTTGCTTATACTTCTAGCAGGACTCTACTACTTTGAGTCTTTGTTGCTTGGACTTCTAGCAGGACTCTACTATTTAGAGTTTTTGTTGTTTGAACTTCTAGCAGGACTTTGCTACTTAGAGTCTTCACGCTTTAAACTTCTAGTAGGATTCTAGTACTTAGAGTCTTCACCCTTCAAACTTCTAGTAGGATTCTGCCACTTGTCACCATTTGATTGGCCGGTAAAAATATTAATTAATTATTTATTTATTTATTTTATGAATTTTATTTATTTAAATTCTCAAATAAATAAAAATTACTTTAATTAATATTTTTAATGTCATATTTTCCACGTGGCATTATTTGATTGGGCATTAAATTTAATGTATCTACAAATGCCTCCTCGAAACTTGTTCATGAGAACATTTATTTTGAATGAACAAGTATCGATTTTTTTTTGGCCCGTGGTGTATTTCAAGATAGAGGATTCCTCATAGTCTAATCGGGAAATTCCTCGATGGATTTTCATTCTTTGATTTTCAAGAATGAGGTTATCTTGATTCAACTCGTAATTTCTGCTAACTTCACATGCCAAACCAGTAGTCCGAATGCTAGCAACTTTTGCCTATGTTTGTCCAATTTGTGGCTGATATAAATTTAATCCAAGCTAGTCATGCAGCCCGAGTCCCTTTTCATCGTACCCGAGCCTGTTGAAACTTAGAAGTCTTCACAATCAACTAGAGTTTCATCATCAACCTACCTCTTGTGATGGTAACCCGCTCCGTTCAAATTCATCTGAAGTAAATCACGTCATAGTGTTTTAGAAGTCGTGTCTGTTTGGGACTCCGTCGGTTAACTTGTATAAATAAGAAGGATCTCGTTAGCCTTTTGCTACCTCTGTTGATCGTGATGGCGATGCTGATTGCTCCGGAGCAAAGCTACAGGAACATGTTCTATTTCGTAAGTTCCTTCCCTTCTCTCTCTTTCTCTCTACTTTTTTTTTTTTTTGGTTTAGCACACTCTAGCGGATGATGATGGCGCGGACAGCAGCGGTTCTCAGTGATGGTGGTGCTTGAATGACGCAACGGGCCATGCTAACGACGTCGCGTGGTGATGCCTAGCTGTTTCTTGTCATTCGGTGGTAGTGTAGCATGAAATCGGGTGTTCGTAACGAAAGAAACGCGGCAGCCGAAGACAGTGGTTTGCAGAAGCAGTTGGCTTTCGATAGTGGGAGTGTTGGGTCTCAGCGGTGGCGTGTCGCGTGACGACGGTGTGGGTCCTTTTATTTGTCAGTGAATTTTGCTACAGATTTTTGATAGAGACGCCGATGCCTGAAGTGTTCCGGACGTAGTGATTTCTGGCGGTGGTGTCAAGCGGCAAGGGTAGAGGTGGCACGCACAGCAATGGTGTCGACTCTGGTAGAAGCGTCGAGGCGAGCGGTGTAGCGGCAGCATCGACCATGGCAGACGTGGCGACGTGGAGAGCACAGCAGCAGTGTTGGTGAGGGTGACGATGCCGTTGCTGGACCGGTCATGGTGCGATGGCTGCGGGTGATGCGATGTCATATTTCGGTGGAGGAGAAGAACAAAAGAAATAAGGCTGTGTTTGGGCTATTTCTTTCAACATTTAAGGCTGTGTTTGGTGCAGAAAATTTCAGAATCCTTAAGGCTATGTTTGCCTACAAATTTCTGAAAATTTAAGGATAAGGTCGTATTTGGCGGGGGATTTTTGAGCCTTTAAGTACCAGGCTTTAATTTAGCCCACGAGTACTGTTTAGGTTTTGAATTTTTGAGCCTTTGAGTACTAGGCTTAGCTTACCATCTAGGCTTGAATTTTTGAGCCTTTGAGTACTAGGCTTGGCTTGGCCCACGCGTACCATCTAGGCTTGAATTTTCGAGTCTTTGAGCACCAGGCTTGACTTGGCCCACGAGTACCATTTAGGCTTGAATTTAGAGCCTTTGAGTACCAGGCTTGACTTGGTCCACGAGTACATCTAGGCTTGAATTTTTAAACCTTCGAGTACTAGGCTTGATTTGGCCTACGAGTACCATTTAGGCTTGAAGTTTTGAGCCTTTGAGTACCAGGTTTAGCTTAGCCCACGTATACCATCTAGGTCTAAATTTTTTGAACCTTTGAGTACCAAGCTTAACTTAGCCCACGAGTACCATCTAGGCTTGAATTTTTGAACCTTCGAATACCAGGCTTAGCTTGGCTCACGCGTACCATTTAGACTTGAATTTTTGAGCCTTCGAGTACCAGGCTTAGCTTGGCCCACGCGTACCATCTAGGCTTGAATTTTTGAGCTTTTGAGTACCAGGCTCGGCCTAACCCACGCGTACCATTTAGGCTTGAATTTTTGAGCCTTTGAGTACCAGGCTTAGCTTGCTTAGCCCACGCGTACCATCTAGGCTTGAAATTTTAAGCCTTCGAGTACCAGGCTTAACTTAGCCCACGAGTACCATTTATGTTTGAATTTTTTGAGACTTTGAGTACCAGGCTTAACTTAGCCCACGAGTACCATTTAGACTTGAATTTTTGAGACTTCGAGTACCAGGCTTGACTTAGCCCACAAATACCATCTAGGTTTGAATTCTTTGAGCCTTTGAGTACTAGGCTTAACTTGGCCCACGAATACCATTTAGGATTAAATTCTTTGAGCCTTTGAGTACTATGCTTAACTTAGCCCACGAGTACCATCTAGGATTAAAATTTTGAGACTTCGAGTAGCAGGCTTAACTTGTCCCACGAGTATCATCTAGGCTTGAATTCTTAAGCCTTCGAGTACCAGGCTTGGCTTAGCCCACGCGTATCATCTAGGCTTGAATTTTTGAGCCTTCGAGTACCATCTAGGCTTGAATTTTTAAGCCTTTGAGTACCAGGCTTGGCTTAGCCCACGAGTACCATCTAGGCTTGAACTTTTGAGCCTTTGAGTACTAGGCTTGGCTTAGCCCACGAGTACCATTTAGGCTTGAACTTTTGAGCTTCTAAGTACCATACTTGCCTTGACTCACAAGTACCATTTGGACTTAAATTTTGGAGCGTTTGAACACCAGGCTTAGCTTAGCCCACGAGTACCATCTAGGCTTGAATTTTTGAGCCTTTGAGTACTAGGCTTAGCTTAGCCCACGAGTACCATCTGGCTTGAATTTTTGGTTCTAGTGGTAGTTATAGGCTTATTGTGGAGCTGACTCCACTTGTCCCAGTAATGCCTGAGGAAGTTTGTGTTTTGAAAGAGGGTAAGAAAGCATGTTCTCTTGCGGTGGCTTCTGTGTTCAAAGCAGAGAAGTTTCTCTGGAGCCACGAGGAGGAGTTCCTTTGTCGGCTGTGGGTGAGTCTCTGCGAGAGGTTAGCTTGCACCTTGCCCAATCTTATTTCTTCCCTCAAAGATGAAGTTATGCTTATTCTAGAGTCCATGAAATGTTTTGAGCATGCCGATGTGCTTCTCATAGAAGAGTTTTTAGAGGCTCTTTTTACTAAGGCCGCAGCATATGATGAAGCGAGATCCACGGCAGCTAATATACCTACCAAAGAGGTCCTTGCTAAGCAGCTAAAGGATGCCAAGTCTCGGCTGTAGAAGGCTTTGAATAGGGAAACTGAAGAAGCTAGGCAAGTTAAGACTTTGGAGGCCAAGTTGAAGAGCATTGGGGAGCAACTTGATCTTTTGACCAAATAGCGGGATGAGCTGTCTACTTCCCTTTTGCGGCAAAAGGAATTCCATAGAGAAGCAGCGGTGGAAGTTAGAGAATTGCATGGGGAAATTGTTGCTATTCAGTCCATTGAACCTTCAGATGATGTAGTTGTAGAAGCCTTACGTACTGTAGAAGAGGATTTAGTAACTGCCAAGGATGTATTGGAGAGCTTGAATCCCTTCTCTTAGCTTTATCAAGATTAGTGCTTAATTTACATTCGTTATTCTTTCACGAAGCGCTCACTTTCTTCAATAAAACATCTTATGTTGCTATGTATATTTTTTTTGCTTTCTTTGTTTGGATGTGCTTCCAACAATAATTAAGAATTAAAACATAACCTATCACAAATTTGTGACTGAACTTAGAAAATATCCAAGCTACCTACGTATCCACAAAATGGGATTAAGTTATAACATAGTTCAATATATTTTTTAATTTCTGAAAGGTAAGGTCGTTCACAGTTTATACTCTTGCAGGCCAAGAACATACAGTTTAGGCTCGTGTGTCTTTTAATTCGTGTCAAGGAGTGTCTTCGAGTATTTGTAGACAGTTTCAACTCATGTCAAGGAGTCTTCGAACATTTGTAGATAGTTTTAACTCATGTCAAGGAGTCTCTGAATATTTGTTGATGGCTTTAACTCGTGTCAAGGAACTTTGATTTGGATTTGATTTGACAGTTTATGCTCTTGTCAAGGAGGAGTAGACTTTTGTCATTTTTTTTTTTTGCATCCCTGATTTGATGGGATTTTTTTTTGTATCCCTGATTTGATGGGATTTTTTGTATCCTTAATTTGATGGAATCTTTTTTGCATCCCTGATTTGATGGGATCTTTTTTTGCATCCCTAATTTGATGGGATTTTTTTAAAGCATAATATTTCTTCAAGAATCTCCCATTGATCGGGCCCATTCTTACGCCGTCTTGATCAACCAATTTGTAAGCGCCATTCGTATAAGCTTCTTTGACAACATATGGTCCATCCCATTTGGAGGTGAACTTGTTTCCAGTGCGGTGAGTGATGATGATAGGCCTCCTTATTGCGAGCACCAACTCCCTAATTTGAAAGGATCGAGCACGTACTCGTTTATTGAATGTCTTGGATAAGCGGGCTTGATAACATTTAATTTTTTGTTGTACATGGAACCTCTTTTCATCAAGTGCTTCTAGTTCTTCAAGGCACAAGCCAGCGTTATCTTCCTTGGTCAGCCCTTCTTGTATGGCGATTCGCAAAGACGGAATTTGCTGTTCGAGCGGGGTGACAGCCTCAGCACCATACGCCAATGCATAAGGGGTCGCCTGTGTAGGAGTCCTATGAGTAGTCCGATAAGCCCATAAAGCTTCACCAATCCTTTTGTGCCAATCACTTTTGGATTTTAGCACTATTTTCTTCAACAAGTTGCACAAAGTTTTGTTGAAAGCTTCCACAAGACCATTTGTTGGAGCATGGTACATTTAGGACTTTCTTTGCTTAAAGCTAAATTTCTGACATAGTTTGTCGATTGTGCTGTTGACAAACAGTTTTCCATTATCAGTAATGATATACCGAGGGACTTTATATCTATAGATGATGTTGATACGGATGAAGTCAGCAACATTTTCCTTCTTCACTTCTTTGAGCGGAACTACCTTTACCTACTTTGAGAAGTAGTCGGTTGCAGCGAGGATGTAGAGATGACCGGCAGATGATTTCATTATAAGTCTAACAACATCTAATCCTCAAGCATTGAAGGGCCATGAGGCAAGGGTGCAAAGGCTCGGGTGGTTTGTGAATGAAGTTGGCATGGTATTGTCATGGTTGACATTTTTGAGTGTATTCCATGCAGTCTTTTACCATTGTCGGCTAGTAATACCCCATCCTTTTGATGCGGAAGTGAAGTTTTGGTCCTGATTGATAGGCACCGCAAATGCCAGAATGTGCTTCTTCCATAGCTTGTATAGCTTCATTGTTGCCCAGACTGCGTAGGAATATCCCATCTAAGGAGCATTTGTACAATGTGCCATCGAAGTAGATGAAACGAGTTGCTTGCCGTTGAATGTCTACCTTTTGGCGTAAATCTTCCGAGAATTTGTCATATTTTAGGTAGTCAACAAAGGCTTGACACCAATCCTCCTTTTCAATTTTGAAGACTTCTAAGAAATAATTTTCTTCTTTACCTTCTTCATCCTCGAGTATTGGTGGCACTACCTACTTTTGGCATATAGGCACGTGGTATTTTGCGTCGGGTAGGCACAAGAAAGACGCAAGTTTAGCCAATGCATCGACTTGCTTGTTTTTTTTCCTTAGCACATGCTTTATGGTGACGTCTCCAAGCCATCCTATGAGTATATTGGCGTAGTTGTAGTATGGGAGTAGTTTAGGTTTTTTGACTTCATACTCCCCCAGTAGCTGGTTGACCACCAACCTAGAATTCCCATAGACTTCAAGGTGTAGTTGCTTGATCTTTACGGCGATTTCGAGTCCGAGGATTAAGGCCTGATATTCAGCTACGTTATTGGAGCATTTTTCCATAAGGGTGAACGAGTGAGGCAGAAATTGTCCTTCAGATGTTACAAACACCACTGCAGCATCGGCTCCTTCTTTATGGGAAGCTCAGTCAAAATACATTTTCCATGGAGGAGTGATTTTGACCATCAAGGTATCCTTAGTAGGCAAGTCATCGGGAAGGTCCTAATCAGCTAGAATAGGATGATCTGCTAAGAAGTCGACTAATGCTTGTCCTTTTACGGCTCCCTCTTTGGGATACATATATGATTTCAAATTATTGAAATTGAAAGTACCACCTGGCGAGTCTATCGAAAAGAACGAGCTTTGTTATGACGTACTGCAGTGGGTTTGCCTTAGACACTAAATGGACCGTATGAGCCTGGAAATAATATCTCAACTTTTGGATAGCGAAGACAAGTGTCAAGCAAATCTTCTCAATTGGTGAGTATTTTAACTCATTTGGCGTCATCATCTTGCTCAAGTAGTAGAGAGCGTTCTTTTTCTTTTCGTCATTTTCTTGTGCTAGTAGAGCTCCCACCGAGCATTCGTGTGCATAAATGTATAGGATCAATGGACGGCCGTGTATCAGGGCAACCAATAGTGAAGGATTTGTTTAGTAGGACTTGACACTTTCGAAAGCTTTTTTGCAAGATTCATCCCATTCAAATGAAATACCCTTCTTCATAAGGCGGCTAAATGGTTGACAACGCCTTGCTAAATTGGAGATGAATCTTTTGGTATACGCTAACTTCCCTTGTAGGCTCTTGAGTTTGTGAATGTTTCGAGGTTTTGGCATGTTCAAGACAGCATCAATTTTTGCTTGTTTAATTTCGATGCATTGGTAGCGGACAATGAAGCCCCAAAATTTCCCATAGGTGACTTCGAATGCGTATTTTAATGGGTTCATCCTTAATTGATAACTCCTCAAGCGCTCAAATAATTTCTTTAAGTCATGCAAATGATATTTTCTTTTTCTAGACTTTAGCACAAGGTCATCAACGTAGCATTCGACGTTTTTATGGAGCATGTCATCAAAGATCTTCTGCATGGCTCTCTGATACGTGGCCCTAGCATTTTGAGGTCGAATGGCATTACTTTGTAGCAATATATTCCTTTGAGTGTTTGGAAGGCCGTTAGTTCTTCATCTTCGGGCACCATGCGTATTTGGTTATACCCGAATGATCCATCCATGAAGGAGAGTGCTTCATGTCCTGTTGTGGCATCAATCATGAGTTTTGTGATGGGTAAAGGAAAGTCATCTTTGGGGCATGCTTCGTTGAGGCCCCTGAAGTCAATACAGACTCGAATTAGCCCATTCTTCTTTCTTATCGGAACGATGCTAGAGATCCATGTGGGATACTTGACTTCTCGGATGAATCCAGGTTTGATTAGTTTGTTGTTTTCTGCTTCAATTTGGGGGAGAAGCTCTGGTCGAAATTGACATTGGGCCTGCTTAACGGGACGAGCTCTTTTCTTCACAACTAGGTGGTGCATAGCCATCTTTAGGTCGAAGGTAGACATTTCTTTGTATGACTAGGCGAAGACGTCTTTGAACTGCTTTAATAGTTTCATGTATTCATCAGCCTCTTTATTCGTAAGTAGGGTGCTGATGTAAATGGGACGAGAGTCCTCATTATCCCCTAAATTTATTTTTTTAAGTTCATCCACTGTTGACTTGGAACCTACTTCCATTTGAGGTGGTGCGATCTCAGCATCTTCTTTGGTGGGTTCCCCTTCCTCTTACGAGGTTATGTGGTTGGACAGCCCACACTTTCTCTATCGTCGTCTTCCTCAACTTGAGGTTTGGTGAAGACGATAGTTTGAAATCTGGCCTCAAGGACTCTATTACATGACATGATCAAGTTTGTTTGCCGTTGCATACGGGAAGGGATTAGGCTTTGGAGTTTCCCCTCTTGTTTTAGTGCTTCGGTGATGCCCTTTTTTGGCTTCCAGCATTTCTATTTTTTGAGTGGGCCAAGCCTTTCGAAGACTGACACTCGTGCTGGCCTTTTCTCGATTCTTGAAGAGCAGTCTTCCTCCATGACGGCGTTGGTGGAAGCTCTTCTTATAGCAATGCAGACAGGACCTTTCAGTTGTTCATACCCAAGTCCTGCTCACGGGTTTTGGTTTAATGGTTTCTGTGGAAGTTTTCCCAATGGCGATTGCTCCTGCGGATTGTATCCAGCCTTAATGAGGAGTTTATATGCCTTGGGGGCAAAGCATTTCACAGTTTTTAGCTCTTGAGCCTCCCGGTGTTCCTTTCCGGCTTCTTTGGGTGGTTGGGCAGGTGCTCTACTATCAATTTGAGTTAGTGGTAGCATCAAGCCTTTAAGGGCATCATCGATTGCTGGCTCTTTGTCCATGCGGCTTTTGGTGTATACCACGTCAGTCGGGGCATCTTTTCTTGCCAAGTTATCATGTTTCTTTTTTCCTTGAGAGCTAAAGGCTTCACAAGTCCCGACTTTACTTAGATAATATTTTGCGTCGGTGAAATGGGACTCAGCCTCAATGAGTGGCTTGTTGTCACCGAGAACTTTCTTTATGACACCATCTTGATAGTATTTGAAATATTGGTGCCAGGTTGAAGGGACTACTCCATTCTCGTGGAGCCATAGTAGGCCGAGGAGTAGGTTGTACGATGTCTTAGCATCGATAACGTGGAACAAGGCTATTGATTTCATGTCGTCTATGAGTAGTCTCATTCTTATGGTTCCCAAAGCCCTTTGCCTCCCTTGGTTGAATCCTTAAATCACCGAACGGCTGTTTGAAAGCTCATCAGTGGGGATCCCCAACTCTCTAAGAGTTCATAGGGGTAAAATGTTGATAGCTGAGCCACCATCAACCAGCATTTGATTGATCTTTTGTTCGTAAGCACAGCCAGTAACAAACAATGGCCTGTTGTGGGGTTGGGACCCTAGCATCAGATCTTCGTCTGTGAAGACTATAATAGCCACGCAGTCTTTTATGTGGAATTGGCTTTTCTTGTGAAAGCAGCCAGCTTCTTTTGGAGAGTTGTCCATTTGGTGACTTTTCTCCATTTGGTTGCTGAGGGTGATAGTGTTGGCATTTGCGCTGTCATCCTCTAGCGTAATTTTCCCTTGGTGGGCGAGTTCTATGATATTTTCTTTGAATATAAAGTAATCGTGGATAGGGTGCCTGACTAAGCGATGATATTTGCAGTATTTAGGATCATCAGTTTTCCTGGCTTCCGTAGGGCACTTCATTTCAGGTAATTCAACGAGGTTGGTCTTTAGCAAGTCGTCGAAGATCCTAGAGACATCTGTGTCCAAAAATGGGTATGTTTTAACTTGTAACTCTTTTAGAGTTGGCCTTCTTGGCTTCTGAGCTATTTCCCTTTTCTTGTTCATCTTTTCCTTCCCTTTGACTGGGATAGGTTTAGCGCGTACTGCCATAGATTCTATAGTGGTAGTTTTGGTGGGAGGCTTGCCCCCTTTCTTTATTTCTTGCTTGTCTTTTGATTTGCGGAATTCTGAAATAGGTAGTCCATCGACATCACTTGCAGCTATGCTTAGCTCCATGTCGTGAGCCCATGTGGCTAATTCTTCAAAAGTTTTAGGCCGAATCCCTTGAAGGATGTATCGCAGCCCCCATTGCATTCCTTATATGCACATCTTGATACTTGAGGCTTCGGAGAGTCTGTCTTTGCAATTCAAACTTAAGTTCCTCCACCTATTGATGTAGTCAATAACTGGCTCATCTGTCCATTGACGGGTATTTGTGAGCTCGATCATGCTAACAGTTCACCTTGTACTATAGAAACGGTTGAGGAATTCGTATTCCATTTGTTCTCAACTGTCGATGGTTCTGGGCTCGAGGTCGGTGTACCAATCGAATGCATTTCCCTTTAATGAACAGACAAACTCCTTAAGTAGATGGTCCCCATATGTCCCAGCATCATTACATGTCTCTATAAAGTGAGCCACGTGCTGTTTGGGGTTTCCCTTTTCATTAAACTGTTGAAACTTGGGGGGTTGACAGCCCATCAACATCTTGAGGTTGTTAATTCTTACCGAATAAGGTTTGGCATATGTCAGAGTTGACTTGATGCCTTCATCAAATTTGCTTTTGATGGTGCCCTCGATGAAGTCTTTCAGTTGATCGATAGGGATTAGGCTGTTAGAGGAAATTTGGAGTTCTTTGACCGCAGACTTCCTTTAGTCATCAGCCGGCTATTTGGTAGAAGCTTCAGCCTCGTGAGCCACTTCGGGTGCCTTTTCAGCCTCTTTGTTGGTTTCAGCATCATTAATTTTATTCATCAGCCTTGAGATTTGGGTGTCTTGCTCTTCGACGTGTTTGGCAAGGCCCTCGATGGCCTTCGTTAATGTAGCAATTTGGTCCTCCAGGCTTGAAGTGTTAGTCGTCATGACTGGCGCCATGTTGGAGGCAGACGAAGCGTTAGAGCGAGGGCTTGAAGGTGTAGAGTTGTCCTTGTGGCCCTCACTTGTAGAGAGTTGATTATTAATAGCCTCAGGGAGAGCCGTTGGCTTGGAGTACGCAAGTCTTCTTGCCACACTTCGGGTGATAGCACTAGCATTTCTTGTGGCAGTCTCAACAGTAGTTGATGTAGCAGCCTTGGTAGATTTTCCCTTGTTGCTTGCCATAGTGACTTGTTTAAAGCTTGAAGCTAGCTTGAAATTTGATGTAGGAAGAGATGAGTGGTAGAGACATCCCACTGGACGTGCCAGAAATGTGTAAGACAAAATTCTTGAATAACAAGAAAATTTGGTGTTTGGCTGAATAATTCGAATCAACTTGAATTTTTGTGGGTTCTACTCTCTAGCTTTTGATCCTCTGATTCTTCCTTCAAAAATGTCTGACTTGAAATTCGAACAATCTTCAAGGAAAGGGCCTGTGCTTGATCTTCCTTGAGGTTTGTTGGTTTCTCAATAACACTGATATTTGGGCTTAGCACCACGATTTTGGATTAAATGCTGAATTTAAGGACTTTGATGAAGAACGCCTTAAATTTTGGTGACGAACTCCTTGGATTTGATGAAAAACACGATGAACTTCTTGAATTTGACAAAGAACACGTCAAACTTCTTGAATTTGAGGAAGAACACGATGAACTTCTTTGAATTTAGGGAAGAACACGGTGAACTTCTTAAATTTGACGAAGAACACGTTGAACTTCTTTGAATTCGCGGAAGAATATGACGAATTTCTTGAATTTGGCGAAGAACACGGCGAACTTCTTGAATTTGGTGAAGAACACGGCGAACTTCTTGAATTTGGTGAAGAACATGACGGACTTCTTGAATTTGACTAAGAACATGACGAACTTCTGGAATTTGGCAAAGCACAAGGCGAACTTTTTGAATTTGGCGAAGAACACGTTGAACTTCTTGAATTTGGTGAAGAACACATTAAATGTTCTTGGGAATTCCAAAGAGAGTTTGAGGAGTTCTTCAGATGCTTCTTCTTCTTCTTTTTTTTTTATGTGGTTTGGCCCCTATTTATAGTTGTAAGAGAGATAGAGTGCTTGCTAACATGGCGAGATTTTATTGGCCGTCAGAGTTTGTACTCTATCCAACAATTCAATAGAGTCTTCGTTGCTTGTACTTCTAGCAGGACTATACTACTTAAAGTCTTTATTGCTTGAACTTCTAGCAGGACTCTACTACTTAGAGTCTTTGTTGCTTAGACTTCTAGCAGGACTCTACTACTTAGAATCTTCGTTGTTTGGACTTCTAGCAGGACTTTGCTACTTAGAGTCTTCATGCTTCAGACTTCTAGTAGGGTTCTGATACTTAGAGTCTTCACCCTTTAGACTTCTAGTAGGAATCTGCCACTTGTCACCATTTGATTGGCTGGTAAAAATATTAATTAATTAATTAATTATTTTATGAATTTTATTTATTTAAATTCTCAAATAAATAAAAATTACTTTAATTAATATTTTTAATGCCATATTTTCCACGTGGCATTATTTGATTAGACATTAAATTTAATGTGTTTATAAGGTATTTGATCAATTGCATTACATAATTAAATTACATACCCATACATTTTCAAATAAACATACATATTTTAGTGAACAACATATTAAAATATGTGGCATCGCTACTGACTATCTGGATTCTCTTATGCGAACTATCTGCATCTGCATGTCTAATAGCCTGTCTCGCACGTACTTGCCCACGATCTATCTCATTTGTAATTAGAGTCATTCATCCCGCCCTTTGCGTCGAATTCGTCAACATTCTGCATTATGCACTAACTGAAATGGTGTAGGATCTCAGTAGTCTTCGAGCTACACTACTTTAAATTCACCATAGTAGGTCCTCATCCGTGCATTAATTGAGTGATGGGCGCTGACAAGCTCCTTCAAGTTTACACGATATCGACGGTATACATGGATAGCATGAGAGCATGGAATCCCACTCAAAGTCCATTTGCAATAATTGCACTCATATCATGTGAGACAAACAATATAATTAGTCCTAGGACGTCAACCACAGTACATGGTTTGAATGTCAGTGGAAAGCACACACTTGTCAATCAATTGAGATGTGTGCCTAATATACTCCCTCTCTGCATCTCAGTATTTGTTTGCAGGCCACATTGGCCAATCACAACTCTTTGCCTTCATGTTTGTCACCTTCGTAAGTCTATCTAAAAAGAACCCAACAACACAATCAAATGTAAGCTGAACAATTGAGGTTATTGGAAGCTGCCTTGCACCTTTCAAAACTCCATTAAGGGACTCTAAAAAATTTGTTGTTAGGATTCTTCTACACCATCCAACATCATATACTAGTGCCCACTTCGTTTGGTTAATTGCCATAAGCTAATTGCATGCATCAGAATTGATTTTGTATGTCTCTTCCATGCACTTATTGAACTTTGGTAGCTCATACTCAGACCCCACCTTCCAACATAAATTTTTTAGAGCTTCACTCCTAAATGCCTTGCTGAAGTTCAAGCAAAGATGTTTCAAACAATAGACATGTGTCTCATGTGGTTTTTGGAAGGTAGGAACCCTTTCCACAACTGTGATTAAGCTCGCATGACGATCAGAAATAAGACAAGTATGCTCCTTATCATGTACAACATAATGGCTAATCAAATCCAAAAACTAATGCCATGATTCTGTACTCTCCTTATCCACAATAGCAAAAGTTAATAGTAATACTTTGTGGTTCGCATCCAGTGCCACAGCGATCAACATTTTATGCTTGTATGTTGAATACATGTGTGTCCCATCCACATTAATTATGTTGCGGCAGTGTTGGTACCATAGTTCTGAAAGACAAATGGTGCGACATGGCGCTAACTTCTACTGGAGCCATGGAGCATGGCGCGGCACATGGTGCACACCATTCTAAAGTATGGTGCACAATAAATCAGATTAATTAAAAATATTTATGTTTTTAATATATATCTTTGAAATATAAAATAACCATAAAAAATCAACTTTAATTAAAAAAACAAATAGCATTGATAAAGATAAATAATTCACTTCAAGTGTTAACTACAAAATCATCTTAATAAAATTTGACAACCAATATTTCAAGTTTACAATACAACCAAATAAACATCATAAATTATGTAAATATCACAAATGTTAATCATTAATATCAAAAAAATCACAATCACTCTCCACATCATTTTCATTTTCATTCTCATCATCGGATTTAAACTTAGGCTCATTCTTCTCATAAGCGTCTTCTTCATCATCTTCATCATCTATTAATTGATATGGTCTATATTTAAATCTAATGCCTCTTGAACTTGATCCTGCTCTTATCGTGTTGCCCTAGATCAAAAAACATATGCTTCTTCTTCAACCCCAGAAGCTCTAGCAACATCATCCCAAGTTAAGTCGTCACCTTCATGCACAAGGGTGTTCTCCTCATTTGAATCCAATCTTCCAAACAATCATTCATTGGATTCTTCAATATTTTTCAAACTGATACGATTAAGTTCATGATGTTTCTCAAAACGATGTCTCAAAGCCCGATTATACTTTATATAAACCAAATTATTCATGCGTTATTGAGCCAATCTATTCCTCTTCTTGGAGTGAAGCTGTAAAATTTAAACTTTAAATTAAAATTTTTTATTAATGAAATAATAATATTTATGGATATATATATAAATTATGTACTTAAATTTTCAAACACAATCCAATTCCTTTCGCAACCTGATACACTACAAGTAAGACTAAGAACTCTAATTGTGAAGGTTTGCAAATTTAGAGTGTTGCTTCCAAAATCTTTCTACGATTCAGCTTCATAAAACAAGTATTAAGATACAATAGTTATTTATCATTCTATGAAACAATAAATATATTTAAATTTATAAAATAAATACGTGGTGCTCTCAATTTTCTTTGTCTAACAGCCCATGCAAATCTAAATTGGCATTCAGTATTTCTGTATAAAGAAAGTTCTTGATAAATCTTATCTTGTACATCATCTGAAAACAACTTTTCTATACATTTGTGCAGGCTATTTGTAATCTGTGGATCATTTTCAACATTAGGGTTTTCATACAAGAATTCCGGATTCAAAAAATAGCCTGTTGCATGTAAAGGTCGAAGAAGCTGCATTTCCCATCTCCTATCAATAATCTTAAATATGTTCTTATGCTTTTCTTTATTGTTGTTAAATGAGGCCATTATTGCTTCCTTCGCTCTATCCATAGGCTCATATATATATCCCATTAGAGGTTTAGCCTCACCATCCACCAATCGTAACATAAGTAATAATGGCCCACTAATTTTAAGTGCATAGACAATAGTATTTCAAAATGAAGGCATCAATATCACACTCGCCACCAACTTAGCTTGTGTTTCTTTTGAATATTTGCACTCAACCCACTGCTTTGAAGTAAATATATTTCTTAAATTTGCCTTCTTTACTTGAAAGCGCTTTAAAGTCAAAAAAGTAGTGGCAAATCTAGTCTTCCCTGCTTGAACCATCTCCTTTTATTTAGTGAACTCTCTTATCATGTTTAGGAGATTGGGCCTATTATATATATATATATATATATATATCTATTTATCATCATTGCTCACGCATACGTCTTCTTCAAAGTAGAAACTATGAAGATATCTTCAAAAATAAGATCTATGCAATGAGCGGCACAGGGAATCCAAAACAAATTCTTATATTTAGCATCCAAAAGTCTTCTTATTGATTCAAAAGAAAATAAAAATTAATATTTTATAAATAATTACTAATTTAATTAAAATAAATAACAAAAATTAAATGTATTGAAATTTTCTTACCAGCAACAACATTTGCACTCGCACTATCAGTAACTACTTGTACTATATTTTTCTCACTAATTTGTTCAATGTATTTTGATAACAACTCGTACATTTTCTCACTAGTGTGAGAATACTTTGAAGTATTGATCGATTCAATAAATTTGCTCCCTTTTGGGCAATTCACCAAAAAATTAATCAATGTCCTTTTCTTTTTATCGGTCCAACCATCTGCCATCAATGAGACGCTACCACCTCATCATGAGTCTTCAAAAGACCACTCGTGTGGTCTAGCTCCTTCTTTAAACAAGTCACCCTCAACTCATGATAAGTTGGTGGCTGTGTGCTAGGATCATATTGAAACAAGCCTCTAACATATGCCCAAACGTATCAGAATTAACAACATTAAAAGGTAGCATGTTGTCATATGCCTACCGTGTAAACCATTGCATCATATACTTTCTCTTTATTTTTATAGCTTCATCAAACTTTAAAGCTTTTCCCTTACCACTGCTACATTTTGGTACCTCATTAGCATCACGCATAAAAAACATGTTAATGAAACCCATCTGCTTCATTTTTTTAGTTGATGTAGTTGATGAACTAATAGATGGACGCTTGCCAAGACTTGAGCCTTAGTTGTATTTATCCTCTCTCTCAAATCCCTTAGCCACCAAATCAAAATGAGGAATTGCATCAATTTGATTTTTTAGCTCTTTCTTCTTCTCCATTAAATTTCTAATCTCTTCCTTCATATGCTTAGGACATTTTGGGCACACCTTTGTATTTTAAAAGCCTTCAACAAGGTGTTGTTTGTGCTATGTCATTCCTCCTTTGGAAACTTTATTACAAAAAACACATTTGACATCGTTTGTGTTTTTTGGATTGACTAATGTCGCATAATTCAAAGCTACGTCCTTTCGATTTGAATTCGACGCATCAGAAGTTGACATCTTGATAAAGTACCTTAATCTTTATTCAATAATTCAACAATTAATTATTATAAGAACAATACACACAATAATATACACAACACAGTAACACAGTAACACACACACACAAGACACTAACACTGTAATAATACAAACAGCAATACACACTCCACAATACACATAGATACACACTACCCACAGATACACATAGATACACATGGCATACTTAACACACAATAGGCATAGTACACAAAAAAAAAAGAAGACAACACACAGCATACATGCAACACACAGCATACACAGATACACATGGCATACTCAACACACAGCATACACAGTTCACACGAAATAAAAGACAACGCATATCATACACACAACACACTGCAAACACAAGAAAACATAACACACGAAAAAAAGACAAGTTGCGTTCGTGAACCTTTCATCATCGAAAATCGCACCACCAAAAATTGAAATGCACAAATCAAAACGCCTAGAATCAAACCCAAAATCGTAATGCCCAAAATTTCACCCAGAATCGCAACGCCCAGAATTGCACCGGAGACCATTATGTTGTCGTAGAGAAAATCGGCTCGGAAGTCGCAGCAAGTTGCATTGCATGGAGGCTCGCAGCATGTCGTAAACAGGCTCGCCCTTGTCCTGGTTTCGTTTTTTTTTCATTTTTTTCCTTAAAGCATAAAATCTTGTTTTAGTTTTTAACCAAAACACGCCTTCAATCTGGCGCATCAAGCGCGTGCCAGAGAGCTTGGGAAAATGGTGCCTTGGCGTGTGCCTATGGCGCGCCAGATTAAAGGCATGCGCCTTCAATCTAGAAAGCCGTGGAGGTTGCACTATCAGCGCCATGCACCATGGCGCGTGGCAATCTATGCCATTTACAACATTAATTGGTGCTCATCAAGGCATAGTTTGAAGGCCCAGAAAACATACCATAATTTGTATTGACTCTCAACACCACCCTCAATGTGGCGCCATTATACAATAGTTCCAGAGTTATACTTTTGCAGAGCGGCCATATATGTGGATAATTTCTAAATTGAACTCTCCCACGTGCCATACGCCATCTCAACAGCCCGTCTTAAACCATGCCGTGCCTTAGTATAGCTAACTTCAAACCCATACTTTTTCTTTACTATCTGAATGATAAATTTGATCTCATACGATAGATTTTGGTGAACCATACCCAAAAGCAATCAAACCATGGTGTTATTGTCTAGGTTTTTGTAGTCCATTGACATCATGCCCGAGAAGCAAGTGTGTGGACCTTCATACTTTGTAATTTGCCAAAAACCCAACTTTGGCTTCAGAATAGCCCTTAAACCCCCGCTCATAGCCTTCTTCATCTTGCTCGCATTTCACCTTCGATAGAATTAATGTGCTCTTTACCACTTTGTATTCACGTTGTGCAGCACTGAATGAGTATTCTTTAACGGTCAAAATTACATAATTTTTATCATTGATGTTCATACCCACGAGCAATTCTCCACTATCCTCCTCATAAAATTTGCCCCACGTATTAAAAGGAATATCCTAAGAATCTTAGTCGCAGTCATTAGGAATGATTTGCAAAAGCACAACGGATGGGTATGTATATTGCCCTAAACCTAAATCTGCCTACATCTAAGGCTGAGTTGATGTGCCAATGTACTCTAGGCTAATTTGTTCCTCTGTCAGTTCCATTGTACTCACATATACAAGTATCTTATCATCATCCTCCTCTGTATCATCATCTAATGGTATATCTGTTCCACCCCAATCTTGTTCAAAACTATCACCATATGCCCTGACACATCATCATGCAATTCTGTCTCTAGGTCATCCTCTTCATTCAATGTAATATCTAATTGCAGAGTCACATGTGAAGGTCCCTCATCATAATTATGCTTTTTGGAACTTCCGTGAACCCCCATCTGTGTCAAACCTTCTGTGATGTGCGATAGCTCGCTCAACTACTCATTTGTGGGGCATGGGTGAAAAGTATAATCTGCTTGAGGATGTAGGGTCTCATGGAAATATAGTTCTAAAAGATGGAATCCATTAATAGGGTTTAGGAAGAAATGTAGATTTTCGTTGGTGTTCAAGTTAATTACAGTGGCTATATCATGTCTATGTCCATGGGTGGCATGTAAACTCTAAATTCAAATATATTACTATCAACATTACTTAATTGGTATAATCTTGCAACAAGTTACATTAAATTCGTGTCATGAGAGATGATATCTAAGGCGCATGGCTAGCAGTTGTATATAATATAATTTACATTTCGCAAAATAGCGTCACCCAATACAGCACGATCTGTACATAATCTCCATCTATCGACATATCTTTATAAAAACAAGTCACAAAAAAAAAATATTATCAACTTCATGTATTATCTAATTATGTATTTCAACTATTAAATTATTTTCTGTATACTTCTAATTATATCAAACTATTAAGTGAATAATTTAATGGTTATAAGATGATATCAAACTTCATATCAAACATTATACATATCAAATAGTAAAGCAACTTACTAATATTCTAATTAATTCAAACATACATATCAAATAACAAAATATCCAAAAAACATTAATTGCGACAACCAACTAAATTATTAAATTAATTCATAAATATTTTGTCACTAAAGCAACATATTCACATATTCAAACTGCCTATATATCATAATATTTCTATATATACCAAAAAGCATATACACATAATCAGCAAATATATCTATATATTTTATAACAAAATATGTGTACATACCTTATATAACCAAACTCTGCTTGACTTTAAAATGTAAACGCAGTCTTAAATCTTAACTTCGGCCAATTGCTATCTATCCACATTTAAACCATATAAATGTATTACGCTCTAACATATAATATATCATATATAAATAGATATTTAAAATAAATTCTAATTATTTGTTATATAGTTAATTAAATATATATTAAAATTACTGAAATAAATTACAAAGTATGTATAATTTTTGTAAAGTATACACATATCAATCTATCAAATAAAAAACAATTTGTTAATTATATTGTTAAACTATTAAATTGTTAAATTAATTCAAATATATATATCTTCACTAAAATAACATACTCACCACTCTCAATATATATGAATATCATAACATTTACAAAAACATTAAAAAAATAAACATATAATAAAAAATTTGAAATTATATTATATAACAAAAACTTAATGCATACTTTAGAATATATTACATAATTTTTAAAGTTGTAAACCAAACGTGACTTTAAATAAAATTTGAAAACGTAAATTTAATTTCAAACCAAATATTTTCATGCCCCCTAATTTTAAAATTTAAATTAATATCATCTCAAATACAACTTTAAACAGTAAATTTAATCAATTAAGCAATAATTTATTTTGACTAAATATAATTTTAAATTATTAAATAATTGATTTAATTTTTAATTTAATTACGAATTAGTGTATAAGAAAAATTGTCAAATAATATCTAAACATTTATATACTAAACACAGTTCTAAACATATAATTTAAGAATATAAATAAAATTATGCGTCTTAACTATAAATATTATTTTATAAATTTACAAAAATAAAAAGAGAAGATTAAGTAAATGAAAGAAACAAACCGATCAATTATTGCTACAAATTGAAGAATGCCAGTGTTGTTGATGTGCACCAAGACTACAAATTTATCAAATTAAACAGAATATTAAACATATAATTTATATACATAAATAAAATTATGTAGTTTAACCATAAAAATTAAATTATGAATTTGCAGAAATAAAAAAAGAGATTAAATAAATGAAAAAGACATATCAATTAATTCTTACTATAAATTGAAGAATAATGATTAGTTATTGAAAAAAACAAACTGATTATTATGGGGAGAAGGATTTCTGGTGGAGTAAGAAGGATTTTTGAAGAAGTTAATCAGAGAGATTGAGAAAAAGATGAGAAGAAATCGGCTAAAGTGAGGAAGAAAAGAAAGTAGATGGAGAGAAAATTGACTAGTGAGGTGAGGAAGAAAACAATCGCCGGGTGGGAATAAGAGAAAGAAGAAATGCAATGGGAAGAGAATAAATGCAATAGTCAAAGTGCAGACTGACAATTCCACGATTTGATATCACGAAAATGTGATTCTGTGAACTCAAATCAAGGAATTGTTTTTTTTAAATTTAAAAAGTCAATTCCGTGATTCTGAATCATGGAATTACCTTGATTCGAGTGATTTCCGTGATTTAAAATCACAAAATTAAATTTTAACTTTTTTTAGTTCCATGATTTAGAATCATGGAAATTACCTCGATCTAGGTAATTTCTATGATTCAGAATCACGAAATTCAAATTTTAAATTTTTTTTTAGTTCCATGATTTTGAAACATGGAAATAACCCAATTCTGTAATTTCAAATCACGGAATTGACTTTTTTATTTAAAAAAATAATTTTGTGATATACAATCACGAACTTGGGTTAGTTTTACAAATCCCTTACCAACCAGATTATTTTAATAAAACTATTTTTTTTTCGAGTTATTCTGACCAAAAACCTGATTTTTATTGTAGTATATTCGATGAGTAAGAGTTACTTTACTCACATAGGCAGTGCACTATCATAGAAGGCCCATAAACATGTGCTTGCCATGTTTGAGACTTGGAAATAATTATTTGAATTAAACCAAAAATAAAGATGTGGATCATCATATATCTATGAAAAAGAAAATAAAAATTAGCTTACTCCTAATCTAAACCTCAAGTTCAGGAATGCGAGTGGGTTCACTTGGCTAAAGGACTCTATAGAAGTCGTTCAAAAAAGGGAGTTTGATATCTTTGCTTAAAAGTGAGAGGGTCAAAGTCAACCAACCAAGTGCAGTAAGTAATTGAGTTGCTAGACATGTCTTAGGTGATTGGAAAAATGAATGTACTCACTTTAACAATTACTTCTCGCAGAGCAAACAACAGTTAATCTCACCATCACTCACCACAATAATGAATTATTATATGAAAATCTAGCAAATAATATGCATTAAGTGGTCAATATCACTACCAGGCACAAGATATATTGGTCCTTATCTGATGTAAAGGACAAGGTAGAATCCCGAACTACCTATACAAGGCTACAAAAAGCTCTTTCTTGTTAGTTGAAAAAGTGCATCATCTATTCCCCTAGCCAGACGTACTTAGAAATTGGTTTGCGAAGCCTTGCCTGAAAAAAGCACTCACATAGAGATGGAAGCTCAAGGGAAAATCTAAGAAATCTTGGATGGAGAGGCTTGATGAATGGAGTAAGAATGGCCTAGTTATAGGCTAAACTGCTTTAGATTGTGCTCGTTGGTAAAATTCAGTTGTGTTTGTGATTAATCAATTGTGGTCATGACTGGTTAATCTCAGACACTTGCTTTGCATGTACTCTACGTTTACTTAGGCTTTACAATGCTTTCTTGGGCTTTACCTAGTTATGGTTTTGCTTGGCACTTTGTAGTCACAAAATAATCCTGAGTTAGATAGTGGTCATGCTTGGAAGCTTGTGGCCACACTTTAACAATGTGTAGATTCAGAGTCATGTTTTGTGATCGTGGATTTGCTATTTCCCGTGGCAACTTCTGGTAGGTCTCATTCAATTGCTCATAATGTTTGATCCAAATGTCCAATTGACCAGCCACTTGAATTATTTGAAAGCTAATATTCTTCATCTTCACAAAATCTGAGCTTGACCTAGTAGTTGGATTTTATGATATTTACTTTCAAGTTCCTTCATTCTTTTGTCCCTATCCAATTTTAATTTCATTTATGTTCATTCTTTCATTCAGTATGTGATTTCTCGTGGGGTGCCTCAAATTTAACATTTTCTGTTGTCAGTTTAGCCATGAATATCCAATAGTTTTGCAAGTTTCTTTATAATTAATGACACATGATATATATGCCACAAATAATTACAATACAAAAAATAACTCTAATTCTAAAAATGTAGAATTCTAATGAAAACACTCAAATTTTCAGAGAATCTATTAGCTTTTATATCAAAAATACAATTAAAATAAACATAAAAAATATAGTTTTCAATCACATTTACTTTAGTTAGTAGAGCAACACCGATTGGATGAGCTTCATGATATTTCATCAAAAGCTCATTATTTTGTTCAGTAATAAGAAGAAGATAAATCAAGTCAAAATATTTCTTAAAGCCATTTTCATGATATTGCTACTGGAAGAGCACATTAGATGTGCAAAAAGTGAAGAATATTTTCCAACAAATCTTTGTTATATGGTCTCCCGAAATAATTCCAATAACGGACTAATTCAAAATATTGTTGAATTATACTCGCTAACAGTCTTAAAATCATGTAATCGCAAGTGCATCCAATTGTAATGAGATTTTGGAACAATTTTGTTTTTTTTTTTTTTTTTGATGTTTAGACCATTTTTCAAACTAGTTTATAAGATACAGGGATCTTTCAGTTTTGAATATTTAATTTTTGGCCCTTCATCAAGATCGTAATAATGAAAAATAATTGCTTTGGCCCAGCCTTAATTTGCGGCTTCATTTCCTTCTTTAATTATTTCTTCAGATAAATAGTGCTTATCAGTGATATCAATAGCAATAAAGTCTAAGTTTGCAAAGACAGTCATGAAAATAACTGGAATAAAAAAAACAAAATAAATATCGCAATAGAGAATATGATGTAAATCATAATGCCAAAATGTAGATAGAAAATAAGGAACAAAATTGAGAATAAAATAGACAGGATTTTCTTCTCATTGTTGATCAGATTACCTTCGCCTCTAGATATATATAGGCCTAAATAAGGTCAACCCTTCCAAATAATTTTATTGTAGTTTGCAAGACACAATTTGTCGTGTGCAGCATAAGTTACATGGAGTAGAATATAAGGTTATGAGGCCATAGGAATTACATGAAACACTGAGAAAAAAAAAATTGAAAAAATATTCATTAAGAATAAGAATGGATATCCACATTATATTTATTATGACAACTTCTCTTGTAAGTTAGGGGAATAATTTGTGGCCGATTCTCCACCAACTCTATTACTGCGGCAACTGAGTAACTAACAAAATAATTAATAATCTAGTGTTATTCCTTAAGTTTAGCAATTTTTTCATTATAAATTTCCTTTTTATTGATATTTTTACCACAGAATAATTGATTTTCAAAACAATATTATTTATTGAACTATTGATGCAAAACTATTAAATCTCAATCTGCATTTTTAAATCAATGCTTTCTAGGCATGCAAAGATACCTCATTACTCAAGATGATCAACCAAGTAGCAGCAGTATTAATAGCAACAGCAGCAGTAACAGAAGTAGTGACAACAGTAGCCAATTTATATCCCATTTTTACGATAAATTAGTGCCAAATCACGATTTGAACCAACAATCTTGGTCACTAAGCACAACTCCAAGAGTCTCCAACTACACCACCAGCACCGTGAACTGCAACTGCTTCAGTGGAGACACTAGTTTTGCTCCTTCAGTGGCTCACCTCTAAGCTATGCTGGCTTCTCAAATAATTAACTAATTATTTTTTAATTATTAGATTTATTTCAAATCAAATCAATATATACATACATACATACATACATATATTTATATATAGACTTACTTTCACATTTATATGTACTTATTCCCTAAAAAATAATTACTTTCACATTTATATTTACTTATACCCTAAAAAATAATCATTCTCCTTATATACTGTTATATCATTTAATCATTATTATATATTTTATACATATTACAAATTCAAATAAATCATATTATTCATCATATTAAAGTCTTTCTTCCACACATGCTACTCATTTTAAAACAACTTGTTAAAGATCATCTTTTAACAAAACTCCCTTTCAATCATATCTTAAAGACTAATCATTACCCTTATATACTATCATATTATCTAATCATTCTTATATATTTTATTCATATATTCAAATAAATTAATAGTTTCATCGCATCAAAAGTTTACAACTAAGGATACAATTCATTTCAATACAACCTCATCAAACATCATCCTAACAAAACTCACTCTCCCAATGATTGCCATTATATTCGATCCTACCGGTTTCTTTAATTTGTAGTCAAGCGTTAGTGAACAGCTAATGTTATATTAAAATGCAGAAGTTAAATTGATATAAATTCTCTCCATTCGACAATCATGTGTTATTGTTTATTGCGAGCCCAGTTATAATATATGAAAAGCCCTGTAGATTTGTTGGAAGAATTCTTTTAGAATTCCAATGAACTGCGATTGTTCATGCCAGCCCAATGCCATTACAATCCAACCAAGTGAAAAAAAAAAAAGGGGTGTCAAAACAGCGGCATGCAACCTTTTGGAAGGTAGTTCCTGGCATATATCCCCGAAAGAAAAATAGAACATATAAATGGTAAATAACAGCGAATGACAATATCCGAGTTGTGGTTAATGATACAAATTAAGTGCCTGCTGTCTCTTTTTTTCCCGTCACTACAGTGATCACTAGTGGTGATGACAATTTTCAAATTGTTACTAAGAACATATGGTGAGAAATGGAAAGAAGTAACTTCAACTTTGCGAGTATTGCACACATAAATTGAACAATTATTTATCATCATTAAATTGTCAGTGTACATATGTCACTAATTGTTAATTTATAAGAAATACATCTTATGCATAATGTAATACCCTAAAAATTTTGGGTATTAGTAGCAAACTATTATTAGCCTATATTTTGTGATGGAATAACAATGAATTATTTCTCTTTATTTTCTATTTTATTTTCGTATGAAAGGTGGCTAAATATAGTAAGGTATAATTAAGGTGAAATATGGGTGTCATATGGCTACCAAAAATTTGCGAAATAATATAGATATGAGGAGAAGAGACTTACCATATTGGAATTCCTAAAACTAAGAAATTTAGGCTCGGAAATTTATGTGAAATCTGCTGGAATAATGAAAAACGTGTATCGGAATTTAAGAGCCCAAAAAAATACTAGAATTGGACCCCCCTCAAACACTTAAATAAAACCGTAGTATATATACTTATTTTAAGAGAGAAAAAGAATTACTTTTAGTACCCAAGAGAGAGCAACCATCATTCAGAAGCATAGTACAAAAGCAAGGGGAATTTTCTAGCTTCTAAATGTGATAATTTTACGCAATTTCTTCGTCAAATTTACATTTTATCATGCATACACTTAGGGAACATTAATATACATGCTATAGGCACAAGAAATATGAATTTAGGTAGCCTACACGTGGATTGGTTTGTGGACATGTCATTAAATTCGTGATGTATGTGTAGAAAATTATAGAAAAAGCGTATAGATAAAGTGCGTGAAACTTTGAAACTTGGCCTCGACTATTCAAAAATTTTATAAATATCATTGGTTGGATTTATCATGGATACGACTTGTGAAATTAGGCTTAAAGACCTTTAAAATCATTGTAATAATGAGTTTTGATGATTGGAATTGAGCACAGTGATAAAAATTGCCCAAATAGTGCCTTGCGCTGACACATGCATCGCATTGCGGTTATCGCCGTAGTCATGGAACCATGGGGACTAGGTAGAACGCCCCACGTTTGGCGTCAAGGGCTTGAAGCCTTATTGCAAGGTCGCGGTCTTGCTACCCATGGGCACGAGGCCTAGGTGCAGAACGAAGTAGAATGCCTTGTGGTCATTGTTGTAGGCCAAAGTAGAACTTTCGTGGTAATGGGTCTACTTTATGCAGACATGAGCCAAGGGTAAGAATGAATAGAATGTACTCTAGTTTAGTTCACAGGAGTTCTTGCAATCGCAAGACCTGGTCCAACGAGCACATAATCTAAGAAGCAGAAGAATATTATTTTTGCAAATTAAGACTAAAATTTTCAATTTTGAGACTAAAATAGGCTTAAATACAAAGTTCAGAACTTAATAGAAATAGGAAATATTAATTGAATAAATCCTAGATAGCAAAACCTACTCAATAGGTGACCAAGATTCTAAAAGGACAATAATATAGGACATATAGGACACATATGTAACCACTTGAAAGCATGATTTGACATGTTGACTATTGAGAAATTGAAATTATTTAAGGTTTTCCTAAAACTTGGATATAGGTTACTGGAAAATGAACTATTTTAATTGAATACTTTGAAATCAATCCATGGAATAAATGCAAAAGCCTATCATGTGATACTGAAAATAGTGTGGAATAAGTTTTGTCCCATCAATTGGTTAATAGGTTGGGACATGTCCAATTGGGATACAAGTCTTAGGGTTGCAGCAGGCGATCTGATACGTTGCCATACCAATTAGTATATGATAGATTGGGATAGCTCTCAGTTGGGGTTAAAGTATTGAGGCCTTAGAAACATAGCCTAATTTCACGTTACCTCCTTAGTAGGGGTGCATACTAAGGTTTCGATTTGTGCAAATAGTAAAAGATATATATCACCATGAGTAGGTTGAGGAAAACAATATGTGAACTATATGAATGGTGAGATGAACTAAAACAAGTGAGAAATGTTATGAATTTTTGTGAATTTTTTTAAATGAGACTTAGATTGTTTGCATCTGAAAATGTGTTTTATACAAACTGCTATCTTTTTACTCACATTCCTTGAAAAACAGAAAGGCAAGTAATACCATTTATTGGGCAAGTCATCACTTACAATTTTTAAACGACGTTTCTTGTAGAGGAACTGCACAAGGAGGAACCGGTATAGGGATAGTAGTTTCAATAGAAAGGACCCTTTTGTTATTTCATTCTTTTCATTTTAGTGCATTAGTGAATAGGACAATCCCTGACATAATAGTTAAGGCATTTTATCTTCTACTGGAAAATAATGTTGAGATTATTACTTTGGATGTTGTTTCCTTTTGGACATTATTTGATATTTAATAGATTTGTTGCTAGATATCTATTGACTTGGGTATCAAGTGAGGTTGTTCATGGGTACTGCCATGTATCCTAGATTTGGGGTGTAATAGAAGTAGTATCAGAGCATAGGATTTAACATTGAAAACCTGGGACGTATAACATAGATTGGACTCGAGGAATCACATTACAAGAACTTAGAGGTTAGTAGCCCATCTCTCTCATGCATAAGTTAGTATTTTAGTTTTTTCTTGCCTATAGCAATTATATCCTAACATAGGAAATAGAGGAAGCAGCAATTTAGGAGAGTGTACACCTATAGAGAAGAGCAACTTATCTCAAAAGGATAAGGACCATCTTCTTGTAGCATTGGCTCAACTAGGTAACATAGCCACTAAATTATTAGAGTCCCAATAGCGTTGTGCTAGATTGGAGGCATTGAAAGATGAGAACACCAGCACTCATTGGCACTAAGGTGTGATCAAGATGAAGCTTGATGAGATCAAGACATGATATGCACAACTTGTAAACACACACAAGACCATTAAGATGGGTTATGAGTTGCTCATAGTTGACCTCAAAGACTAGCAGCATGGGTTAGTGCTTCAGGTGACTGAGTTCATGTTCTAGAATGATGAACTTTGTGCAATGATTCACAACTTTCCGAAAGAGGACCTTAAAGAGGATCTTGAAGAGGACTCCGAGAAGGATCATGGGGAAGCATTGGAGTAAGCACCTAAGGAAGTTGATTTAGACAAGGATGTCCCAAATGTAAATTGTTAAGGGATAGGATATTTATGCTATTTAGATAGTTATTCTAGCACTCTTCTACATTTTTCCCGAGGGGCTAAGGTGGATTATAGCAATGAAATTTCTTTTTCTTAGTTGCTTAATTGATTCTCTTACTATTCTATTTTGCCACCCTATTGTTATGAATAACTATCAAGTGCCTTTAATTGATAAAATGAGCCAACAAATTTCCCTTTATGTAGAAAAATGGTTGAGAGACCTTTGTGTTGCTTAAAATCAACCTTTTACTATTCCAATAGATAATCTAACTAAGCGTACTTATGCTCATCCCCTACTTCCACCCTCAGCATAGCCATGGCCACAACCGCCTGTGGGCTAGACTAATTTGAGATACGAGGAATTAGTTGCTATCGTGATTGTCTTAGCCTAGGTTATGTGGGCCATAGCAACAGGCCTTAGCTGTGGCCTAACCTAATGGTGGGACAAAGACTCATTATGAGGTAATAAGATTGGCTTATGTACCAATCTTTGATGGATCTCACGATTTTAAAGTTTTTAAAAGTAGTTAAAAGAAATGAAAGATAATTTTAAATTAATAGAAGTACCAACAGAACAATGCCTAAGGGTGGTATTACCCTTTCTGGTCAGAGAGGCCGCCCTATGGTGAGAGGGTGTTTCCCCAGCACTACTAGAAGAGGGGCCAATCACTTAGGCTTATTTTGTGGAGGTATTTTTTGAACAATTTCTTTATAGAAAGAGAAGAATATCAATGTGCTAATCAAACCATAACATGAGCGGAGAAATGTAATTAGTGCTTTAATCACACAACACCATTTAGTGTTGGCGGCAATTAAAGACCGATTTGAGGCTTATCTTTTGGAGAAAAATAGTACAGGAAGAGAAATCTTATCTTAATCACCCAAGGTTTCCCTACAAAATAAAAACTCTTGGAGCTGCATAAACATAATCCTTCCACCACCCAAGGAACCACTAGCTGCCTGTAACGAAGAAAAAGGGGAGGAGAAAACCTCCAGCCCCAACATTGAGGTAAAGTCCTAAACCAAACCTTGTAGTGCATGTGGCTTATACATGGAACTAGGAAGTTCACTTAAAATGCTTATTTTATGTAAATTTTTACACATGTACATCAGTTTTATATAATATTCATGTAGAAACATAGGAGTAATCACAGGCAGATGGCAATGGACTTTTTGGCACTTGATTCGTTGGTATTCCTTGTTGTTTTTCTAGCATAAACGAATCATTGCTAAATAATAATTTTAAATAAGATTAACAAGACTTCTACACTTTTTATGACTTTAAATGAGTTTTCGAACTAATTATATGTGAAGAAATCATATTTTTGAATTTTTCCACTGACCAAGTCGATTTGAATGAATTCCTAATTGATTGTTGTTAATCCTAGCTGTGTGATTGACACGATCAATCGTAGGAAGCCTTGATTGTAATGTTAGTGGCCTCCAAATTGACCCTCTAGGCCCACAGTGATAGATCTCAATCAACATAGGTGGTGCAATCAACTGCAATAGATTGCAAATAATTGACAAATCAATCACATTGGCCCAACACAATCAATCCTAGATGATTTGTATATCACAATCAATGTTGATCGATCACAAGAACCTAGATTGTAATTCTAGAAGCTCTTAAGGTCTATCTGCTTGTTCCTAGATCGATTTAAGTTAATTAGGATTGATCTCAAACACTGCCAAGTTGATCCTCTAGCACCCAAGTCGATCTAGAACCCATTTTTCCTACTCCCTCCATTTGTTTTGCATTCCCATCCATTTAAACTCTAAATATACCCACATGGACCAATGTAAAGTGTTGTTTACACAGTAGAGTGCGTAGAACTCAACTATTATGAGACATCCCTAGGATTACACGAAAATTATCTTAAACCACACTAGGTAAGGAGCATCCTCGCATTCTAAGAATTAAGGTTGTACTTAAGAAAAAGATAGGGTACTCAATTTATTGAATTTGGGATAAAATAAGAATTATTTTGTTGAATAGAAACCCAAGGATACAAATCCAGTGAGCAACCAAGTTAGTGGAGCTAGCACTAGTTACATGGGTCTGTCTTGCACATTTTTATAAATGCCTTATTTTCAAAATTGATTTTCTTACTGTGCAGATGAAATTTTTACCATGTAAGTGGGTTCATCTGCTATTTTTTCAACTATCTTATGAAAATTTATTTCATCAAGTCAATAGAATTTTTATACTATGACATAAATGATTTTCCCATTATTTATGAAATTTCAATTGTCCTCTCAATGGATGTTTTACATATTTTCAAATGAGAAATTTCCAAACTTCCCTTGCTATAAAATTGTGGATGTGAATAAGCATGTTGTCTGTATCACATTGGATTTCAAATTGGATGCTTTGAGGTTTATGATACAGTAATAACACTCTAGTTCATGAATACTAGTGTTAAAGAATGAGTTCTAACCCTTAAGCGAGTATAAAAGTTGTAGTGACCCTTTCAATGAAGATTATAAATTGAGTAAGTAACCTTCTCGACTAGAGTTGTAAATTGAGCACAAGACTTTATCAACTAGGGTTTTAGATTGAATATGGACTTTATTAGTCAGAGGTTAAAGACAAAGACCCTAATTAGTAGAATCAAACACAAGATAAACCTATAAGCATGTAAATGAAAATTTGATGATTATGCTATTTCCACTGAAACATTTATTGTAGCTTAAGAATTTCCTTCAAGATATTCTACATAAAAGAATTTTCTTATAGTCACATTCCAAAAAGATAGGTAGGTCCCTTTACTATACTATTAGTTGCTCACAAATTTTGAAAACTTTTGTAGATGACGCAAATGAGGTCAAGGACGTAAACCATAATAGGGAATGGTAGTGCCAAGGAACAGAAGAATGGAGTCTTCTATTTATAATTTTGCTTTGGTAATTTAAAAATTCAATTCAGGAATGTTAATTATATGTTTTCCGCTGTGGCATTGTAATAAAATATTGTAATTTAGAATGATTGTTATTATCATAGTTTAGATACTCTAATGTATGTGTTTTGGTATCCTTTAAGATAACTATCTCATGGATACTACCATATTGCACTCAAATTGGGGACGTGATGGAGAGTGGTATTAGAGCTTAGGTTATAGACCTTAAATGAGACAACGTCAATGACTTAGATTGAACCTAGGCCTCGATCCTAAACTCCTAAGCCGTCTAAACTTCAGTTAATGCATAAATCATAAGATACGTTAGTGTTAGTATAAGATATTTATGACAAAAAAAATTTGATTAGAACCTAACTAAATTTAACATTGTAATATATATAATGGAAGAAACTAATAACTAAGGAGGGCGCGCACACCCAATTCCTTATCGACCTCTGAAAGACATGACAAACTGCCCCCTCGCTGCACTAGGTCAGTTCAAAGAAATGGAAACAACCATGGTTGAGTTAGGGGGATAGTCTGATATAGGTGAAGCTGAAAGTTTGTAGGGAAGAAGGATGTCGATATAAGGATAGACTACGGATTTAGGATTGAACTATGACATACGAGAGATGCCTAAGTCATAATTTTGTAGTATATTCCCACCCCATCATGGTCTATTTTTACATGCATTTGAGAAAAAAATGGCTACATTATGTTTACATGCATGTGAAGATGTTCTTTCTAATGAATTGGACGTGTTTAGTTGTAGTTTTGGTGATAATTAAGTGTATTCAGATGATGTCTACACTTAAACAATATTTTTTTCTAAGTTTTAGGCCTCGCACTTATGAGGAAAAGGTCCACGGCCACGAGAAATGGTGTTGCACCTACACAATTGAAAGCGGCAAAGACTAAACATTTTGCCACACTCGCAACTACAAAACAAGGCTTGCAACCACTAGAGTGGAATTTGCAACCATAGAAGGATGAACAGTGGGGGTTAGTTTCTATTGTGGTAGAGCTCATGACTGCAAAAAGGGGAGCCGCGACCATGAGGTGGGATGTTGTAGCCATAGGATTTGCATAGCAACTCACATAAATCTCGTTGCTAAGGTTTGTTCATGCAAGGAGGAACATTGTGACTATAGAGCATAATTGCGAAGTGCAATCTGCACAAAATTTTAAGGGCCTTTTTGTCTTTTCCTTTCCATTATTGAAACCCAGGTTTCCATTCATATATATGCATGATTATACATTACTCGTGGGAGTCTTAGATAGTTTTCAATATTAGAACACATAGAAAACAAGCGGAACCAAGAATGAAGAAGTGAAGAAGAAGGAATCCTAGCCAAAGTTGAACAAAGTTGACTGTTCCACGCAACACACAGATTATTGAGTACATTAGTTTTCTGTTATTTACAAGTTGTTTAGATGATGAATAAATTAGTAATGTTTTTTATTGAATATAATACACGTTGCTAAATTTATTTCTAGTGTCTTGTTTTTATGTTTGGTAAAAGATGCATGAATGATATTATGACTAATTGTCTTTGCTCTTGTTATTTATAATTGGCTCTATGAGCAGTAATTAAAGGATTTGTGCTATGTGGAAAATAATTGGAGTAAAACCTATACGCTAGACTTCCAATTGTAAGCATTAATTTTGTAGGAATAATGGGAGTAAAATTGTAGAATTAGTATAGGTAAAATTTTTAACCATAGAAATTAATAACTTGACTCAATTAGGTTTAGGAGAACTCACTGATATCTTCAGTCAAAGCTTTAGGAGGTTTGGGATGATATCTTAGAGACTTTAGGGCTAATAATCCACATGAAACTAATTAAATTGATAATTAACATAATTTGACATACATAGGAAATTAAGACATCATAAAGGACTAGGATCTTCCATATTGGACTTTGCTAATTCTTGCTTGTGAATCTATTTTTGAAGTGTTTGATGCATTTATTTTTCCTCTCATCTTTGCCTTAGGATGGCTTAACTAGTAAAAGCATAATTAAATTAATACTCATACTTATCAATTACTAGTTCACATAAATTTAATTTTAGTATGTTGATAACACGTATCAAATTTTGGCACCGTTGCTAAATAGGATGGTAAGTACTATCAAATACTCTAAGGGTCTGCTTGATTAAGCCACTTTTCCTTGGTTTTCTTTTATTCATTTTTTTCTCTTATTTTCTTCTTTTTCTTCTCTATTTTTGCTTTTGGGATTATGATTGTTGTGTGGGCTGATTTTGGCATTCAATAGAATCTTATATGTGCAAGATCAAGAGATTGGAGCTAGAGTTTAATGTAGGGATTGAGAGAACTCTGTATAGGCAATATATTTAGGCAAGAACAAGAGACAACAAAGATGGAAGATAACCTACCACCGCCATAGCCATAAGAACACCTTCCTCCACCTAACCAAAGGGTGATCAGAGACTATGTGCAGTCGGTGATGAAATCCACACATAACACGGATAGTTAAACCACTAGTTAATGTCAACAACTTTGTGCTAAAGCCTACACTCATCAACATGGTGTAGCTCAATCAATTTGGAGGAACCCTATAGGAGGATACCAACACACATCTTGCGAGCTTTCTTGAGCTTTATGATATGGAAAAATTTGATGGTGAATCTGTTGATGTAATTAAATTATGATTGTTCACATTTTCTCTCAAGGTCAACATAAGGTAATGGTTGTAATCTTTATTCTTGGGGGCCATAGTGATTTGGTTAGATATGGTTAAGATGTTCCTTGCAAAATACTTCTTTCCTGTCAAGATAGCATAATTGCTCTTGGAAATTGAAACCTTGAAACAATTAGATACAGAAATCTTACTAGAAGTATAGGAGAGGTTCTAAGAGTTGCTCAAAAAGTGCCCACAACATGGATACTCACTTTGGATGTTGGTATAAACATTTTATAATAGTATCAATGGCCAACTTAGAACTGTAGTGGGAGAAGCCCTAATGAATAAGTTGCCTGAAGAAGCTTAAGACCTCGTTGAAGAAATAGCCTCTAATGCATACCAATGGCCAACTGAGAAATCCATAACAAGAAGAGTTACTGGAGTTCACAATGTGGATACATTAACAGTTCTCTCTACCAAAGTGAAGCTCTTGTTGAAAAAGATAGACGACATTGTGGTAAGTACTAGCACTTCTTTGGTTTCTATGTTTCAAGTTTATGATATATGTCTAGGTCCACATCCTATGTATGAATGTCATACTGAAGAGTTAAGTAGTTGCCAAACTTAAAAAAACTAGGTAAATTTTGTACGTAATCAAGGAAGATAAGCTAATAACGAAGTCACCCAAATTTTTCATAAAGAAATGAACAAAATTTGCTTGGATTTCAAGCATCATTGCAACTAGAACATAAGCAATCCTAAGAGGATATCATGAACAATCTGGAAAAGTTTACACATGATATGATAGGTAATTTAGTTAAGACTATGCAATATTACATAAATAGGACTAATGCTTTGATGTATAATCAACAAGCTTCCTTGAGAAATTTGTAAGTGCAAATAGGTCAATTAGTAAAGGAGATGGCAAATAGACCTACTGGAACACTATTGAGCACTACTAAAAACAATCCTACAGAGCACGTGAACATAGTAAGTGTGCAAGTAGTGGAAGAGAATATAAAGAAAGAATAGGTGCCAGCGTCGAGTTTGAAAAAGAAGAGAAAAACCAAATAAGTGTACCACTTCCCCACAAGTTGAAGATTCAATATCTATAAAGATTGCACAAATCTAAGGTAAAGCAGTAACTAAGTAAGTTCTCAGGAGAATTTGAAAAGCTAGATGTTAATGCTCCTTTAGTTGAAGAAGTTAAGAAATCTCACAACTATGTGAAGTGTTTGAAAGAAGAGGCATCTGGGAAGAAAAAGTCAGTGAAGTTAGATGATAACTTGGAATATAGATGTATTTTGTCACCCAAACTAAAAGATTCAAGGAGTTTTTCTATTCCTTACACTATAAGTAGTTTTTTATTTGATAATATATTATGTAACTTGGGTGCAAATGTAAGTCTTATGCTCTTGGGCTTCCTTTAGTCACTTGCACCTAATCTCACAAGAATGGTCATGAAGTTAGTTGATAGATCCATGAAAAGGCTATTAGGAATAGTGGAGAACATGGTGAAGGTAAGTGACTATATAGTGCCCATAGGCTTTGTAATCTTAGAGATGGAGGGTGAGAATTAGGCTTCTTTTATCTTGGGCTATCCATTCTTAGCTACTACAAAAGCGTTGATAGATATGGAAGATGGTAGTGAGATAACATATTTCATGTACCCTAACCCTTCCAATAATCCCACACAATAAATAAAGAAAGACATGGCCATGTTACATATGTTTAATTTTTCTACTAATACTTCTAGTGATGTGGTAGTTGAAAAGGTAGACATAGTGCAAGTATGAAGGATAAAGAATCAAGTGTGGCAAGAGAGTCAAGAGAGCGGTTGCGGCTAGTGGATAAAAAGGAGAAGTTGTTGAGAAAAAGGAGAAAAGAAGGGGAAGAAAGAAGGAGATTATTACAGCTAAGCATATGAGGACATCGGGTTGTTGCTTTGGATTGCTAAGCTTTCCATTCATCTGACTTAACCTTTGAGGACATCAAGTTGTAGACATAAAATGCAGTAGTTCTTGGGAGGCAACGTTGCGTTTTCATTGCTTTCAACTATTTCAGTAGTGTTAGGTGTCTTTTGCTTTCATGAGTTTTTGTGGTTGTGTGGAAGAACATTATTTTGTGTTTAATTTGAAATAGGATTGAGGACACATAAGGAGTGATTGTTGCATACTTGTGCCGCCAGTGGAAGAGAGGAGTTGATCGGCCAACCCTACCAGGTTGTACCTTTCTTTGTAGTTATGTTTCTTATTTTGATCATATGAATGATATAGGCAACAAAATAAGTGAGGGGGAGGGGCACATGTGAATGTGAGACATGGTGAATGATTGTGCGCAAGGTTGAGTGTTGTGTATGCTGGAAACTTTGCTAGAAATTTGCATGCATGTTGAATGGTTTAATTGGTAAAATGATGGCATAAAGGTCATCGAAATTATGTCTGCAAGAATTAATTCATGATAGTTTTTTTCATGGTTTTAGCTGCATAGGCCCAGAATTGTTCTAAAAAAATAACTCATCTCAGCTTACTTTGTCAAAAATGTGATTCCCATTAAATTATGCATGAAGCACTTCATCTTTAACTACTTATCACCTAAGAAGTTCTATTATAAAGAGAGGATACTTAGTTTAGAGATATAAGCCTTACTTGGAGTGTTGACAAATTACCTAGAGAATGAGTTATATTGAAAAATAAGGGACTTGAAAAAATAAATATCTAAAAAAATCAAAAAAAAAAGAAAAGAAAAGAAAAGAAAAGTGAGCATGTGAAAAGTTTTCTGGTGTGACTTAGAAATTAGAATTGTATAGAGACCCTTATTCATTTTCACGTAGAACGGTCACCTAATTAAAGTAGGCATGGCATTTTGAAGAATGACATGTACACACACAAGGAATCCATGTCAAAGACATGATTAGGTTAAAGGTGTTGTGCTCCTGAACGATAGTTGGACTATGTGACTCGTGTCTATTTTTGATTTTTGAAATTAAGATGGGTAGAAAATTTCATGATTCTATAGTTTCATACATCATTAATTTGAAAATAATTTGAAAGGGAGTGAGAGTTAGTCTACCTAAGGACACCTCTTCATTGTGATTGATGAGTTGCTTGAGGAAATCCATATACCAATGCTAAAGTTGAAGGAAAACCTAGAGGAAGACCCAAAGGAAGAGGTTCAAGAATTAGATGTAAGGATTTTGGAATAAGGTGAGAATGCGAGAGAGTTAGCTAGAATAAGAATAAAGATTTGTCAGTCAAATTATGTTGTTAATGAGATCATTTCATTTATGATGTTTAACAATATTACAATTTAATAATGTAAAATTTTTCCTTTTATATTATTAGCGACCTATTTTAACTACTTCTTATACGTTACGTAACCATGAGGTACTCGTTAATTACATATCATTAAACATCAAGAAACCTTCATTATGTAGCAATGGCCAGTTGTCTAAGGTGTACACCCTTGTTATGCTACTCCCTCGAACAAAGACCATGAGCAACCATTTGCCTACCCTCTACCTCCACCCTTATACAACCCTAATTACAACCTTCTCTTAGTCAAATCAGGCTAAAGCAAGAAGATTTGATCGCCATAGCCACTATAGTTCTCCAAGTAGTTGGAACTAAATACCAAGCCCTAGCCTCGACCCCAACACAAACTTGGGAACTAAGTCCCACCATAAGGCCTTGAGAAAAGCTCATGAGCCCAAATTTAATAGGTTGCATGACCTTGAGACAATACAAACATAGCTCAAGAAAATAGAGAATAATTTCAAACTTGACGAGGTCCCTATCGAAGAATGGCCAAGGATAGTTATGCCTTGCCCTGTGGTTGAGGCAGTACTTTAGTAGGAGGGAGTTTCTCCTATGCTATTAGAAGAAAGACCCCTAACTTAGAACAAATTCCAACGAGTGTTCATCAACCACTTCTTCCCTAATACTATCAGACTACAAAAGATGGTCAAGTTTAATAACTAGACTCAAGGCCTAAACATGATAGCAGTGAAATATTCCCTAAAATTACACTCGTTGAGGGAACACCCACCAATAGTTATGGCCAAACTTTTACTAAAAATGCACATGTTCACAATGGGCCTCAAGAGTCATCTCTAGACTGCCCTAACCCTAAATGATGCAAAAACTTTAAAGAACATTTAAGGATTACCATTTTTGGATTTTTGTGGGATTTTCCCATAAAAATTAGAACTTTTACAATATAAAACATTCTACATATGCAATAGAACCTATAGGAACAAATCTCACCCATTTTTGTTGCAAAACATGTAGAAAAACATGAATAAAAATTGCACCTTTAGAATGTTTCCTACCAATTTGAATATGATCATTGAGTTGTAGCCCTCAAATCTCAATCTCTAATTTGTCCACACAGCTAGGATGATCACAAGCTCTTATTACACACTACAAAACTATTTTTATGAAGCTCTAATGCAAACAACTTCGGACTAAGAATTTTTTAACAAGAAATGGCTCATGACAGGGCGGCTAGGGGTTGCTCTTTCTTGCTTGAAGGGGCAGCATGAATTCTAGGTTAAAGATGTTTCTTGAACTTTTTAAGCACCCCTTTAAATAGTTATAATACAAGGGTTTGAGGCATGGGCTCCATAGCCCTTTTACATGGATCTTTTTAATTAAAATAGCCTATGGACTTTATTTATTAATCTTATTCATAAATCAGCCCATAGACCCTTCAATTATTAATCTTCATCAATAATTAAAGCCCAATTCTATCTAAGTAATTAAATTTAATTTATCTCGTTAATTAAATCAATCCCTATTGTACTTCCAATTCATGATCTCATCAATAAGAACCATGGTAATTTATTTAGTTCAATCTAATTACAACTAAATTATTCTACAAATCTTCACAAGTCTCGTATGCACCTTATCAATTTAATACTCGTAATACATCCTAACCTTATTTGTATGAATTTTTAAGTTTATTATTACATAGGTAACATTTGGCCTATGACTCGTGCTGTAGCCCAACTAAGATTAAGTAAATTAGATTTCCAATTATGACTACCATGTCATATAGACTTTTGTTCTTACTTTGTTTCAACCGAGCAAATGTAATGAATTTAGACAAATTCATAAACTCAGACATATGACGAATTCGTGCTTCCTCATGAGATGAATGTTTCTATCGGAAACTTCTTTCTGATCACACACTATCACAACTTAGCACTTCTGTCTCATAGAACACCAATTTCATAGAATAAGCACCTTGCTCACTTGTAAGGAGACAAATCTTTTATTAAATGCACACATGCCTCTACACGCATTCGCACAATAACACATTGGCATATCACCTTATACCATACCAAGATAGATATTGGTCTTGTCCAAATAACATGTTGACCATCATGTGCACAAAAAAATCATATCATCTCAAGTCTAAGGTTCACACACGCTTAACACAATCACAAAGTAGGACATTAACAGCTGAGAGTAAACTCTTTACTTCTACTTCGTTCTATAAGTTATTGTTGGAATGCCCGATTCTACAATGGTGTATGCACACACATCTATACTTAATAACTCAAACCGAATGGCATGACACTCATTGTACAAATACAAAGTGTGCAAGTCGTACCAACTCTCTAATACCCTTTTAGAATGTTTATGATTTGCAAACAAGTTTTAGTAATTGAATGCTAAGACAACCTTATGTCCTTACTTAGAACTCTTTAAGAATAAGGCATCATAACTTAAACACTTGGGCACATGCAATACGTCACATAAATCAAGAATTGCATGCTTGAAAACTTGCTAGAAAATTTTGTGGAAAGCAATATTTTATTAATAACTAAATGAAAGTACATATACAACTAAAAATCCTCTAGTATCCTTCATTTTCTATTAGCATTAGAGGGTATATTATTAACAACCATTAGACAGAAGCAAACATAACTCAGTAGGAGGTTAGAATAATTGGAAAAAGCAAAGGTCTGTTAACAACGTAAGGGATGGATAACCTAACCATCAAGCAAACAAGAGACTAAAAGTTGATCCAATAACATCTGAACCTAGCCTCAACCAATGGAATGCACCTTATGCCATGATAGACACGGGGTGTGTGCCACCTACTCACTAGGGCCCACTTTAAATGTGGTCTGTAGGGTCATAAGGCTTTCAAGTACTTGATCAACATTTCACAACCCGTTTCGAATGCTGACCTTAGGCCCAACCAGGCAAGTCCAAGATAGAAAAGGAACCCTAGGGTGTTCGTTTTAACCTAAGAGGAAGCGGAAAATGTCGAGGATGCAATGGTAGGTAACATCCCTGCTAATAACTCAATAACATATGCTTTATTTGACTACAATGCTACCTTCTTCCATTACTTTTGAAATATTTTGAACACTTAACGAGATGGAAATTAAGACCAATACAAAACCAAGAGTAGCACTCATCTTAAAGGCATCTTATAAAATGACCCTAACAAGGTTAAAGGACTTAATGGTAATTAGAGGCACCATTATAAGAACTAATCAAAAGGTAAATTAGACATGGTGTTTTACCTTGGGGAGGCTCTGTCTTGTTTATGGCAAGGGAAGTTGAAAGCTTGAGGTAGATTGTAGGGTACATGAAACTTAACTAGATTGCGATGAAAAATGGATATCCCTTACATTGAATAAATGATCTTCTCAACCAACCCAAGTGGGCTAAAATATTATCTAAGATTTACTTCAAATCAAATTACAATCGATTAAAGATTAAAGTTGAGGATATACACGAAGATGCATTTAAAACTAGATATTATGAATTCTTATTGCTACTATTTGAGTTAACTAATGTCTTGAGACTTCCATGGATCACATAAACCAAGAATTTAAGCCTTACCTAGGTAATGGGGGTGGAATCTATGGACTACATTTTGGTTTACTCTCTTAAGTGAAGAGAACCTAAGAAACATTTTAGGATAGTTTTACAAACCCTTAGGGAAAAATATCCATATGCTAAGTTAAACAAATGCGGGTTTGGGCTAAGGAGCATAATGTTTTAGGACATGCTCATTACTAATCACATCCCTTCTCTAAATAAGGTTGTTAAGTTTTGAGGACGACGTTTGTTGTAAAGGAGGGATGAAGAAAAGGCAGATGATAACTATAGTGATAATAACAACAATCATTAATATTGTCTTCTTGCATATAGAAAGAGAGTAATATTAATTTGATAGTAAAACACCCTATGGGTGGAGAATTTAATTAGTGCTTTGATGACACTACACCATTAGTGTTAGAGTGTATTAAGGACTGATTTGAGGTTGATCTTTGGGAGAAAAATAATGTAGGAAGAAAAATCTTATCTTAATCACCCATAGTTTACCTATGAAATAAAAACCCTTAGAGCTGTAACAACATTATCCTTCCAACACCTAAGGAACCACTAGCTGGCTGCAAGGAGGAGAAAGAGGAGACGAAAACCTCCAATCCTAAGTAGTCCTCAACTGAACCTTGTAGTGCATGTGGCTTGAACATGGAACTTGGAAGTTCACCTTAAATGCTTGTTTTATGCAAATTTTACACATATACTTTAGTTTTATATGAATATTCATGTACAAACATGTGAGTGATTGTACACATGTAGGTAGATAGCAATAGACTTTTTGGCACTAGCATCGTCGACATTCCATTTTGTTTTTCCAACATACATATTGAACAAACCACCAAATAAATATTATAACAAATATGATTAATAAAACTTCTACACCTTTATGACTTTAAATGAGTTTTTGGATTGATTATTGGCTAAGAAATTGTGTATTTTAAAATTTTTCTACCAATGATCTAGATGAATTCTAGATCAATCCTTATTGATCCTAGCTATGTGATAAACATGGATTGATCATAGAAAGGCTCAATTGTAATCTCAGTAGCCTTTGGATTGACTCTCCACCCCATGCGGATCAATCTTAGTTGATCCAAGTGGTGCGATTTACAAATTAACCACACTAGCCCAGCACGATCGATCCTAGTTGAACCTATTAGGTTCCACCATCTATGGAATGCAAAGTTTTTTAAATTTTATCACAAAATAATTAGAGAACCTAATGGAATAAATAAAACCCTAACTAAATCCACTTTTTATCACATAAAATGCTTAAACAAAAATACTGTGATAGCTGCATAGATGATTACCTAGAATCCAATTCTTGTAATTTCTATCTAGGATGCCTCGAGCTTGTGGAATGAACTCTATGGGCATTTACATGGATTTTAAAATTAATTTAAGCCTATCCCACTTTAATTATTAAACCAATCCACCTTTAATTATTTCTTCAAGAAATCCTTATGTAATAATGTAGGACTTCGCGCACTTGTGCTGTATCCAACTTGGCTAAAGTTAGATCTAAAAGTTTTTATTCCTCTACTTTTATTTTTGCATATTATTTGTGATCAATGTATGAGATACAAGGAAAAATAGATAATGTGCAAGGTGAAACTTAATTTACATGGATCCTAAAACTTTCTCAAACAAATATTAAGTTGTAATGGCAAAATATTTGTTATGGCCTTTCACCTAGCCCACAAGCCCTAAGTGTATCCCTAGTATGTACTATCATCATATTAGTAGAGTTATATTGTGATGATGCATTTGATACGACATTCAAAAGATATCACAACTTAAGAATGGTTAGCACGGGTAGGGTTTAAATCTAGCAAATTGTCAATCGATAGGTGTGATTTAAATGGACCTAGCATGCCAAGACTTAAATTATATGAGGCATTTTAGGCCATGGGTCGAAGGAAAGATTAGACCATACATAAGATAGGTTGGCAAGAGTTGCCACTCATTAGTCCAGCATGCCAAAACTCAATTGACATGAGGTATGCTATGTCTAATGAAGACCCCAACCCCTACTAAGGAAATTTTATCAATAGATTTTCCATCTTCTACTAGAGCGATTGTAGGGTTCCAAAAATCTAATGGGCATTTTGATTTAAAGTACATAATTACAACAGTAATACACATAACAACTAAACTAATTATTCTTAATTTCTGCAATAACCATATTAATTGAATAACGTCATACCTCTATCCAAATTACTTGAGACCAATGTTTTAACAGAGCCTAACTATGTTGATTGACTCTAAAATTTGAGAATTGTTCTTAATCTAGAACGACTTACCTATTTATTGGAGGCTAATATTCCTCGAGCCCCTAGTGACACAGTTATTAAGGAGAAAAAGGACACTCATAAGAAATAGATGGAAGACAATTTACAGGTCAAAAGTTACATACTGACTGTTATAACCAATGATCTTCAAAGGATCTATAAGGGTATAAGGACTATGAGAGAACTCTTGAACCACCTGTAAGAGTTGTATGGTGAGCAGAGTCATACTATCAGATATGCGATATCCAAATAGTTGTTCAGAATGTGTATGTTAAAGGGTCATGAAGTAACTGAGCATGTCTTCAAGATAATTTCACTTATCAAGAGGCTTAAGATATTAGATTTCATCATGGATGCCAATTTATAGATAGATTTGATCATTCAGACGCTTCTAAAATCCTTCTCACAGTTTATCATGATAGACCATATAAATGATATTGAGTGCACACTAGTTGGACTACTGAATAAGCTGGTAATTGAGTGCACACTAGCAGGCTATGAAGGGGAAAGGAAAGAAGATGGTTCTTGTTAAGTCTAGCTCCTCTGGTGTGATCAAGAAGAGTAAGGCAAACAAGAAAAATTGAACCATTCCTAAGGATAATTGGAGTATCAAGAAGGCAAGTCTCCTGCAAAAAATGTTTCCATTGTGGAAAAAATAGGCATTAGAAGAGAAATTGCGCCAAATACCTGAGGCCTTAAGAAAGTAGCTAGAGGTAAGGAATTTTATATTTATGAAACTTCTTGTTCTATTGGTGTTTATTTTACTTCTTAGGTTTTAGATTCTTATGCAACTTCTCACGGTTGTACCTCATATTAAGATCTGGTTAGAAGTAAGGTGCTTGGGAAGTATGAAGTGGTGATCAAGGTGGAGAATGGAGCAAGTATAACGACCATCGCGATTGAGACCACTTCAATGAAATTAGGCCATAATTTAGATTTGAGAGATTATCTTCTGTTGCCAAGTAGGCTTAAAAATATTATTTCTATTTCATTATTAATAGAAGAGAATTATAAATTTTCTTTTAAAGGAAATGTGTGCAATATTTATTATTGTAAAAAATTGGTTGGCATGGCATCTTTCATTAATGGCTTATATTATTTGAATATAAATGATAGTAATGTGATCAGCATCATCTTAAACAAACGTCGTAGGGATGGTTTAAATCTTGAATACTTGGGACACCTTAAACTTAGCCATATTGGGGACATGAGCATTAGTAAGTGGGAGAAAGATAGGCTTATCAGCCCATTTAGAGACGAATCCTATCCAATTTACAAACCTTACATTCTAGGCAAGATGGCTAAAAATTCATTTGATGGACGTGTCGAAAAAGCTATTAAAGTGCTAAAACTAGTCTACATAAATGTTTTTGGGCTAATTAATGAAATGGCAAGAAAAGGGTTTCTCTTCTTCATAACCTTTACTGATGACTATATATGATACTGTTATGTGTACTTGATGCAGTACAAGTATGAATCCTTTGAAAGGTTCAAGGAATTTGAGGCATAAGCAGAGAAGTAAACTAGCAAGCATAGCAAAGCACTTTGATCAGATCGTGGAGGCAAGTATATGAGTTTCGAGTTTGCTATGTTCCTTAAGAAGAATGGAATTGTATCACAATTAACACCACTACCAAATCCTTAATTAAATGGTGTAGCAGAGCGTAGAAATCAAACTATGTTACATGCCCTACTTACTATAGCATATGTTTGAATAGGACATCCTCTAAGTGCATTCCCTCCATCCCTCATGAGATGTGTTTTGGAAGAAAGCCAAGCCTTAAGCACTTAAGGATCTGGGGATGTTCTAGCTTATCTTTAGAAGATTAAAATGGACAAGTTAGAGGCGAAGACAATTATGGCCTACTTTGTTAGATATCCCAGAGATTCCTTAGGATATAAGTTCTACATACCTAAAGATAATAGGATTATCATTGGGTATCACGCATGTTTCCTTGAAGAAGAGTTTGTTTAAGAAAATAGAGTTCGTTCAAGAAAGCGATCTAGGTAGAACTATAGTACTTAAGGAAGTTGAGCATGAGGATCAAACTACTTAGCCCATGGCACATGTCCCTATTCAAAAGGAACCTTCTCAAACGCAACCATTGCAATAATTAGGTAGAATCTCTCAAGCACCAAAGAGATATAGTTATGTCCTAGAGAACAGATAATAACTATTCATAATGGGAGATAATGATCATAAAGATGATCCTTTTACCTATAATGAAGCAATGATAGATAAAGACTCTACTAAGTGGCACAAGGCTGTGAAATCAAAGATGGATTCAATGCATGCAAATCAAGTACGGACTTTGGTAGGTCCACCTAAGGGAATTATTCCTATTGAATATAAATGGGTCTGCAAGAGAAAGATTGGTTCAACTGGCGAGATGGAGACTTATAAGGCCAGGTTGGTGGCGAAGGACTATAGTTAAAAAAGGGAATTGACTATGAGAAAACCTTCTCATCGGTAGCCATGCTAAAGTCCATTTAGATTTTACTTACGATAACTACCCACTTAGATTATGAGATTTGGAAGATGGACATTAAAGACCACTTTCCTCAATAAAATTCTTAAGAAAGATATTTATATGGTGTAGCCACATGATTTTGAGGACCAAGACCAATCTTACAAAGTGTGCAATCTTAAGAGGTCCATATATAGCATTAAGCAAGTATTCAAAGAGTTGGAATCTTCATTCGATGGTGTAAGCAAATTGTTTAGCTTCATAAAAAATGATGATCAGCCCCTCATCTATAAGCAGGTTAGTGGGAATGCAATAATATTCATTGTATTGTATGTGGATAACATACTACTAATAGGGAATGATATTAAGATGCTAACTTTAGTTAACACTAGTTATCCAGAACTTTCTCCATGAAAGACTTGGGAAAAGTGACCTACATCTTAGGCATTTGCATCTATAAGGATAGGGCAAAGAGATTGCTAGATCTCTCCCAAGCCTTGTACATAGACCAAGTATTGAAGAGGTTCAGCACGGAAACCTCTAAAAGAGGGTAACTACCATCTAAGCATGGTATCAACTTCTTAAAATCCATGTGCCTAAAGATGGATGCCGAGAACAGAAGCATGGTCACTATCATCCCATATGCTTTGGCTATTAGGAGCTTGATGTAAACAATGCTATGTATAACGCCAAATATCGCCTATGCTGTAAGTATTATGAGCAAGTTTCAAAAGAATCTTGGTAGAGAACATTGGAATACTGTCAAGTGCATCCTTAAGTACTTTAAAAGGACAAAAAAGATAGTGCTTGTTTATGAAGCTGGTAAGTTAAAAATTAATGGATACATCCACTCAGACTTCTAGTCAAATTTGGATGACAGAAAATCTATCTCAGGATTCATATTCACTCTTAACGGAGGTGTAGTCAATTGGAAGAGTTCCAACATGGCGTTAAGTATATCACCGCATACGATGTTGTGAAGGAAGCTGTTTGGATAAAGAAGTTCGTGATAGAACTTTAAGTAGTTCTAAATGTGAATCAACCATTTCCACTTTACTGTGACAATAATGGTGCGATAGCACACGCAAAGGAACCAAAATCTTATCAGAAATCCAAACACATAGAGAAGCGTTACCACATTATTGGAGAAATCATTGGAAGGAGCGATGTAGCCATATAGAAAATAGCTTCATTTAATAATATGGCTAACCCACTCACTAAGCCAATGACTCAAGTGCAATTGGATCACCATCTTGAGAAGATGGGTGTTAGACACCATAGCAACTAGCATTAGTAGTGTTTGCATTATAGTGCAAATGAGAGATTCTTAAGGACGTGCCCTCGAACACTTATAAAAACTAAGAGATAATAGAAGGACATTTGGTTATACGTGTACCTTTAAAATTAAATTAATAAAATATTTATTTTTAGACCATTATTTTGGCAAATTCATCATGCATGAGAATCTTGATTGGCGGGGAGTATTACATGTGCCCATATGTTTGAGTTGACAAGTCTTATTCATAAGGGGTTATGAATATCGACATAAGTCTGCTTTGCACTCAATCACTAAAATTAGTCCGTAAGTAACAAACACAACACTCTAAAAGGGTATTAGAGAGTTGGTACGACTTACACACATAGTACTTATACAACGAGTGTCATGCAATTAGGTATGAGATACTGAAAGTACTCATGTGTGGATGTACCATTGGTGAATAGGGCATTTAGACATTGACTCACAAAATAAAGTAGATGCGTAGAGTTCATTCTATGTCTTCAATGTCTTACTTCTTGATTGTGCTAAGTATTCATAAACCTTAGACTTGAGACGATATAGTTGTTTTGCGTGCATGACGCTTAGACGAGTCAATAGAACATTAAGGGTCAATATCTATCGTAGAATGGGATAGGGCCATGAGCCAAATGTGCTATTGCCTAAATGTTCATGGAGGTATATGTGCATTCAATAAGAGATTTGTCTCATTGCAAGTGAGCAAGGCATTTGTCCTATGCAATTAGTGTTTTATGAGACAGAAGCCTTTGGGAAAGGCAGTGTGTGATCAAAAAAGAGTTTCTAATAGGAACATTTTTCTCATAGGGAAATACGAATTAATCATATGATCGAGTTTGGGAATTTGACTAAATCTACAACTCTCGCTTAGTTGGGATAAAGACAAAATATCTATACAACATGGTAAACACCATCGAAAAGGTTCACTATGATCCAGTCACTTCCATCTTAGTTGGGCTACAATGTGGGTCGTAGGTTAGATGTTATCCACATCTTTTAGACTATGCTCATTGCCAATTAAGAATGAATTTAAAGAATCTCACACATAAGATTGGGATGTATTGTGACAATTAAATTGATAAGGTGCATAATTTATTTAGTTGGAAATGAATTGGACTAAACAAATTATCATAGTGCTTGTTAATAATAAGATCATTAATTAGAAGCATAATGGAGAATTCGATTCAATTAATGAGATCAATTAAATTAAATTAATTAGATATAAATGGAAATTTAATTATTAATGAGATGAATAATTAAAGAATGTATGGATTGATATATTAATGAGATTAATAAATTAAAACCCATGGGCTGTTTAATTAAAAGAGGGTCCATGGAGCCCATCCACCTTACCCTAGTTCCTGTGATAAAAATAAGAGCCTTGAATATTTTAAGACACATTTAGAACAATTCCCAAAATTCGTGTGCCCCCTTTAAGTTAAAAGAAAGAAGCACCTAACCACCCTCAATGATCTTCTTTTAGTCATAAAATCCTCTTAGCTCAAAAGCTTTATGCTAGAGCTTTACTAAAGGGGTCTTGTGAGATGAAGGAGGAGTTCACTCACTTCATAATCGTGTAGACAATCTAGAGGTCGGAGTTCAAAGGCCATAATTCAATAGATCATGGATTGAAAGCCAGAAAACAATTCTAACATATGTCTAACGCGTTCACACGTACAATATTACGTTCATGCATGTTTTGCAATAAAAACAGATGAAGCTTGTTCCAATTGATTCTGTTGCATGTTCTTAATGTTTTATCTGTTAAATTTTTTATTTTTATGGCCAAACATTATGAAATCCAACAATAGATTGAGTATGTAACCCTCTCAATCGAGATTATAAATTGAGTACAAGACCTTCTTTAGTTGGAGTTAATAACCAAAGCCTTGATCAGTAAAATGAAATACTAGATGTTCAGAACCAATGAAAATAAAAATAAACAGGTGAAAATTGAATGGTTATGCTATTTCCACTTAAACGTTTATTGTGATTAAGGAATTTTCTTCAATATATTTTACATAAAAGAATTTCCTTATGTTCACAATTAGGTAATTAGTCATTCACAAATTTCAAAAATGTTCAGAAATGTGGTCAAGGGCATAAAGCATACCTGGGAATGGTAAAGTTCTGAGGAATAGGAGAAAGGAGTCTCCTAGTTATTGTTTTGCTTTTGTAATTTAATAAATCAATTTGGGGATATTAATTATATGTTTTCCACTGTGACATTGTAATAAAAAACTGTAGTTTGGAAAGACTATTATTTTCATGGTTTAGTTATTTTGACGTATAGGCTTTGGTATTCTTTGAAATAACTATCTAAAAGTTACTATCATGTTGCACCTAAATTGGGGGCGTGGCAATTTTGTTTCCTTTCCAATTGTATATGTGTGTTGCACTAATTATTCTAGCATAATTTGCAACATTAACCATCAAACTAGCTATCATGTATAATGTTTAAACTTTATACATTAATAATTGAGGATGTATACACACACACACACAGCAATATTAATATAAAATTGCACTAACTTGGGATAAAATTTGTTACACTGCACGTCTATCAGTCAACAGTTATTAGATCTATTAAAATTTGTTTTATTCACTATTAAACTTGTAAAATTCTTACTATTTAGTTTGTATAATTATAAACAACTTTTACGCTGACATTTAATTATTAATTGTTTATATGATATTCGATCATTTCTATGATAATTTGCTAACTAATCCCACTTCTCCACCTTTTCTCTTGGCATGTGATCCAGCAAAAATTACAAAAGCATTTACCTTGCAAAAAAAATTTAATCCACGTTTAAATTGTTCAAACTTGGCAATAAATGTTTTCTTGCAACTCAATATCCTATAGCTTTTTATTAAAGGGAATTTTTTGAAACCAATTATTCTAAAATTTTATTTGCAGTATATATTTATACGAAAATTGAATCTTTGCGGAACTCAAAATAACTCTAGTGAGATGTGCTTTAATATGACTAGTACATTTGTAAATGGAAAACTTGGGGAAAAAAATAAATTACGTGCAGTAATTTTGGCACACTCAACACATGGGCTCAAATTTGTAAAGTGTAAAATTGAAAATGTGTTCACTTGTTAATTTATTGCATGTATTAATTTATTTTTTTACTAATCTAAAAGTAAAACAATAACATAGAAAATTAAATAAAAAGGAAAGTAAAAATATAAAAATAAAATATAAATAGAAATATTATTATTATTATTGAACTGAAAAAATGTGAAATGTGCTTTTACTTTGTGTCTTGTTTCCATATTACAATCTTTATTAATAACTAGTGATTTTGGCGTACTCTATGCCTATGCGCTTTAATTTACGTAATATAAAAATTAAAAATAATTACTTAACTTATTTTACTTGTAGTTTATATATTAATCTATTTAAATATTTTTTGATACTTATGTAGAAAATATTATAATTAAAAATAAATAAATAAAGACAATTTTTCCATTATTCAATTGAAAAGGGATACATAAGTAAATCTACTTAGGGTTTAGAGTTAAATTCTTCACAATATGGATATATAGTAAAAATTAAGTTAAGAATGGTGTATATATAATTTTATTTAGTGCAACTAAATTAGCCCCAAAGTCTTAATAATATAGTATAAATACATATTTAAAGTGCATTTTGTCCACTAGCATTACAAGAAAATAAGTTTTCTCTCTACGCATGCAAAAACATAGGGAAAAAGCTAATAGCGTAGGCTTTCTTGTTTTGGTGACGGTTTTGCACCCATAACTTAGCCAACCATAGCCAAAAAATTGATTTTAGTACCCAAAGCCTAGGTATTATAATAACAACAGTTTTTCTTTTCCTTTTTAACCTGGACTTTGTACTACTGTAACTAAAAGTGTTAATTTAATATTTACAGTAGTAAAACTATAGGCAATAATAAATATTTAATACAATACTTTCATGGCGCAAACAATAGTCCGTATCGTGCATACACTTTACCAAGGAATAGGCAAAGATTTTGTTTATTGCCAACATTTTTCAGTGTCACTATTAAGTTTTTACCCACAGCTCTTTTATATAGGGAATACAAATTAATTTTTTAAGACAGTTTAAGCGTGTAGCTAATACTTGTAGTTAATGCCAAATAGTGACTGGTGAGAGTTAAACAAACGTTATCCATTAGCAACAACATTTAATGTAGGATTGATGAGCACTGATGATGATTTTAATCATGTTGATGAGTAAGGAAGAGGGCTGCAGCCAGTTACATCATTGGTTAAGTGCCACTAAGTTGATGGAAAGAATTCAGGAGATTGATGGAGCGGGAAATGAAATGGCTAATGGCAAAATAAGGGTTGACTGTTCAAGTCCACGCCTGGTCAAAACGTGAGTTATTGTGAAAGTTAATGGCTGCATGAATGTAGAGTGAACAGCCAAGAAAAAACGTTAAAGCTGGGATGAGGATGCTGATTTTAGGACTAAGCATTAAGAGAGATTTAGAGATATTGGAAGGAGATTTAGAAACGCCAAGTGGCATCATCCATAAAACAAAGCAATGTGAGAAAGAGGGAGAGAAGAGCTTCTGCAAATCAACCTTATTCTCTCAATTCAGCATTTGGCCAAGGCAGCACACGGCAGAAATAGGGAGAAGGAACATCGTCGAGCACGGAACTCAAGTAAATACCAGGACCAAAATTCTTGTATTTGCATTAATCAAACTATAAAGGGAACCTAGAATGTAAATGGTGTAGAATTTGTCATATAGGTGCGATGTTTTCATGAGGAGGATTTAAGAAATGTCAAGGTATACACATACATGTAGGGGATAGAACGAATAGTTCAACCACACTTAAGCTGGAATTCTCACCATTTCCGGATGTAGGAGATAAGCATGAGCATAGATTTTCTGCACCAATGCAATGATTTTCATGTATACACAAAAAAGAACTCAGTGACATATGTGCACCATGTGAAGATTTGGAATAAAACCAGAAAATCGAACTTTGCGAATAGAAACTCGTAGTGCCTTTGTGGAACAACCATAACGATGGGTAAAGATCATGTAAAGTGGTGAAATTATTCATAGGGAAAACTTTGATCGAGCATTGAAGACAAGAAAGCGAAAAACACGAATAAGAGTGACAAGAGAAAGCAAATGGGTTGAACTTAATGTGCAAACTGCTTACCACACTGCTGTTCACGATCATGGTGCACCTTATAGTGATCATGAATCGATTGCAAACACTTCCTACGACTAATGCAGTAGGTCTCGGGGTTGCGAAGTGTGGAATCTTGGTTGTAATGAATTTCTGTGCAGTTGTGAGTTCGACCGTGGATCTTTTCAGTACACCACACATCCGTTGTCGTGCCTTGGTAACTAAGTCTCACAACTGCAATAGATACTCTCGCCATGGATTTTGACAACGGGAATTTCTAGGCTTTACTATGGATGATTTCCAAGTCATAGTAATTTTAAGAGAAATTCTTCCATACTTATAAACTAGTTACTATCTCGAAGTAATTTATCTTATGCCAATTAGAAAATTTCTTTTATCATGAAATTTTGGATGTGAACATGTAACCTAAGAGGTTTGATATTATGGTGTTCTTTGGAATACTTACTAGTGTAGCGGAACTAGTTCTGACACTCTTAAACGGGGTAAAAGTTTTGGGCATTCAGTTAGGATAAGCTAATTCACTAAATTGTGGTTAAAAATTGAGACAATTGATAAGCTATACAAGACCCTCTTAATTGGAATTAAAAATGGAGCCAACGACACCCTCTCAATCGGAATTAAAAATTGAGATTAAGTGATCTTCTTAATTAAAATTAAAGATTGAAATAGTCGATTAGGCTGCACGTGACCTCCTTAGTCGGGGTTAAAGATAAGGCCCTAATTAGTGAATTTAGTCCATAAAATGTCAGAACCCATGAGTAATCTAATACAATGAAAATGGTGACTTAGAATGGAAATCTTCACTCGAAATGCACTATTATTTTAAAATGATTTTGAAATTATTTTACATTGTTTACATCCCCTGAGAGCAAGTAAACCCTCTTATTGGGTGATTAACTACCCACACAAAATGAATCCTTTTGCAAATGATGAAGCTAAGGATGATTACATGTGGGGTTGGTAAATGCCACACTAGAGGATCTCAAAATTAAACATTGTTTTACCCTATTAAGGACTTTATAATGTAATTTGAAAGTTTCGATTGCAAGTGATGTATTCATGATTAATGTTGATATGCTATCATATAAGTAACGAATTTCAAGTTTTGTGGAGTGATGTCCAAGTATTTGGTTTAGATATTCCAATGCATTTGGTTTAAGTATTCTCAAATTTCAGCATGTAATGTTTAATTGTAACTAAATCCAGCTATAAACTTCAATGAAAATAGAAATAAGTTCAGAAAATACATTCCTAAGAGTCTCCAGCATGACCAGACTACTCATAGTGCATGTGTGTGTGTGTGTGTGTGTGAGTGAGAGAGGGAGAGAGAGAGAGAGAGGAAAATCTAATCATTTCTTTAAAACCACGACTGAACATGTCTCAGATCGAAATAATTACCTGCACTTGCATTTTAATTGACAGCAATTCACATTATCAAACATCACCCAGAGTCAAGATTTACTTACGCAGCTGATTATTCTTTAATAAGTTCACGGTCAAGATGTCAAGTAGAAAAATATAGGAAGGAGCTCACAAGTCAATTGCAAATATATCAAAGAGGAAATTAATGAAAAAGAATACAACCATCCCAAGATCAGCATACAGGTTGCAGCCCACTCAATAACATCCTAAACTAAGATGGCAGAAGTTCTCAGATATACATAAGAAAATTTTTTCTTGTCGTTAAAGTTTCATTCCACTGCTCACAAATTACTAAGATTTTCAACCTGGCCTCTTCTTATTCATCTCCAGTATTTCATAAGAATGTAGTAGAATGAAACTTTAACGACAAGAAAAAATTTTCTTAGTAATTTGTGAGCAGTGGAATGAAACTTTAACGACAAGAAAAAATTTTCTTATGTATATCTGAGAACTTCTGCCATCTTAGTTTAGGATGTTATTGAGTGGGCTGCAACCTGTATGCTGATCTTGGGATGGTTGTATTCTTTTTCATTAATTTCCTCTTTGATATATTTGCAATTGACTTGTGAGCTCCTTCCTATATTTTTCTACTTGACATCTTGACCGTGAACTTATTAAAGAATAATCAGCTGCGTAAGTAAATCTTGACTCTGGGTGATGTTTGATAATGTGAATTGCTGTCAATTAAAATGCAAGTGCAGGTAATTATTTCGATCTGAGACATGTTCAGTCGTGGTTTTAAAGAAATGATTAGATTTTCCTCTCTCTCTCTCTCTCCCTCTCTCACTCACACACACACACACACACATGCACTATGAGTAGTCTGGTCATGCTGGAGACTCTTAGGAATGTATTTTCTGAACTTATTTCTATTTTCATTGAAGTTTATAGCTGGATTTAGTTACAATTAAACATTACATGCTGACATTTGTCATGTTGTATACCCTAAGTTGGAGGCATGATAGACTTGTATCAAAGCCTAAGCCAGATTCTAGGGGCATATAAGCTGTTAAGACTTAGACTTTGAGCATAAAATAATAAATTGTTAAGTGGGTCCCAACTAGCATGACACTATGCGTATATCAGATACTAATCCAAATTTAGATGAGAGAGACTTCCACTATAGACTCCAATCTTAAGAATATGAAAGTATAAGTCAACAAGGCATAAGATTAGTGATTAATATATCTTGGATGCTAGTTGGTAATTAACTTAGTATAAATTGTGAAGTAGATCATGGACGAAGCTAGTAGTTTAGGAAAATGTACACTATTAGATATCAATAATAATATCCCTAAGAAGATTATAGACCACCATTTTAATGATTTAACCCAATCATGGGGCTGGCCACCATCTTAGTTGAGTCATAGAGGTGCCATGATTCAGCTGTGAGTGAGTGCAAGGCGCTCAAGGAAGACCTAATCCATTTAAATGAAGAACACAACATACTTAAAAGAAAACATCGAAAAAAGGTGATCGAACGGACGAAACTCAGAAGAAAGCATGAGGACATGAAACTAGATCACTGGTATCAAATTGCCAAATTGGAAGAAACATGAGGTACCTTGACTCAACTAGTACAAACTCTTAATGTTGAGAATGATGAACTATGACCCTGAAGAAGACCTAGAGAAGGAACTGAACAAAGATGGTCAAGCCTCTGGAGTGGAGTGAAGGCCTAGGACAAGAGAGAGGAATAAATATAGATATTCGGTATTGATTAAGTAGTTATAATAAGTAAATTTTTGTTAGTGTAATTACCTAAATAAATGATTATAAATTGTCATTTATGAAATGTTTGTTATTTCAATATATTTCATTCTCTTCTCTTTGCACAATCCTTGAATGAATGATAATTTGTGGTGCTAAACAATAAGGAATCTATAAAATATAGGACATAGCTACAAGACCCTGATGCACAAACCGAAATCCTTACTTAGCCACCCTTGGACAATAAAAACAATGATTAAACATTTAACTACCCATCACCTCCACCTCAAGCACAACCACAACAGGGCCTCCTTAGGGCCATACTAGGTTAAGATAGGAAGATTCAATAGCTAGAGCCACAGTAGCAGCACAGGTGGTTGGAACTCAACAATAGACACCAGCCTCAACCTCGACTCAAACTAATGGGGGTATAAAGGCCTATTATGAGGTTCTTAGGTTAGACCATGTACCCAACTTTAATAGGGCTTGTGATCTTGAAATGTTTTAGAAATGGGCCCAAAGAAATTGAAGACAACTTTGAGCTTATAAAGGTTTTGGAGGAGGTAAGGCCTAACGTTGTAGTCCACTTTCTGGTAGGTGAAGTGGCACTATGGTGGTATTAAGTTTCCCCTCCACTTTTAGAAGAAGGGCTAATAACATGGGTCCAGTTCTAGGAGGTGTTTCTCAACCACTTCTTCTCAAATGCTATTAGATTATAGAAAATGTTTGAGTTTGACAACTTGATTCAAAGACCTAAGATGTTGTGGAATATTCCACTAAATTCCACATGTTGGAAAAGTATTTGCCCATGAAAATGGTGAATCCAATGATGAAAATGCAACCTCGGGTGTAAAGAGCCATTTACAATCTACAATAACCTTGTACGAAGCTATAGCAATTGATGAACTTCTAGGTGCTTCCATCTAGGTAAAGGTAGACATAAATTAAAGAGAGGTCAAGAATATCCTAAAACAACCTAGACTTAGTTCCAATTCAGTGGGCAGACAATAATGGTGACAAAATGAGGCATCGACTAATAAGAGGCCTAATCACTCAAGCAACAGCAAAGCTTCTCTCTAATCATTACTAGAATGCAATTTGTGCCATCGCAGGCTTATTAGGGCATGTCAAATGTTAATGGGTGCATGCTTTCGCTGTAGCCAGCAAGATCATGGGACTGTAGGCTATCTTAATGTAGCCATCAAACCTACCACCACCGCTAACACTAACAATACCAACCATTATGAAAACAACTAGTACAATAATGCTAACAAGCCTAGAAAAAATCAGTCAAACACAAAGTTAAAAGGGAATACTAGGGTATTCACACTTAATCACGAGGAGGCTAATACAGAAAATGTGGTGGTAGGTAACATCATTTAAAATGATTTAATTGCTAACGCATTGTTTGACTGTGGTGTATTGCACTCATTTGTATCCACAAAATTCACTAAGAAATTAAGATGTAAGCTAGTAACTTTAGATCAATCATACAGGGTAGCCACACTAGAGATGTAACATAGTGTCCAATTTCGTGTATAAGGATTGAATGTTACAACAATGAAAGATTGAGAATTAAGAGTTGATCTAATATGACTTAAGATGGCTAACTTTGTTTAATATTTGGGATTGACTGGCTAGCAAAGAGTTTTGCCCATGTTGACTTGATGGGTGTTATTACCATGCCAAAACTAAATTTATAATAAACCAGACTCGTGACGAGTACAAGTGTTGTGTCTATGAGGAGGGATGCGTGTGCCTATCAATATCACTATATTTCCAATAGTTAGCCATAAGAACTAAGTGAGAATGAAAATAATGAAAGGAAAACAACCACTTAGAAAACAAGACCATAAAGATGAAGTTTGGAGTACCAGTAATTGAAGAATCTAGCCCTTTATATTATGTTAATGACGTAGACGTCCAACATGATAAAGGGGACCCACTGGCGATCCCAGCCAGACCGATAACCAGGACATGAGCAAAAAGATTTAACAAAGTAATCAACGCCTTGGTGCACGAAATTTGAGAGGATGCCACACGTGGATGTAGATTCGAGGAACCTAAAGAAGCACGCGTGATAAATATTCTAAGCTGGGCAGAAGACCCAAAGGCAAAAAGTGAAAAGGATTAGTTTAATTTTTATTACTTATTTCTCCCTGGATTAATTTAATTCTGGGCCCAATCAGAATAAGCCCAATAGGGGTACCAAGCCCAAGTAGGCTAGGGTTTTAAGATGCCTATAAATTGATTGTTTACCGTCATTGACAAACAGACAAAGTTTTTAATCCATTCAAGTTTCTTTTCAAATTCCCTGAAATTATGCCTTTCAATTTCTCGTGAATTCCTATCCCAAATCGAGTCATTCCAGAGTGGTCTGTGTGATTCGTAACGTATCAATCAGTATTCGGTGTGCTGATTGTGGTCATTTACATCGAGTTCAATCCAATCCTATCATGTTGGGTCGACGTTCTTCGCTCGATTTGCGTTCCTAAGATTCTCGGATTCGGGTTCGATTACACCATTGCTTACGTCATGATTTTGATCACGTCAGCTTGGTATTAGAGCAAGCTTGCATCGAATTCTAATTCGATACACGATCCGGAATTTAAAAAAATGAAAAAAAAAAAGGAAATCGCCACCGCGTCAGCCGAAACAATCGCAGCCGCAATTCCGCCGCCGTTCAACCAAATTCACAGCCGCAATCTTCACCAAAAGCGCCGCCGCCTCGAGCCCATCCCATCCCACCTTGAATCACCGTTGGAGGTGGAGTGGATTGGTCGCGACACCGCGCGACTGTTGCCTGAAAAAAATCACGCTGTTCCGCTCGAATTCACTACCCGTCGCCGCCGTTGAGGGCCTCCCAGGCCTCACCAACACTTGGGCAGTTGACGTTGGCCACCCCCGCAGGCTTACTCCGGCGAAATCAACCTAGCCATTGCCCCCACCGCTGCCTGCGAAGAAAGCAGAAAAAAAAAAATATTCTATTGGGTCGAGGCAAGGAGTTGGGCCAAGGAATAGAGTTGGGCCAGAAGCAAGTCTTGGACCAGAGTTGATCAGGCCAGGAACCTAAAAAAAAAAAAAGAAGAGAAAATTCAGTTGGGCCAGAGTCGATTGGGATGAAGGTAGATTTGGGCCAGATTTCTATTGGGCCAGAAAAAAAAAAAAAAGTGTTTGGCAGAAGGAATTGGGCTGGACCATTCGTGCTGACGTGGTAAGGTAATGTTTGGTTGTAGAATTCTTGTTCTAATTTAAGGGCCTGTTTGGTTGTTGAATTTTTTTATTTAAAAAAAAGAGTACAAAAAAAAAGAAGCCAAAAAAAAGAGAGGCCAAAAAAAAAAGGGAGCCAAAAAAAGAGAGGCCAAAAAGAAAAAAAAAGCAAAAAAAAAATAGAAGGCAAAAAAAAAAAGAAAAAAAAGGAGTCAAAAAAAAGGGGAGAAATTTACTTATTTATTTATTTATTATTTATTTTTTTAGGGTTGTGTTTGGGCCTACAGTAGATCAAGATACTTGCTTATTTCATATTTTCGTTGTAGCCCCATATCATTCATACCAAGTGCTTGTTTTGTTTTACATTACTTGAATTATTAAGGCCACTTTAGAATTATACGAGACGGGCACGAGAAATTGGAGTTTGTGAGAATTAAATTAAGTTATGTAATACATGAGCGGAGGTAAGAAACGAGTGTCAGAGAGCCCTTCACCTGAGAGGAGAGAGAATAGTGAATTTTGTGAGACTACTGGTGAGGACTTTTATTGCTAATTATTACCTCTTATTGTTGTTTATTGCAGCTTCAGTTACGTTGAATGGCTAGTCAATATTCAAGCCAGGGTAATAACCCTGATGAGACTAAATTCTTATTTGAGTCTCTTAATAGTGAATTAAGAAATCTTACCAGGAGTATGGAGGGTATGCAAGACAGGATGAAAAATATACAAGATCGGTTGAGGCGTGTAGAAGCGTCCCAAGCTACAACCCTAGAAAGAGTAGGTTCACTGTCCAGGCCACCTAGACGTAGAGGCAAGCCCGTGCCAGGCCGAACTCAGACTAGGGACAGACATGGGCATCATGTCAAGCCTGTGAGGCATGATCAGCATGATTATGAGGAGGAATATGAGTCGAACGAGGACGAGGATTGGTACGCATATGACAACGAGCCCAAGAGACATCGATAGAGGGACAGTATGGAAAACGAGGTACCGAAGGGGCGGAAGTTACAGCTACTGTCCTTCCAGGGGCGATCTGATCCCGACGCCTACCTCGAGTGGGAAAGGAAGGTAGAATTAATTTTTGACTGTCATTGCTATTCAGAGAACCAAAAAGTCAAGTTGGCCATAGTGGAGTTCACAGATTATGCGATTATATGGTGGGATCAGTTGTGCACTAGCAGGAGGAAAGTTAGAGAGGGGCCGGTGTGTGCTTGGACAGAGTTAAAAGTAGCCATGAGGAAGAGGTTTGTGCCAAGCCATTACCATCGAGACCTGTATCAGCGACTGCAGACATTGACACAAGATAATCGGAGTGTGAAGGACTACTATAAGGAGCTCGAGATAGCTATGATTCAAGCAGATGTTGAGGAAGATAGGGAGGCTACTATGGCACGTTTCCTGAGTGGATTGCACTAGGACATAGCTGACGTAGTAGAGTTGCAGCATTATATGAAGTTAAAAGAAATGGTGTAAAAGGCAGTCAAGGTAGAGAGGCAGTTGAAAAGAAGGAGCAGGTTCATGTCCCAACCCAACACAGCTAGTAGACCCTTCCCTAGAAGAGATGATAAGGCACCTATAACGAGTGCCGCCAAGGCCAGGCCTACGCCTAAAGTGGAGGCACCTAAGGTAACGATTCCTATTCCTTCTGGATCATCTAGCACTCGAAACAGGGATATCTTGTGTTTTAAATGTCAGGGGAGGGGACACATCGCTTCACAGTGTCCCAACAAAAGAACTATGCTGCTGTTAGAAAGTGGAGATATTGTGACTGATGAAGAGCATGATAGCAGTGAAGAAATGCCGCCACTAGAGGAAGTGCCATCCGACGAAGAAAGGCTGTGCGAAGAAGTAGGAATTAATTTGGTAGTAATGAGGGTGTTAAGCACTCAAGTGAAGGAGAAGATAGACGAGGCTCAAAGAGAGAATATATTCCATGCCCGCTATCTAATTAATGGAAAGACCTGTAGTTTGATAGTAAATGGGGGAGCTGTATGAATGTGGCGAGTACGACATTGGTTGAGAGGTTGACCTTGCCAATGAAGGATCATCCTAGGCCGTACAAGTTACAGTGGCTTAATAACAGTGGCGAAATTAAGGTGGTGAAGCAGGTGTTGGTGAGCTTCAAAATAGGTTCGTACGAGGATCAGGTGGCATGTGACATAGTACCTATGTAGGCCTGTCACGTCCTGCTTGGCAGATCGTAGCAATTTGATCGACAGGTGATATATAATGAATTTACTAACCGGTATTCATTCTTATTCAATGGAAAGAAGGTCACTTTAGTTCCCTTAACCCCGAAGCAAGTATACGAGGATCAGTTGTACATGTAGAAGCAGTTTGAGTTAGAATTAAAGAGAAGGAAAAAAAGAAAGGAGGGATTAAGAGAGAGAGAGAACAAAAGAAAGGTGAGGGGGGAAAAGAAAAGAAGGAGTGTATGATGGCAACTATGAGGGATGTGAGGTTGGCATTAAGTGTTGAGAGGTCCCTTGTGATATTGATGTATAAGGAAGCATACTATATGTCTGATGATGTCACATCTTCCCTCCCCTCTGTTGTAGTGTCTGTTTTACAAGAATATGCTGATGTATTTCCAGAGGAGGTCCTCAGGGGGTTACTGTCGGTTCGAGGGATAAAGCACCAGATAGATTTTGTCCTAGGGGCATCCATATACGACAAGCCAATATACCGAACCAACCCCGAGGAAACCCGAGAGATCCAAAGGCAAGTGGAGGAATTGATGAGTAAGGGTTGAGTTAGAGAGAGTATGAGTCCGTGTGCCGTCCCCGTGCTACTTGTGCTAAAGAAAGACGGACAGTGGCGCATGTGCGTAGATTGTAGAGCTGTTAATGCTATCACGGTAAAGTATCGTCACCCCATACCTCGTTTAGATGATTTACTTGACGAATTATATGGTGCTACTATATTCTCTAAAATAGATCTCGAGAGTGGGTACTATCAAATTAGAATGCGTAAGGGTGATGAATGGAAAACAGCCTTTAAAACAAAATTTGGATTATATGAATGGCTTGTAATGCCATTCGGACTCACTAACGCTCCTAGTACATTCATGCGCCTAATGAACCATGTTATGCATGCATTCATTGGTAAGTTCATTGTAGTATACTTTGACAATATACTGGTCTATAGCCGCACAGTGGCTGAGCATGTTGAGCACATACGCAACGTGCTTGATGTTTTGCGACGAGAAAAGCTATATGCTAACATTAAGAAATGTACTTTCTGTATGACCACTATTTCTTCTTAGGATTTTTTGTTAGTGCACATGGAATACAAGTGGATGAAAATAAGGTAAAGGCCATACAAGAATGGCCAACCCTGATGTTAATATCTGAAGTAAGAAGTTTTCATGGATTAGCTGGCTTCTACAGGCGATTTGTATAGGATTTCAACACCATCACTTCTCCACTCACCGCTATAATTAAAAAGAATGAGAAGTTCAAGTGGGGAGAAGCCCAACAACGGGCATTTGACATTCTGAAGCATAAACTCACACATGCTCCTTTACTTTCTTTACTAGATTTTAATAAGGCCTTTGAAATTAAGTGTGATCTTCTGGTGTAGGTATTAGAGCAGTCCTGATGCAAGAAAGGAAGCCCATTGCATACTTTAGTGAAAAACTCGATGGGGCTGCGCTGAATTATCCTACATATGACAAGGACTTATACTCCTTGGTGCGAGCCTTGGAAACATGGCAGCATTACATAAGGCCGAAGGAGTTTGTGATTCACACTGACCATGAATCCTTGAAGCATTTGAAGAGTCAGAGCAAGCTCAGCAAACGGCATGCCAAGTGGGTGTCTTTCATTTACACCTTTCCCTACATCATCAAATACAAGAAAGGTATGGAAAATATAGTTGCTGAAGCATTATCCCATAGGTATACTTTGCTAAACACACTAGGCACAAGATTGCTAGGGTTTGAGCATATTAAAGAGCTTTACCAAAACGACCCTGACTTCGATCAAACCTATGCGCTCACTAAAAATGCGCTTATGAAAAATATTTTAGACATGAGAGTTATCTATTCCATATTAATAGGTTATGCATTCCATGGTATTCTTTACGAGAATTGTTTATCCGAGAAGCTTACTGTGGAGGGCTAATGGGACATTTCGGTGTCACCAAGACTGTATTAATTTTGCAGGAACACTTCTCTTGGCCCGGGTTGAAAGGGGACATGGAGCAGGTTGTAGAACAGTGCATATAGTGTAAAGAAGCTAAGTCACGCAACCAACCCCATGGTATGTATCATCCTTTACCTGTCCCGAATACCCCTTGGACTAATATATCTATGGACTTTGTTTTGAGGTTATCTAGGTCTAAAAATGGTAGAGATGCCGTCTTTGTTGTTGTAGATAGATTTTCTAAGATGGCTCACTTTATTGCATGCCATAAGACTAATGACACGTCACATATAGCCGACTTGTTTTTTAAAGAGGTGGTCCGTCTGCATGGTGAGCCCAAAACTATAGTGTCAGATCGTGATGTTAAATTTTTGAGTTATTTCTGGAAAATACTATGGGCTAAATTGGGAACTAAACTATTATTTTCTACAACCTGTCATCCTCAAACTGATGGACAAATTGAAGCCGTTAATAGGATACTCACTGCATTATTACATGCTGTTATTAAAAAAGATATTAAAAGTTGGGAAGAAAGCTTACTGCATGTCGAATTTGCTTATAATCGAGTTATTCATTCTGCTACTAATATGTCCCTATTTGAAGTTGTGTATGGTTTTAATCCACTAACACCTTTAGATCTGTTGCCATTGCCTAGCAATGAGCATTTAAGTTTAGAAGGTAGGAAGTAAGCCGAGTATGTGAAGCGGATTCATGAGCCTGTCTAACAAAACATCGAGAAAAAGAACCAACAATACGCTCAGCAGGCAAATAAGGACAGAAAGTAGGTAGTGTTTGAGCCCGAAGATTGAGTGTGGGTTCATATGCACAAGGAGAGGTTCCCCAAGCAGCGGAAGTCTAAACTTATGCCTCGAGGGAATGGACCATTCAGAGTTTTGGAGAGGATTAATGACAACGCCTACAAATTAGAGTTACCGAGTGAATTTGGAGATAGTGCAACTTTTAATGTGTCTGACCTAAGCTTATTTGATGCAGGTGATGAGCCGGATGCCGAATTGAGGTCAATTCCTCTAAAGAGGAACGGAATGACGTGGATGCCCAACATGATAAAGGGGACCCACTGGCGATCCCAGCCGGACTGATAACCAGGGCACGGGCAAAAAGACCTAAGGAAGCAATCAACACCTTAGTATACAAAATTCGAGAGGATGTCAAGCGTGGATGTAGATTCGAGGAACCCAAAGAGGAGCGCGCGGTGAATATTTTGAGTTGGGCAGAAGACCCAGTGCTAGAAAGTGAAAAGAATTAGTTTAATTTTAGTTTAATTTTTATTACTTATTTCTCCCTGGATTTATTTAATTCTGGGCCCAGTCAGAATAAGTCCAATAGGGGTACTAAGCCCAAGTAGGTTAGGGTTTTGAGATGCTTATAAATTGATTGTTTACCGTCATTGACAGACAGACAGAGTTTTTAATCAATTCAAATTTCTTTTCAAATTCCCTGAAATTATGCCTTTCAATTTCTCGCGAATTCCTATCCCAAATCGAGTCATTCTGGAGTGGTCCATGTGATTTGTAACATATAAATCAGTATTCGATGTGCTAATTGTGGTCGTTTACATCAAATTCAATCCAATCCTACCACGTTGGGTTGGCGTTCTTTGCTCGGTTTGTGTCCCTGGGATTCTTGGATTCGGGTTCGACTACACCGTTGCTTCTGTCGTGATTTTGATCACATTAGTTAGTTTTCTATGTATGCCAATTGTGTCAATTATCAATTTAATTGCATAGGTTACAGATTGTTAATCTTAAAGTCTACAAGATATTTTCTCAAACTCTCCTATAGATTTGACTCAAGATTTTAGTGAGTTTTTCCAAGCCAAATCAAGTTTAGGAATTAAGTTTGATGATTAACAATGTTTAGTCATACTAACTCTATAATTTCACTTTTGTTATTCTAACAAAATTAATGTTTGCAAGTTTTAAGTCTAGCACACAAGTTTCACTTTCTATTATTCCCTACATAGCCACCTATTAATTAGTGGATTGGTCAATTATCCTAATTACTATTCAATTTCACAATTTCAAATAACTTAGACAAAGACAATTAATCAAATCTCATGCATACCTATTTCACCAAACATAATCATAAGAGACCAAAAATAAATTTAGCAAATCATATCAAATTCAACGAAAATCAATGCCAAATTGTTCATCATTGAAACAAACATAAAATCAATAGAAAAAATAATGAAAACTTAGTCTATAGATTTTGTTTTGCATGGGAGAATGAACGCGCTTCAATCTCAGTGTGAATTCCTTCTTCTCCAAGCCTTCAATCTTGAGTTGCTATATTTTCTACGTTTTTAAAAGGTAAAAACTAGCCTAACTCTCCTAAAAACCATGGGAGAACATGTATTTATAGTTTCATGGAATAAGGTTTGCGTGCACATGTATAAAAAATTGAAAAAGTCCCAAAAAAAATCATGCAGATTGCGACTTGGACTATCTGCACTGTGCTTTGTAGTTGCAAACTCTACTTCCATTGCCACGGCATCCTTCCTCACACCTGCTAACCTAGGCATGAAAATCACATAAGCTCGCTTCTCAAAATTCATAGCCACGCTAGTTTTCATGATTGCGTCAGGCATATATTTTTCCTCCAACGTGCACTGTAGTCCAATTTGCACTTATAGCTTTGGCTCCTATGATCGTGAGCCTTTTTTCTATGAGCCTTTTTTCTATGACTACAAGCTTCTTCTATGGAAATTCTAGCTAGCACTACGCCAAAATTTTGTGAATGTAGCTTCCATTTCCACAATTGTGGATCACTACTTCCTAGTTGCAAAATCTACATTACAGAACCAATTTTCCTCTAAGGGCTAATAATGCTCAAATTCTATTAAATATCACTAGTTATACTTGCCAACATCCTCAAATCATCAGGAACACTACTTCTACATGCATTTGCTTGTAATGTAGCCATTTTAACTTAAAATGACTTTATAAACACTATGAATTCATAACTTATCATGACTGTCATGGTAAGGTTGTCAACTTTTCTTCAGCCGCAATGGAGAAATTTCATTTTTGTGAGAACCTGAGGGACTGGACCGATAAAAGCAGTCCAATAATCTCTATAGCTCAAGCAAAGAAGGCCATCAAATAAGGGTATGAAGCATTCTTGGCATGTATAATCAACACATAGGAAAAAGGTATAAAACTCGAAGATATACCTGTGGTTAGAGAATTTCTAGATGTGTTTCAAGATGATTTACCCTGACCACCTTCATAGAGGGACCTTGAGTTTGAAATAAATCTACTGCTAGGAGCTACACCTATATTGAAGGCATCCTATTGAATGGCCTCAATATAACTAAAGGAATTGAAGGTCTAGTTGTAAGAATTACTAGATAAGAAGCAAATTAGACATAGCATTTCATCCTAGGGAGCTCTTGTATTATTTATAAAGAAGAACGATGGGAGTTTACGCTTGTGTATTGATTATAAGAAGCTCAACAAAATCATAATAATGAACAAGTACCCTCCACCGAGAATAGATGATCTCTTTGATCAATTAAAGGAGCTAAGGTGTTTTCTAAGATCAATTTGAGGTTGAGGTATCACCAGTTAAAAATAAAGGTTTAGGATATACCTAAAACTACATTTTAAACAAGATATGGCCACTGTGAGTTCCTGGTGGTACCATTTGGGTTAACAAATGCCCCTAACAACCTTCATAGATTTCATGAATAGGGCATTTAGACCATATTTTGGACAATTTTGTGGTAGTCTTTATTAATGGCATGTTACTCTATTTCCTTAATGAAGAGAGAATGAAAGACACTTAAAGATAGTTCTACAGACACTCAAGAGAAATAGTTGTACACTCAATTCAAAAAATGCAAAATTTGGCTAAAGAATGTGGTGTTCTTAGGGCACATCATCTCAAAAGAAAGAGCGCCAATAGATCTAAAGAAAATAGAGGCTATAGTTCAATGGCCAAAACCCATGAATGTAACAAAGGTTGGAAACTTCTTAAGATTGATGAGGTATTACAGAAAGTTTGTGTTAATGATATGCCCTCTAATGCCAAATTTTCCATGAGGGACTAAAACTAGTTTATGAGTTACAAACACTCTAAATGGTATTAGAGAGTTGGTATGGCTTGCACATCTTATATTTTATGATAACTGTTATGTTATTCAGTATAAGATATTGAGAATATGTGTGTCTAGATGCGTCATTAGGGAATAAGTGTTCGAACATGACTTATAGAATGAAACAGACACATAAAGTTCACTCATTGCTATCAATGTTGTGCTTCGTGATCATGTTAAATACATGTGGACCTTAGATCTGAGATGGCATGATTGTCTTATGCGCATGACAGTTACTATGTCATTAAAACATTAAGGACCATTATCTATCTTGGTATGAGATAGGGTCATGAGCTCAAAATGCCATTACACGGTTACATATAGAGGCATGTATGTGTTGAATAAGGGATTTGTCTCATTTTAAGTGAGCAAGGTGTTTGTTCTATGCAGTTGATACTCTATGAGACAAAAATCCTTAACTGAGGTACTGTGTGATTAGAAAGGAGTTTTTGATTGAAACATTAGTCTCATGAGAAAACTTCAGTTGATCATATGACCTATTATATGAGTTTAACTAAATCCATAGCTCTCACTCAATTAAGACAAAGTAAGACAAAATGTCTATACCGTATAGCATTTATGATCGAGAGGGTTCATTGTGATCCATTCACTTTACTTTGGATGGTCTATAATATAGGTCATAAGCTAAGTATTGCCTATATCCATCAAGCTATTCTCGTTGCCACTTAAGGATAAATCTAGAGAGTTACACACATAAGAACAAAGTAATGGTTTGAGGCATTTGCAAAGTGGTGATTACAAGGTTTGAGAAGTCTTATAGATAAGGCTTGAGAAGTCTTATAGTGGATTCAATTTGACTGCAATTGGATTGGACTAATTTGAAATGATTTATTCCTCGTTATGTTTGTTAGTGATGATATTATTAATTGAAAATATGATGAGCCTTTAATTTAATTAATGTGATTAATTAAATTAAAGATGTAAGGCACAAAAGAATTAAATTGTACCTATTATGCTTGTTAATAATAGAAATTATTAATTGAAAACATAATAGGCCATTAATTTAATTAATAGAATTAATTAAATTGAAGGAAATAATTCAAATGGCCTTTAATTATTAATTTGATTAGTAATTAAAGGAGGATGGGCTTGGGTTAATTTTAAGGTCCATGCAAAAGTCCATGGAACCCATTCCACAAGCCTTAAGAATTCTAATGTAAATAGGATTATGTTTTGAAAATAAATCACTTATAAAGGTTTTAAGAGAAACACACTATTCATGTGAACAGTGTCACCTCTATTGTTCTCTACTGTTCATATGGACACTATTAACTACTTGTACGTGAGAGAAAATTAATTACTAGCCTCCTTCAGTTTTCTCTCATGAAAATTTTCAAGTACTAAAGCTGCGTGATTTCACAAAGGAATGCATAGAGTTTTATTGGAAAGCCATACCCAATAACTTATCTATGTGGAGAAACTAGAGACTAACACTTTATTGCGGGTTGTGGAACATAGACAAAAACTACAGGATATATTTTCAGGTGATCATCCATGCAACTTTCTTAAAATTTATGTTTATGCATTTTATGCAATGAAAGCAGACAGGTTTAGGATTTTTTTTATTTTATTTTGCTGCATTCTTTGATGATTTATGATTAAAATTTCAAAATTTGGCATCCCATACCTGATGAAACTCAACAATTTGTTGAAAGATTCACTAAGATAGCAATAGCTTTGACAAAACTGACTCAAAAGTGGAAGAAGTTCGAGCGAAGTCTCGAATGCAAAAAAGGCTTCATGGAATAAAAGGAAAAGTTAACATTAGTACCCATTCTAGTACTGCCCAATGGAGAAGATGCGTTCACAATCTCCAATGATGCCAACAAAAAAGAACTAGGATGTGTCCTAATGGAAAATAGTAGGGTAGTGGCTTATGCTTCACGTTAGTTAAGGCCTTTTGAGTTCAGTTACCCTACTCATAATTTAGAACTAGTAGTAGTGGTATTCATTTTGAAAATCTAGAGACATTATTTGTATGGAGTAAGATACAAAATATATATAGATTATAAAAGCCTCAAGTATTGTTTCACTCAAAAAGAGTTGAATATGAGGTAAAGGCAGTAGTTAGAACTAATCAAAGACTATAATTTAGTCATGAACTACCACCCTAGTAAGGCGAATTGAGTGGCAAACACCCTAAGTAGAAAAGGAACTAGTAGTGAGGTAGCGAAACTAGTAAGGTAGTTTGACTCTCTACATCTAGAAGTGGTAGAGTCAATGGAGACAATGTTTGCAGCCTTAAGCTTTAAACCCCAATTTACGAAGAAGTTAGGAAGTCTCAAGATATGGATTTTAAGAAAATTGCTTAATGAAAAGGCCAGAGAGGAGACAAGTGCTGGAATTTCAAATTGGATAAGATGATGTTCTATATATGTTGGGTAAACTTTGTGTGCCAAAGGTGGAAGAGATTAGGAACAAAATTATGTAAGAGGCACACCAGTCCAAGTATTCAGTTCTCCCAAGAAATACAAGCATGTACAAAGATTTAGAAATGAACTTCTACTAGACTGGAATGAAAGAGAGATGGCTGAATTCCTGGCTAGGTGTATAACATGCCAGAAAATTAAAGCAAACACCAAAGACTGCGAGGTTATCTCCAACACTTGGAGATACCTGAATGGAAATAGGAGAATATTACAATGATCTTTGTGGTAGGATTGCCTCAGATCCCACAAAGCTATGATGCCACATGGGTAGTTTTGGATAGACTAACTAAGTTGGTTCACTTTCTTTTAATTTGATCAACATATAACTTAGATAAGCTAACTTACGTGTATATTGATAATATTGTAAGACTAAATGGGACTCCAACTAGAATCTTATCAGATAGGGATCTTTGGTTTATGTCACAATTTTCGGGAAGCTTTCAAAAGCCATAGGGATGGGGATGAGAATAGATTTGAGCATAGCTTGTCACCCCCAAACAAATGGGAAGTTGGAAAGAACGATTCAAACACTTAAAGATATGTCAAGGCCTCGTATATTGGACCTCAAATAAACCTAGAGCAATTACCTGCCATTAGTTGAATTCTCATACAACAGTCACCATTATAGTGTAAGAATGGCATCCTATGAAGCATTGTCTAGACGCAAGTGTTGCTCACCTATTTGCTAGGATAAAGTGGGCAAAAAAGGGTGACGGAACCTAATTTGGTCCAAGTAACTATTAAAAAAGTGCCAGTGATTTGGAAAAGACTTAAAAGTAGCCCAAGACAAATAAAGGAGTTAGGCAAATCTAAAACAAAGACCTTTGCAATTTCAACCAGTTGAGAAGATATATCTCAAAGTGTCTCCAATGTGCAAAGTTGTGCAATTTGGAAAAGTTAGAAAGTTGAGTCCACATTTCATGGGATCCTTCGAGATATTAAAAAGGTGGGTAAAGTGGCGTGTCACCTAGCTTTACCACCAGGGCTATCTAGATTCCACAACATCCTCCATGCATCCTAAATTAGAAAATTTGTTCTGAATCAATGACACATATTGGAAACTGAGCTGTTAGCTATAAGGGAAGATTTAAGTTATGAGGAGTTTCTAGTGAAGATAGTTCACAATAAGGAACAAGCATTAAAAAACCAAACTATCCCATTTTTCAAGGTCCAATGGTCTAACCATAACATGAAGCTACATAAGAATTGGAGAACAATACGCAAAGGTGTTCCCCTTTATTGTTTTCTGATTAATGTACGTTAAGTTTTAAAGATGAAACTTTTTCTAAGGAAGGAGGATGTAGCATCTAAGAGTTACAAAAACTTATCCATTAGCAACAACATTTAAAGTATGATTGATGAGCACTAATGATGATTTTAATCATGTTGATAAATGACTAAGGATGAGGGCCACAATAAGTTATATCATTGGTCGAGGGCCATTAAGTTCATGGAAAGAAATTAGGTGATTGATGAAGGAAGGAATGAAAAGGTTGGTGGCAAAATGAGGGTCGATGGGTGAAGTCCTTGCTTGGTTAAAATTTGAGTTATTGTGAAAGTTAACGGTTGTGTGAATGTAAAGTGATCAACTAAGCAAAAACATTAAAGCTGGGATGGTGGTGCTAACCTTAAGGTAAGGCATTAAGAGAGATTAAGAGATATTGAGAGAATTTAAAATGCCAAGTGGCCTCATCCATAAGATAAAGAAAAGTGAGAAAGAGAGAGAGAGAGAAGAACTTTTGTAGAGAACCTTATCCTCTCAATTTAGCATTTGGTCGAGGCAGCACAAAAAGAAAAAGGGGAAAGGAACTTTGTTGACTACACAACTCAGGTAAATACCTAGACCAAATCTCATATATTTGCATTAATCAAACAATATAAGGGAACCTAGAACGTAAATAGTATAGAATTTTTTGTATAGGCGCGATGTTTTCATGAGTAGGATTTAAGAAATCTCAAGGTATACACATACTGGGTAGAACAAATGTTTCAACCACACTTAAGTTGGAATTATCACCATTTCTAGATGTAGGAGATAAGCATGTGCATAGGTTTTCTATATCAATGTAATGATTTCATGTATACATACAAAGAAACTCAGTAATATATTAGCACTATGTGAAGATTTGGAATAAAAATCGAAAATCGAGCTTTACGAATAGGAACCCATAGTGCCTTAATGGAACAACCATAATGATGGGCGAAGATTATACAAAGTGGTGAAATAATTCATAAGGAAAAATTTTATTATGCATTGAAAATAAGAAAGTAGCGAAGACATGAATAAAAGTGACGAAAAAGCAAACAAGTCGAACTTAGTGTGTAGACTACATACCACATAGCGGTTGGCGATTGTGAGCCCTTGTCTCATGATTAGGAATTAATCATAGACACCTTTAAAGACTAATGTAGTAGGTGTCATGATCACGAAATGCAAAATTGCAATTGCAATGGATTTCTACACGATCATGCGTTCAATCGTGGACCTTTCCAATACACCTTGTGGTCATTGTCATGCCCACGGAACTAAGTCTTGTGAACACATTTGATACTCTTGCAATTAGGATTTCAACCACAGGAATTTCTAGGCTTTACTACAGATGATATCCATGAATACTAAAATAACTTCCATGTTCGCAACGCCTGTATTCATGGTTGTGAAACTTAACTACAGAGATGGCCAATGGCCAATTTTCTTAAAATTACATGCCATGTAGTGAATTCCAATCACCAGTAACCACAAAAGTAGATTTTGGACTTGTAGAAATTGCTATGACATAACTCATGAAAGGAAAACCCCTTATATAGTTGATATTCAAATTGAAATAAATATAAACTTATACAAGGCCACATAGAGAAGAATAGTTTTGCGATTCGAAGAATTAAGTTATATTTCAGAAGTGAACTAGAAATGAATTTCTATACTTTGGGATTAAAAGGAGTGTTATATTGTTTGAATAGGAAATCAAGAAACTAAGCTCAGTGAACTATCAATCTAAGTGAATTAACATTATTTAAGTGGGTTACCTACAGACTTTTTTCAACTACTTGTGAAATTTATGTTTTCAAGTCATAGTGATTTTAACAGAAATTTTTCTATATTTGTAAAATATTTACTATTCTCAAGGGAATTTATCTTATTTCAATTATAAAATTTCTTTTATCATGAAAATTTGGATGTGAAAAAATACCCCAAAAGGTTTGATATTGATGTTGCTACTAAACAAGTTGATTTGAAATTTTTTATATTATGATGCTGATTAGAATATTCACTAGTATAGAGGAACTAGTTCCAACCCTCCAAAACAAGGTAAAAGTTTTGAGCCCTTTAGTCGAGATTAAGTTGACCCTCTTAGTATGAGTTAAAGATTGAGATAGCTAACAAGCTACACATAACCCTCAAATCAAGATTAAAGATTAAAGACCCTCTCAATCGAGTTTAAAGATTGAGATAGTCAATTGGATTGCATGTGACCCTACTTAGTCTAAATACGAGACCATAGTCCTGATCAACAAATTTGGCACACGAAATGTCCAAAACCATGAGCAATCTAATACAAGAAAATGGTGATTTGAAATGCAAACTTTCTCTAGAAATGCATTATTACTGTAAAATGATTTTCTAAATGATTTTTAAAAAGGTAGGTAAACCCTCTTACTAGATGATTAATCGCTCATAAGAAATGAATCCTTCTGCAGATGATGAAGTTGGGGAATACTAAACTTGGGTTTGGTAAATGCCACATTAGAGGATTTCAAAATTGAACTTTGTTTTACCCTATTATGGACTTAATAATGGAATTAGAAAATTTTTGCTGCAAGTGACATATTCATGATTAATGTTGATACACTATCATGTATGTAACAAATTTCAAGTTTTATGGAGTGATGTTCAAGTATTTGCTTTAGATATTTTGATGCATTTAGCTTAAGTATCCTTGAAATGGTATCTTGATAGTGTTGCCATGTTGCGTACCCCGAGTTAGGAGCATGACACAAATAATATTAGCTATAGTTTGGAGTTGTAGTTAATACTAAGTTGTATTTAAAAAAAACCTTGTCTATTGTACTTCATTAACCTATGATCAAGACATTAATTATAAATATATTTAATTAATTGATTTAAATTATTTTTATACATTCAACAAGAAATAGTTCAACAAAATATTTGTCATTATAAAAATCCGGCTTCCAAATGTTTAATTTAAACATTCTCAGTAATAAAAACTATAAACCACCATCCTATCAAAAGAGGTAGTATCTCTGTCAAATAAAGATGATTATCCATGAAATGACGTAGAATTACAAAGTCGTATGGCACATAGTGTGATTCCATGAAGTTCTCAAGCTATAGTCAATCAAATGTCTCTGACAGTTTTTGACTTTCATTCACCTACACGAGGAAAAAAAATCAAAAACAATTTGATTAAAAATGATATAATTACTCAATTTAACAATAATCATTGCAGTCCTTATGTAATGTGTTTTTGCTCACAACAAAAAGACAACATGAAGCATTGTGCAAGAGAAAAACATCATCAAGCATCTAACATCCATGAAATGTATCACTCTCGTTATCAAGACCATTGAAGTTGGAAAATTCATACAAAGAGAAACCAATCCATTGAAAAGCGTAAAGCTATGAGACAAATCAATCAATTAACTAAACCACCAAATTTGCTCTCATAGAAAATTAGATAATGCCAAAAAATAAAATTCAAAAAAAAATTATTAACATCACATGCAAATATCAAATCATTTCACAAAATCCCTTTCACTCCATCATTTCTCATCAAGATGTCTTCAAACTTAATTATATAAAAAGTCCACAAATATCACAAGCACAAACAAGAATACCATTTCAAGGCTTGTATATATGTTTTACACTTTTTACAAGGGGCAACAAACCATTGCACCGGTTTCTTCATACTTAAATGTGAAATCAATAAATTTACTAACACCCAATGACATGAGTGTCCAACCAAGGCAAGAATACCCAAGGCTGACTAGAAGACCAATCACACAAGCCAAGGTAAAGAAATTCAAAGAACCCATGGAAAAAACTTGTGAAAGGCTTCCAAGAAGAATTTGGATGTTTGGAGAAGCTTAGGGAGCCAAAGGAGAGTTTCTAGGTCAATCTAGTGCAATAAAGGAAGAAGACAACTTTTTGGATGCATCAAGATCAATCTAACTATAATACAAATCAATCACACATTGGCTAGATTGATTGAAAGAAGGTGTGGATTGACTGTGCTTCAATGCAACTTTTGAATCTATCATCCTATTGGAGATAGATCAATCCAATGAAAGATAGATTTACATTGATGTTGATTGATGTAGGACAGATCAATCGCATTAGAGGGAAAACAAGAAATGTGAAAGCACAACTTTTGAATTTATGATTGTGAATAGGAAATGGATCGATTAGGATTAATACGATTCACATGCAATCGATTGATCACAACAGTTGTGTGAAGAGGAATTTTTCCTTGTTTTGATAGGATTCTTTGCTATAATTATGTAAGGTTTTTCTAACTAGTTATGCATAATTTTTTGGACTCTTTATTAGGTTTTAAAGCTATAAATGGAGACCTTAGCATATGAAAAAAAAATTGATTTATTGATTAATAAAATTTATTCTTGTCCTAGAATTGAGTTACACTCAATTCTTGCGAATTAGTATCCAAAGCAAGTTCTTCCAAGGTATCCCTTGAAATATTCTCAGCATATCAACCAATATAGGCATGTTGGTAGTGTTTGTCTTCTATTTGAGTTCTCAAATTTATTACATTAGGTTCTATCCTATAGTTAGCACAAGTAGGATTTGCCTGTGTTCAAGCTACACCATTATCAAACTTTCCTACTCTTCCGTGCACATGTCAACCAACAATTTCTGGATCATATTTTAGTAGATCAATACACGATTTATCCATTACTTGTTATTACTTTATTAGCAAATTAAATAAAATGATATAAGCTTAGAAATTGAAAAGTTCATTTTTCTAAAACAAATTGATCATAAATATCATTCAAAGATAGCTAGATAAATGTGCGTCAAGTAGAACCAAAAGTGAAAAATTAACCTTTTAAAATTCAAGGTATTTGTATCAAAAACTAATACAAATGTAAAGAAAAACTAAATTTTGAGGAGTAAGATACATTTAAAAAATTAATTTTGACAAAATCACAAAAATCGTTGTCTCCAATTAATCAAGCAAAATGTTTCACAAACTATACAATATTAGTTAGAAGCATTCACCAATGAAAAATAACAATTGAAAATGAGCAGTGTTCATATCTTAAGAAGTTTCAAAAATATACCAAAGGGTTTTCACTTGCTTTTACATCAGAGAAGAGAAGGAAAGTGCTCACAAAAGGTGAGAAAGAATATAATTAACAAGGACATTGTTTTCATTAGATTGTGACCATGGTAGCTTCTCTTAGTTCTACTCTCTAGTTATACCTATACTAATGCAGACAATTTTAGTAAAATTTTGCACAAATTAAGTTGCATTATTCTTAGTTAGATGAGAAATATATTATTAATATAAAAAAAATTTAAAATAGTTTATATCCCACTAATATTAAATACAAAATTGGGAGGAGTTGAAAGTTGTATTAGGCAACAAATTAAAGGCATGATTTCAATTCAAGAACCTATCATTTTGTCAGCTCACTCTAGCTTAACCATTAAACGATTCTCAAAAATGATAATAACTAGATATTCAAGCCATAATTGAGCATTGGAAAAAACATTATTACTTGTCTTGTTCTTGCTCTATTGGTAGTAAACTGCTTTCCTCAATTCCTGAACTCCTCTTTCCTCTTTCCCTATCAAAATTAACATTCTTTTGCTCAACTAAAAACTTTTATCATTAACATACAAATAATAAATATATATTTTTTCTTTAAAATGAATATGTAGCAAATGAGATTCTGTAGACAAAAACTAAATCAGCAAAAACACCATATATTCTAATTATGTCTAGTCTGCCTTAGGGATACGTGTATCTAAAACTTCTTCACTGGGAGAAATATAAGACTACTCCTCCCAATTTCAAGGATTGGATACGGAATTATCCTTGTTCTTATATTGGCTGCTCCAAAGATTGTTGAGGTCTTAACTTGAAGAAGTTGCTTCAACACTAAGGAAATCATGTATGTACTTCTGTGCTGTTGGACTTTCTCTACTCAAATTGTTTGAAACAATGTATATGCTATTGGTTCCAATATAAAGCAATGACGATGAAAAACCAACATCTAGGCACATATACATTTCAATCCTAAATCATCATCCAATTCTTAGAATAATTTATGTGTGTGTGTGTGTGTGTGTGTGTGTCAATTATGATAAAGTGTTTTTTAATATTTTGAAAATGTATATTACTAACAGGATGTTTGGCTAAGCTTATTTTCAAAAACTTATAAAGTTATACAGTTTATAAAATGTTTTAAAATTTATGAGCTCATGGATATTATTTTATAAATAAGCTAAAAAGTGTTTGGTAAAACCATCTTAGAAGATTTTTTAAAAATTTATAATTATAATTACATCACATTTGTAGGTAATTAATTTAGCATTAACTAATTATTAGAATTAGATGATACAACAAATAAATGATAATAATTTTTTTGTAATTCTTTTGCTAATATATATTAAAATATATCCATGTTGTTAACATACAGTTAAATTTAACAATATTTATATACTATAGAGATAATTTAAAAATGTTTTTATGTATATTTTTTACTAATGCTGTTGCACGAAAACTAATTAAATTGCATTAATTGACCAGCTAAATGTAGATATATCGTTCAACACTTTAGATATAAATTAATGTTTAGTTTTTATTATATTTAATTCATCCTTTAAAACAATTATTACAGTTAACTATCTTTTCAATAAAATTATATATATTCTTTTAAATCTACCCACTTATGAAATGAAAATTAGAATCAAAATAATTCAATGCTAATTTTACAAACAGAATTCGAATCAAATAAATTAGTTGCTAATATTTACTAAAAATTCAAAAATTAGCAATGAAAAATTCCTTTTGAAATACACATATAATGTATTTTTGTAAACACTTTTTAAAATATAAATATAATATAAAATTTGTAATTTCTTATTATTATTTTATAAAACATTTTTTTTTTTGGATGTCATATAGTCCTAATTAGATTAATTTTGATATTTCATTATGAAAAATCTAACTACAGGTACAGTACAAAAATTGTTTTTATTTATGACCAAGTTATTGTAAAAGAATTTTACTTTGTGACATTAACCAAAATAATTGATGAAAACTTTCTCATCACGTTATTATTTATATAATATGAAAAATAAATAGTTTCCCTCAAAATGTTAATTATATACTTTGAAGATTATTATTTTTCTCATAATAGTACATATCAATTGTGACAAAAGAAAATTTTTTATCAATTATTTTAATGTATTATTATTAATATAATTTTTATTATAGTTCTTAATATATTAATCAAAATTAATAAATTAACTTAATTCTAAGAGTCTTTTACAATTTAAAATATTTATTAAAAAATCAAAAAAATAAATTTCATTGTTATTAATTTCATGAGTTTAAAATATAACTAAGTAACATGTAGGCATGTGGTTTAGCCGTAAATTCCCATACTTTCAAAAGTAAGGTCTAGCATTCACATCCATCAAATGTCTAAATTAGAGTTTAAGAGAGAGAAGGAGTAGTAAGGAAAATATTTATTTTAAGTAATTTATTTATTCTTTGTGACAAAATTATTCCTTGCTAAAATCTTTGCAACGAAATTATTCCTTATAATAGAGACCAAAAATTTTGTTGCAAAATTTCCTAAAATGGAAACCTAGATCTGTCCCTGAACTTAATGAGACACATTTATGTGAAATAAAAAATAGTTGGAATACAGGTTCTTGTATGATCATTATATTTTAAAATTCCGTGTTACTATCCTGAATAAGTTTTATTGGGCTTGAGATTGATTGATCTTTCTCTGGTTTGAGAGTGTTTATTTGCAAAGTTTTGTGAGATGGATCAGGAATTGGAGAAAATAGGACGAAGTCTTCGGCTTATGGATGAAGAAGAAAATGGTGATATATTCCTAAGGAGGTATGGCTATCAGGGATGTCAAACCTATAATATCTTGTGGTGGGAAGATTGGCGTCTCATTGAAACGTGAACATTGAAGCTTTATCATCGGGGTTGAAAAGAATGTTTTAATCCTGTGAAAGGAGTGTAGGCAAGAAGGATAGCAAGTAGCTAGTTTAAAATACAATTCAATCATGTTCTTGACATAAAGTGATCATTGAGGTAGTTGATAATTTGCTTGTGATGACATAATCTGATATGATATTTGAGCTTCAAAAGTGTAAATTATGTGAAAATATGGTTTATATTTATCCAAAGTGTTAAATTGTACATATGAAGTTAATTGAATCACAAAAGTGAGCAAAAATACAAAAAAAAAAATTGCCAAATTAGATATCCAATCGATCTGGAGTAAATTTGAAATCGAGCTTGATGTTTGGAATCACAATATATCAATTCAGAGTTTAGAAGGATGAACGTAATCATCATAAACAAGTTTCTGTTTTTATGAATGCACATGTCATGATCGATTGCAATAATGACTGCAACGTGAAGATCGACCTGAGCTGCACAAGGTCGGGCGGAGGGACACTGAATGACAATCACTACATGAGCGTAGAACACACCTGCACGATTGGATATGTCATGCTTGATCGGTAAGGCAATTAAGATTGATCACATTAATGAAAATTTAGAAAAACAAATAGAGATTTGAAGCATCAAACAACCTAAAACTCTTGGAGGACTATAAAAGACTCCAAAAACACACTCTCAAAGGGAGCACCGATCTAGGAACATAAAAATTTTCTTTAGAAAAACTTGTTCAAGTCATTGGAGATCAATGGGGCCTTTAATGAAGAAATTCGCAGCCATTGCACCAAGCATTTAGATCTACGATCCGGTGTCTTTAGTTTTCCTTTTTCATTTTCTTCTCTTTTTCCAGGTATTAGATTTGATTATTGAATTATTATAGGATTAGTGGAGACAATGTTCGACAAAAAAATTTTAATGTCTAGGAATCTTTCAAATGAATTTAAGTTATGTTTTAGTTATTTCAATTCAATTTGAATGCAATATTTTTCATCCAATTATTTGTGTTACCTGTATTTAATACCAATTATGTCTATTTAGTTGGATTATCTATTATGTATGGATTCGTAGACTTGAAAGAGCCAATTTTATACATTAGAATTGATAAACACACATTAGATGCAATTTTGAGTCATGAGATCAATGAATCATAATGAATCAATAACGTGTGATTCAATGCATGTGTTTAGAATAAAATGAGACCGAAAAGAAATTCCTTATTGATTCACATAGGTTTCCATCCGATTCTTGAGAGAGGTAATTGAAATATTATTGAAAACCATGATCAATAATTTGGATGGAATGTGTATTAAAATTTGGTAAAATAATTGAATCTATTGAGAAGAAGTGAGATTGATTTCCTAGGTAATTTTTTGACATCGACTACTTTCTAATTTCCTAAGTGCTTGGCAATAAAAAATATATTTATTTCCTGATTAATTCTTATTTGGTTTTTTTAAAATTTTTTCAATTTTGTTACATTTGCTTGACTTTAATATGGGACTAAGTAGCAGCAATTAGTACAGTCTGATTTTTGATCCTTGTGGAACGATACTTATGATCAATGAGTACTATAACTTGACGCCATGCACTTGTAGTTATTTGCAAACTCTATTTTCACTTGACCAAGTTTTCTGGTGCCGTTATCGGGAATCAAGTTAATCATTCGATGCCACTATTGTGAAATTTGCTAAACTCTGGACCAGGCCTAGTTAGGTAGTTGATTGCTTGTTTTTTAGGTTAGATTACACTAGGTTTGTGAACTTAGATTATAGGGTCTCCATTGTTTATGCGTTAAATTGTAGGGTTAAAAGACCTCAAGTTTGATACTAAGATAGAAAAAAATTATTGTAAATTACAGAAAGAGACTAAGGTTAGCAAAAGCTTGAATTTTGAGATAGACGAAAATAATAATAATTTGAATCCAAACCTGAATCCTAATCTCATTGAAAGTGCACCTCCTCCAATACAAAATGCACCCAAAGTGCTTCAGGACTACTACTAGCCCATTGTGCACCAAAATTTTCTGGCATTCAATGACAACCTATTCAAACTAATAATTTTGAGTTGAAGTCATCACTAATAACCATGGTACAACAAAACCAATTTGGGGGGCTTTCTTTCGAGGATCCTAATCTACATCGAGCGACTTTTCTTTATGACACTATTAAGATGAACGGCATTTTTGAATACGCCATCCACTTAAGGATTTTTCCATTCTCACTCCAAGATAAAGTAAGAGAGTAGTTGCATTCCTTATAGCTGAGCAACATCAATTCTTGGGAGGAATTGGACCAAAAATTTCTAAATCAACTTTTTCCTCCCTGGAAAACCTCTTTAATTCATAGTGAGATAGCACAGTTCCACTAGTTGGATTATGAACCTTTGTATGAGGCATGGGAATGGTTCAATGACTTACTTTGTAGATGCCCTCAATATGGCTATCAAGGTTGGTTTCAAATTTAACTGCTCTATAATGGTATTACTGGTCAAACTAGGATGATAGTTGATGTAGCCGCAGGTGGTAGTAAGTTAAAAATGACGACAGATGAAGTATATCACCCATTAGAAGAGATGTCGACCAACTACTACCGTTGACCAAATGAGAGGAACCAAACTAGGAGGGTTGTTGTAGGCGTGTTTGAGGTCAATCAACTGATGACCTTAAATGCTCAAGTTTTTGCCCTAAGCAACAAAATCACTCAATTAACTATTAAGGACACTTCTAAGAAATCCATTAAAATAATGACAAGCACTTCTGCTACGAATAGTATGGTTGATGTTGAGCAAGCACCTTACATAAATAATTGTGCTTTCGCTCTACATAATAATTTCCAAAACTAACACCATCTCAGGTTAAAAAATCACAAGAATTTTTTGTATGCAAATACAAGAAATGTTCTCAATCCTCCTCCTGGATACAATCAACCCATTCCTGAAAAGAAGCCATCCTTTGAGGATTTACTGACTTTCTTTATGCTGGACTCCAAAGAAAGGCACAAAAAAACTGAATCCTATCCAGACAATTTGGAAACCCATATTGGCAATTTAGAAGCCTTTATGAAAAACTTGGAAATTCAAGTGGTATAGCTAGCTAATGCTTTAAAAGGAAAACCCTCTTCATCTTTCTTGCCAGCTAACACTGAACTAAATCTATGAAATCAATGTCACTCAACAACAACAAGAAGTGGATTGACAATCTAGCCTAAATAAAAACCTCCTAAGAAAACTGAGAAATCCCCTGAAGATAAAAAGCCAAATGAAATTGAAAAAAAGGATGAACAAGATAAAACCAAAATGAAATGGAATAACTTTTGTATGTCCTCGTCCTCTCCATCCTCCTCCACCATTTCCTTAGTACTTTTGTGAGTAAAAATTGGGTGAACAGTTATCTAAACTCATTGAAATCTTCAAAGTGATCCATAAAAACTTTCCCTTAACTGAGGCACTCAAGCAAATGACGAACTATGAAAAGTTCATGAAGGAAATTATGTTCAAGAAAAGGAAATGAGTAGAAGAGGGAACAGGAAAGCTATTTGATAAATATAGTACCACCCTCCTTCCCACAATTTCACAAAAGATAAAGGACCTAGACAGCTTTTCCATTCTTTGCTCAATTCGCAAAACTTTTAAAAAGGCTTTGTGTGATACAGGTCTAATATTAATTTTATGCCTTTCTCAATTTTTGAAAAACTAAGAGTTGAAGAGATTAAGCCTGCCAAAATTTCTCTTCAAATAGCTGATCATTCTCTGACTTTCCCAACTGCATAGTGAAGGATGTCCTAGTAAAAATTGACAAATTCATTCTTTTAGTTGACTTCGTAGTGCTAGATATGGAAGTTGACAAGGAAGTTCCCTTTATTTTTGGTTGTCCGTTCTTAGCCATTGGTAGGCCTATGATCAAAGTTCAAAATGGTACCTTTATTCTACAAGTCAATGATGGCGAAGTCAAAGTCAACATATTCATGCCTTGAAATTTCCTATTGAGACATCTGAATGCAATATGGTAGACGTGATTAAATCCTATGTGGATGCGGGGAATTCTTAGCAAAAGATGAGCTTCAACATGGGATAGAAAACTCTACTAGGGTAGTGAAGCACTTTCCCACTTTGAAATTTCACGATGTAAATCTAGTGATTCCACTGAACAGGGGGCTCCAACAAAAAATCCTTCTAAAAAATTCCAGCAAGATTTTGAGCCATCTTCCCCTAATCTTGAAGAGTTAACTCTCAAGCCTATCCCTGATCATCTCATCTTTGCATTCTTAGAAGAGAATTCAACTTTTCCTGTCATCATCTCCACCTCTCTGGAGCTAGTTGAAAAATTACTTGCTACTTTCAAGCGACACAAAAGCCCAATAAGATAGTTTATTTCCTATTTGAAGGGAATTTCTCTATCCATTTGCGTCCATAAAATTGTCATGAACAATTCAGCAAAGCTTACTATTAGACTTCAAAGAAGGTTAAATCCTACCATACAAGAGGTTGAGAAAAAAGAGGTCCAAAAATTACTCAAGATTGGTATAATATGTTCCATTTTGGATAACTCTTGGGTAAGTCCTACACAACTGGTTCACAAAAGAGTGGAATTCAATAGTTAAAACTAAAAATAATGAAGTCATATCCACAAAAATGATAACTGGGTGGTGGGTTTGTATGGGTTACAAAAAACTAAATAAGGCAACTCATATAAACCACTTTCCTTTTCCCTTCATAGATCAAATCCTTGACAAGATAGAAAGGCATGAATATTATTGTTTCCTCAATGGATATTCTAGGTACCATCAAATTCTTATAGCACTTGAGTATTAGGAAAAGACTACCTTTACTTGTCCATATAGCACAATCGCATGCTGGCATATGGCATTTGGCCTATGTAATGCTCCAGCCACACTTCAAAGATGCATGATGGCTATCTTTCATGATTTTATGAAAGACATTATAGAGGTATTTGTGGATGATTTCTCCATCTTTGGTATGTCCTTTGATCACAAACTTAAAAATCTTTCAAACGATCTCAAAGATGAAAGGAAAAAAATCTAGTGTTTAATTAAGAAAAATAACATTTTATGGAGAAAGAAGGCATAATTCTTGGCCACTGTATCTCTTCTCAAGAATTGGAAGTAAATCACACCAAAGTAGCTACAATTGAAAAGCTTTCTCCTCCTACTTTTGTGAAGGGTGTTCATAGCTTCTTAGGACATGCCAGTTTTTACTAGAGATTTATAAAAGATTTTTCTAAAAGTGCTAAGCCCTTATGCACTTTGTTGGAAAAAGATCAACCCTCAAAATTTGATGATGCTTGTGTCAAAGCATTTGAATTATTCAAGCAAAAACTCACTTCAGCACCTATCATCATAGTTCTTAACTAGGGTCAACCCTTTGAAATCATGTGCAACACTAATGATTATGCTATAAGGGCTACTTCAGGTCAAAGAAGGGATCGAATATGCCATGTGATCTATTTTGCTAGCAAGCCCCTTAATGAAGCTCAAATTAATTATTCAATTACTAAAGAGAAGACGTTAGCTGTAGTGCTCATCTATGACAAATTTTACCCATACATTTTAAGTTCCAAGTGATTATATTCACTAATCATGTGGCTATTCACAATCTTTTTGAGAAGAAGAATTCAAAGTGAAGATTAATTCGGTGGATTCTTTTTCTCAAAAAAATTGATCTAGAAATTCAAGATAAAAAAGGAAGCAAGAATCATATTATTGATAATCTTTCTAGGATGGAACAAATTAAGAATAAAAAAATCAATATTGAAGAGATGTTCCCTAATGAACAACTCTTTGTAATCTTTAAATCCCTCCCTTGGTATGCCAACATTGTGAATTACTTATCAAGCAACCTATTACCTCCGGATCTCTCTTAAGCTCAAAAGAAAAAGTTTTTACATGATGTTAAAAGTTATATGTGGGAGAATCCATTGCCTTTCAAGAGTTGTTCTAATCAAGCGGTTTGTAAGTGCATACCCGACTCTGAGTTCCAATCCATTGTAGAAGCCTCCCACAATTCACTATATAGTGATCAGTTTAGGCCTACTTGTGCAGCTGTAAAGGTATTAGAATCCAGGTTTTATTGGCTTACATTATTCAAAGATTGTTATTCCTTTGTCAAAACTTGCAATAGATGTCAAATAGTTGGAAATATCTCAAGGAAACTTAAATTACTCCTAAACCCAGATCCGAAGTTCAATTATTTGATATTGGGGTATAGATTTCAAGGGACCTTTCCTAAAATCCTTTGAACAGTAGTAGATCTTACTAGCTCTCAACTATGCTTCCAAGTGAGTGGAAGCTATTGCTAGCCCCACAAATGATGCTAAGGTAGTCCTCAAATTCTTTCACAAGTATATTTTTACTAGATTGGACACACCTAAAGCCATTGTTAGCGATGGAGGCACACACTTATATAACAAACTCTTTGAAGCAATGATAACTATGTATGATGTCAAACACAAGAAAGCCTTACTCAAAAGCAAATGGTTTAGCCAAAGTTTCAATGGAGAAATTAAGTAGATTCCATAGAAAACTGTTGATACTAATAGGAAAGATTAGGCATGTAAGCTGATGATACACTTTAGGCGTATATGATGGAATGTCACCATTTCAATTAGTGTATGGTAAACTATGTCATTTGCTTGTCGAATTGGAAAGAAAAGCTCATTAGGCTATAAAGAAGTTGAACATAGATTTTAAAGAAGATAGAGAGCATAGGCTTTTGCAACTAAATGAACTAGAGAATTTAGGAATGAGGCTAATGAAAATTCTAAAATATGTAGGGACAAAACAAAGAAATGGCATGATAGGCATATTTTAAGGCGTGAATTCAAACTCGATCAACAAGTGATTTTTTATAATTCACATCTTAAACTCGTCCCAAGTACATTAAAGTCAAGGTAGTCTGGTCCTTTCACAATCTCTAGAGTATTCCCATTTGGTGTTGTCGAATTAATTACCAAAGATGATAGTAAGTTTCACATCAATGGGCAAAGGCCCAAACACTATCATGGAGAAGGGAATTGAGGAGCTGAAAAGCTCTATACGTCAAATATCAAAATTTGAGCCTTATTACATCTAGTTAAGGATGTTAAATCAAGCACCGATAGGGCAACAACCCAACATTTCCTTGCTTTTCTATAAAATTTAACCCTGAATTTTAATTTAGGATGTTAGATTCAAATTTCCTATTGCAAAAAAGCTAAAAGAAGAAAGAAAAAAAGCTCAAAAAATGGTCAAGGTCACAAATTGAGGCAATAAGATAGATCGCAAGGCATCTAGATCATAAATCTAAAGATTTAGAGGGTTCAATCAACATAGGCATTGTACGGATCGATCGCATCCAACAATCATAATTGTAGAAAGTTAGCCCGTTGTGACCAATATTGGAAAGGACTCTCGATTAAGCATGTATCCACGAGATCAAAATTACAAAATTAACTTGGCTAGCAATCAAAAGAGCCCTTAACATGATAGATTGCACCTAGCACAATCGAAGGTCTAGTGTGCCACATAACGCCTCACGATCAATCCAGCTGAGGCTTGATCAAGCACAAACATGATTTACTTACAAAGTAAGGCTTCCAACACTCGAACCCAACACAACCAAACACTTCCTTCATCTCTTTTCTCTTCTCCACCACCGAAGAATAGACTTTTGGGCCAATTAAAGCTTGCAAAACCTCTAAAAATGCAATCGCCATCAGCTAAAACACAATTTTACCGATTGAATCCTTTAAAAATCTAAGGTAAGTTTTCCAAATTCTTAGTTGTTATATTGTCGAGAATGTAATCCATAATGAAGGATTTTGATATGTTATCTTTGTGTTTCAGGCTTCATTTGTAGAAATTGTGAATTTCTTGGTTTGTATGTGGACATAGGTTTATTTTGAAATGTTATCTTGGAGTTATGAACATGGGGGTGACATTATATCATGTATATACATATGGTGTTCTTGGTCATGGTACTTTGATCTTAACAATACACATGAAATGTGTTAAATTGGTTTAAGATTGATGCATGTTAAGATCTAGTGGTCAATATAGGTTACATTTTTATGAAGATGAGAATTAGGCAGTTCATGAGTTCATAGTGAAGGTAATGTTTATGGGTGGTAACAAAGAAGATGTTTGATTCATTGACCTATGAATTTTGGCCATATTATTAGTTTTGGTTATTGCTTGATTGAATTATGTTAAATGGCAAGTGTGGGGGAGCAATGGCTTGATTGAAATGGCTAAGGAATGGGTGTGATTCATTTTGTTTGCTTTATCTCTACTTCATCTTAGTCTATATATCTAATTGCTCCTTGTTGATATGAGAATTGTTTCTCTTTCGGTTCAGGCATGGCAGCTATGAGATGTTGACAAAGACAACCTGAGCAAGAGGAGGCCCCATTGATGTTGCTTGATAGAAGAAGATTTAATTTAGCAAAGGCAAAAGAAAGATATGATAGCCACAAACAAAGTCATAGGGCACTTCTTCCTAAGCGTGGTATGCCAGTGCTAGCAACCCAATGTAATAATAGATGGGTGATAGATAGAATCCTAGCACGACATTGGCAAAAAACCATTAACTAACCCATGTTTGGCATATAAAAAGGTTCGTATACAAATATTTTGCAAATGTACTTGACCAGAAGAATGGGTTAGTTAAGATTAAGGATAAAACAATTGACATTTGTTTAGCAACTATTAATGCATTTTTAGAAATTAACTTTGAGAGACAAGGATGTCAATCAGCTCATCTCTATGAAAATACATCACTTGAGTTAGTAATGCAAGATTTATGTGATAACCACCCTAAGGTGAGATGGAGTGTCTAATGGGATACCTACATTTTTTCAACATGCACATTTATCAAGGCACATGAAGGTCTAGCACCTTTTTACTTGTTATGTCACTGCACCCATAGCACATAGAGGAGATCTTTCCTACGAGTGAGCTTATATTCTCTAAAGCACAAGTTTTTCTTTTTTATGGGGGCAATAATATACAGAGGTATTTTGCCTACTATTGACCACCTGCTAATGGAACTACACTTGATTACTAACATGATTAGCACTAAGGGGGTTCAGTTGAGTGAAGGGACTTAGAGGTTAATTAAACCTCTCAACACATCTACAATAGACCGTGTTCAGGCCAATGATTTTCACTGGCTTGCTAGGCAGTAGAGACAGTAGCAAGCTTAAGTAGATAAAGTAGAGGATGATGAGTTAGAGGATGCAAATGCTCCGGCACCTATAAAGTAGGATCCAGTTTATGGAGCAGAGGAGGAACAGCAACCATAGCCCTAGCCTAAAGAGCCTCAACTGGTGCAACCACCAAGACCATAGAGGTTGCAATGCTAGATTCAAGAGTTAGCTCAATAATAGCGCTAACGTCGGGATGATGTGATGGGGAGGCTAAATAGCATTGAGTTGGGTATGCTGTCCATGCATGCCAACGTGATGAGATTGGGCCAGGCAGTGTATTGTGATCCTGGGGTGTTCCATGATCTACCTTTCAGATCCACCCATGTAGCTCCACAACCACCACTTTATTTTCCCACAACACAATCACAGCCACTTGATCCCATACATTCCTTCCACATCCCATGCCTTTGCTTAGGAGGGCACTATTGCTAAAGAGGAGTAAGAGACTAGGCCTGCTTTTGTCTCCCTTGTAAGCACTTCTTTTGTTTTTATTTTTCCTTTTTCTATTTTAAATTTATTATATAGCACATTAAGGACAATATGCACCTTAAGTATGGGGGAGAGGAAAAATTTTATTTTTGCGTAGGCTTGTTGGGTGAGATGGAGCATTTTTTTTCTTCTACTCTATCTTTTCCACTTTAGATACATTGTGTGGGATGGGGAGTGAATTATGATCTATATATGACTCTATCTTTTGCCTGGACAAGTATTATGAAATTGGTTGATGGAACATGACTGTTAATGAGGATGGTAATGTTTTTGATGTTATTGTGCCTTAATGTCGGAAATTGTTGGTATTTTGGTCATTTGGTTAATAGATTGTTGCTCTATTCAATTGCAAATAATTTTTCAATGATAGCAGATGATAGTTAGTTGATAATTGGCTAGCAATTTTATTTTTCTATGACATCTTGAGCTTTGAATTAGGCACATGGTGCTATAAAAACCTTACATCCCTATTGTATTGGGCACTAAAGCCATGATTACCTCTCTTGACATTACCTTAGAAAGGTGCGCAAATGATCAACCTTAAATACCTGGCTAACTCTAAAACTTAATAAGAATACCCTCTAATGCAAATTTTTATTTTATCCATTAATTGAATGAGAAATGGTATAGGCTATTAGTTAAATAAAGTGTTTCTTTCTTGTCAGTGTTTGAAAAAAAAAAAGAAAAAAGGAGAAAAAAAGGGGAAAAAGAGAGAGAGAAAAGTACAAGTGAAAAATTATTATTTATCTATTCTACTAATTGGAGTGACTTAGTAACCAAGAATGTGTGGAGGCCCTTGCTCATTCTTATGTAAAATGGTCACCTAACTATGATTATACATAGCATCTCAAGTATGTTGTACGTTGAGTAATCGAAGGGGTGGTAACCTTCATTCACTCTCATGTAAAAAGACACACAACAACTTGACAAAAAATTTTTAAAAAAGTCGATTTAGGAAAAGGAACAAGTAATGATGGTCGAGTTTTATAATTGAGTCTCGTGCCTAAGTTGAGATGATAACTTTGGCCATAATCATGTAGGCCTATTAATCTAATTTGATGCAAAAGTCGCCTATAGTAGAGGAGTGTGTTATGATTAAGCCTATAGGGTTGGTTGGATTTGACTTTCATAAATATTAGAGAAGCTAATGAGAGTTGATGTCTATGTGCCTAAATTTGGTGATTTTGAGAGAGTAAGAATGGTTGTATTCACACATTTATGCATAGTAGGCTTGTGTATGATAGAAGCATGGTTGAATTTAGATTTATGAGTGTTGTGGAATGAAATGTTAGTTGTTTATGTATTTATGATACTTGAGGAATGTTGTTTGCTTAATTGATTCAATTGCACGCATAGCTTATCATACTCACTTACTCAAGGGCAAGCAAAGATTAAGTGTGGGGGAGTTAATAATTTGCATGTGAGGATACAATTTGATATGAGATTTAAGCTTAAAATGTGTGAATTATGTGCAAATATAGCTCATATTTGTGCAAAGCATTAAATTGTAAGTATGAAGTTAATTGGAGCTCAAAAGTGAGCAACAACAAGTAAAAAATTGCCAAATTAGAGATCCAATCAATCTAGAGTAAATTTGAGATTGAGCTTAACATCTGAGATTGCAATGGAATAATATGAAGTGTAGAAGGATGTAGGCGATCATCATAAAAAGTTTTTGCTTTTACAATTGCGCATGTCGTGATTGATTGCAATAACAATTATAACGTGAAGATCGACTTGAGTAGTGTCAATAGAAATTTGAATCTATTAAATTCAAATCAAGTTGTTGATGGATTTTCAGCTAAGTCTTTGACTAGTAACAACTTATCCAAACCTAAAGGATTTGCTTAGTTAGACTAGGATGACTCAGTGCACCAGGTCCTCGAAAAAATGGAGCCTGTTTCCATGGAGAAATTGATTAAGGTTCCCGAAAACGATAACCAAACAGGGCATGTTGCACAACAAAGACCAAGTAATATTATGGTACAAGGGACAAAATATGATACGTCATTGGCAGCAAAGGAATGGATTAATCTAAACAACAAAACCCCAAATGGAGTTGATGTATGTCCATACAATGCAAAGAAGAATCAAAACCCAAATGAAATATCACATGACCAAAATAATCAGGGGGAGAATTTTTTACTGGCCCTTCATGATATAAGTTCATTGGTCATATGCAACGGACAACGAAAATTAAGGGGATGTCCATTAAAATACCATCCTTCATGGATTTCTAGAAATAAACGTGGTTCAATAGTGATTATTTCAACTAAGAAGAGCAAAAAATGCAGCTGAAAAATAATGGAATCGGATATCTCTTCCACACTCTTTTTTAATGAATCAGTAGAGACTACAATATGATCCCACAATGAGGTGCTTAGCTTACAACTGGGGGACCTTGGATAGTTCATCAATTCAAAAGCTTCATCCGAGAACTCCACCTTGAATTATTTTCTTATTAGAAACATAACTTACACAAGAAAAGTTAAATGTGCTTAAATCAAGATTAAATCTTTATTGAACGGGTGTTCCATCTATTGGACGATCGAGGGGTTTAACGTTTTTATGAGAGAAATCCATTCAAGTGGAAATTACTAGCTATTCATAAAATCTTAGATGTAGTTGTTAATGAAAACATAAATGAAAATGGAGCTTTACTGGATTCTACGGGATCATGATGAAACTAACAGGAAATCAAATTCGGATGAGCTCGAAAGGCACAAGAGGAGCTGCTTACTATGATTTTATTGTGGAGATTTTCATGCTATTCTATATGTTGAATAGAAGTATGTTGTACTCTCGATGAGATCTTGGCAATTATGTGATTTTGGATTAGCACTCCAGAAGGTGGGGCTACATGACTTAGCTTATATTGGATCACGTTTGACATGGTCCAATAATAAGGAGGCCCCCGCAAACAGTTCAAGAAAGGCTAGATAGAGCTTGTGTAAATGAATGATGGCATTGTATATTTCCTCAAACATAGGTATGACATCTTAAAACAACTCATTCAGATCATAAGCCACAATTGATATCCCAAGAGTCAACTAGTCATAAGAGAAATACAAGTTCAAACCTTTGTTTTCGTTTTGAGGCAAAATGGACATTATTTCCAAGGAATGGGGAAATTATCTGAAAATGCTAGGCAGATATTACTATTGTTGTGCTAATTCAAGGCCATTTTTAGAAATTTTAGAGATGTGAGATTGCACTATCAAAATGGAATAAAAGGAATTAGGTGGGTAAAAAATCAAATGAAAGAGATTGAAAAGTGGATTGTCTTCCTTTGAAATGACATCACAACAGCTTCTAAGGAGGAGAAGCAAACATTACGAAAGAAATTGGATGAAATTCGTGCATGCGAGGAATTAAAGTGGAAGCCATAAAGTAAAGTCCATTGGCTTGTCAAAGGTGACCGAAATACACCGTTCTTCCATGCATATGCCTCTTGTAGAAATAAAACTAAAAGAGTGCAGAAGTTAGGGGATGAAAAGGAGTATGGAGAGTGGATAATTAGGACATCCAGAGGATCATCCCATCATATTTTGAAAACCTCTTCAAGGCTACCATATCAGATTTCACTGAGATGGACCGAATTTTTGATTCAATTGAGCCAACGTTTACTAATGAAATGAATGAAGATGTTATAAAGCCCCATACGAGGGAGGAGGTAGAAAAGGCTCTGTTTAGTATGGAACTACTCAAGTCCCCTGGACCTGATGAATTATCACCAATATTTTTTCAAAAGTATAGGCATATAGTTACGAACGATGTAAGTGGTAAGGTTTTACAATTTTTTAATAAAGTACATGATGATGAACATTGGCAACTTAAAACAGCTATATTAATTCCAAAGGTTTCATTTCCTAAAGACTTGACATTTCCGTTTGATCAGCTTGTGCAATGTGTTGTATAGAATTCCCACCAAAATGATTGCAAATAGATTGAAAGCGCACCTGAAGGAAATTATCTCTTTATCACAATAAACTTTGGTTCCGAAAAGACTCATCTCGATTAACATTGTTCTGGCCTATGAAATAAATTACTTTTTGGTGTAATAAAAAAGCTGGAAATCTGGGTGTGGTGGTGCTAAAACTTGATATGAGCAAGGCTTGAGACCATTTGGAATGGTGTTTCATTTAGAAGGTAATGTTGCAAACGGGTTTCCATCCAACATGTGTTACGCCTATTATAAAGTGTATTTCAAGTGTCACCTTTTCATATGTTTTGAATAGTCGCGTGTTTGGGAGTTTGAAACCAACAAGCGGATTACGACAAGGAGATCCAATATCTCCATACATTTTTATAATTTTTGCAGAGGTGTCGAGTGTTTTTTTGGCTAAGCAAGACGCACTCGATCATCTCTCTGGGATTGAGATTTCCAAAGGTGCACCTCCAATTTCCCATCTACTCCGTCCTAATGATATGTTGGTTTGCTTCCAAGCAAGATAGAGGAATTTTGGAGTAATAGAAAGCGTAATGGAGTAGTATGCAAAAGCTGCAGACCAACTAATTAACATGCGAAATTCTGCACTAGTTTTCAGCAAAGAACATCACCCCACAGGATAGGACAAAGTTGTCAAATATGTTGGACATTCAAGAGATAGACCAACTCTATAAATACCGTGGACTTCCTTCCATTTTGGTTAGACCAAAAAAGGAAGTTTTTAGTTATATAAAGGATAGAATGTAGAAGATCACTTAGCTAGAAAGAAAAGCACTAATCAATGGCAGGGAGATGAGTTTTAATTAAAGTGGTCCTTCGAGTAATCCCAACGTATGCTATTGCACGTTTTCTCCTTCCGAATGGACTGATATAGGAAATGCATTAGCTTATATCAAATTTTTGGTGCTATTCATTAAGTGAACGATCAATTCACTGAAAGAGTAGGAACTTTCTTTGTAAGAGCTTGCATGATGGTGGTTTGGGCTTTTAAGATTTAACAATTTTCAACCCAGCTCTTTTGTCTAAACAAGGATGGAGAATTGTGAAATATCTGAACTCATTGGTTGCAAGAGTGTTGAAAGCCAAATACTTTCCCATGTTTGGTTTTTTGGATGCAAAACTAGGCGCTAATCCATCGTTGGTATCGAAGAGTGTCCAAGTGGGCAGAAACTAATAGAGTTTGGAATCAGAGGGGAAGTTGCGTTTGGGAACTCTATTATGGTTTGGAATGGGATGATGGATGCTAAGGGAATACTTATTTAAACCCATTACGCCGTGCCCATCAAATTTGCTTCAAATGAGGGTAAGTGAACTAATTGATCAAGGGAGTCGAACTGGGAATGCTGAGCTAGTCAAACGATTGTTTTGGCCGAAAAATGCTGAGCTTATTTTGTAAATTTTGCTAGGATGTTCATTGAAGAAAGATATAATGATTTGACATTTTTTACAAATGGTAAGTTTAATGTGAAATTAGGTCACCTCTCGGGAATTTAACCAGATGAGTTGAAGCGATCTTCAAGAGGAGGGGAGATTAGTAACCTCCCCATAAATGGTCGGCTGTTCATTTGGCAGCTTAAATTGCCACCAAAAGTTCTTGTATTTTTGTGGAGACTATGCAATTTAGCAGTTCTAACTCGGGAAAATTTAAGGGAAAAAGGCTATGAAGGTGATGACAATTGTATCTGATGTGGCAATGAACTGGAAAAATATTACAATTTTTTTGTTATTGCCCTTATGTTAGACAAGTCTGGTTCTTTTCAAGTCTCCCATGGGCAGATATTTAAGACTGGTCTTCCCAACCTTGGCAGTGGATTTGACATTTATTTGAGAATCTCGATGTTCCCTAGTTCGGTCGATGCGTCATCCTTCTATGGGCTATTTGGGGAAATAGAAATAAAAGGCTTAAGGAAGGAATCACTAGGACACCCTTGGAGGTAATTGAATTTGTTGAGGTGTTTCACATAATGTGGAGACTGCATCGAGCTCAGATGTCTCCAAGATTGGATAGGTGATGGCTTGAGAATGGCAACCCCCACTAGATGGCGTAATCAAGGTAAATTTTGATGGTGCTATCTTTAAGAATAGAAGAGGTGAGGGATTGGGATTGTATGCCAGAATTCGTCAAGCGTGTGTAGGAAGTAGGTCCGAGTTTATCTCTACCGTAGTTGATCCTCTTTTTACCAAAGCCTATACAGCAAAAGGGCTAGTTCTAATAGGGTCCCGCAACATTAGGATGAAATGATAATTGAAGGCAATTGCTTACAACTTATTCAAGAAACTAAACTATCCAATAGAGGATCCATCAGAAATTGGAACCATCATTGAGGATCAGTAGGAGAATAAGAAAGCCCTGCTTTACCTATGTGTGACGTGTGTGGAAGGAATTTATGGAACCCAACCAAATCTGTTTGCACGAATCAAGAAAATAACTTAACACAATGATCTTTGATGAACTCCAACGAAAGGATGGCATAATTAATATGCCCAATTAGTTGATTCATCATGAATCGACCCAAGAAGAACTCAGAATAATTTGATTTGGTATTTCCACAAGAAAATTAGTGCACTCAAATTTTATAGAAAAAAGTAAAAATTGTATTCAATAGTAAAAGAGTCAAAAAGTTGTTCTCAAATAACTAAAAACCCTGTTTATAGTGTTTAAGGAAACTCTGCAATCCTAAAAACCATATAGTATTTGACAAAAATAAAGAAAACGTGAAAAGGCAATTTTTTAACTAATTCAAGCTTTGTTCCATCTTCACGCTTGATCCAAATGCCAATCTGGGGCATTTAGATCGTAAAAACAGAGCGTTTACAACTCCTAGCATTTATGATCGATTGCGCAGGGTGCGATCAAATGGTTGATCCCTTGATCATAAAGTTAGAGACACTTGTCTACAAGGATTATGATCACATGGGTCATGATCAAGTGCTCCTCTTTTGATCGTAAAGACAGAATGTTGGTTTTTAGCTCGCAAATGATAGCATGGCCTTTGGTTCAATCCGATGCATTCACACTTGATTGAGTTGCTACTAAGGTCGATTTAGAGACTATTTCAAAGCTTGTTTCAAACTCTCTTCACATTAAATTCACCCATAGGTGTTCTTCTTTTCTCTTTAAACTCTTCTAAATGTCCATAAACCTCTCTAAACTCTTTCGCGAGCTTCATCATTGCTTCTTTGAGTCTATCAGCTCAAGCCCTCATAATCACTTCTCTAGAAACTGTTGGATATTCAATCTCGTCCTTGATGCCTACGACAACGTGGGAAAAGACTTTAACTTGAATGCTCACCTTCTTGCTCGTTAGGCTAGAAACTCTTCTAGTGAAATGTGTTGTTGTCCTACATATGTTTGTTTTGGTTTGTGCTGTTTTAAAGTCTAATGATGTTATGAGTTAGGCTTCAAAAAACAATAATTAAATATTACTTATATTGTTGGTCGGATGTTTAACCCTTCTCATACACAATCATTTTTTAAATATTTGTTAATTTCTGGAGTTATGAATTTTAACTAAAAAATAAAATTTTCTAAAATTAAAAAGCAAAATGTTATTTCGTTTAAATTTATGTCTTCTCTTTTGTTAAATATTTCTTTTTAAGTTTGTACCCTTTCTGGTCTCTTGTCTTCTTCTAATATCATAAAATAAAGATAATGTTAGCATTGTCCAACAAAACTAATATTATAATAAATTATAATGCCTTCATCATTTTCAATTCATTTATGTTTAACATACTTAGGATTCAACGCTATGTTTGTTTATTTTGAAAAGTTTGAAATCTATCAGAAATTTAACAAAAGAAAAATATAGAGCATCAAAAAAAATTATTTAAATTTAAATTAATTTTTTTTGTCTCTTGCATATACACACATATCTTAATTTTAATCATTTCTCACATGTTCACAATCGAATTAATACATATACAATTATTTATGCTCAAATTTTTATATATTTATACTTTTATAGCATCTATATTATCCAATCATTCAATTATTAATAGATATAATAATTTATATAGAAATATTTAAATTCAAAAAAATAATTTTATTTCCATTAAATTTTTTTTATCAAATAATTTTTCATATCCAAAAAAATTTTCATTATTTACGTCCTCTTCAAAATAATCAAAGCCCAAGTTTACTGAAAGAATTGTGGATATGTTAGTTATATTTATATAATTATAAAATCGTTTAGTGCTCTATTCAAAATTCATGGGGCAAACTGGTAATTATGCACATATCAAGACAGCAGAGTACGCCATTTTAAGGGTTTCTTAATTTCTTATTATTTTTAACATCCAGTTTTTGTTTTGGCCCAACTGGAAGCATTTTTCAAATTAATGTATTGATAATTTAAGTAAAATAAGACTTTACGTGAATAAATTTATATTCAAATTATGTTATTTAGTTCAAATTATCAATCAAAATAAAGAAATTTACATATCTTCTACATTGCAGTTACTGTAGGATGACAATAAGTGAAAAGGAATTGGAATAAACTCGGCTGGAGGCACCAAACCAAAAAAATACAAATTCATGGCCTAATATGTTACTTGAATGAAGACTAGATGCCTAAGCAAACCGCCAGCGAAAGGCTAGGTGAGGACCAATCAGAATATGCTGCCCATGACCTCCCTATTGCCCAAGTGACGCCCAGGGGATGGCCTAATTTTGGCATGTCGCCTAGGCAACAATCCTTTTCATTACCACCTAACTCTTGAACCAACGGATAGAAATGAAAGAAATAAGCAATCAAACAAGAAGTTTGGGCGGTAGAACTTTAAACCTATAAATGAGAGGCAGGGGAGGGGGCAACTCTACAATCTAAAGCAACCATCCATAGCTTAAAATACTTGTTATTATAATGTATCATTATAATATTAATTTAGCATAAGTAAAAAGTTGGGCATGAATTTGGTACTCTCATAAGATGTAAGGCATGGCATGAAAATGAGGAATCACTACAGGCGTGACATGAAAGTGAAGAATCACTACAGTAAAGAGGCGCACAAGTGATAAATATTTATCTTTTATTTTCTTTATTCCCGATATATGTATATCATTGATCTACGCAAGTAAAACTTTTATTTCATCATTTTCAGTTGGTTGTCATTTCTTATTTAGTAATGATTAGTTCTCTTATTTTCTTCTTCTTTCCTTCTTATTCTTCTTCTTTTATTTTTATTTTATTTTACCTAACTTGTAGTTATAATAGAAGTGAATACACAAGTTAGGCAATTTGTTCATAATTGTGAATAGTAGATTTGTAACAAAAGTGAAGGTCTTATATTCACCACAAAAATTGTGTTCAAATTATTCTTCTTCTTTAATTTTATTTCTTTCTTCCTAAGTTATTATTATAACGGGAGTAAATGCTTAAGTTATGACAATTAATTGCAATTGTAGATCGTAAACTTATAACAGGAGAAGGTCCGATGTTCACAAGGGATCAATTATTAATCCATTGTTTATATTCTCAACTGAATTGACTACATAAATGATTGGATTGATTTAATTGAAGTCTTGGTATAACTTAGGAAAGGGTACTAAGGATTAAAGGGATTAATAACCCCTACATAAGAAATTAAAGCTATATAATTAATTAAATGATGATGAAAGTTCTTGCATATTTTTGCATGATAATTGCCATTAACCTTTGCTTATGATTGCTACCATACTCATCTAATTACATCTACTTAAAGTTACTTTATTGTTTACTCAATTACTATTAAGTTCAATTTTAATTCAATTTTATTTAATCAAAATAGAATATTATTTAAAACAACACTACTGCTCCCCGTGGATACGACAATAAATTGATGCTAACATAGAAAAGGATGAATTAATGACATTAGAAATTCAAGAAGAAAAGGGAGTAGGAGTTGTCGTATCCATAGGAAGTAGAAATGCTGTTTTCAATAATATTGTATTTTGATTAAGTAAAATTAATTTAAAGTTGAATTTAATAGTAATTGAGTAAACAATCAAATAACTTTAACTATGCAAATGGAAAGAGATGAATATGATAGCAATTACAAGAAAGGCTAATGGCAATCACCATGCAAAAATATGCAATAATTTTCATTATCATTTAATTAATTATCAAGTTTTAATTTCTTATTTATGGATCATTAATCTCTTTAGTGCTTAGTACCCTTTCTCAAATTATACCAAGGTTCAATTAAATTAATTCAAGCATTGATAGAGTTAATTCAATTGAGAATATAAACAGTAGATTAATAATTGATCCCTTTTAAACATAGGACATTCACTCCTGTTATAAGTGTACGATTTATAATTGTAATCAATTCTCATAACTTATGGATTCACTCCCGTTATAACCATAAATTAGGAAGAAAAAAATAAAAATAAAAAAGTAGAATAAGTTGAACACAATTTTAGTGGTGAATATAGGATTTTCACTTCTGTTATAAGTCTACTATTCACAATTATAAACAAATTGCTTAACTTGTGGATTCACTTCCGTTACAATCACAAGTTAGGTAAAATAAAATAAAAGATAAAAGAAGAAGAAGAAGAAGAAGGAAAGAAGAAGGAAAGAAGAAGAAAATAAGAGAATTGATCACTACTAAATAAGAAAGGACAGTTAATTGAAAATGACGAAATAAAAGTTCTTACTTGCTTGGATCAATATGATATACATACATCGAGAATAAGGAAAATAAAAGATAAATACTTATAGGCCTTCTTACCTTAGCGATTCTTGACTTTTATGCCACATCTTACCTCTTGTGAGAGTACTGAACTCATTCTCAACCTTCTACTTATGCAAAACTAATATTACAATGATACGTCATGATAACTCTAAGTATTCTAAGCTATGGATGGTTGTTTTGGCTAGTAAACCCCCTATTTATAGGTTTGAAATTTCACCACCCAACCTCCTTGATTGGTTGCTTATTTCCTTCATTTCCATTTATTGGTTCGAGGATTAGGTAGCAAAAATTAAACTGTCACCTACTCCATCACCTAGGAGACGGAGCTAGCGATAGATATTGCCTCCTCATCACCTCAGGGATGGCCAGGTAATGGGCCAAATTTTGGCCATTGCTTGGGTGTCACTTAGGCGACGAGGAGGTTGTACATGGCATATTCTGATTAGTTCTCACCTACCCCTTCATTCAAGCAACATATTAGGCCACGAACTTCTAGTTCCTTAATTTGATACCTTTGGTCAAGTTGATTCCTCTTCACTTTCACTTATTTTCATCCTACAACCACTGCAAAGTATAAGATAAGTAAATTTCTTTATTTTGATTGATAATTTGAACTAAATAATATAATTTAAATATAAATTTATTCACTTAAATTCTTATTTTACTTAGGCTTGAACTAAATAATATAATTTAAATATAAATTTATTCACTTAAATTCTTATTTTACTTAGGCTATCATCTATTCCTTCACTTTAAAAGATGAAATTTAAGGATTCTATCGTTCGAAATGATGATATCCAATAAAAAATTAAAACATGTCCACGTGGGCTTTTATCATTTCGAACAACAAAATTGTATACAAATATTAAAAAATAAATGCAATCTATTCTTTCGTTTTGAACAACAAAATGAATTACAAAAAAAAATAATGTTGCATAGATCCAATAAAGTAAATGGGGTGAAAGAAGAGAACAAAAATGAAAAATAGTGAATGAGGAGATGAGAATGAAAATGGTGTGTAGGGCGGAGACAGTTCTGAGGGGGGCAGTATGGGGGTAGTGGATGGTATAAAATTTACAATAATGGGGAAAGCTAAAGAAAAATGAAGGCAATAAAAAGGGTGGAGTAGAATTTAGAATAATATAAAATACTGGGACAAAAAGTGAAAATATTCTACAATATTTATACAAGGAATTTTGGTTTTAGGTAGGAAATAGAAAACTATTATTCAAAATTAAAGTGTTTGCATTATTTACAAGATACATTTGGTGGAAAGAAGGAAAGTTAATAGTGGGAGAAACTTGGTCTTTCTACTTAACCTAATAAATTAGGTGAGCTATCTAGAATTGTATCTAAAAATATAACCTAGAAAGTTAGATGATCATATTACATATGTTCCAAGGGGATAGGACTTGGGCATGTCATCCCAGTAGACACTTTTAGTTAGTGGTGACATTGCCACTGTGTCAAGAGTTACTGAGGTCTCAGTTTCGGTTTCATAATTCCTCTAGGCTAACTGACCTAAACATGGGACCTCAATTGTATGTTGAATAGTCATATGCACAAACATCATTTTTGGAGCAAACATATGATGAGCCTTCTCCTAGTATGTAGTCCCATATTGTGCAATCATACAAGGTTGCACAATGGGACCATCAAGGAGATCAAGGCACAAGTCTAAAGTATGCAAATGCACATTCCCACTAGATGGTCCAAACTACGTCTAAAGGAGAGGGTGCTGATGGCAATGCATTAGAAGATGACAATGGGAAGGATGCAGTCAACATTGCAGTAATGGATGAAGCATTGGCACAAACTAAGACATGTCCCTCAGTCATGCCCTAAGCATGTGCCATTTCAATGCCATCTACCATTGTGTTAATGTACTCATCAGTTCTATTCATTACAAAAGTTCGTGACGATATTTTTTTGGATATTTATGGGAATTTGAAGCTAAATTTGTCACATATTACAATGAGCAAAGTCTAGAGCTTAGCATAGACAAGATTTTCAAGAGCAGAAAACACAAGCATGCAATAGTGAATGAGTACTCAGTCAAAGTTGCTCAAAAAGAGCTTGCAGTGTTGAAGAGTACACCCATAATGTAGAAGATTAAGTGCCACCATACCACTAATATGTTAATAATATGCCCTTTAACGCAAGTAGATAATGAGGAATACTAGAAGTATATTGATTGTATATGCACATTTTTCATATATTAATAAAATATTAATTTCTTTAAATCAATATTATGGCAAGTTTTTATGCATGTAAATCTTAAATTGTATAAAGTATTGCATGGGTACATGAGACTACATTAAGAAGCCTTATTCATATAGACATAAGGCTATTTTAGTATACAATCACTAAAACTAATTCATAAGTCACAAACATTCTAAAGGGTTTTAGAAAATCAGTGTGATTTGCACATATTGTATTTGTACAATGAGTATCATGTCATTTAATATGAGATATTAAGGCTACATGTGTGTGGATGAGTCATTGGAGAATGAGCATTTAAACATTAACTCGAAAAGCGAAGCAAACACATAGAGATCACTCTTTGCTATCAATATCTTACTTCATCATCAAGATAAGTGTGCGTGGACTTTAGACCTAAGACGACGTGATTGTTTTGTGTGAGCAACGGTTAATGTGTCATTAAGGCATTAAAAATTAATATTTATCTTCATATAAGATAGGGTTATGAGCCCACTGTGCCATTACCAGGTGTGTATAAAGGTGTGTGTGTGTTTTCAATAAGGAATTTGTTTCTTCGCAAGTGAGCAAAAGCATTTTTCTTATACAATTGATGTTCCAAGAATGGAAATCCTTGGGCAATTGTATAATCGAAAAGGACGTTCTATGGAAGTGCTAATAATATGCCCTTTAACGTCAATAGCTAATAAGAGATACTAGACATTGTGATTGTATTTGTATATTTTCTCACATATAAATAAAATATTAGTTTTCTTATATCAAAATTGTGGCAAGTATTTCATGCATGTAAATCTTGAATGCAGTAAGTGTTGAATGTGCTCATGTAATTGATTTAAAAAGTCTTATTCATAAGGATTTATGAATATGAATATAAGATTGTCGTAATACACAATTTCTAAAACAGGTTCATGCCTCACAAACATAATAAAAAGCATGAAAGCGTCAATATAACTTATATACCTTTTATTCATACAATGAATGTCATACCATTTAATAAGAGATACTAATAATACAAATGTGCGGATGTATCATTAGAGAATGATTATTCGAACATTAATTCAATGAACAAAGTAGACACATAGATTTACTTTTGACTATCAAAGTCTTACTATGTGATTGTCTTTAGTGCATGTGGGCCTTACATCTAATATAACATGATTGCCTTGTGTGCCTAAAGGTCAATATGTCATTAGGGTATAAAAGGTCAATATTTATCCAGGTATGAATTAGGGTTATTAGCCCAACATATCATTGCTTAAATGCATATGGAGGTATGTGTATGCTCAATAAAGGATTTGTCTTTTTATAAGTGAATAAAGTGTTTATTCTATACATTCAATGTCCTATGGGGTGAAATTCTTATCCATGATAGTGTGTAATTGGAAAACAGTTTATGATAGAAGCATTAGTCTTCTTGGTTGCATTTGGATTGTACCAAGTAAATTTACAGTAATGCTTGTTAATAAATGGGTTATTAATTGGAAGCACAACGGAACCTTCAGTTTAATTAATAGAGATTAATTAAATTAAAGGGCAAGACACCAATGGGTTTTAATTATTAATAGAAATTAATAATTAAGAGGCAATTTAAGCTATAATTGTTAATAGAGATTAATAATTAAAGGTCCATAGATTAGAAATAACTTAAGGTCCATGTAAGAGGCTCATGGAGCCCATGTCATGTATATCCTAGGTGATATACATGAAAAGGAAATTCTACCAAATGTAGGACCTTATGTCTTTGTAATATATATATTTAAAAGAGTTCTAAATTCTAAATATATAATAACACTGTAAATTCGTGCAACCTCTAAGTAAGAATAAAGAAAACCTTCTAGCAATCCTTTCCTTCTTTTTCTTGTCCAAAAGGCCTTCTTGAGCTTTGCAAAGTGGTTCACAAAGTAAAGAAAATGCTTGTCAATGTTTTAACCGTGTGGACAAAATAGAATTATTTAGTTCTTATCATGTTTATTAATAATGTGTTATTAACTAAAAACATAATAGTCTTTTGATTTGAATAATGAGATTAACATATAAATAAATAAATATATATATATATATATATTATTTTCGTAACACAAAGCGAATTTAAGTAACTGCCCTTATATTAAGTACTTTATTCTTTTTATCATTTTTTTCTCTTTTTATCCAACTTATTACAATTTATATTTATATGTTCTTTCAAATTTTATCATTTTAAAATTTTTTTTAATCACTCATCATCCTTTTATTTTCAATATTTTGTACAATGTCAAACAGCATAATTTTCTTTTTTTTTATTTTTTTATTTTCTTTTTTAACTTTTTTATTTGTGTTTTCTTCCAAAATTTCTCTTTTTTTTTTCAAATTCATTTGGTATTTTAATTTTATTTTTTAAATATTATTTTTGATTTTTTAATATTAAACATTTTTATGAATAAAAACACAAATATTTTATAATTTTATAAATAAATCCACACATGCATAGACCCAACGTAAAAATTCTATCCAACCCAATGTAAGTGGGTTAACAAAATGTTCAAATTGTGGCGGGTTATAATTTTTTCCAAACAAATAGTTTGGGTCAATCGATTTGATAATATTTGGCATTTGGGTTAGCAAATTGACAAGTTACAAATTTTATATACATTATTTAAAAGTATAGTTAGAACATGTTAATGGTGAAAACCTTTATAATTTTTTATTCACTAGTATATTATGCAAATATAAAATTCATATCAATTAAACAAAATTATGACTCATATCTATCTTGAATTCAATTTTATATCCATATTACAATCGATTTCACACATAAATCTTAAGATGTTCAAAAATTCAATTAAAAATGTACATTAACAATGACAAAAATTACAATAACTTAGGCTTTGTTTGTTTTCATTTTTAACACCATAAAGAACATATTGCAATTATTACATTTTTTAAATTTTCTCTCTATCTCTTTCTTACTTTTACACAATTTTTTTAAAAATTACATCTAAAAACATAAATTAAAAAAAGAAAAAAAATTGCATCATATTTTAAATTTTAACTACCTAATTATTGGCTGTGTTTATAAATAAATCAAATTACAAGAATATAAAATCCAAACTCATTATATCAAAATTATAAAAGATTATTATATTGAAATTCTATGAACAAAAAGTGTGAAACAATTAAGAACAAAAAAAATTAAAGATTGACTTAAATATAGTAAAAAGTGTATTTTTAATTAACCAAAAAATTTGAAAAATACACTATTATTTTTCATTCAAATATATAAGCCATAAGTAAAAAATAAAAAAAGTACAATTATAACTTAAACTATAAGAATAAAACAAATATAAAATGTGCAAATACATATTATAAAACGAATACAAGTCATGTTACAGGTTAGGTGGATTGTGAATTTTAAACCCACCACCTAACCCAAATGTGGCGGATTTTATATTTATAAACTACTATTATTTATTAAAAAATTAAAACCATCACTTCATGGGTTGTTTACAGGTAGTTTGAGTGGATTGGTCTAGTCAAGTGGGTTTATGTACATGTTAAGAAGCAGAATCAAGTATCCAATTTTGATCACATAATGGATCATGTAAGGACACTTAAGAGTCGAGACAAGATTGCTCAACTGGTTACTACATATTGATCCTACCCAATGGACTTTTTTGCCCAACAATAGACCAAACAAATATGACAAAATTACAAAATAGAAAGTGGAGTTTGTTAAAGTTACAAATTCTCCTTGTTACAACATAGAGGCAATTAAGATGTAGAAAGCCATTTGTTATGACATTTAGAATATCAGTGAAGGAAAGACATATATGCACTCATTGTCATAACATTGGTCACAACCCCTCATCTTATTTCCTATTATTAATGAGTGTGATGAAAGGAAGGCGTATCATTGTTTAGAGCAAAAATAGTGGTGGATTTAGATAGAAAACTTGAAATAAAGGATTTTTCAAAAGAATTTGGTTCAAAAAAGTAGATTTGACATGTTTTGTAGAAAATAAACAACATTTGCACAATCAAATAAGTTGTTCAAAAGGATATGCCACATTTAATATTAGTGAACGAAACCATGTTATCTGCATGGAAGTTGAATGTCAGTGGAACACACAAAGTCAAAAATACACCTAAAAATGTGAATTTTGCTAGAAAATCGAATGTCGCTTCTAATTTTGGAACATGATCAACAACCACAACAAAATATGCAACGAAACAGTTTATAAGAGTTCATTAATCCACATCCATAATTTTAAAAAAATAATCTTGCAGAAGTTAATATTAGTGATATTAACAATGAATGCACACTACATCACTCCTCTCAAGATTCGAAAGAAAGTAATTCAATTATTGTTGGACTTGTTACAACAATGAAACATGTTAGTATTATTACTAAACCTCTTATTTCTACAAAGACTAAACGTTTTTGATGTGGAATGGACATTAGTAGATTGTGATGCAATTAGTTTTTAAAAATAGTAGAGAAAAATGGAAGGGTCTGTATGGAAGAAAGAAAGAGAAATATTGTTGTTTTGGGGGCGTGGCACTATCGAGCCTAAAAGTTAAAAAACTGATAATTTTTTAGAATAGTTGTTGAAACAATTTTTACTTTATTAACATTTTTTAACTTTAAGGGGTGTTTTATAGTCTAACATGTGATCAAGCAAATAAAATTTCACTATCACTTCATCAAAGATTTGTTTAACAGAAAACTATTGTCGAATTACTACATAAATTGACATAGTGTAAGGTTTGAAGTTCCCTCTCCACTTTTTGTCAAATATTTGATTATATATGGTTTACTTAGGTTAACTTTCTTCTACAGATATGCAACACACTAATTGGAACTAACCTTTTTATATTTTGTGGTCCAAAGGGGGGAAACCATCCTTCGAATTTTTCATTGTTAAGTTTTAAACGTGATATAAGCCACATTTCAAAATGAGCATGAACAAGTGCCCTAACTGATCTTTGTATTGAACTTGATATTAGATGAAATTATTATACTATTCACAATGCCTAATGATGATGATTTTTACTATTTATAGTTGTGCCGCATAATGTCAAAGAATATATTGTTAGTGCCGTGTATTTATGAGTTGTCATTATTTTTGACACAACCTTAAATTAGCTTACATGGTTGCTTATGTGGTGAATGACATGGCAAATTTGATGATATGAAAATTAGTGATATATGGCAATGTGTTGGATCAAATGTGGCAACATATGTTGCATGGCAACTTACCTTTTTCAAATTACCAATTATAGAAAGGTTCTACTTACCAAATTTGCAAGATTTTCTAGGTTTGATGTTGATTTGTTGGAAATTTTTTATGGTTAAATTTGATAAGGATTATTAGCTTAATAAATGAAGATATACAGTTAACCTACCTTATCAAATATAATCTTTCTTATCTAATATAATCTTGGAGAATCTAGACCGTTTTGGATGAAGAAAAGTAAAGATTCAAAATCTAAGGTATCACTTGTTTTAATATAAAAAGTCACTGAATTGGATTTTTAAAAAATATTTAGATAGATTTTTTAGTAGATTATGTCTATGGACAAGACCTATAAATATTGATGACACTAGACAATTCAAACTTGTGGAAAAAACTCCAAGAGTTCGTTGCAAAACATTCTTTAGAAGAAAACAACATTTGTACCTACATGTTGAATGAGTTCATCAATAAATTACCATTCAAGAACCATCTCGAGTGGTTGTTCATGTCTCCAAGAGTTGAGATTCACGTCAACAATTGACATGAGGTAAAGACCAAGTCTTGGTTAAGGCAATGACCAAGTGATCTTGCTACTAAGGGAGCTACCCTAAAAATATTTCAACAAGGTTAATGCCATAGGATTTTGGTTCAAGAGAGTATAATTTTAATCAATGGATCTAGCTTTCGCACTTGTACAAAGACTTGTGATTGTGAAAAATATTTGTATGTAACCCCACAAATGTAATGGGTTATCTTTGAATTGGTTAAACAATTTTTAGTGTCTTATATTTTGTTTTTCATTGTGTATTCTATTGCCTATTTCAACATTTCTAACAATATTTCTTGCAACTTTTCTGACAACATTTACGTTCTAAGTAATCAACAAGTACAATCAATTTGTCTACCTTTTCCAGAATTTTCATTGTTATAAAAGTAAGTATCCAACTAACACTTAGTTTATATGTTTCCAAAAACACAGAATTTTTTATTAATTAACAGAGTCTGTTACTGAGTGAGTCAATAGGTATTTCATCCACTGGCATCTGTTCATCCTTACATATCCTGGTACTATATATTATGATATTAAAAATATAGGCTAATATTTGGTCACATAAGATAAAATTAAAGTACTCTTATAATTCATTTTATTGTATTATTTCAACTTTCATTTATTTCATTAATTTCTTTACTTTTATTTTATTTTTAAATTTTTTATTCTTTATTCTTTTATATATTTTGTAAATAATATAAAATTTATATTTTACATTAAAATAATATTATTTTATTTGTATGTAAATATTTAGAGCGTTTCTCAACTTTAATATATTGTATTTTTTTATAATTTCTAGTTTCTATTTGAATTTAATTTTTTTATTTTTCTCACGTATTTCATAAATAAACTAAAATGTACATTTACAAGATACTAGCCCTTTTATCTGTATCTGTACTATTTGGAATGCAGAAAGTCTGTTAGCATATTCTCTAAAGTACCATTTTAAAGAATTATAAAATTTTAACTCTATTTTTACTGTAAAAATATAAAATAAAATTGAGTTTATTAATAAAAGAATAGCATTACCTTCATTAAATTAGGAAAATTTCAATATATATATATATATATATATATAAATATAATAACCAGTTTCAATCATTTAATATATTTAAAAAATATTTTTAATAAGTTTAATTATAACCACTTCCTCAATGCTTAATGCAAGAAATAAAATTAATAAGTTATTAATAAAAATATACCATGTTTTTATTTAAAAATTAATTACTTTAAAGTTACATTTATTAGTTTAAGCGTGTCTTCTTTTTTAATTTTTTAAAACTTTTATCGATAAAATTCGTTATATCAATTATATTAAAGACAAATTTATTTTAAATAGTTTTTTTATAAAATAAATTTTTTTATTGGCACAAATGTTGAGTATGTCAAAACGCTAGTTTATAGAAGTATTCATTTTGTTTGGTGCGTATCCCACTTATGTACGGATAGATGATGGAAAAGGAAAAAAGTCGAAGGTTGGGGACCAACTAGTGAAACCCCCTAGCTCTTAGCCACCTTTATTTTCACTTTCCGCAGTTCAAAATATAAAGCAAACACGGTCTTAGGCTTTGTCCCCCACCACTTAGACACCGCCCACATTAATCCCTGCTGCCGCCGCCGGAGGAGCCGCGGCGGCCCTCCGGCGGCGCATTCTCACAGCTGAAGCAGAAAAAGTAGCCTCTGTCATGTACAGGGCAAAAGAGAAGATAGAGAAATAGGCACGCGTGAATATACACAGTGGAATATATGCCTTATTAGCTGGCGTAGCCGCTTTGGAGGCATATTCTCCTTTGAGGGTGAAGACGTGGGGTCCCCTTCGGGGAGCTTGACGCGTGGGAGTTGTTGGGAGCTATAGTCTGGGTTGGAATTAACTAATCAATTAATTAATTAATTAGTATTTTTAAAAAAATATAATTTTTACATTTTTTTATTTTATACGAAAAGAAAGAAAGAATAAAATTTGACAAAAAAATCAATTAATATTAAGAGATCAAAGTGAAAATAATAAATTAGCATTAAAGAATACTCACTGAGTGCACAAATAAATAGATTAATAATATTATTAAAATATATTATGAATGTTATTTATAATAGTAAATAATAAAAAATTTAAAATTGAGAAAATAAAAACAATTTGAGAGAGTGGAGTAAAAAATATATAAAAAAATTACTTTAATAATTACATATTGTATCTATACTCTTAATTATCTATACTGTACTTTTAAGAGTTTGGGCCTAATTTGTTTGCATATGGTAAATGTTATAATGTTAATCGTAATTAGTCAATTTACATTATTACTCTTAATTAAATAGACTAAACACACTCAAGTGTAATTCCCAATAAACTTTTACTACTTTTTTATATTATATATCTATGCTTGTATTATCAGAGGAGTAAAACATTTTATTTACACATCATAAAATTACGCATCTACTTTAACTCAATTTTTTATTTTCTATTCTTTTCTTTTAACTTATTATTTTTATTTAGTTTTCTCTTAATTTTTTTCTTGAAATTATTTTATCATTTTTCTTATTTGAATATATATTCTTTATACTTTTAATTTCAATAAGCATTTACAATTTTAAATACAATAATTTTATAATTTATAAATAAATTTACACACAAATAAATGTACAAGTTTTACTTATTTACTATAAATATTAATTAATTAAAATATTTTTACCTTTCTCCTCTGTCAATCAATTTTTAATTTAATCACTTTCTCTTTATTTTTATTCTATTTTTAACTCACTTTTTTATTCTTTCATTCGTACAAATTTTTTGTTGTGATTTTAATTTTTTTAAAAAACTTGTTTTAATTCTTAAAATCATCAAATACAAATTAAAACATCGTGTTTCGTCATAATTAACAAAATCATAATTATTTTACTAAATATATATGAGCTATTTCACTAATTATGACAATTTTATCTCAGTGCTATTACAGTATCAATTGTTCTGCGAACGTTGTTTTTGTAATTTTAAGTATTCTTTTCTGTACACAATATATATTAAGAATACAAAGAAGATTGATTGTACAGTATATAATTATTAAATTACCTTTAGTTGTTTATACATTCTCTTTCACTATATTTCCTCAATTTTCATCTACTTCATCAATTTCCTTCAATTTGTTTTATTTTTTCAAAATTACTTTATTTTTTTTTATCATTTTATGAACTTTACTAATAACATAAAATTTACACCTAAGAAATTTTATTTATTTATATTCTATGTCTTTCTATTTTAATTTCCTATATATTTTTATTTCAATATTTTCTTGTATTTTTATTTATTCTATTTTTTTGTTTAATTCCAAGTTTCTTTCGTTGATGCTTGTTTCATAAATGATGCAAAAATTTATTTATTCATTTGGTTCCATTTTTCCCTAGTTTTAATTATTTTTTAAATATGAATCAATTACGTAATAGTTCTATAACAAGTATAAATTTTATTATTATACCATTATGATGAATTCAAAAAAACAAAAAAAAAAAAAAGAATTTGCACAAACACTTTCGAGGCTTCATAATTTTTTCACTCGTTCGGGAGGAAAACTCCAGCTTCAACTGCTGTACCTTCTGCTAACATGAGTGTACATCAATTTAGGAGTTATTTACCTCACTTCCTTTTATGCACGCTCGGCGTTCCAAGTTTGGCCAAAATGTACCGAACAAATTATAATTACTCCAAAGACATTCATTCATAAAAAATGAATTTCGTATTCGTTTTGGAGAACCCCACAAAAAATAGACAAGTACCTATTAAGTTTGCATATAGGTGTGCCTCATCCTAATCGTAAATTAGTCTTAAGTTAGGAATCCACTCAGCAAGACAGATTAGCACAAGTCTTACACATCATTCTACCGAATAAGATTATTCTTCATCTTGCAGTTGTATTTGCCCTTAGTATTTACTCTCTTTTTGGTTAGTTTGTTATCCCACTAGTAGCTAGATGTGTATAGATTATTCTAGTAGGAGTTAGCCTTTTATATTCCCTTAGAGCCCTTCAGATTGTAATGTAACAATAACATTGTTGCAGGAAATTCGGTTTTTGCACTTCTACCATTTTTCTCTTCATTTTGCTTTTGCTATCTACCTTAATGCATATGCGTGACATTTAGCTATTTCTCTACATGGTATTAAAGCCATAGGGAAGAAAGTGACAGCATTAACACCTAGAAACCATGGCAGAGGCTTCATTGTCCATTGGCAATCGGCAACAATTCCTAGCAGACCAACCTGACAGATACCTTAACCTTGCTAATCCATCTAATCCCTTTAAAGTTGATAATGATGACAATATAATGGTGGCTTTTGTTCTAGAGATGCCGACTACTGAAAATTATGTGTTGTGGTCAAAGAGCATGAAAAGAGCCCTCAGAACAAAAAATAAACTAAGCTTTGTTAATGGTCAAATCAGAAAGCCTACTAAAGTAAACGTTCAATTGATAGAGGCTTGCAAGAGATGCAATGATACGGTAATTTCATAGATCTTAAATTCCATTTCACTATTGTTAAATCTGGTTTGCTATTTGTTGATTATGTATGTGAATTTTGAAGTGAGTTAAATGAAAGGATGTCATAGCACAATGGGCATAGAATCTATTAATTGAAGAAATCACTAGCAACACTGGTTCAAGGAGATGATTTAGTAGTAACTTCTTATGGGAAATTGAGGGTAATCTGAGATGAGTTCTCAATATATGATACAATGCCTAAGTGCACTCGTGGTCAACTAAGAGTTCTAATTGAGAGGGTACAAAGGGATTATGTTATTCGGTTGCTAATGGGACTAAATGATAGCCATAATCAAGTGAGGGATTAGATTCTAGTGCTTGACCTTATTCCCCCTGTGAACAAAGTTTTTGTTATGGGGCAAAACTAAGAAAAACAACTTCAAATCCTTGGAAACATGCAAGGAACGGACAGCATGGCTCTAGTTATGTAAAGGACAGTAGGGACCTCAAAGGCAGCAACAAAAAAGGAGAAGTTGTTCCACACTCATTGCAGGATCTCAAGGCATAGCCATGAATCTTGCTTCAAGGTTAGGAATGCTGAGATTCCTATTTGTCCTCACCATAATATGAAAGGCCACTTAGTGGAAGGTGCTATAAACTAAAGGACTATCCACCAAGCCATAAAATGGAAGGAGTGTAGCTCTTGGAAATTTATCACAGGCTATGCAACAAAAAACAACCGACCAGATGGATTCTAATGAAAAGATGAGCTTAACCAAGGTGCAATACCAAGAGTTGATGGCATTTCTTGTTGGAAGAAAGCCAGCAACCACTAAAACTGATGATAGTGAATAGCCTCTTCCTACGGCAAACATTGCAGCAGCCTTACCCCTTGCCTATAATGTAAGTTCACTTAACATGGCTGGTAACTCGAAAACCTCAAACATTTTCAATCCAAACAACCATTCTCAAATAATTGAACAATCTTGGATAATTGACACTAAGGCAACAGATCATATGATCTGTCTCCCCACTTTGTTCACCTCTGTTTTAGCTCAGATATCCAAACTAATCAAACTTCCTAATGGATCACTTGTGTTAGCCACACACATAGGCATAGTAAAGCTTAATAAGTATATTACCTTGCATGATGTCTTTTGTGTGCCCCTTTTTTTAGTAAACTTGCTATCAGTAACAAAGCTAACATAAGCTACCACTTGTTGTCTTGTTTTCTACTCTTCCTTCTGTCTTTTGTAAGACGTAGCTACCTAGACCACCAATAAGAAGGGTGACCTAGAGAATGGCTTATACAAGTTCTTGAAGGAAAATTTAATGGCCAACAAATCAACAAACTCACTTAAGAGCATAGAATCTACTACTCTTAGAACTTTTACTCATGTAAGCTATATCCCCTACCATGATATATGGCATTATCATCTTGGACACCGTTCAAACAAGGTTTTAGAACTTATAGATGATACAGCTGTAATAGCTAACTATCATTTACCAAATGAAAATTCTTGTCTAATATGTCCTTTAGCCAAAATGCATAGAAAACTTTTCATGCAAAGTGAACACAAAACATCTTATCCTTTTGAGCTAATACATTATGACTTGTGGGGGCCTTTCAGTGAGGTAGCACATGATGGAAATAAGTATTTTATGACTATAGTAGATTATCACACTAGGACAATATGGGTGTACCTAATGAAAATAAAGTCAGAAACCAAGCATTGCCTCACGTCTTTCTCTAATCTGATTACAAATCAATTTGAAAGAAGAATAAAGGTAATTAGGACAAACAATAGGAGTGAATTTAAACTAAAAGATTTCTATCAAGAAAGATGAATAGTACATTAAACAACATGTGTAGAGCCCCCCAACAAAATGGCACAGTACAAAGAAAACATCAACATTTTTTAAATGTGACAAGGGCTTTGAAATTTCAGTCCAATGTACACCTAAAATATTAGAATGAGTGCATTTTGACAGCCACTTACCTTTTAAATTGATTACCAACTCCTATGTTAGATAATAGAATCCCTTATGAAATGCTCTTTAGGATTAAACCCACATATCAACATATAAGAAGTTTTGTGTGCTTATGCTATGGGTCAACTTTGTTCAAAGAAGAAAGAAATTTGATCCCAAAGGGAAAGCATGTGTGTTTTTAGTCTATCCCTATGGCGTGAAAGGCTATAAAGTTCTTGAATTGAATAGTGTCTTAAGGGATGTGATTTTTTGTGAGAACACTTTTCTTTTCCAAAATAGACAGCAAAATCACTTGACTAACCAACCAGATTCCCTTCAGCCATCTTTTAGTTATCAAAGTCCTATTCCATCCTCCTATGTTTCCAATGAACTTACTAACCAAAATCCCTGCCAAGCCATTTCCACTCGACCACACACAAAGGATAACCAACATCTAGAAAATAATGACTATCACCAACCAGTTACACTAGAAATATCTGCCGCTAGTAATGATATACTTGAACCTCACCACCCTCCAGCCTTGAAGAGGTCATGCAGAGCTAGGAAGCCACCCAAGTACCTTTAGGACTACCACTGTCATTAGACCATCTCATCCTGACCAACACTAATTGATCCAGTCATACCTAATGAAAAACATCCCACACAATATTTACTTAAACATGTGCTCAGTAACCATAAACTCCCTACCTATCACTAGATTTTCTTGGCTGCTATCTCTTCACAAAAAAAGCCAAAGACATTTGTAGAGGCTGTAAAAGATTCAAGATGGTAGCAAGCCATGAATGTAGCGCTGGAAGCTTTGAAACAAAACCATACTTGGACAATAACAAACCTGCCTAACGGAAAGCAACCAATAGGTTGTAAGTTTGTATACAAAATTAAATATAAATCTAATGGAAGCATAGAAAGATACAAAGTTAGGTTGGTAGCAAAAGGCTTCACTCAGAAGGAAGGATATGATTACCATAAAACCTTCTCACCAATGGCTAAAATGACCACAATCAGATGCCTTCTAGCACTAGCCATAGCAAAAGGTTGGAACTTGCATCAGTTTGTTTTTGCATGGTGATTTGAATGAAAATATCTACATGAGGAAGCCACCTGGATACAACAATGGAAGACCTACACAAGTATGTAAATTGAATAAAAGTTTATATGGTTTGAAGCAGGCTTCAAGATAGTGGTTTGGAACACTGTCAAGTGCTTTGGTTCAATTCGGGTTCCAATAATGACTTACATATAAACACTAAGTCAGTTCATGCAAAGACCTATGGACTTGCATATAAAAGTTGCATAAAGAGTGCTTCATTATATCAAAGTAGCACCAAGACAAGGCTTATTCTACCCTTCAGAATCAAATCTAAGACTCAAAACTTACTGTGACTCAAATTGAGGATCCTGCATTAACACACGGAGGTCCATCACTGGTTACTGCATATTTCTTGGGAACTCCATCGTTTCCTAGAAGTCCAAGAAGCAGTCCATTGTCTCGAGATCCTTAATAGAAGCAGAATATCAAGCCATGGCAGCCACCTATGCTAAACTGGCTTAGATGATGTACATATTGGAAGCTTTCGGGGTTGACCACTTGGAACCAGCATTGTTGCATTGTGATAATCAATGAGCCACATACATAGCTGCTAATCCAGTTTTCCACGAACACACCAAACATATAGAGGTGAACTGCCGCATTGTAAGAGATCAAAGGAAAGAAGGAAAAAGAGTCATTTGTCATACCTCCACAAAGTGCCAAGTTGCTGACATTATGACTAAAACATTGGCATTTGATTAATTCAAAAGCCATTTAGGCAAGATGGGAATGGTGAATTATCATCCTCTATCTTTTGGGGGGGGGGGGATGTTGGAATCCACTCAACAAGACAAATAAGCACAAATCCACATCTAACACTTCAATCTGCTGCATCAGATTATTCTCCATCTTGCTATTGTATTTGTCATTAGTATTTATTCCCTTTTCTGTTAGTTTGTTATCCGGCTAGTTGCTAGATGTGTGTAGATTATTCCGGTAGGAGTTGGCCTTTTATATTCACTTGGAGCTCTTCATATTGTAATGTAACAGTAACATTACTACAGGAAACTCTGTTTTGCACCTTTATTTTTTTTTTCCCTTCATTTTGCTTTCTCATCTACTATAATGCATATACATAACGTTTATTTCTCTATATAAACTTTGTGAGCCCATTCGTATTTCTTATAGCTAAATATTCCTTCTCATGTTTGACTTCAAAAAGATCAAAGAAATTAATAGATGAATTATGAATCGAGATTATTTTCTTTTTAATTTTGTTCATTTGATTATTTAGAACAAACTTTCCAACTTTCTCAATTGCGCTAGAGCATCTTTTTCCTCCCTTAAATCAAAGACTTGCAAGTATTTTCAACTTACAAATATGCACGCATTCCAATATTTTGATTATTAAATATAAAATTATTGAAATCTTTTTCTATATATATATGTTTTAATTTATATTTATTTTATCATGTTTTCTTTATTTTAATTTATTATATTTTAGTCTTTTAATTTAAGTTCTTAAGTTTAATTTGTTGTATTATTTCATCTTAGTTTCTCTTTTTCTCTTATTTTTTAAATGATTCAAAATTCATATCTAAAGATCATTAGATTATTTATATAATTATACAAACTCAAGTAGTGTACTTTTATTAGTGGTTGTATTACTTGTCAAGAGAGATAAGAAAGGAATGGGGTTAGTGTTATAATTGAAAATTTTTAAGGCCTTAAGAGTGATTGATTCAATTGATGGTTTAACTGAGATCAAAATAGACATCATATTTACATCATAAATATTAAATAACATGTTAAAAATATACAAACTTAATAAATATTCTAAAATACTTAAATTTAACTTTAAGAATTTTTATATTACAATTAATGTCTAATATGCTACACTAATAGATTGAAAAATGACACAAAAATACAAATGATAAATATTAATTAAATAAATAAAAATGCATGAATATAAAAAAAATGATATTTCATTAAAATATTTAATTAAATATAATATATATTTAATTAGTATTCAAATAAAAAATTAGAAATGACAACCATTGATGACTTTAACACTAGAACCAAGTGAAATGAGACAAGTATTGAAGGGATGGGGAAGGGCAGAGAAGGGGAAGGGCGCGGGTTAATATATCTTGAACCATGAACCACCATGATCCCACACATGCAAACATACACACACACACACACACACATAACCTGAACCAAGAGAAATGAGGTAAACATTGAAGGGTTGGGGAAGGACAGAGAACGGGAGGGGTGCGGGTCAATATACCTTGAACCCATGAACCACCATAATCCCACACACACACACACATATTTATCTTTTAAAATTTAATTTCTAAATAAATTAGGGTTGTTTTTGTCTTTAGTGGGTAGCTATAAAGATTGGGATGTGAGATGAGCTAAGAGCAGAGGGAGATATTTGGCAAAACATAGGTATATGCTAGTTCCATGGCCATCCCTTATCAAACTATTAGTTTGACTACTATAATACCCAATTTTTCTAGAAAAAAATGTGTTTTTCTTTTCAGCAATTATAATTTTTTATTTATTTTTGTATAAATAATTTATGGTGGTGTTTAATTGAGTATGGGAAGGAGAATGGGCAATATTATACTACCAAACTAGGGAGCTTGGGCATAAAGAAATTACCATGCACTTAAAGAGGCTAAATCAAAGGGTTTGAGGCTGATTTGGGGGCCAGAAATTGCAAGAAACTAATTCTCAAATCGGGAGAGTTAAATATGCCATAATTAACTTTTGTAGCCTTAAGCATAAATGTAACATTAACCTTGAATTGCAGAATAGAAAAATTAAATTCACCCTCCCCAATAGCTAGAATAGTTGGTGGCCAGAGCAAAGAAGAGAGAGAGAGACAATTCCAGCCTCAAGAACGTCGAGAATTTAGGTAATTCTCTAGGTCAAGCCTTGTAGTGTTAAGGCATGTTCCTAGGAAATTTATGCTCACACATTTTAGGCACTTTAGCATGAATTTTTGTAGGCTACACATAGTTTAATTCGACAATGCATGAATGAAATTATGCTACCATAAGCTATACATAGAAATTTTGGCGAAAGACAAGTAGGGAGTAGCTTCTTGCAATTTGTTTCAAATTCTTGGTAACTGGTAAAGTTAGAAATTTTTATGAATAAAATTCATAAAAAGGTCCCCAAAAACTCATAGAACATGTATAATTATTGAATAAGATGGTTAAAGTTACTTGGAACGTGAAAAGTTGAACCAAACATGGCCTTACGCATTGGCTAACTACGCCTCATGGTTACGAACCTCGATTGCAAGGCCGTAACTCACGGTTGTGTTAGGCCAATTCACAACCATGTACTGGACCATGGTGAAGGGCAGCATGCGGTGTGATCGATGCCACACTTGCAAAGCTACATCTCGTGCTTGCGACTCAGACATATGCAATATCTATGGCAAATTGCAGCAACTTCCAAAACACACAATGGCTAGGGACATGATCACGACTCTACAATTCACAATCACTATAGCTAAGTGCGAGACAGTCCAAAATGCACTGCAATTCATCTCGTAGTCGTGGGCAGCATTTTTGTAGTCGCAAGACTAGAAAGCAGTTAGATGCATGTTTAAGTGTAATTAATATTTCACCACTTTTAAGGTTAAAACACATGTAAATGCTTGGGTTAAAACCTTATAGAATATAGAAAATATCAAACACATGAACCCATATAGAAAAGCCTCGTCAAAATAATAAATGTAATTCAAGGTTAATAAGAGCTAATGCAAAACATGTAGGGGAAGAGCCAATATACAATCGAATAACCTAAGTTACATTCAAAAAAGCATATAGGAATAAAACTTATTGCTGAATTGGAATTAAATAAAGATTTATTCTGATTGAATAGGAAATCAAGAGCCATTCACCTATGAGCAAATTGAACAGAAAAACTAATGCTAAGTAAGTAGATACACCCTATCAAATTTTGCAAATGCTTTTGAAGCTATTTTTACTATATGAATAAGATTCTTACTACATGCTTGAAGTTTTTTCTGAAACTTTACTCTTTCTTTGTGAGAGACTAATTTTGATATGTTATTTTATGTGGAACTTAGAATATTTTGTTTTCTTGAAAATCTAGATGTAAGTCTATTTGCAAAGCAAGTTTAAACTGGTTATTCTGAAAAAAAAATTCACATGATAACTTTTAAATATTCTACTCTTGCATGGTAATGAATGGTAATGTAGAGGAATGAGTTTTGACCCTACTATTAGGCTAAAAGATTAAGACCCACCTAACTAGGATTGAAGTATTGGAGCTCACAACAGGTGAAACTGACACATGATCCTACCAATTGAGAGTATAAATTTGGACATGCCCAATTGGAGTAGAAGTATTGGGGATCACAGTGGATGAAGCTAATATGTGGCCCTCCTTAGTTAATAGTGTAGACTAATTCTTGATTCGTGAACATCATACACAAGAGTTTGTAACCCATAAGTAGGCTAATGACTACAAGAAATTATGTGATTCATTAAGTTATTCTTTGAAATATGATATGTTATAACATTTTTTAAAATATGTTGTATGCAAATTTGTTTTTTGTTCGCATCCTAAAAGTGAAAGGTAGGTGCATTTAATTATTAGGTAATTAGTCACTTATGTTTTCGAAACTCCCTTCTTGCAAAGAATGAATAGGAGCATGCATGGTGTTGGTGAAGTGAGAGAAGAGGAATATACATTAATTATAGTTTTTGGCAAATAACACTTGATGATGTAATAAACTATTTTCATTTTACTTTCTGTTGCAGTAATGTAATAGACCTTGATTTGTAATAAATAAAACTTTATGGTTTAAAATGTTGTGATATTTGGACTTTAGTATCTGTTAAGATAACTGTCTCACAAAGAGTGGTATTAGAGCGAAGTTTTTGACCCCTGGACTCTAGGAATTCACTCATGCATAAGATATTAAATTGATTTCACTTTAACTTAAAATTTGATAAATTTACTAGGTGATGGATGGGACTATCGAGCTGGAAGAGCATGTGCCTTAAGGTAGTAATAATTTGTCTAAGAAAGTTACATATCGTCTTCTCACTACACCAACTTAATTAAGAGAGATAGTCATCGCACTAATAAAGTCCTAGGCTTGAGGAGGAAAACAAAGATTTGAAGGATCAAAACACAGATATGAAAAGGTACAAGGGCATGCTTAAGAGGAAGCTTGAAGACATTGAGATAGGATAGCAAAAGCTCACAGAGATGTGTAAGAGTATGAAGAGGGATTACAAGCATCACATAGCCAACCTACAAGAGACACAACATGGGCTAGTACTACAAGTGAATCATCTCCACACTAAGAACATCAAGTTTCATGTAATGATTCACTTCTTAAAGGAAAATCCCAAGAAAGACCCCAAGGACCTAGAGGAAGAACCAAAAGAGGACTCAAACGATAGAGACTAGGTTGTGAATGTAGATTAGGGCTTTAGAGTAGGAAAAATAAGATTATGAGCTGTTAGATATTTTGAGATACGAATGAGGCAATTTTTCCCTTGTCATTGGATATATTTAAGTTATAATAATAATAAAGTCGTTTCCTTGCAAAAATTATTAGTCTTACTATTTTATTTGCTTCCGTATTATTATAAGTAATTACCAAGCATGTAAATGGCTAAAAGACCTCGTCACTCCACCCAAAACCTATGCTACACTACCTTACTAAATAGCATAAATAAGCAACCCTAAAACTATGCTCCACCTCCACCCCCGTGCAACCACAACCACTAGTGTGTCAAATGAACTTAGGATAAGAAAATTTGATTTCTATAGCAATTGTAGTAGTCTAAGTTGTAGAACCCAGTAGCAAGCCCTAATGCCGACTTTAGTCCAACCCAATAAAGGAACGAAAGCTCACTATGAAGTACTAAAGAGGGCCCATGTGCTAACATTTAATGGGTCACATAACCTAAAAGTTGTGTAGGAATAGTTTAAGGAGATGGAGGATAACTTCGAGGTAATGGAGGTCCTGGCTAAAGTGTGGTCAAGTGTGATAGTGCCATTCATAGTGCGCGAAGCTACATTGTGGTGTGAAGGAGATTCTCCCACACTTCTAGAAGAAGGACCAATCAGTTGGGCTAGATTTTGGGAAGCCTTTCTGAACTATTCATTCCTAAATGCTATTTGCCTGTAGAAAATGATGGAGTTTGACAATCTAGCATAGGCACCTAAACATAATTATGGTGGAATACTCCACTAACTTCCATACTCCGAGGAAGTACTCACTAATGTTAATGGTGAATTCGGAAATGAAGATGCATAAGTTCACGAAATGGTGGAAGAGCTAATTGTAGATTGCATTGACTGTATGAAGTTAGGACTTTCGACGAGTTTCTAGAAGTTGCCATCCAAGTAGAAGTAGATATCAGGGAGGTCGAGAAAAACTTGAAATGGCCTAGGCCTAGCTTAACTTTAGAAGTTAAGCAGCAAGGACAACCAGCCATGATGCCAACCAACAAGAGGCCTAACCAACATAGACATGGTAGGGCCCACTTCCATCACTAAAATGTGCCTCATGCCACAGTGAGCATAGGGAGATATGTTGGCAGCTGACTAGTACCAATTTCAAATGTGGCCATCAAAGTTACTAGGCTACAAAATGCATAAATAGCACTAGGAGACCAGTTACTACTAGTAACAACAACAATAATGGTAGCAACCCCAGGTCTAACCAAGTGAACCTAAAACTAAAAAGGAATGCCAATGTGTTCGCTCTAACATAAGAGGAGACTAGACAACGCAGAAGACGTGGCCATAGGTAATGTCATTGTGGACCACCAAAATGTTTATACATTATTTGATTGTGGTGTCTTGCAATCATTTATTTCCAAACAATTCGCTAAGGATTTAAAGCACAAGCCAAAAATGCTAGGGCAACCCTATAGAGTAGTCACATTAGGAGGTAAAGTTTTGGTAGCAAATCTGAGGTATAAAGAATATGATAGACTTTAGTGGGGATTGAGACTTAAAACATAACCTAATACGACTTAACATAAGGGAATTCAATGTAATCTTTTGGATGGATTGGTTAGCAAAGAGTTTTAGCTTACATAGACTATAGAAACAAGGTTAAATTTCTGCCCACCAAGAGCTGATAGGTTTTCCTTTTATGGGAACACTAGGAATCAATCCGAAAGTTCAGCTCACTAATCTATGCAACTTAATTTGATAAAGCCACTAAAAAAGGGTGTGATGCCTCCTCCATCATTGACTTATGAGACTAAAGACCAAAAATACAAGACATCCCCATAGTTAGAGAGTTCCTAGATGACCTACCCATACTACTTCTGAATAGAGAAATTGAATTCGAAATTAACTTAGTGCTAAGAGCATCACCTACAAGGCTATGTTTTGGATGGCCCTAGTCGACCTAAAGTAGCTGAAGTTGCAACTACAAGAGATTCCAGATAAGAAACAAATCTAACCCTTAGGAGCCCTAGTGCTCATCATGGAAAAGAAGGATAGGAACTTAAGATTATGTATAAACTATAGGGAACTCAACAAGATCACAATTAATATTAAATACCTCTTTTCGAGGATTGATAACCTATTTAACTAATTCAAAGGAGCTAAGGTATTTACCAAAATCGATTTATGGTCAAGGTACTATTAGATGAAGATAAAGGTTGAGCATATACCCAACAACGTTTAGGACGAGATAAGAGCACTATGGGTTACTGGTACTACCTTTTAGGTTAATGAATGGCCCAAAAGCCTTCATAAACCTCATGAATAGAGTGTTTAAGTCGTATTTGGATATTTTGATAGTGGTGTTCATAGATGATATTTTGGACCATTCACCAAGTGTAGAGTTGCATGAAGAACACCTGAAAATAATTCTATAGACACTTAGAGAGAAGTCATTATGTGACAAATTCAACAAAGTGAATTTTAACTAAAGGTGTGTCATTCTCAAGGCACATAATATTTGAAAAAGGAGTATCAATTGAACCTAAGAAGATCAAGGCAATTATATAGTGGCTGAAGTTCACGAAAATAACATAAGTAAGAAACTTCTTAGGACTCACAAACTAAGAAACTTCTTAGGACCCATGGACTACCATCGAAAATTCACTAAGAGGTTCACTAGAATAGCCACACCTTTGACTCAGTTCACTCAGAAGTGAAGGAAATTTGAATGGAATCTGAAATGCAAGAAGAGATTCACAGAACTCAAGCAGAGGTTGATCTTGAAATTGGTACTAGCCTTACTTAATGAAGGAGGTGGGTTCACTATCCATAATAACACTAGCAAAAGTAGATTAGGGTGCATCTTAATGTAGAATGGTAAGGTAATAGTGTATGAATTAAGACAATTAAAGCCATATGAGTTAAACTACCCAATGCATAACTTAGAGTTAATAGCAGTAGGGTTTACCTTAAAGATTTGGAGACATTACCTTTACGGCAAAAGGTGCAATTTATATATACCAACCACAAAGCCTCAAATACCTATATACTCAGAAGGAGTTAGATATAAGACGAAGGTAGTGGTTGGAGTTGATCAAAGGACTAAGACTTGGACATCAACTACTACCTAAGCAAAGTGAACCAAGTAGTAGATGTCCTAAGCTGAAAGGGGGTAGGGGTAATGGCAGCCTTAATCCCGAGGCAGCTCGACTTGTTGCACTTGGAGATTGAAGAATCGACCAAAAGTTTACTTAATGCCTTAAGTTCAGAACCCTTGATATACAAGGAAATCAAGAAGTCCCAAAATTTAAACCCTAAATTAAGGGCACTTAATGATATAGTTGAGCAGGGACAGATGTAAGATTTTAAAGTGGGGGAGGATAGTGTCTTGTACACGAAAAGAAAGTTGTGTGTCTTGAAAGTTATGGAGATATAGAACTAGATTATATAAGATGCGTACCAATCCAAGTATTTGGTGCAATGTAGGAGCATGAAGATGTACAAGGATTTAAAGAGACACTTTTTGTGGAATGAGATGAAGAAGGACGTAACAGATTTTATAGCGAGGTGAATAACATGCCAAAAGATAAAGGACGAGTACCAAAGGCCTGGAGGTTACCTCCAATCCCTAAAGATTCCCAAATGGAAGTGGGAGTACATCCTAACGGATTTCATAGTTGGTTTACCTTGAACAGTGTAAAGGTACGATGCTAATTGGGTAATTGTCGATAGGTTGACCTAGTCAGCACATTTCCTTTCAATTCTTTCGACCTACTCTTTGGACAAGCTAGCCAAGGTGTATATTGACAATATCGTAAGACTCCATGGCTCCTAACAAGCTTATTGTTAGATAAAGACCCTCAGTTCACATCACAATTTTAGAGTAGTTTTCAAAAGGCTATTGAGACTAAGGCGGACTTAAGTATGGCCTATCACTTAGTAGATTTCATTAGGTGTGGGACATGAAATTTTTCTAATTTTAATCACAGAATTATTAAAAAATGTAGCAAAATAAATAAATCCCAACTCGTCAACTTTTTGTCGCATAAAATACATAAATAAAAATGTCAAGAAAGTTGTATGAATGATTACTTTGAATTCAATTCTTGTAGTTTCTATCTAAAATCCACAAGTTACAAAAAAGTCTTGGCCTTTAATTTGTCTATAAAAACACATTGTTAGCTATGACTCTCTAATAAAACTCTATGAACTCCTTCATAAAAATCCTACAACTCTTGCGCTTAGAGAAATCTGTAAAGGAGGTTGGCAACTAATTTTCTCTTACATGCAGTAGTGAATAGTGCCTTAGTGAATAGTACTTTTGAAACTCTTATAATAATTCATTCTCAAAACATAATTCTATTTATATTAGGATTTTTATAGCTTATGGAATAGACTCTATAGATTTTCGCAAGGATTTTAAAATTAATTCAAACCCATTTACATTAATAATTAAATCCATTTAAATTATTTTTTTACAATTTAATTAATCTCGTTAATTAAATTAAAGGCCTATTAAGTTTAATTAATAATCTCCATTATTAACAAATATAATAGGTACAAAATAATATCCTTGTGCTTTAGCTCTTTAATTTAATTAATCACATTAAAAGCTTATTATGTTTCTAATTAACAATCTTATCACCAACAAACATAATGAGGGATAAATTATTTCAATTTGGTCTAATCCAATTGCAACCAAATTAAATCCACCACAAGAATTTTGGTCCTATCCAATTGCAACCAAATTATATCCACCACGAGACTTTTCAAGCCTTATCCACAAGTTTTCTGAAACTTACGGTCACCACTTTGCAAATGCCTCAAGACATTGTCTTGTTCTTAAGTATGTGACTTTTAAAATTCATCCTTAACTGACAACAAGTATAGCTTGAAGGACATGAGTAACACATAACCTGTGGCTAATATTATAATCCATCTAAGATTAAATAAATAGATCACAATGAATCCTCTGGATTGTGAATATCACATAGTATAGACCTTTTAACTCACTTTATCTCTACTGAGCGAGAATTATAGATTTAGTCAAACTCACAAGCTCGATCATATGATTAATTGGCATTTCCTCATGAGACTTCTGTTTCCATTGGAAACTTCTTTCCAAGTATACACTACTTTAGTCAAGAATTTCTATCTTATAAAACATCAACTACATAAGACAAATGTCTTACACTCTAGTAAGTAGACAAATCCCTTATTGAATGCACACATGCCTCCATATGCACCTGAGCAATAGCACTTTGGGCTTATGACCCTATCCCATACCAGGATAAACATTTGTCCTTAATGCCCTAATGATATATTGATCGTCGTGCGTACAAGACAACTACATCATCTTAGGTTTAAGGTCCATGCGCACTTAACACAATCACAAAGTAAGATATTGACAACAAAAAGTGAACTCCATGTATTTAGTCTGTTTTTTGAGTCAATGTCAAAATACTCATTTTTTAATAAAGTATCCACACACATATATTCTCAATATTTTATATTAAATGGTATGACACTCATCATACAAATACAAAGTATGCAAATCATAAAAACTATTTAATGTCCTTTAAAGTGTCTATGACTTGTGAACTAGTTTTAGTGATTGTGTACAAAGACAGCATTATATCCATATTTATAACCCCTTATGAATAAGACCTTTTAACACAATCATATGAATATATGCAACACTTTACACCATTCAAGTTTACATGTATGAATATACCATTAGAATATTGATCAATAATCATCAATATTTTATTAAATAATAATAATAAGATATATAGTCAATATTCCTTAAGTATCCCTTATTTACAATTTGTAGTCAAAGAGCATATCACTAACATTACCTTCAGATTAATGGACTATTCAAATAGACAATCAAGCACACTGAGAGCATTCATTCTCGATTTTAAGGAGGCTTTAAGTGAATATCAACCCCTGATCAAATTTTCCTACAACAACAACTATCGTAGCAGTATAAGGATGGCTCTCTATGAGATGCTATATGGACAGAAGAGTACCTCACCCATGCTAGGATGAAGTAAGAGAAAAGATAGTGACAGGACTAGAGTTGGTCAACTAACAATTGAGAAGGTGGCAATGATTCGAAGAAGGCTCAAGGAGGCCCAAAATAGGTAGACGAGTTGGGCTAGCCTAAATAGGAGACTACTACAATTCCAACTAGGAGAGAAAGTGTACCTAAAAATCTCCCCAACACGAGGAGTTGTACAGTTTTGAAAGGTTGGAAAACCAAGCCCACAGTTTGTCTGACCCTTCCAAATACTAGAAAACGTGGGTGAGGTGGTATATCAATTAGCGCTACCTCCTAAGTTAGCTAGAGTATACAATTTATTCCATGTGTCCCAACTAAGGAACTACATATCTCACTTAAGTCATGTTGGAACCTAAGTCCTTTGTAATTAATTAAGACTTGAGTTATTAGGTGTTTCAAGTATGAATAGTGGAGCTTTCTATAGGGGGAGGATGTAATACCTAAATTTTCTAGGACAAAATGTGTTTCCTTTGCAAGAATTATGATTATTTATTTACTTATTTACTTACTTATTTTCATTTAAGTAAATTATGGTGGTGTTTAATTGAGTATGGGAAGGAGAATGGACAATATTACACTACCAAACTAGGGGACTTCAGCATAACAAAATTAACATGCACCTAAAGAGACTAAATTGGAACATTCGAAGCTAATTTGGGGGTGAGAAATTGCAAGAAACTAATTCCAAAATTGGGAGAGTCAACTATGTCGTAGTTAACTTATATAGCTTTAAGTATAAATATAACCTGAACCTATGATTGTAGGAAAGAAAAATAAAATTCTCCCACCCTAAGAGCTAGAGTAGTAGTCGACGACCATAGGAGAGGAGAGAGAGAGAGAGAGAGAGAGAGAGAGAGAGAGAGAGATAACTCCAGCCTCAAGACTATGGAGAATCGAGCTAATTTCTAGTTCAAGCCTTGTACTATTAATACATGTTCCTATGAAATTTATGTTCACACGCGTTAAGCACTTAAGCATGAATTTTTGCAGTATATACGTAGTTTAATTTTACAATACATGAATGAATTTATGTAGTGTAAGCTATATGTAGGAATTTTGATGAAAGCAGCGGTGCAAGCAAACAAGTAGATCCTTGCAATTTGTTTCAAATTCTCGGTAACTGGTACAGTTAGAGATTTTTATGCCTAGAATTCATAAAAAAGGTCCCCAAAAACCTTTAGAGCATGTGTAATTATTTAATAAGATGGTTGGAGTTACTTGGAATGTGAAAAGTTGAACTAAATAGGACTGTGCCTTGCAATCATGAACCGTGATTGAGAAGGCATACCTTGTAGTTGTGATGCACCAGTTCACGAGCACATACTAGACCACGGTGAAGGCCAATATGCAACGTGCCTGATGCCATGCTCACGAAGCTGTGTCTTAGGCTTGTAACTCGAACATCTACAGTTGTAAGGGTTGACCTCATGACTTTACAATTCACTGTTATGAGGGCCAAGTGTGAGATGGTCTAAAACGCACTACAGTTCATCTCACAGGCACAAATCCATTTTTATGATCGTAGGACCTAAAAAGTGAATAGAAACCTATTTAAATGTAATTAATACCTAATTTCACTACTTTAAAGGCTAAAACATAGGTAAATACATGGGTCAAAACCTTACAGGATATAGAAAATATCAAATGTATGAACACCAAGTAAAAACGCCTCTTCAAAGTAATAAGTGTAATTCGAGGTGAATAGGAGCTAACGCAAAACATGTAGGGGAAAAGCAAATATACAACCAAATAACCTAAGTTGCATGCAAAAAAGCAAATAGAAATAAAAATTACTATTGAATTGCAATTATATGAAGATTTATTCTAGTTGGATAGAAAATCAAGTGCCCTTAAATGGTGAGCAAACTGAACAGCAAAACTAATACTAAGTAAGTGGATACATCTTGTCAAGTTTTCCAAATGCTTTTGAAACTGCTTTTACAATATGAACTATGTGCTTAGAGTTCTTTTTGAAATATCATGTCTATTTTTGAAAAGCCTAATTTTGATTTTTTATTTTATGTGAAACTTAGAATATTTTGTTTTCTTAAAAATCTAGAAGTGAGCTTATTTGAAAAGCTATTTTAACTGGTTATTCTGAAAACAATTTTTGTACGATAACTATTCTATATGCTGCTTATGCTTGATAATGAATGATAGTGTAGAGAAACAAATTTTAACCCTACCATTCGAGCTAAAAAATTGGAATTCGCCCAATCAAAGTAGGCATATTAGAGCTCACAATAAGCGAAATTGACACATAACCCTCTTTAGTCAAAAGTGTAGACTAAAACCCCAATCAGTAGATATTGCATGCAAAAGTTCATAACTCATGAGCAAGCTGATGAATATAAGAAACTCTATGAATTCATTAACTTACTCTAGGAAATGTGACACTTTATGACACTTTTTTAAAACATGTTGTATACAAATTTGTTTTCTGTTCCCATCTTAAAAGTAAAAGGCAAATGTATTCATTTATTGAGTGATTACTCACTCATATTTTTGAAACTCCCTTCTCACAGACAAAATGAATGAAGACAAGCACAAATAGGGTTAGTGAAACAAGATAAGAGGAATAGGCACTAGTTATAGTTTCAAGCAAATAAGACTTGATGATGTTTAGACTAGTTTCGGTACCTTCCCACTACAGTAATGTAATAGACCTTGCTTTGCAATAAATGCAACTTCGTAATCTAGAATGTTTTGATACTTGGGTTTCAATATCCACTAAAATGATCATCTCCTGGGTAATGTCATGTCGTAAACTTGACTTGGGGGTGTGACAACGAAGATAAAAAAAAAAAAAAAAAGAAAAACTAGTTCTCCTATATTTTATATCCTTTTTGTTGACAAAGATGTGTTTTTTCATATTTTTCACTTTGTTTATTTTGTTTGATATATGTTCAATTTTTGGTATTTTATATGGAGTAAACATGATCAGATTTTTATCTTTTAAAATCTGATTTTTAAAATAAAATTAAAGTTCTTCTTTCTTCCAATTGGCACTAGAGGAAATTAAGATAGGAGTTGTTTGGTTTATTAAATTTTTATTTTGAAAAAAGAACAAATCAATAACAAATTAGAATAAAAATGTTGAAAATTGAATTAAGAAGAATAAAAAACTATAATTTAAAGATTTATTTATTTATGTACGGATTTCCTTATTTTTATGAACAGTGATTGATTTGTTTGGTTTAATAGTTTAATTGTAGTTCTGATTGATTCTTTGTAGTTTGATTTTCAAGTTCTATTCAAATTATTTTATTATCCTTCCTCAATTTCAATGGATTTTTATTCACTGAATAGTGTAACTTTTTACGGCCAAATATATATGGATTAAAATGTCTCTTAAGTTCTTTACATTTATTCATATTCTTTTTTTTTTGTTTTATATTTTGATTTATTATATTTCTTTGGATTTTCTCTCTCTTCAAACTCCTTAATTTTTTCTCTCATTTTATAAACTTTTTTATACTATTTATTTTTAAAATTATTTTTTATCAAAACTATTAAAAATTACATTTTAAATCAATAAAATTTAATATATTTTTTTGTTAATTACATCCACATAAAATGTGCCATTGTTATTGGTATATACATGATTAAAGTTTTTTTTTTTTCAGAATTTGTACAAATTTGTGAATTTCTTTCATTATTTAAATTAATAAAATATTATGAATCAAATTTATAATAATTTTTCAGCATTAAAAAGATTATAATGTTTTTATCATTTCATAAATACCTATAATAATAAAAATAATAATGTATAGAAATGACACAAGAGCTGTGAGCATATTTTAATATTACAAAATATCCAACATAATTATTTCAATAATTTTGTAAACTGGAATTTCATATCTTAGTTGCAAAATTGCAATTCACATATTCATGATCATGTAAAAGACTTCATTTCAGCTTTCGCTATTCTATGTTATATTTCGTTTTGTTTTTCATCTTTTAAAGACACACAAATTTATATAACTACGAGTAGAATATATAAATATCTACATACATACATATATATATATATATATATTTATTTATTGGATCTGAGTAATTCATGCTTAACATGTATTTATTGAATAAAATACATTAAAAGATATAAAATTAAAGTAAATATTCCAATGAAACACACCATTTATTGAATGGAATAAAAAGTAAAATATAAACTACTTAAGCAAGGCATACTGAACCGTCTAAGTTCTGAAAATGGAAAATGTTGAATGAAATTTTGGAGAAACAAAATCAGATGTAGGAAAAATTTTGCAGAGGAAAAATCAATTCTTCCACTTTTCTTCTTCATTCAGATTATTTGTACAGTGAATGAGCCCCATATATTTAAAACAAAGGAGTACATTTAACATCCAGCTAACTACCAAGGTTAAGTTATAAACTCTACACTAACTATACTTAACCTTACGGTGGTCAATAACCACCTTAACAGCTAAAACCTGGCTGGGCAAGCAACCAACAAGTCTACAACATTGACTCCAACTCAGCCCTTTATTTAGCTTCAGAGGCTTCCAACTCAGCTTTCCGTGCATTCTACACTCCATTCAGCATCCTCAACACCTCCCCTGCCCCCGCCGTCAAGATGGGAGTTACAACTCACCACTCCCATCTTGTTTAACTGTACATATAACATATCAGATGGCAATGCTTCTGTAAGGAGGTCTACAATCTAATTTTGGGTGCCAACATGTCTTGGAGTGATCACACCTTCCTTTAATAGGTATCAAATTGGCAATCCATCTCAATATGCTTTGTTTGTTCATAGAACACAAGATTAGATGTTATGTACAATGCAACTTGGTTGTCATAGTAGACCTCCACTGTTCTTCATGTTTGATTTCATTTTTTTCATGATATATTTTATCCAAATAACCTCAATACATAGGCTGTTGATGGCTCTATATTCTACTTCCACAGAAGACTAGGATAGAATCGATTGTTTCTTCGATTTTTGTCAGATTAGTGAATCACCTAACATCACACAAAAACCTATGATAGACCTTCTTGTATCCAAGCAAAATCCCTAGTCAGTATCACAATATCCTCTCAACTTATGGTCAGTCCATGCAAATAGGAAAAGCCTCTGATTTATTGTAGCCTTAAGATATTGTAATACCTTGTATGCTCCCGTCATGTGTTGCTTAGTAGGTATTTCCATAAATTAGCTCAATGTCAGCACAGTGAAGCTTGTATTTGGCTTGGTTATAGTCAAATATAGCAACCTACCCACTAGCCTTCTATAACTTCTAGGATCTACCAAACATTTTTCTTAATGTTAATTGAACTTCATATTTTGTTCCATGGGAATTTTTAAAGGTTTGCAACCCATCATCCCTAAATCTTTCTGGATATCCAGAATGTACTTTCTTAGCTCAAGTGAACTCCATCAATTCTTCTATTAACCTCAATCTCTAAGAAATAGGTCAACTTCTAATGTCCTTAATTTTGAATGTCTGATCCAAGTAGGTCTTCAATTCCCTTATGGTAGCTGCATCATTTCTTGTCAAGATGTCATCTATATACACAAATAAAGTAGTAAGAGAATTTCCCCTTGACATAGTAAAAAGACTATGATCTACCTTGCTTTGGGAAAATCCAAATCTAGTGATAGCTATAGAAAAAGTGGAATTCCATTGCGTAGAAGCTTATTTAAGTCCATAAATGGTTTTATTTAATTTACATACCTAATGAGACAGCCTCTTTTCATAACCTGGTAGTTTTTGCATGTAAACCTCTTCATCAAAATTCCCATGAAGGAAGGCATTGCTAATGTTAATGTGTTCAAGAAACCAATCTCTTTTAACTGCTATTGCAGTTAGAATTCTCATGGTGATTAGTTTTTCAACTAGTGAGAAAGTATCTGGCTAATTTATGCCCTCTTCTTGTGTATAACATTTAGCCACTAACTTAGCCTTGTACCTCTCAACTAATCTATTAGAATTGTACTTTGTTTTAAATACATATTAGCAACTAATTGCTTTCTTTCCTGGTGGCAAATCAACTAAAAGCTAAGCCCCTTTTTCTTCCAAGGCTATTATTTCTTGTCTCATAGCATCACACCATTTAGAATGCTTTAAGACTTGTTGATAAGTTTTAGATTCATGGTATGGCCAAAGGTTTGAGGATTCTGGTTCAGCTTCAGTGTTGATCAAACCACAGCAACTTAAGCTTGGCAAGGGATGCTTTGTTTAAGGCTACTTGTTTGATGTTTGTAACTTAGGTTCTAACAATAAACTTTGGGACACTTCTTAACAATAAAAATCTTTTCGATAATCTCATGTTTTCTTAATTTTTGTTGACCTTCTAGGCAAATAAGGAGAAGGGTTTGAATTAGGTTTATCAAGTTGAGTAGGGTTACCAATTAAACCTTGAGGGGAAAAAAGATATACCTAATTCTTTGCTAAAGAGTGTGATGACAATTCGTGTGATCATGGAGTAAATATTGAATGTTCCACGAATTGATTATGAGATGAGTGAATTGGAAAAGGATCATCTCAAGATTCAAGAGTGTTTAGTTAGATAAAATCAAGTAGGGATACAAGTGTGACTTTTGAGCTAATGTTGTCAACAATTTCTTTAGCTTTTTCAGAGAAGAGGAATCATGAAAGATTACATCTCTTGAGACAAATTGAATTTGTGTCAAGTTCCAAAAGTTTGTATCCCTTTATAACAAAAGGAAATCCTATAAAGACACAACTCCTACTTCTTGAATCAAATTTTTCCCTTTCAGCACTGATAGTGGCTGCATAACAAAGACATCCAAACACCCACATGTGGCTATAGTCAGGCTTTGCTTTGAATAACACCTCAAATGGTGTTTTGTAGTCTAAGACAGGAATCGAAAGCTTACTAATGATGTAGATGGCAATTAATATACATTCATTCCTTACTAATGATGTAGATGGCAATTAATATACATTCATTCCAATAGGCAAGAGGGATATAAGATTGGAACTTTAATGCTCTAGCAACATTGAGTAAATGATGATGTTTTCTTTCCATTACCCCATTTTGTTTTGGAGTTTCAATACAAGATTTTTTATGTATAATTCCCTTCTTGTGATAAAACAACTTTAGACAAAATTTTGTCTCATGATTTGTCCTAATAGTCTTAATTTTGCATTCAAATTGATTATCAACCATGTTATTAAAGTTCTACAAGGAAATTGAAGTCTCAAACTTATTTTTAAGAAGATTTACCCATGTCGTCTTTGTAAAATCATTCACAATGGTAAGAAAATATCTACTACTATAATGAGCAATTACATTACAAAGTCTCTACAAGTCACAATGTACAATTTCAAATGGTTTAGAAGGAACATATAAGCTACTTGGGAAGGGCAGCCTATGTTGCTTAGCAAGAGGACAACTTGAGTAAACAGTATTATTACAATCATTGAAACAAATTACACCAAAGTCATTATGATTCTTGAGAATAAGCTATAAGAGCCCAAAATGAATACAAATCAAAATCACAAGTTCTCAAGTTGGTTAACATGTCACTGGAACACATCTCACACCTATTCAAGCAATAAAGTCCACTCCTTACTTTACCTCTATAGATTATGGTCTAAGATGCTAAATCTTGAACAATGCACTGATTAGAGAAGAAAAACAAACAACATTTAAGGTCAGTTGACAGCCTTTTTACTAAAATTAGGTTAAATGTAAAGGTAGGAATGTAGAGTGCCTTGTGCAAACTAATCTTGTTAATGAGTTTCACATCTCTAGAAAATGTGGTATAATTAACTAACCCATTCGGTAACTAGAGTACATAGCAACATTTTCATATTTTCTAGTAGACAATGATTTATCACAAATTGTCTGATTTGTAGTTCTAGTGTCTAGTATCAAAACATTTGTGTTCTTGGAGTAATTTACAAGTTGCAAAGCAATATGAACTACATCTTTACCTAAAGTTGTACAATAGCTTACAGAGCCCTTTTGAACAATCTCACTAGGCTCATTATTGGACCCTCGTTGGCTTCATTTACTAGACCTTGTTTCCCACCAAGCAAGGTCATCAATTACCACAATTGAGCTTTGTTGACTATGACTTTATCCTTAGGTTGCATATTGTCACTATAACTAGTCTGGCTTGCAAAAACACCATTGTTCATTACCTTTTGAGGCAACTTGTGTTTCAAAGGACATCCTCTCAACTTATAACACTTCTCAACTGTGTATCCAAGCATCTGATAGTGAAAGCATTTAGGTGCTTCCGTATTTCCAGCTTTGAAACACTTATCTAAGCTGACCTGGGATTCTACAGTATGAACAAGAAAATTTGTCTCTCTTCCTTTGTTGTTTGTTGGTGTTGCTTGGTTTTTAAGCTGGCATAGCCATTACATCCACAGCATTAGTTTCCCAAACAATGGCATGGTATCTCCTCTGCTTTTTGTATTATGGAAAATACTTTGTTAATAGGAGGAAAGGGTTCCATCAACAGAATTTGATCCCTAGTTTGTGAGTAGGTATCATTGAACCCCATAAGGAATTGCATAGCATAATCCCTCTAATTTCTCTCAATCAGGACCTGTAGCTAGGCACAATTACATTGTGGCACTTCATCAGATAGTTGGAACTCATCCTAAACTACCTTCATCTTTCCATAGTAACCTAACACACCACCTGCTCCTTGTCTCAAGCTAATCAAATTCTTTTTGAGTTGTATATTTTAGGCGCATTATGTTGAGACATTCATTTAGGTAATTCTTTCTGTAATTCATAAGTCTCATCTACAAATATTAGACTAAACTTAATAGAATGTGAGATTGAATTCAAAATACACGATACTATCATGTCATTGCATCATTCCCAAATTTTTAACATGAGATCTACAAGTTTCGTAGGTTTAGATATTTGACTACGATGAATCCAACCTATTTTTGGCTCTTAGGGCTCATTCCACATTTCTAACCCAGTTGACATAGTTTCGATCATGAGTAGCTTTGAGACAAGCGGCACCATCAAGTTGTCCACATTTTCAATCCTAAAAGGATTGAGTGGATTCGTCAAACTTTCGATCATGAGTAGCTTTGAGACAAGCGGCACCATCAAGTTGTCTACATTTTCAATCCTAAAAGGATTGAGTGGATCCGTCAAACTGAGATGAGCTTTCAGCACATTATTGATGTTGTTGGCGCAACGGACGTTCGAAGGTTCCATGGAAGAAATTGTTGGTTCTGCAATCGATCAAAGCAAGAAAATTGGCTCTAATATCATTTTAGATGGCACGCTAAACCATTTGAGTTCTGAAAATGCAAAATGGTGAATGAAATTTTGGAGAAACTGAGTCAGCGAGGTAGGGAAAATTTTGTAGAGGAAAAATCGATTCTTTCACTTGCTTCTTTGTTCAGATGATTTGTACACTGAATGATCCCTATATATTTAACACAACGGAGTACATTTAACCTCCAGCTAACTACTCCTAATTACTATAGTTAAGTTATGAAGTCCCCACTAACTATACTTAACATGACAGCTGCCTATAACTACCTCGGCGGCTAAACTCCAGCCGAACAAGCAGCCAACAAGTCTCCAACATTGACTCCAGTTCAGTCCTTCATTCAGCACCACAGCCTTCCAACTCAGCTCCCCATGGATTCTGCACTTCCTCAACAACTACAGACAATGAATTTCAATTAATTATATACGTACTTGCCCGTATCAGTCCAGAAATTAAACACATTTCGTGCACCCAATATATACGTAGATTTCTAGTTATTAAATAAATATATATATATATATATATATATATATATAAAGAAATCCCCCAGCCTCACCTCTCTCTCCCTCTCTCTCTCTCCCTTGGAGTCTAAAGTAGTATCCTTAACTATATAAGAACAGTGTTACAGACATCGAAAGCTGTTTAGCTTCGTCATTCATACACAAATGGCATTTCAGGACCACCTCCATCTCTTCCAAGAAATGCCTCTCACCCATCCCCACTATTCCGACCAGGACCCCCCCTCTGCCGCCGCAGTCTTCCACTCCATCCTCCCCGACGACAAGCATCCACCTCCCGCTCCCACCGCCACGTGGCGCAACAGCTCCAACCTCCACCATCACCAGTGGCTCCCCACCCAAAGTCAACCCAGCCCCCCTACCCGCACGGAAAACAACAATGATCACCTCCAGGACAGCGGCGGGGCAGATAATAGTGATAGCAACGGCAGCAACACCAACTGGGAGAAGGAGAGGTGCAAGGCGGATATTCTGAACCACCCTTTGTACGAACAGCTGCTGTCGGCGCACGTTTCGTGTCTCCGTATAGCTACTCCGGTGGACCAGCTGCCAAGGATCGACGCTCAGCTGGCGCAGTTGCAACAGGTGGTGGCTAAGTATTCTGTTCTAGGACACGGCCAACAGCCCCTCGATGATAAAGACCTTGACCAGTTCATGGTAAAGCAGCCCGCACCCCCCCCCCCCCCACACACACACACACCCGCCCACCCTTCTTGCAAGAAGTAGTAAAACAGAATTTATCTGCGGTGTCAGTTGTGAATATTAACAGTGTGTGCGCGCGTGTATGTGTGTGTGAAATTATTAAATGCTTATATTTTTCCGGGTTAATTACGTTTATTGTTACGTGAAACAAACGGGATTTTGAAAACAAAAAATGCTTGGTTTTCTCGAATTTCATTACGATTTTGGGTTTTGTTTGAACTCATTTTTAGCATTAGGTAGATTTTATCTGGAAACTTTTTGTGCTCCAGTTTCCCAGATTCAACTTTTAGATTTCTTGTGTTGAATTTTTATACAAATGGCCTTACTCCGTGAGAATAAGTTTCTATCATTTGCTTGATGAAGATTCAGTTTTCAGTTAATTCATCTTCTATAATTCAGGAAACCTTGGAAGTTGATATGTTTCTTTGTTAAGATCAAATCGATGAAGTTAAGTTTATTTTAATTATATTTTCTGTGTCTTAGTTTCTTGCGATGGAAAAATGACGAGAGTGAGTGTCCATGAGTGCTGAATTTTGGTATTAAATGGGGCCTGATGTTGCATTTGCACCTATTTACTTTCTTGACTATGGGTTGAATTTTTGGCAGGGTATTGTATTCCCCATTGGCATTTCAGGTTTTCTGGATGCTACATTACATAAATAAGTTCAATTAGTTTGCCATTCTTTGCCTAAGGGGGAGATTCAAATTTTTCTTAACTTGCCTGATTAATATAACAAATTTCGCAAAAAAATCATGACATTAATTTTGTGATTGGGTTGTAATTGCTTAGTTTAGCTCTTGCGTAGTCACTCCTTGGCTTTGGAGTATTTCACTATTCGGTTCATGAAAGAGAACAGGAGAGATGATATATTTTGTGAAACTTCAGATTAAGACCATATACATTTTCATCTTGTCACCTGATGATATTTTTAGAAGTTTTGATTCTGGGAGGAATAAAGGCGGAATTCAATAGTTTAATGTGGGTAGTTATATGTGGTTGTTGCTTCAAAAGAGCTAGCCTGTTTTCATCAGTACACTTATAATTGGAACTCTAATATTTAAGTGCTCTGAAGAATCTTTTTGTTGATGTAACTCCACTAGAAGTTCTATCCCTCTTAAAATGGATGATGTCACAAATCTCCAAGAGAGAGCTCAGTACATAGGAGGGTCCTTTATCTTTTATCTAAATTCATCTGTGGCAGCATTAACCGAATGGAACTTACAAGCATCCATAACTTCACCAAATTTTAGTTATGTGAACCTAGTTGTTATCTTTTGTAGATTGGAATATGGTTTTGGTCTGGCACTCAAATGCGGTTACATTCTAGAGTGAATAATTGTCTCGAAAATATAAACCTAAAACTAGTGTTTGATACAGCAAGTATTTTTCAATCAAGTTCTTTGCATTTGTGATTGAAAAATTGTTTAGAACTTCTAAGGCTCCTCTGGTGACAATTTTAATTGTAATTAGATGCACTAGACATGGTAACCACGGTAGACATCCTATATCCAATTATACGAAGTCCTGCTGCATTGCTCTGTCATTTTATCATTTTTGAGGCAAGAAAGTTGCTCTGACATTCTGAGATTTGAGTTTATGCAGATGCATTATGTTCTATTACTTTCCTCCTTCAAAGAACAACTGCAACAACATGTACGGGTCCATGCTATGAAGGCTGTCATGGCTTGTTGGGAGCTTGAGCAATCGCTGCAAAGCTTGACGGGTAATCATTTGATTAAATATTTGCAACTCTACAGCTCTCCACCAAGATGCATGGTATACTGATGCAATTCTGCCTATTTTCCACAACGTTTAATATGCTCTGATTATGCTTCCATCCGTTCTCAAGATTTTTGTTAAATTATCAAATCCCTTGAGTTTCTTTCTTAATGGAATGGAATCTACATTGTTACTTCTGTGCTGTGATCTTTACTGTTGCTGAAGTCATTTCTCCCTCCTGAGGATGCTGCTCTCATATTAATGATTGCTATTATTTCATATCCAACTCTGTTCAACATTGTCTTACTTTGCCCTTCTGTTAATTTTACCCACTTCAAATATTAGTTATTTTCCATATCTTATAGGCTATCAGCGGCACATTTTTAGTGACACTCTAGAACTATCTATTGATCAACACATGGGGCATGAAAGTTGCTTTGTTCTTGGGGTTGGGAAAGAATTATATTAACAGCTCTCTTGTATTTAAATCTTAGGGTGGCTAACTGAATTACCATCAATGGTTTGAAATTCAAATTTTAATTGAGTCATTTTATTCCACAGTGGATTCAATTTATCCCTGTTCAAACCATGCCAATGTAGAGCTGTATATAGTGCAAACATGCAATATTCTTTTCACTGTTCGCATTAACTCTTATTTATCATTAAGTCAAAAATTACAAAGCTGTGTCTTTTCTTTGATTATCTACTATTATTTGTTGTATTTAAATATGTGTGCATGTGTGAGTGTGTGTGTGTGTGTTTTATCCAAAAATCTCAGACATCAGTTGTCATTCTCCTCTTGTAAACGTGCACTACTATATCCATGCTTTGCTTCCGTACCCCCACCAAAACATCTGCTACACGCGGCATCTTAACTGTATAATCCCCAATCTTGACCTGGAATATGATGCTATTTGTTGATCTTAAATGCAACTGTCTTTTTGCTGTCATGGGTTAAGGCTTGAAAATCTTCATATATAATTCTGCAAATGCTACTGACAGAAAAATTCTATAGCCCTTCTGGGGTTGAAACAGAAAAGAAATCACGCATTGTGAGTCCATTTTGTTCTATTATGGCACCCCAAATTTCAGATGGTAGCCTTTGATTTGTCAATTCATACCATCTTTCCTAGTTGGGATGACACGTGCAGATCCAAGCGATTAGATTGATGCTTTTTGTTTGAATCTTCCGAAAAATTACTTGACAGGGGTAGCACCAGGTGAAGGTACGGGAGCATCCATGTCTGATGATGATGAGCAGGCGGACATTGAAACCAATATGTTTGATGACACTCTTGACGGACCAGACTGCATGGGACTTGGTCCTCTTGTACCCACTGCAACTGAGAGATCCTTGATGGAACGTGTTAGGCAAGAACTAAAACATGAGCTTAAACAGGTGAAACTGCTTCAACTTCATTCACAATCCCTATTGCTTCATGTATCCTTACGCGGTTAGTCAATTTTTAGCAACGATTTCCTTCTTTACAGGGTTATAAAGAGAAGATCGTGGACATCAGAGAAGAAATTTTGCGAAAAAGAAGAGCGGGAAAACTTCCCAGTGACACTACATCTGCCCTGAAAGCTTGGTGGCGTTCACATTCCAAGTGGCCTTATCCGACAGTAAGTATGCCAAAACAACCATAAACATAATCCTCTCTTGAACTGTTGACTAATCTCTTACTTTCCCTTAACATTGTATGAACTGTTTTAATAGGAGGAAGATAAGGCAAGACTGGTGCAAGCAACAGGTTTGCAACTGAAACAGATCAACAATTGGTTCATCAACCAAAGGAAAAGGAATTGGCACAGCAATGCTTCATCATTGTCTTCTCAGAAAAGCAAGCGAAAGATGTAGTATGCTTATCTGGCACTTCCAAAATCAGAACTTCTACTCGAATGCCTATTTGATATTGGGATCATATAGCAGTTCAGGTGATAAAACCATCAATGAGCGCTTTGTGTGATGGAAAAGGACTTCAGATTCAATTAATAAATGGCTATATCCTTCTTAGTATTTCTGTAGCCACTCCGTAACAACAGTGACAAGCCAAGCATATGCAATGAAGAATAAGACAACAATTGGAAGGTTGCACTAGCTATTTCAAGGTAGTGCTAGTTGACAAGAACATGAATTGATGCCAACTCAAATTGGGTTATCCACATGTTTTGGCCCTGGCAGACATATGAAAACTAGTGTAATAGAACAATTGTCGTGTTAAATAGTAAGCATGCTCTAGTAAGGATCCTGGTTTGAAAAGTTTTGTTTTGATCTGTGTGTATCCACTGCAGCCAACTTAGTGTCTGTTTGTTTTGTCTAGAGATTGTGATGATATTTAGCATTTGCCACGAAATAGATTATGAACCAAATGAATCGGGCTTTTTTGAGTTTAATGAATGATTTAGTTTATTTATTTTAAAATATTAAAATCACATAAAATATTATGATTTTGTAGGTGTTCAGTTAATTATTTTTTTTTAATAGTTTATAAGATCATATAATTTATATCATGTTTTTAGAATTTATAAGTTCATGGTGTTTTAGAGCTTATAAGATCTCATTTCAAAATTAAGTAAATAGAGTGTTTGGATAATATAATATAATTAAGAATATTTACACTATTTTTTACGTACAAAATTAAATAGCTTATAAAATTCTTAACATTAGTTAAGAAAAGTTAATTTATTTTTAAGAAATGTGAAAGTTTCAAACATCTTATTTTTGAAACTTATAAAATCTTTTTTTCAAAAAGAAATACCAAATAACTTTTAAAAAAAACTTGTATAAACGCTGAAGCACCCTCTCAATGAGCTACGTTTTGATTGTTCATAATATCAAAATTATAACAAATGTGTATATATGTATGCATATATCCGCAAAATAATTTAGTTGAACAGTTCGACTTTGTAGTTCAGTAATTCAATCGCGATGATAGTCGCTACTCATTGCATATTCTATGCGCTGTTTGCTTACAATACTTAGCTGCGAGGTAAAACTGTCTTTGGGTCAGTATTACAGGTTTGAGTTCAACCAATTTAACTAATTTTGTTAATTTATAATTGGATTAGTTCTACGTTTGGCTTAGGACCATGTGAAATTGCCACGATTCACTTTGAATCCAATTATTTGAACCAGAAAAACTTCTTTGAGTATTGGTTATGTTTGGATGGCGATTCTGATGGGTGATCAGCATGAGGCATTATGCTTGTTTTAATATTTATACTCTATGCAAACATTCTACTGAACAAAGTTTTCATTTAAAATTTAAATTCAAATTATTCTCTTATGTACATATATATATATATATATATTCGAAAATTAGTTATTATACTTTTTACAATTAAATCCATAAGTGTATATACACACACATATATTCACTTTCACATATATTTACAGACTAAAAATGACTATTATCTACAGGTATGGTATGGTATGGTATGATGATGGAATTTTAAATTTTATAATATGTAAAAGATGGAACAATTTAAATTTGAAAATAAACAAATGTAGATTTTTCACGAGAAAAATAAGAAGCAAATTTAGCTACTGAATCCAACTGGATGATATCCAGCTGATGTTGGACTCTATCATTTGGATTGGGTCTAATCCAAGCTTGCCACCTTCTTTTATGGTCTTCGGTTACCGTCCGCCAATAAGTTTCACCAAATCACTTCATCAAAGCCCAGAAGATGATATTTATTGAAAAGAGTAAAAACTGCATAAAAGCATGCAAAATGACAAATAAAGAAACTAGCATTTTTATCGCAAAAATAGCGAAAGAAAACTCTACGGTAGCGCTATCATATGCACTGTACATGAATTTGAAGAAAAATCAGTGATTTTTTCTTTGTTTGTTTGTATTTTCCAATGACAAAACACACGTTGCGTGAAATTTTCAAAAAATCATGTCTCCCGTCAGTTCGCTTCCTTGTTTTTCAAAATCCATGATTGCGAACAATGCATTGATCAAATACTGTGGCAGGCTGACTATTAATCAATCACTCGAGGCCAAAAAATAAATGGAGGACAGTTGTTCGATTGACCGCCAAGAAGAACCACCTAAATCATCATCTGTTTCATATGCGTGCTTGTGGATAAGCATCCACGACTGTGAAAGTGGCTTTCTAGATTAACTTTTGTGGTTGTGGTTTATCTGTCATCTTTTGTACCATCTAGTGTAATAGGACCAAGATTAACCTAGATTTGATACTGATAGAATCCATCTACTACTTTAATTTGAACAAGATTTTTAGTTGCTTATTGGGTTTTTTTATTACAAGTGTTTGTTGGATTTTCCTTCCATCTGGTATGGGAATTACTGTTATCTTCATTTTGCCATGCCACTTAGTTGTGTACCCGTCGAGAGAGTTATTTTATTCTTCATTACACGACTACCTCTAATCCTAAGTGCTTTTGTAATATCACCACTAAATGCCCTTCTAAACTAAATTGCCATGAGAATGACTTTCATTTGACAATTTTTGTTTTTTGGACCCTTTAAACCAGCAAATTATGTTGAATGAAGGCTAGAATAGGAGTAAGTTCAACTCAACCAGTAAATCAACGCATATCTCAATGGGCACTTGTTCCTCAATTTTCAATATACATTCCTTGTAAATATGAGTTTGGTCTCATTTTTATCTCCAAAAATGCAGAAATTCTAATAATTAGATTTGTTAATTCCCTCTCTTTTCTTTCTTATTTCCACAAAATTTAAAATACATAGACATCTAAAAACACACTCAAATCAAAATTGAACATAGCTGATACTCTTTCTCAGTTAGAAACTTTAATTGACAATTGTGCACTTGCTAATAAAATACTCAAGTAGCCAACCAAATATGTATTGAAACATAAGGACAAACTATATGACTATGAATCTGCTTACTAAGGTATGGACATCATTTGTTTTTCATGAGCATGTATCTCATATGTGTGCCATTAGTTTAAATGCCATTTGATGAGCAGGGGTTTCTCACTTGATCAGCTAAATGCAGTTTTGTTGTAATGATATTATATTGTTTATGAATGCCATATCCAATTTATTTAGTTATTTTATTATTCTAAACTCCAATCTCATTCAATCTATATATGGTTGGATCAGTTGAAAATAGGCGTGTATTGATCATCCTAGTATATGATTTTCCTACCACACACTCACACTACATATGTTGTTCAGTAGAGTTGGTGCTCAACGTGGGTTTGGATGTGTTTATACTTGAATGACGAATCCTAAACTGACACACGAGATGGTTTAAATGGCATGACTTATTGTGTACACGTTTTTAAATATTCATAATCATCTATGTGCAGAACAATTCATATTAATAAAATACACTTGGATTTCGACGCTAATGTTGCACTTTGTGACCTACTAACTTAATGTCAACGTGCACTAAGCCTTTCGTAGATTAAAAAAAAGAAAAAAAGATTTTGAAAATGGGTGTCAGACCCTTCCCCTTGAAGGACCAAGTAAAGAGATCCAAGGTGCCAGCCCCAGATCAAGTCTCGAAGGGCATTATTTTGTGTACATTTTCCATCGAGTAATTTAGTTGGTGAGTGTGTAAAAGGTGACGAAATGGGAGTTTGGGTTTAAAACGGAAATGAGTGTAATGCGCTTTAATGGGTCGATTAAGTGGGCTTCAAACTTGGGCATGGATTAGGCAACAAAGATCCGACGGCTAGCTGAAGTGTGACTGCGATTTGGACGAGGAGTTTATTTGAGAGAATTGTGTTAGAAAGAAAAAGTGAGAAATTTTTTAGCGAAGATGAATAATATGGCTGTGCTTGGAAGAGCGCTTCTTTGATGAAATATGGCCAAAAATACCATTGAGAAGGTTTTCATAGAAGTTTAGAGAGATAATGTTGCTCTCAGAAAAACAAATCCCTCGTCTCCCAAACCCCACGTGGCCAAGCAACTCTGACATTTCAATTTATAAATCTAAGTACATTATTTGATTTATCACGTTAAACAAGAATTACAAATTTATATCATTCTTAAACAGCAGTGTGTGACGGCTAGGATCACGTTAAATTTTGTTTTCAAAAGAATAAAAAACTGGTTTCGATTTATTCTAATCAAATTATACACCATCATCTTTAACTCTACAAAAATAATATTGCGAGACATGTTTCGCAAATAATAAGGCCAAATGCTATAACTAATACCATTCAAATCTTGCGTAACAAAACGCTCTACTATAGCACAATTTGAATATCATCTCCAAATGTCATAACTTGAACAAAACAATCTCTTCACATCCATGATCAAATAAATTGTGTGCAATCACTATGAATATGTCATATATAAGCTAACACCGATACTACATAATATGTAAATTTTTGTAACATTCACACATAGACACTGTATTCAATTAATTTCACATAATTCGAATAAATTATGATATTGTACAACATATCCGTATGCGCACAATGTTACAAATACATAACAAATTTTCTGTAATTTTGGAATATTCAATATTGGAAATACATATGAAACAAGATTACATAAATGAAAACAATATGCATATATGGCAAACTTAAATTTACAAGTCCATGCCTAATTATGCTTATCATATTCTAATTCTAATTGTTATTATTATTATTAAATTCTGGTTGCACATTAGTAGTATATTTTAATTATTACTATTATTAATAAATTAATACACCTATTATTATTATTTAATAATATATTTTAATTAATACTCATATTACTATTATATTTTACTTAATATATTAATAGTTTCATATTTGCAATAATATTATTAATAAATTTTTAATATTTTTAATTAATTTATAAGCCTATACTTAATTATACATAGTGAATACTGGATGTCCTAGTATTATTATTATTATGATATCTTAATTGCACATATTTTAATTAATATGCCTAGCAACAATATTATTTTTAAATTTCATTTTTTTTAATAAATACATTAATAAATTTTATTTAATATATTCTAATATTATTAATATACTGATATTGTTTAGCGTAGCATTATTAATAACAACACTTTCTTAATTGCGCCAGCAATATCTTGATTATTACACCTAGTATTATTATTGTATCTAAATTGCACACATTTTAATTAATACACATATTACTAATATATTTTAATTTATTTATTATAGAATTATTAATATATTATTATATTCTAATTTTTTATTACATGTATTATAAATGTTATATTTTTGGCCATTTTATTGAAGTTACAAGCCCATTCTTACATGTGCTTAGTATATTTTAATTAATATACATAGTAATATTATTTTTTTAAAAGTATACATATTTTAATTAATACACTAACAAATTTTACTTAATATATTCAACTATTATTAATATATTAATATTGTTTAACATATTATTATCAATAAGAGCACAATCTTAATCATGCCTAAAATATTTTGATTATTATACCTAGTATTATTATTATATCTTTATTGCACATATTTTAATTAATACACACATTACTTATATATTTTAATTAATTATTGTAGTATTATTAATATGTCAATATATTCTACTTTTTTATTCTATTGTTAATAATATATCCACCCACTCAAATAGTCCCCAACACTCATTTTCTACTTGCATCCAAACAACAAATAACCCCAAACCCCCCATCCTTTTTCCTTTACACTCATAGCTGCACCGAATAACCCCAATCCCCCGTCCTGTGTCTATTCACCATACTATTCTCCTAGTTGACACACACCTGTAGGCCTTCTCCAATGTGATCTACCTTGTCCACTCACAACTCTAGTGGCTTGTCCACCACCATCCTTCCCTCACTCACGACCACCCATTTTCGTCTACTCGTGGCTCTATCCTTTAACCAGTGACTTTACACCGCCATCCTCCTTGTTCCATTTACTTCATTCATCGAACCCAAGGAGGAGCATCTATCCTTTTGGCAAGGCGCACATCAAAATGGCCACCGCCGGTTGCATCTTCACCTAAGCATAGCAGAGCAGCACCCAGGAGGCCTACATTTTCTTTTTTTTTTTTTCTATTTTTTTAATTCCAACTATTTTCCTCTAAGATTTATACAGACCTATTATTTTTGCCTTCCAAAAATTTTCAAAAACTTTTTCCCATTTTTTGAAAATTTTTAGAAAATTTTCACCAATTTTCAGAAAATTTTCTCACAAGATTTTTCAAAATTTGTCTACATTTTTCCGACATAAATTCAATAATATACAAGTCAAGATCTGAATAACAACAAAAGCAACTCACCTAGATAATGTTGTAGATTTGGTGTGGAATTGAACTTTGCTTGCAAATTTGCTTGGGTATGTACTTGTGCTTGTTTGCATGCAACCTACCCCTTCGCTTGTGTGATAGCTGTATAATTGTGTTGTTGACTGGACTATTGTCTAGATTGCAAAATTGTTATTGGGTGAATTGTATGTAGGTTGCTTACCTTTACCATTGGTGAATTGTTTTTATTATTGTTTTATCATTGGAATTAAGGGCAAATTTGTTTGCCTAATTAATTTGTTATAAATTATGACATCATCTTTCTGTTTTAAATAGAAAAATGACATCATTATATGGCCTCTGGTATTTCCTCCGAAATACAGGCCAATTTTTTTTTCAAAAAAAAATTCTAAAAATGTATGCTGAAATCATCTTGCCATTCAAAATGGGTCACTTTCATAAAACACGCGACGGTTTTTTTTGTCAAATTCTTAATTTAATTAGAATAAAAAAAATAAAAAAGCCCTAATAATAATAATAATAATAATAATAATAAAGTCAATGATGAAAATAATAGTCATAATGATAAAAATAATAAAAAAAATGATGATCACAATAATAATAATAACAGTAACGAAATTTGTAGAAATAATAATAATAATAATAAAACTAACAACTATTTTAATAACAATAAAATCAATACAAATAATTATACCAAAATTTTCATTAACTCATTCAAACTCTAATTATTATTTTTTTATTATATTATCTGCCACATCAACACCTTACTATAAATAAAATTAACAGCACAATCATTACCACCACAACCTAACATAATCATTATTTCTTCCTTTCATTTATTCATCCAAATATATCAAACCATTCACTATTCATTTCCACAAAAAATTTCTCATTTTTCTCTTGAACATAGTTTTAAGAAACAAGGTATTCATCCAATCGCATCTTATAAGTCTCCGTGTGTTTGAGCAGTTGTGAAAAAATATGTCATGATGGTATTATGATATTATAGTAATGATTGTATCGTGATGTGATGCGTTGATATTAGTATTAAAAGGTATTGATATGCTAAATAAAAATATTTTAATGATAATTAACGCGTGAGAAAAAAAAGAAAAGGGGGGGGCAGTATGGGAGGAGAGAAAAAAAAGGCAGGGACAAGGAGTGGAGGAGAGTGGAAGGTCATGACAAGGTTTGGGAATATGTTAGGGAAATCATTTTAGCTCTATCCCATAGAAAATTTGGGGGATGAACATGACATTTTTCTCAACATTGCTAAGAGGAATATCTCTCGTACATGAGCCTCATTTAGTTTAGAGCTATAATTGAGTCAAGTAAACTCGAGCTCCGTTTAATTGAGACTTTTTAAAGTTTAAACTCGAACTCGAGTTCAAGTTGAGTATTTGAGTTCAAGCTCAGTTTGAGTTCGAGCTTGAGATCGAATCGAGTATTCGAGTCTAAGTTCAAGTTTGACTTCGAAATACTTATACAAAACTTAAGCTCAGCTCAAAATCGAGTTTAACAATCTCAAATTTGAGTCGAGTTCAACCTATTTGAACTTAGGAATATAAGCTCGAGTTCGACTTGTTAAAACAAGCTAAGCTACTCGAAACTTGACTCAAGCTCAATTTTGACCGCACTATTCGATCAAACTGAGTTGAGTAGCTTGATCTAGTAACAGCTCTAAATTTGGCACAATCTATACTTAAATTCTCCTATAATTCTTACTCTTTTTTACTCTAGATTGAGACTTTGGTTTATTTTAGCTATATTTGTTTTCATTTTTAAATGTAAATTTTTAAATATTCAAAAATTGTGTAAAAATAAAAAAATAAACAAGTAAAATTTTAAAATGTAATTATTGAAATGCATGTATTTTTTATTTTATTTTTTGCAAAAAGCCAAACCAAGCATTGGCGTTGAATTCTTGAATCAACTTTGATCGTTTACATTGAAGCCTATCAACAGTATAACTTGTATAACAATTTTGAGATTTTGTGCAAGAAACGAAAGATTTTTAGTGGACTTTCTTAACTTCTTAACAAATCACAAGTTATAAAGCCATAGAATTAAAAAAAAAAAAAAAGAGTCCGAATAAAACATTCGGATCCCAAAATATTTTATTTGTGATGTATATATTTATGTATGAGATATTTTAATGTATACAATCATCTATCATCTGTACTAGAAATTCTCTCATCAATTACGTCGGACCGTTTCATGGGCCGAAAATGGAGTTTTAATTTATATCTTACGATCCCTATTTGAAGCCGAAAATATGGCATATATAACACAGAAAAACCCAAGACCATACGATTGTGAAAAATGGAAGGGGTGCTTATAAAATTTATGCGCCAATTATCATGAAAATAAAATAAAAATAAAAATAGGAAAAGGTTAACACAAAAAGAATGCGGAATGGGTCATGTTTTGTGTTGTTTATTTGGGCTATTGAAGAGCGTAGGCTTTCCTTCCTAAGTAAAAAAGAAATAGACAAAATGACGGATGAGTTCCCAATTGCACCGAAAAAAAAAACAACTTTATGGGCCTATTAGAATTCGAAAAAAATTGAAATTCCAATAGTAACTTAAAGAGAACTTATAGTAACAATTTATTTTTATGTTTCACCTCACCTCTTGACTATATTCTCTGGTCAAATGTCCACTTGAAAGAACATTGCCAACCCAAGTCCTCGTCTTTTCCCCGCATTTTCAGTTGAAAAATCAATCAAATGGCATTATAAATATATTTTTGATGTTTTTGATGGCGAAAGCATGACGGAATGATTATAATTTTACGAGTAATGATGTCGAGCACATCGTGTTAAATGGTCTAAATATTTGTGGACAATGCAGACGACGTCAATCTACTTCCATTATATATATTCATGAAAATTTAAGGTGGTATTTGGTTCACATATTCAAAACAAATTTAGATTCTCAATTATTCATCTTGAATTTGAAATAAAATTATTCATTTTAATATATCTATTTGATTTGAAACGTGGAATGTATATAATTACTATAGTTGACATTTCGTTCATTAATTCTTTCGTAATGATATATAAAAAGTTTTTAATTTTAATCTTGATTTATACAAATTAAAATATAAAAATTGCATATATAAATGATTTATAAATTTAATATTTTTTAAATTTTATTATATTATAAAATTATTATATTTCAAATAATAAAAATATATTTTTCAAAATTAAATAATATTATAAATAAAAAATATAAAATATAAAAAGTTGAAAGAAAAAAAGAATATCAACAAAAAATAAATGTTATACACTAACAGATAAATAAGAAAAAAAGAAAAAATAGTTAGTCCAAAATACTCAAGCATAAATTAATAGTATATAAATAGTTTGGATGAAAAACTTGAAAAAAAAATCAATAAGAGAGATAAAAAAAAAAGTAAAGAAATGAAAAAAATAATAATAAAAAAGAGAACAAAAATATTAGGACATAAAAGAGAAATAAAAAATAAAAAATAAAAATAAAGGCAATTTAATAAGCTAAATGGAAGATAGAGGAAAAATATATAAAAAAATGAGAAAAACAAAAAGTTTTTAAAATAAGGTTAATTTAGTAATTTTACATTTAATTAAGCAAAACATAGGCATTATGTTTAATTATGTATACTGAGTGTATTACATAATTATTAAATTAATGTGACTTATATATTTAAAATTAATTATATGAAAATCAAGTTTGGATTTTCTCAAAACTCTCTATCTTACTATGGATTTTTTTAATCCTAAATTTTCTGATATAATTTCTAAATTTCAAATCTAGTACACCAAACAACAATTATGTGTGTTATTTCAAATCCTAATTTCAAAACTCTCTTACCCAAAGCCATCTTAATTTAAAAATACAATGACAAAACAACAAATTATTATGATATATGACATGTATAACATGCCTTTAATATTTTTGGAAATATGGTGAAATTTAAGAGGGTAAAGTCACTTTAATTTCCTACAATATGATCTTATTTGGCCACACCCACTTGCAACAAATTTTATTTAAGTTAATTGAATATCTATATTACACACACACACATATGTATGTATGTATGTATTTATTTATTTATACTGCATACCAAGGATATAAGTCTATTTCGTTTTCACAGGATTAACTTATCATAATACCCTTATGTTATTAACATTTTATATCTTTCTTTATTTCTCCATTCATTTTTTAAATATAATTATATACTTTTTTCTTTTATATTTTCTACATCTCCCAATTAACTCATTATATATTTTTTATTTTTAACATTTTTTCTGTAGTATTTTTAATTTTGAAAATATTTCTATCTTTATTATAGTTTGTAACAATAAATAAAATTTTATAATTTGTAAAAAATTTTACGCACAACAGGTATGCCACAATTACTAGTTTATATCGATAGTTTGTCTTTGATTGTCAATTATCAAATTACTAATCTATAACTTTATTTCTTCATTTATTTTTTATACTCTCTTTTCAAAATTTTTATTTATTTTATTTTGATTTACTTTTTATTTATTGTACTTTATTTCTTCACTTTCCTCTGTCCATATGGATCTCAAAAAAGTTTCTTTATTATTTCTCTCTCCTATTTTGTTTAATTTTTTCAACTTTATCATGTTATTTCTTATCTTATTAACTTTTTACCTTATAAAATTGATAATACATTAAAATTATTAAAAAGAATATTGTCTTATTAACAAAAAGAATACTTTAAATAATTTTTATATATTATTTTAAATAGAAAAGGCCTATTAATATGATAAGGACAAATACAAAAATAACAAATTAATAAATAAATACTTTTTATCATGTGATAATAGAGATTCTTGAAGAAAGAATGATGTGGTCCCGAACTTGTTGGAGAAGCCATGGAGGAGCCACGGATCCAGAATATAATTTCTATTTATGTCTGGATATTTGTAGAGGGGCCAAAGGATGGGAATTAGCTGCAAAATGGGCTTATAAGGGCCAAATTGGCTTAAGGGAGGTTGAAATTGCAATATGAACTATTTCAAATCAATCCTGTAGGAAGAGATTGACCTCCAAGCATTCTGACATTACGATCAAGGCAGTGCTGATTGATTTTAGGTACTTCAATTTGACTTGGGCACAAAATGAAGTCCTTTAGAATAACAAACACAAAAAATGTGATCGATAGTGAAGATCATGATCGACATGCTTGCCTTTTGGAATTGTGATCACTAGATGACAACATCAACATGGATCAATCCCATATAGTACGCAAGGTGGAATCTGTAGATTTTTAGGCTGAATTTGAATTTTACATTCATTTTGGCCCACCCCAAAGGTCCATCCGGCCACTTAAGACTTGTTAGCCCATTAGGGATGTTTTATAGTCTATAAATATCACTCGATTGTATTGCAATGGTAGAATATAGAACGATGAATCTTAACATTTGAACATGGACGAAGTAGTTTTCTTCTTTCACTTTCTATACTTGTGTGTTTGTGTGTGTTGAGGGATTTCAACTCCCCAACTTAAATATTAAATTGGGTCATTAGGTGCGTTTTTGGTGGTTTGTAGCTGATATCTTAATGATGTGGGTGTTTGATTTTCTTAGTTGAATATTTCTTTGATTTGTTGCAAGGGTTTGCCCCATGTGAGGTATGTACTTGTGTGATTGAAAATTTGTTCAATCTTACCATTGATCCTTTATTTATCCTTGTTTCTTTTTTCCCTTTGTTTTATTTTTCATTTATTTATCTCGTTTTCCCAATCATGTCAATCCTTGCTTTTGCCGTATTAACATCAAATGGTATCAAAGTCAGTTAATTAGGTTTCTAAATCTGGTTGATTGGTTGGGATCACATTATTGTATTCTCTATATTTTCCAATTTATTCTCCAACTTTTCTACACCTTTTTTTAATTCAAAAACAAATCTGAACTATTTGGGCAAATTTTAGTGTCTTGTGTTCCTAATTTTTTTGAAGTATTGTAGTTGGAAAATATTGTTGGAGATTTAGTGTTTGGACAAAAAAAAGAGGAGAAAAGAACCAAAAAACAAAATAGAGAGAGAGAGAGAGAGAGAGAGAGAGAGAGAGCAAGCAGAAAAAAATTGTACAAAAAGAAAATGAGAGAAAAGAAAAATATTACAAAAAAGAGGAATCTTTTTTGGGGTTTTCTATTGTTTAGGAGCCATTTTTTTTTTTGCCTAAAACTGTGCATTGAATTAATGCCAAAGAACCCTGGAGCAATCATGCTACTAGGTTACCAAAAACCCTAGTTGTTAAGACTGTCCTCATGATTGATTGCTCTAATTTTGGATCGATTGCAATACTAGATCTTGCCAAATTGCACACACAATCTACCATATGATCATCTAGTTCCACTTGACATCTAGATTGATTCAGCCCTACCTAGATTAGTTGCCTTTGCAGTTTTTCCATGTTGATCAATCTAATTGCTTCCAAATCAATCTTGAACTTTATTTCCTTCAATGTTACAAGTTTCTTCATGATGTTGTTGGTTATTGAACTTAAGGATCATGTTGAATTTTCTAAGGTGACATTGAGTTGAATTGGTAAGACTATTTTGAAACTTCGAGAGCATACACAATTGGTGTGAGTCGTAAGTTATACATTTCGCATTTATACATGTACCTTGTTCTTTCACCCTTGTTTCATGATGTCATATAACCCAACAGGTTTCAGGGACAATGAGCATGGCTTAAGAACCTCACTCAAATCTTTTACCTAAGAATTGAAAAGTATTGCTCAAAATTTAGATTGCATGCAAAGGAAGTTGAGTAGGATCCGCCAAGGGACATTGCTACTGCTCTCTTGGTGGCCTCAAAATGTTGTGGATGCCAAATCGATTCCATCTTTGGAGTTGGCGCTATTAAATAAAGACAATTAAGAGCAGGGGAGAACTAAAGTGGTGAAGGCAAAGAAAATTGAAGTGAAAGATGAGAAAAAAGTGGTAACTGAAATGAAAATTGGAAGTGAAGATAGGTATGGGGTGCATGGGAGGTTATGGAGTGGGGAGAAAAGCTTATAGTCACTCTTGTTTATGAAGATCTGTTTGACTAACCAACATATTCTTCGCCTGTTGGTGCCCGGAGTTGAGCTAAAAATTTTTGGAGTGGGGGAGTTTACGTGTGCACGTTTGACCGAGGTTTTTGAGATTCATTATATTCCTTTACATGATTCTTTGTTGGTGTTTAGGTGTTGTACTTGTGAGGATGTGAAATTGAAACTCAAGCAAATTGGTGAAACAATTCGAGGATTTTACAAATTTGTATTTGACCCCGGTGGACAAGACTGGGAGTTAGGGATAATTTGCCTTTAGGAAAAGGGGTTTGAAGTGATCCTCGACCTGTTGAAGGGGCTATGGAATTGGTGTATGATTTTTATTTGTGCCTTGGTATTTTTGGAAAGGTCAAAGGATGATAATTGGCACCAAAATTGGGCTTGGGAATGCAAAATTGGTTCAAGGGAGGCTAGAGTGGTGATTCAGACTATTCTGGAACAATCTTGCAAGAATAGACCAGCTTCCAGGCATTCTGACATTACCATAGGGTAGCGCCAATAGATTTAAGGCACACTCGATTGACCTAGGCACAACATGAAGTCCTTTAGGATAATGATCATAGGAAACATGATTGATCGCGAAGTTGCAAAGACTGTAATTAACGTATCTGCCTTCTAGAATTGTGATTGATGGACGACCAGATCAACACGAATTGATTCCATGCAAACGTGATTGATTGCCCTTCAGGCTATAGATCAATTGTGTGAGGTAGGAACTATTGATTTTCAAGTTGAATTTGATTATTGCACTCATTTTAGCTTACACTAAGGCCCATCCAGCCATTTAAGATTTGTTAGTCCATTAGTGATGTTTTATCACTTAATTGTATTGTCATGGTAGAATATAGAACAATGAATCTTACATTTGAACATAAATGAAGAAGTTTTCTTCTTTTACTTTCCATACTTGTATGTGTATGTTGAGAGATTTCAAGTCTCAAAATTAAGTATCAAGTCAGGTCATTCAATGTGTTTTCGATAGTTCGTAGTAGACATCTCTATAGTGTGGGTATTTGGTTTTCTTGGTTGAATATTTCTTTGTAATGTGATGTTATATTCTTGCTTATTTGAAAATTTATTTAATATTTCCATTTATCCTTGGTTTTTTTTCCTTTATTTTATTTTTCTTTTATTTATTCCATTTTTTCAACTTTTTTTTTATCCTTATATTTACTGTCTTCACATCAAAAAATATCTTTAGCAAAATCATTTTGGTCAAAGGCATACGAGTATTTTAAATAATTAACATGATAAATAAAATTATTAAAACTAACTAATCCACACATTTTTATCTGTACTCTTTTTATTAAGAGTATGGGTGCTACAAAATTTGCTTTTGTTATCACAATATAGATTTACATTTAGTACCCCAATTTTCAAATAAAAAAAAAAGGAAAAAGAATGTAATCATATAATAAAAATTGGGAAAGCACACTGTACTAGTTCCTCATCTTAACTGCTTGAAAACTAATCTTGAAACTACATGACAACTAATTTTATTGATAGAACACTAGATAATAAAATAACTGTACTAAAAACAATAATTTTCCTTCCACTGCCACTATATTGATGTCCCAAGCTCAAATCACCACCACTCTGTCAAAACGGTCCACTTATATCTGTCACGATGTTAAATTTATGTCAGAGAAAAAGGACGAAAAAAAAAAGGGACGAAAAAAAAAAAAGGAAAAAACAAGTTGGGTGGAGATGTAGTTATGTCTTGGACATGCTGTTGGAAATCTGTAATTAATTGAGACCTATATTTTATCAATTTCTTTGTGGATATATATTTATTTGGATAGCACCTTCCCAGTGGAAGAATATAGGTCAATTTCTATATATGTATTTACACACACACGCACATACATATATATTACTTATGATATTGTTGTTGGTGGTAACACTATTCATTTTTATTCTCAAATTTTGTACAAAATTAAATTTAATGTGCAAAATGAATACTGTTCTGCAGATAGAGTTATTTTAGCGTAGAATTATTTTTTATATAGGATTTTATCACATTTAATTAAATTTTATCATTGCACCCATATATAAATATCTCCACAATTTTTTTTGTTTGGCAAATACTTATTAATAAAAATACCCCTTCTTTATATGCTTCTTGTTACGTGATTCATTCCATTTCTTTTAATTTCTTCTTATTTCCAATCATTTTAGTTTCTCAGTCACTTTATTATATTTCTTAATACAAATTTTTTAATTTTCAATTATTTTGCTTTATTATAAAGATATATTTTACAATTATAATTTTTGATTTATACACACGGTATATGCCTTTTTAACTAATTTTTGATTAAGTATTGGACCACTTCAATAATTTTATTGGCTTTGTTTTCTTTCTAACAAAAAGTAACAACAAGATACTTTAATTATTATATTTAATCTTTCTTAATTTTTATTTTCATATACAAAATTTGAAAATAAACGCCTTTTACAATACTAAAGGCAAAATAAATTATATTAAACTTCCATTGTCAACGAGTTGAGTAACAAAGCATTCCATCAGTGCAAAGTATAATTTAAACATCCTCGATAAATTTGTAAGTTCTTTATATTTTGTTATCTTTTGTAATTTTTATATTGTTAGAAGATATATTAATTATAAATTAATATTTTTATATAATATTATAATTACCCCCTTATTTTTTAAAAATAAACCTTCCTCCAATTAACCACTTGATCAAAAAGAAAAAGAAAAAAAAAGAGGAAACTATTTGCATTCTATAGTGAAATTAGAAAAAAAAATGAAATTGATATTTACAATCCGAATTACAGTATTATAAAGCCAATAAAAACCATAAGCAGTGTTCTTTTTCCCTAGCTCCTTGAACAATTAATACGGGGCCGAATATAAACGAAAAAGAAATCCAAAAACGAATATAAACCCCACGAAAATATCAGCTAACGGCGGCAGACGGAGGCAACCTGGATGAGAAATTCTTCAGCGGCGCCTCATCATCAAGAACAAAAGCATCCTCGAAATTCAGTGCGTAGCTCAACGGATCGTACCTAAACTCCGCCGGATAGTGTCTCTTCTGCTTCACACCCGAAAGCCCCAAAACCGCTCGGCATTTCTCTTTTATCTCCTCCGACGTGGAGTGGTCGTGGGGTGGTCCTCTAGGTTTGACCCAAGTCAGCGCGGGATCGGCGTCAGACTTGAGTGGGAGGTGGTTGCGATGGCGACGGCGAAAGCAGCAGGAGAAGCAGAAAGATCGCTTTAATCTGTGTCGAAGGGAGTTGGGGGTGATATCATATTCCATCATTATTCGTGGCTATTTTCTACACCTACTTTTGCACTTGCATTGCAGTTAGGTATTTATAGGTGAGTTGGGGAGGAGGGTGAAAAGACGAGAAAAGATGGCGATTGGTGATACTGCGTGCGATCCGTGTGGGAAAGCCGCGTATAACGTGGGCGGAGGCCTGGCGGTGGGGTGGCGTTTGATCTTGTCCAGTTACACGTAAGTCTACTACTTATGTGTAAATATTAATTGAAATTATTGTAACCAGTAATTAAATAAGTACTCGCATAATTATATAAATATATATTAAAAAAAATTAACTATAAACTTCATGATATGTACAAAATAAAGAAAAAAGAAATTTTTATAAAATAAAGAAAATAATTTAAATTTAAAAGAAAAAATTAAAAAAATAAGTTAAAATTGAAAAAAAATAAAATAAGTTAAAATCGAGTGAAAGGAATTAAAATATATGTGTAAAAAATATTGATATTATTGTAGTTTGTGCATAATTATATAAATAATTTAAAAATTTTAAATATAAACTTTATGACATGTACAAAATAAGGAAAAAAGATATTTGTATAAATAAACAAAATAACTTAAATTTGAGAGAGGAAATTGAAAAAATAAGTTAAAACTGAAAAAAAATGAACTAAGATAAATTCGAGGGAAAGGAATTAAAATATATATGTAAAAAATATGGGTATTATTGTAATTTAGTATTGTGTGATAAAAAAGTGACATATACTCTTAATATACAAAGTAGAATAAATAAATAAGAAAAATCAAAAGAATTTAAAAAGAAAAAAAATGAGAGAAAGCACGATAAAATCAATAAGTTAAAAAAAAAGAAGGATACAAACATAAAAGAATATATGAAAGGGTAATTATGTAATTACACAATATGTAATCATATATTTTTATTAAAATAATAATATAGTAGAGGTTTATTGTCAGTTTTACCAATTAAAATAATAACTAAAATGTAAAATAATAATACTGGGAAAAGAACAAAAAATGCGAGGGACAAAAGATGTAAAAGTACATTAATGAGGAGAGATCGGAAGAGAAGACAACAGAAGGATAACTATTTACCATCCTTCTTTTGAGGTTATTTTAATTTCTTCACAGGCATAGGACAAGTTAGTTATTTTAGGAGATTTTCATTTAACGGATAGTATATGTATATATAATAGTAGAACTTTGCCAAAAAGGGTTAAAAGTGATTGTTTGGAAGCTTTGTTTACACTTCTAATTTTTGAATGCCAAAAAAGCAGGCAATAGAGTGTTTTTCTAAACGTTTTTTTTTTTTAATTTTACGAATAATTTGGAATTGTTTTACTAGTAATAATGTTTTTTTTTTTAAATCTTAGTTTACATTTTCCCCTTCTCGTTAAGATTGCTAATATTCTTTCTTATTGTTTCCATTTTAGTTTTAACTTATTTTACAACTCATAATTAGAGCAAAAGTAAAAGTTATTATAAACTAATAATCCTGCCTATTTTGAGATATTATTTTCAGTCTACAAAATGTTTTTGATTGATTTTTTTTAAAAATAATAATTACTTTTTCTGTCAAAATTAACAATTTTTGTATAGTTGCCTACATTCAATTATTTCAATTAAATTTCAAAGGTTTTTCATCCATAATATTAGTATTATAATTGTGTGATACAAAGACGATATGTAGAATGCTTAATTGAGGACGTAATTTTAACTTGTGGCATGTAAATATAATTAATTATACCTAAGGAGGGATCAACACAGTTGGAAATAGAATTCATTATTTATTAATCTATCTATACTATTAATATATGCTATTATCTATTTTTATATCTATATCTATACTATTAATAATGACTGAAGCCATTAAAAATAAATTCACAATATGAAAATAAATAATTAATAGAGTAAGAAATATTAACCTTAGATATTTAGGTAATTTGATTTCTTTTCAAATTTTTTCAAAATCTTTTTCTAATACTGAACTGTGTTTAGGTAAAATTGACAATAGTGATCTCTATTTTCAAAAGCACTAGCAAATCAAGAATTTACCGTTTTCTCAACTAGAAGAAAATTATATTGATCTTTTCAAAATTTAATTAATATGGAGAATTTGATATAATTTTGTTGTAGCTATTTTGCAGAGTTAATGGGTGTCGATACACGTGGATGATAATGAATAAGAAAAGAAAGGCTGGATGGTAGAAGAAAAGATCGAGGTATCTTAAAAAACCCACTTGAAATTTTTTATGTCTTGCTATCTATTTATAGTACAATGGTAGCATACATATCTTTGAAATTCTAAAGCGCAGTAGATAACTTTTTGACCATAAATACATAACGGACCTTAATTTTTTTTGAGAATAAATGAATAATGGACTATAATAAATAAATCTTTTGACAATGACAATTGAACTTATCCTCAACTTGTAATGAGTAGCCTGTTGATAATTTTTTGAAATTGTGTTCAATTTGAAGAAGATAACTCTACTTGATTTCAATTTTACAATAATATTTCCATTTGATTCCAATCTTGTAATCAAGTAGGTTCTTCTTCTTCTGTCTTCAAGCTTTCTTAGTATGAGCAAAATTGAGTAAGATTTTGACACCAATTCCCCTACACTTTTTGAGGGAACAAGTATTTTTGAGATTATTATTGTCAATCTATAAAATGTTTTGGATTGATTTTGTTTAAAAAATATAAGTACTTATTCTATCAAAATTAGCAATTTTTGTATAGTTGCCTAAATCAAATTATTTTGAGAGTTTTTCATCCATAATATTTGTTTATAATTATGGGACATGAAGATGACACATAGAATGTTTAATGGAGGATTTAATTTAAAACTTGTAGCATGTAAATATAATTAATTATATACAAGAAGGGATTGATGTAGTTGGAAATAAAATTAATTATTTATTAATCATCTATACTATTATCCATATTTATATCTATACTATTAATAAGGACTTAAGCCATTATAAAAAACTGTTTTGGCATAGAAAACGGAATTAAAACGTTGGTCTTTTTAACAATGTAATGTTAAAAAAGAAATAGGGGTGAATTAGTAAAATGGCATTCAAAATCATTTATTTCAAAAAAAAAAATTAACATAACTGATTGTTTAATGTACAAAATTGTTGGATTAACTGTTATAAGCAGGAGAAAATTTCGGGGTGAAAATAATACCTTATGTAAAATGCCATGAATAAATCTATTAATTTAAATGGAAATTGGAGAAAGAAAACTGCCAAGAAAAAGTTGCCAACTTAAAAAACTACTATAGCAAATGGAAATAAAAAAAAAGTCATGGATGAAAATTGGCTTATATTTTTCCTCAAAATGTGAGAATTCAATTATTATTTTCCTTAAAATATACAAATTAATAAGATGAATGATATATTTCTTCATTAAATTATTATTTATTATTACATTTGTTGGTTTGAATTTTATAATTTTTTTGTACACGAGTGTGTTAGAGTCCTAGTACTATATTATTATTTCAATAAGGTTTTTTTGGTTGTTCAATAAAAAATTATATATATATATATATATATATATTTTTTTTTGATTTAAATTATTTTATTTTTATCCTTTTCTATATCTCTTTTGTCTTTCCTACTAATGAATTACTTTTATTTGTAGTTTACTATTAAATTTCTCTCTTTCCAAATTATTTTATCTTTCTTTATTTTGTTATTTTTTCACATTTTTTTTATATTTATAAAATTTTGTTTAAAAAACAAAACTTTTAGATTGCATAATAAAAAATAAAAATTACATAATTGCTTTTATTTGGATTCTTTAGTTGTCATGATTTTTTCTTCGTTCTCGTTTGACTTATTGTTTTTTTGTATTTTCTCTGAATTTTTCTCTCTTTTAAAATTCTTTTGGTCTTTTCTTGTATTTTTTTATTTAGAAAATTTTTATACTGTTTTAAATAATAACGCATATTATATTTAAATGCCATAGTTTTATAATCTATGTATAAATTCATACATATATAGAATGTGTAACTTTTACTAATTTATAGGAAGACAATTATGATAGAACATGAAATGAAAAAAAAAAAAAAAGAGTCATTCTTTGCAAAATAAGTGGAGCATTATTTGTAAACTTTTATTTTGAATTGAAAAAAAGTAATTTGTGAATAGGCCTATAGTTTTTGATCATCAAACTAGGAAAAGGCATCCCTTAGCTTTCTTGTAATTAAGTTTCTATAAACAAGAAAGTTGTGTAAGTTAACTTCGTTTTGAAAAAAATCAATTTGGTGGGGTGCAAAAATCTCTTTTAGTCCTTTAATGTTTTCTTTAAGGACAAGACTTTAAATTTTCATAGAGTTTGAGAAGAGGTTAGGATTTGATACTCCATGAAGCATCTAATAATGTTAATTTGTTGGTTTAGCACAGAAATTACAAATCAAATATCAGAATTTAAAATGTTGAAATTTGAGGAAGTGTGTTGAATATCACCAAGAATGCCGTTAGGCTTCCTTTAAGAAGAGAATTTGGACTTGAGTAGCCTTTAGAAGAAAACGGAGCTTTGATCTCCTTCAAAACTTGTTTTATCTCTAAAGAATGTTTATTTACTAGCTTAGCCTCACAAACATGAATCAAACACTAAAATTGGACAAACTTCTGCAAAGAACATCTTCAATTTGAAGATGAACTTAATGGAACTTCTTGGATACTGTGAAGAGGATTTTTATGATCTTCTTAGACTTCCTCCACATTGACAGGTTTGAATTGTGTGTTGCATGTGAATTTTTTCATCTATTTATAGGAGTGTGGGAGGCATTCCTTATATTTGCTTGATAACTTGACGTAGTTTGATGATTGTCGATATATCCCCAATATTGGGCCTCCATTAATACCTTTCATTATTATATTAATTGTCCTCTATTAACTAACTCTAATGAGATGGAGAGTGGGCGAAGAAAGTGAGGGGAAGTTAAGAATTATAGTTTGCTATTTAGGGTTGGAGAAAGAAAGCTAGCTAGGCATGTTCCTTCTTCCTTCTTCTATGTACTCCCTATCTCTCTTATGGATGTAGGCCAATTGGCGGAACCACGTTAAATCCTTATGTTTCATGGTTTATTTCTTGATTATTGTATATGTTTAAGTGTGTGATTCAAAACAAATTGACATTGCATGTTTTGAGTTGCATCACTTTGGCGTCGTCTAAGGGAAGTGAAATCATTCTCATGCACACAAATTGTTGGTGAAGGAAATTGGGAGGTTTTCATTGAAGCACCAATGCTTTCACCTACTAAGATTGTGGTTGATAGTTCCATCATTGCCATTCATCTGGAAGTAAGGGCCTTTTAGGCATAACAATAGGTAGTTTCTCTTCACCTAGAACCTAAACTTTAAGCCTTTGAAAGTGCATGGAATATAGGATGGATTAATTCAATTTCACAAAGTTTCATCCCTTTTATCATTACATTCTATTGGAGAAATTTTGGATGGGAATCTACACATTGATAGATGAGGAATTCTTCCCTTAGCAATTTAAGATGTTTAACGACAAATCTCTATGATAGTGCTGAGAAAAATTCCAAATCACTCAAATCCATTGTCGACACCATGGAAAGCGCTATTATGACAGTTGTTGGTTGCAAGTGCAAGAGATTTAAGGGCATTCCTAGTGATTTGCTTATTTTCCTTGATAGAAAAGCAAACGAAACAACTAACAATTTTGATTAGCATACTCCACCTACTACCGAGCATCCTCTCCAAGGCCTAAATGCTTGTGAAGAACGTTGCGCCATCTATTCATTCATCGTTGGATTTCTTAACACATCATGATATGCATGGCAACAACTGTTGAATGTTTATCATTCATGTAATGTATATGAACCCCCTCATTTTCTAGCAGTTACTCAACCAAGCCAATAGAGAAGCACAAATTCACTAACATCCTTGGCCTGCTAACGCTTTCATGTGAGGAGATAATTTGATTCACATCTAAAAGTGAGCTGGTTTAACCTGGATCCTCTTAAGGAAGAATCTAGATCTTGTTCGGCAAATCTTAGATGTTCCATAATTTAGGTTTTGTTGAATGTATTTGAGGACTATCTTGCAACTTTGCATTTAGAATTATCAAACCTAGATTTGGAATCTTGGCTCCCTGAAGCCGAACTTTGCTCTAGATGCTTAATTAAAAGGAGTCAATTGGTGAATGTTAATCACAACAAAACTTGAAACAGAGGTCACATCGGCACTCTACCATGCAACAATTATTTTGGTAGATTTGTTTGAATGAAACTATAGTTATGAGATTACTTTAATTGGCATATATGATTAAATTTTTATGGTAATGGGTTTTCAAGAAGGCATGAGGAATTGGAGATTCAAAATTCATTTTCATGGAGGTTGATTAAATGTTCCTAGTAGTGGCCCTATGCTTTTGATTATGATCCTGGCCCATTCATTTCTTGCTTTAAACCAAGGCACGTATTGTCTCCCATGATGGATACATTGATTTTGTTTACTTAGTTGGAAGGATTACTCAATTTTCTACTCAATTTTCAATTTGAAAATGGTGAAACGTTTGAAGGTGTTCATTTGGGTAATGCCTCTATTTTGGTTCCCATTAAAGTGGTAGATCTTCTCACAAAAGCCATATATTCTAGGATATCTTACAGAAAGGCTTAACAATCTTGTTCCCACTCGTTCGCTTCGTCTTATACTTGAAGCAATGCTTTTCATGACATTGGGCGCCATAGTTACAAAACCTCTTTCCTAGGCCCTTAGTGCAGAAAACCTTCTTTTCTTGGAGGGATGGAAACAATCAATCATGCTTATATTGATAAAACTTTCAATGGGCAAAGTTGGTTTAGGTACGCCATGAGCCTGTAAGCACAAAGGAAGAGACTTTAGGATAATGTCCAATGCAGAAACAGGACTTGTTCACAAGGAAATGTTTTCACTTCTCAAAGGGGCTAGAAATAAGCAAGGGAAGTCATCTCACTGATTTAAAAGTTTTATGCATTATTTTATGTTGTGTGACAATAGCATTTTACAAGATGTTATAATGGAGAGACAATTGATATTTTTAAAAACTAAGACAAAACCAGAAAACCACGAATATGTGCACACCATGGGCTGATTATATGCCATGTGATGATGCACATCATGAGTCAACTGCATGTCATGGAATAATACATGCCATAGATGAGTGCACGCCATGAGCTGGATGCATGCTATGGGATGGGTTATACCATGAGCTTAATGCACATTGTGGGAAAAATGCATAAGAACATAAATGTCAAGTGCCAAACATCATTATATTTTAACAACCGCTATCATATGTTCATGATCATTATATTTTAACAACCACTGCCATATGTTCATGATAATTGTTTATCTTGTTTTATGCACAATTCTTATCACTTTGCTTTGTAGGCCAAGAATACTCACGGCTAGGGGATGCACTTCAAGAAAACTTAAATTGTAGATCAATTCCTTGATCTAAATTTTTTGGATGAGTAGTGATATATCTCCAATATTTGACCCCCATTAATATATTTAATTATTATATTAATTGTCCACTATTAACTACCTCCAATTAGATGGGGAGTGGAGGAATAAAGTGGGGGGAAGTTAAGAATTATAGTTTGTTATTAATGGGTAGGAGAGAGAGCTGGCCAAGCATGTTTTTTTTCTCCCTTCTATGTACTCCATAACTCTCTTGTGAACGTAGGCCAGTTGACCAAAGCACATTAAATTCTTGTGTTTCATGGTTTATTTCTTAATTATTTCATATGTTTGGTGTGTAATTCAAAATAAATTGACATTGCATGTTTTGGGTTGCATCATTTTCATCATTGATTTGGCATTTATGACCAAAATTTCCTCTCTGTCCATAATTTGAGAGGCAATAATTTTGCCTTGTCAAATTTGAATTTTTAATACATGATTTGACTTGATTGGTTGGATCCTTGGGTTTTGCAAAAGTGACTTCACTTTGAATATTTGGAATTGAAGTGGGCCACTATAATTTCATAGGACACAATTTGGTTTCGAACATCTTTAATAAAGAAGCCAAGGCAAGACTAGGCCCCCATCTTTTTATTGCCGCTTAGCTTTGGACATGGAGACCAAAATGCCTTATCCCTTATGGGTATTTTTGGGTTTTAAGAAGAGAGGCCATCCACTTTCTTTAGTCTGACTACATAATTTGTGGGATGTACCCTACACATTAAATATTAACATTCAGCCTTCTCTCATTTGCAAAGAACATTGTTCAGGGTGTCTGTTGTTTTATTTTTAATTTTTTTTTGTTTTCTTAATGTGTTTCAACTGTAGTTAATTGGAAATTTGAATTTTACAATTGTGTTTTATTTTTAGTTTTTTAAATTATACCTATTATTTAATAACTATAATTAACAATACATTAAAAACAGATAAGAGAAGAAGGCAGAAAAATATTGTTGAAAAAAAAACACTAATTAAACAATACCAAATTGAAACTTTTTCTAAAAATCAAATAACAGCATAACTGATAAAAATAAAAAATAAAATAGAATCAAAATTTTTAAATTAAAAATTTTAATTAACTATAATTAACAACACATTAAATGAAATAGATAAAAAGAAAAGAAATGGGTGTCGGTGCATGGTTGAATAGATACATTTGTAAAGAACGAAGTTGAGGGAAATTTGGCAAATAGAACACAATTTCTTCCACATTTAAAGAGTTGGCCGAACATTTCAGGTTTCCAAAACTCTCTCTTGACAACCTATCTATTCCACTCCATAAATATCCATTGAAGCTTTCCAAAGTTCTTATATGGCTTCGTGCAATAAATTAGCTATTTCCATCCTAAGCTATCAGGGGTCAAGGAGTTTCCCAAAGCCATACTTCTGTGATCGATCACAAAATTTTAGATAGGACAAAAATCAAGAAAAGAATTGATACGGAATAAGGAAACTTTTCCCTGTTACCTTTTCGATTCATCTCTATAAATTAGTGCAAACAATGTGTAGAAGTCTAATCCTACTTCATACACATGAGATTGGAAGTAGAATTAGTAGAAACACATGCAAACAGAAAAAGGGAGTAGAAGGCATGATTGGATGACTGAAGTTTCTAGGCAGAGTGGTTACTGTACTATTGGTTGATTAAGGAAGCTAAGGGTATGTACATAAAAAAAATAGCATGGCAGCTTCAAATAACCTTTGACAACTACCTAGAAGCATCTACAGTTACAAGTCTAACCACTTAAACAAACAAAACTCCTAATCTAATGATGTGTGTGTGTGGAAGTATAAAAATTAAAGGATAGTGGGGTATGCCAGAGCCCAACAAAATCTACTTTCACGAACTGTGAAGGCGACCTAAGGCAATGACCATTGATGAACTCTAGCGAGGAGGACAACCACAAATAACATGATTTTTTAGTTTATATGCCGAAAATCAACCAAGAATGCGCTTTGAATAATTCGATTTGGACTTCATGAGAAATTGATGCACTCACGTTTAAGGAAGAAAGAAAATTCAATATCAATAAGCCAAAGGTTGTTGTTTTCAAAAACATAATCAGGCTCTATTTATAATGTTAAGGGACCTAAGAACCTTAAAACTCGTATAGAAATTAGCTAAAGTAAAAGAATAATACAAAAGGTAGTTTCTAATTAAATTTTGGCTTTGAGACATCTGCACGCTTGATTCGAATGTTGATCTTTTGCCTTTGGACTATAAAAATACCATGTCAAGTCAGCTCAGTATTTACAATGGTGCCTTATGTGATCGAGTGTGACTCGTTCAATCACAAATGCAAAGAGTCCATTTTTGGTCCATTATCGATCGTGTGTGCTCTGGCTTGATCTATCAGCTTTGCAATTGATCAGTTAGCTATTGGGCTCAATCTATAGAGTACTCCAAGGCTTGTTTCAAGTTCTCTTTGCATCAAGTTTACCCATGGAAGCTCTTCTTTCTTCTTGAGATACTCCAAATGTCCAAAAGCCTCTTGAAACTCCTTCATGAGTGTAGTCATCTTCCTTAAGCTTTTTAGCCCTAGCCTTCATCAATGGCCCTTCTATTATCCTTGGATATTCGATGTCAGCCTTGATGCTCGCATCATCTAACTAATCTACCAAGCTGGATGAAAGATCATCATATTGCTCATGCTGTAGCTCTCTTTTTGCTGACGATGGCATATCCACATGTCTTAATGGCTCATCTCAAGATGAGGAATGGTAGTTTACCTTTCCAATCTTGCTAGATGAGAATTGAACAAGTGTGAATCTAATGGTTTAGTCATTACATCCGTAATTTAGGTCTTAGTTGGTATGTGACAAGTCTTGATCAGGCCTGCTTAGAGCTGATCTCTTACCATATGGTAATCCATCTTAATGTGCTTGCTTGCCTCATAAAATACTGGATTCCCAGTAATGTGAAGTGCTTCTTGGTTGTCATAATATAGTTGTGAGGACTCAGAATGATCAACTCCTATGGCAGTAAGAATATATCTTATCCTTGTCAGTTTTGCACAAGTTGATTCTATGGCTTAGTATTATGCCTCCACTGATTATCTAGATATGACTGGTTGCTTCTTTGAATGCCAAGATACCAAGGAAGATCCTAGGAAGATGCAATAACTAGTGATGGACCTAGGAGTGTCCATATAAGATCTCCAATCCGAGTTATGAAATGCCTTTAACTTGAGCTCGCTATCAGCCTGGAAGAGAAGGCCTTGACTTGGTGCCCTTTTAATGTAATGCAACACCTTGTGTGCTACCTCTAGTTGCTGTTTTGAAGGATCTTTCATAAATTAACACAAGGTTGTATGCTCTATGAGATATCAGACCTAGTTAGAGTTAAATACAGTAACTTGCCAATCAACTTCCTATAGACAATAGGGTCTTCTAGAGGTGTACATCCTTCTAGGCTCATTTTAGTGTTCTACTCCATTGATGTCTTACTCAACTTTCTTGCAAGTAATCCACAATTTGAGAGGATTTCTAATGCATATTTGTGTTGATTAATATGTATTCCAACCTTATTTCTTGCCACATCAATTCCTAGGAAGAACTTGAGACTTCCTAGGTCCTTGATCTAAAATATCCCATCCAGAAACTCTTTTACCTTTGTGATTTAATTGTCTGAATTGCTAGTTACTGTTATGTCATTCACATAACCAGTAAAGCTATAAAATTAGCCCCTTTCCTTATCTTGAACAGGATGTAGTCAACTTTACATTGTGTGATGCCATAGGCGACAAGTACTTCAGATAGTGTGTTATACCACTGCCTTAAGGCTTGCTTTAAGCTATACAAACTTTTGTTTGACTTACACTCTTGTGTAGGCCCTTTTTTGTTGTATCTTGGAGGCTTTCTCATGTATATTTCTTCATTGAATCACCATGTAGAAAATCATTGCTCATATCAAATTGAAGTAGCTTCTATTCTTTCATTGCAGCAACTGCCAGACATCTTACTATTGTTAAATCAGCCAGGGGTGAGAAGGTCTCTTGGTAGTCTATCCCTTCATTGTGTGTGAATCCTCTTGCTCCTAATCTAGCCTTGTATCTCTTCACACTCTTATTTGATTTGAATTTAATTTTGTACACAAATTTGTATCTAATTGGTTCCTTTCTTGTAGGCAGGTTTATTAAGGTTTATGTATTGTTCTCTTTTAGTGCTTTAATCTCAGTTTCCATTGCCTCCTGCCACCCTTGATTCTTAGAGGCTTCTGGAAATGTTTTTGGCTTTTCTTTTATGGAAATAGAAACTAAGAAAACTTGATGATAGGGAAGGAATTTTCTGTTAGACAAGACCATGTTCAGTGGGTGCTTAGTTGAAACTTTGGTGTTAAGATTACTTTGTTGAGCTAAGAGTGGTGAAGACAAGGATACCTGTGAAAATAATATTCTTAGAGGTACTTTGGTGTATTTCTCACCCTACTAGACCTTCCCAAAGGGGGTTGAGGCATGTTATCCAATGAAACAGTGTCTACTGGCTGCTACTACATTTGTTATCTAGTTTAGTGTCTGGTTGGGTGTTAAGTCTAAGACTGGTTGTTGTTTATCAAAAAATCTTGGATTAGGTTCATTAAGGGGAGTGTTGGATTGTTCTTATTGCTGTGTATCAACGTTTAATTCAGTTTAGGTTATAGGATGAGTGTTTGGTGCATAGGTGAGAGATTGTGGCTTGACACATAGGACTGATTAGTTAGATTCAACTTCTAGTTTGAAAGGGAAAACGTGCTTAAAGAGGATCACATCCCTTGAGATGAACACACGTTTAGTTTCTAAGCCCAATAGCTTATATCCCTTCACTCTAAATGGATATCCTAAAAACCCATGCTTTCTTCTCCTAACATCAAATTTCTTTCTCCCTTGACTAAGTGTTGTTATATAGCACAAACACGTAAAGACCCTCATATGTTGGTGTGGAGGCTGTGCTCCAAAAAGCAATTGGTAAGGTGGTTTATTGTTTGGGGCAAAGGTTGGTGTTCTACTCACAATATAAATGGCTGAGTACATAATCAGTCTAGTATGCAAGAGGGATATTAGATTGGAATCTTAAGGCTCATGTTATGTTCAGCAAGTGTTGGTGTTTTCTTTCAAATATTCCATTTTTGTTTTGGAGTTTCTACACATGTTTTCCAGTGTATTATTCCCTTCTGTTGATAGAAGTTTCTTAGGTTTAACTCTAATCCATTATCAGTCCCAACAAACTTCACTCTCTTTTTAAACTGATTTAGTACTAGGTTATAAAAGGTGTTGATGCAATGTTTCATTTCTACCTTAGTTTAAGTTGGAAAACCTAAGTTGTTCTTAAAATCATTCACTATAGTTAGGAAAAAACAACTTCCATCATAGGTTATTCATTGCATGGACCTTATAAATTACAGTGTAACATCTCAAAAGGATATGAAGATTATGTGCGCTATCACTGAAAGGCTTTTTGTGTAGCTTCGCAACAAGATAAATTGAGCAAGTAAATTCAGTCATGGTATTCTTGATAGAGTTTACAATTGGATCATCAATGGAATTTAGTTTCTTGTCTGATAGGTGACCAAGTTTATAGTGTTAAAGGACAAGATCATCACTATGACTTACTACAGAAATGGATTGATGGTGGCTGGATTATGAGAATTTTGGTGTGTCTTAGGTGAGCTGCTATGGATGCACTCTTTTCTCCTTAAATTTGTAGAGGTTTGCCTTAGATTCACCCTTCCTAATTGTGCTACAAGAGGCAAGGCCTTGTATATAACATAAAAAGGGAAAAAACAAGGCAACACAAGTTGCCATAAGTGAGTTTCTTCACTGATAAGATGTTGAGTGTGAATGGGGGCACACATAACATATTTTTCAATGTAATGGACTCAGTCAATCTAATTGTGCCTATGTATGTAGCTATGAATTGTGTTCCATTTGGAAGCCTGCTTGGCTTAGAGATTTTGGAGTTAATGGCTGTGAAAAGGCTTAGGTGACAAATCATGGGATCTGTTGCCCTAGTGTCAAACATCCAACTTCATGTTAGTTGAGCTACAATGTGGACCATAGGCTATACATTACCCACATCATTTGAACTATGCTCATTGCTTATTAAGAATGAACTACAAAGTTACACACGTAAGATTGGGATGTTTCATCAGTGTTAAGTTGATGGGGTGTATAATTTATTTAGTTACAATTAGATTAGACTAAATAAATTACTATGGTGCTTGTTTATAATGTAATCATTAATTAAAAGTACAGTGAGAAATTTAATTTAATTAATGAGATTAACTAAATTAAATTAGTTAAACACAATTGGACTTTTATTATTGACATTAATAATTAGTTAGACTTTAATTGGCTTATTTATTAGTAAGACTAATAAATGAAAGGTCCATGGGTTATTTAATTAAAAAATGGTTCATGTAGAGAGGTCTATGGAGCCCATGCACTTAACCCTGGCGTATAAATTATAAGTAGGAGTCTTAAAGAGTTTAAGACATAATTTTCAAGACATAAAATTTGTATGCCCTCTCAAGCGAAAGGAGAGAAAACCTTAGCCACCCTCTCACATCTTCCTTTTGTCAAAAAGTCTTCCTAGCATGAAGTGTTCAGGTTAGAGTTTCATAAAAGGAGTTTTGTGGAGTATAGGAGGAGCTCACAAGCATCTTGATTGTGTGAAAAATCTAGTGGTTGAGGTTTGAGTGCCACAATTCCATGGATCATGTAAAAAAAGTTTGAAAACATTTCAAAGGCACTATCTTGATTCTTATACTTCTTAATTCAATATCTTGTGTGTTTTGTAGAAAAAATAGATGGGGATTGTTCTATTAACTTCCACTACATGTTTGTGATTTATTTATGTGATTAAGTTTTAGTTTTTACAGCCAAACCCCATTGAAACCTAATAGTGGTATCAGAGCCACTATTTTCTTGCAAAACTATGAAATTCAATGATTTAATCTATTTTAAATTTAGTTTTCTATTTAAATTCCATAAAACATGCATTTGACACATGAAAGAACTTTCAAAAGTGTTTTGGAGGTATTGGAATAAAAAAATTGGAAAAGAATTGGTTTTGAATCGAATACCTCAAAGCTACAGAATGCCTATAGCATTTCTATTGCATTGCACAATTGGTAGTCATGGTCTTGAGAAAGGATCTCGTGATCAAGACACTAGTTCACACGGGTGTGCTGCCTACAGTGGGATGACATGAACCACTTGTTGTGATTGGTTGAGGCACTACAATAGAAACCCTACAGTTTTTGCTGCAATCAACTTTTATGGTTGCGCAAATGTAGCTTGCGATCGCGGTAGTGATCCCTGCGACTACAAGATACATTTGCAGTAGAATCAATTTTTCAATGTTATTTTTGAAAAATTGTTCTTCAAGGGATGAAAACTAATGTATGAGATACATAGGGCGTGGAAATAATCATTGAATGGAATTATTTAATTATTCATTTGATGTATAATTGTTTGGATGAATCTTGTGGTTAGATTATGGACTTAGAACACTTGTGGATGAATGCACTTTATTTCGTTTTGGTATTTTATTGGTAGTATAATTAATTTTTCATGGGTCGTAAGGGCATAAGTCTAGTTTTTACGTTATGTTATGTAAAATAGGATTCTCTATAGTATACCACATGTATTTGTAAATGCATTTAGAAAACATCAAGAGTTGATGTTCATGTGCTGACCAAAAGGTGGTGTCATTCAAGGTTTGAGTTGTGGTGGACCCCATGAAGCCATGAAAACCAAGACGAAGGTATTCAAGAAATCCTTATTTAATAATTTAGAATTTCACACACTTATGCATTATCCATCTTTGGCTCGAGTTGGATTTAGAAGTTTATAATCTTTCACTTTTATTTTTACATATTATTTATGATAGATGTATGGGATACATGAAAATGGATAATGTGTAAAGTGAAACCTAATCTATATGGACCCTAGAACTTCCTTGAGCAAATATTAAGTTGTGATGGCAAAATGTTTGTCATGGCCCTCCACTAAGCTCAATAGCCCTAAGTGTAGCCTTAGTGTGTGATATCATTGCATTAGTTGGGTCATATTGCAACGCCACATTTATAACTTCAAGTGCATGAGATGCGGTATTCAAAGGATACCACACCTTAAGAGAGGTTGGCCATGAGTGGGGTTTAAATTTGGTGGGTTGTTGGTTAGTGGGTGTGACTTAAATAGACCTAACGTGCTAAGGCTCAAATTATGTGAGGCATTTTGGGCCATGGGCTAAAGGAAAGATTGGATCATACATGATATGTGCTGGTAAGAGTTGCTACTCATTGGGCCAAGTATGCTAAGACTTGATTATGTGAGGTGTGTCACATTCAAAAAAGACCTTAAGCCCCACTAATTTACTAATTGAATTTTCATTTTCTACCTGAGGGAGTGTAAGTTTTGAAAAATTTAGTGGGAGTCTATTTTGATTTAAAGTCCATATTTACAACGATAACACATAAACAAACGAAACTAATCAATCTTGTTTATGTCTTGCAGTATTATTTTATTTGAATAATGTCTATGCCTCTTTCTAAACTGTTTGAGACTAACATTTTGACAGGGCCCAACCATGTTAATTGGCTCTAGAATTTGAGAATTGTTCTTAATCTAGAGCAACTTGACTATATTTTGGAGGCCGATATCGCACCAGCCCTTGCTAACGCAGTTAGTGAGGACAAAAAAAATCCACTTATAAGAAATGGATGGAGGATAATCTGTGAATTAAGAGCTATATGTTAGCTACTATGATTAATGATTTTGGAAGGACCCATAAGGAAATAGGGATTACAAGGGAGATCTTATACCATGTGCTAAAGTTGCATGGCGAGCAGAGTCCCACTATTAGATATGAGACATCCAAGCAGTTATTTAGGATGCACATGGCAGCAGGTGATAATTTGAGTGATGCCTTAAGCTGGTGATCATTTGTTGAGGGTAGGAAGATTCCTTGTCTTGGTGTAGCCTTGATATATTGTAGCACTTTATAAGTTGCCTTCATATGAGTATCCCTGGGATCCTGCATGAATTGACTCAAGCTTTGCTCACAATATGATAAATAGAAGCATCATTTAACAACTTCCCTTCATCTTTGCTCAATCTGGTGTTTTGTTCCAGAGGCATTCTGCAGGGCTTCCTACCTAGTAATCTAGTATCTACTAAGATGTGTATGGTATATTTTTGTTAATTGATATATATTCCACTTCCATTTTGAGCAAATTTTATCCTCAAGAAATACTTCAACTCCCTTAGGTCTTTGATTTTAAACCTATTGTTGAGAAATTCTTTCACATGCATCACTTCATGCTTTGAGTTGCTTGCTATTATTATATCATCAACGTATACTAACAAGGCTGTAAATGACTTATTTTTCTTCAAAACAAAGAGAATATAATTAACCTTGCATTGATCAAATCTAAATGTTATTAGTGAGTTTGATAAAGTGGCATACTATTGCCTTGAGGCCTGTTTTAGACCATACAAAGTTTTATTCAACTTGCATACTTGTGTGAGTCTTCTTTTGGTATACCCTGGTAGCTTTCCATATACATCTCCTTTGCTAAGTTACCAGGTAAGAAGGCATTATTAACATCAAATTGATGAAGTTTACATCCATTAGTTGCAGCCACAACTAACAAGCATCTCATGGTGGTCAATTAATCTACTGGAGAGAATGTTTCATGATAATCTATGCCTTCATTTTATGTGAATCCTTTAGCCACTAGCTTGACCTTATATCTTTGCAAAATACCATTAGATTTATACTAGATTTTATACATAAATTTGTATCATATAGGCTCCTTACCAGTAGGAAAACTTGTTAGAATCCAAGTCTTGTTATCCTCTAATGCTTTTGGATCTACCCCTATTGCCTCTTCCCACCTTGGATCCTTTGATGCTTTTGCATAAGTCTTTGGTTCTTCTTGTGAAGAAATAGTAGCCAAAAAGGTTTGGTATGAGGTGGAAACTTATGATTAGTTAAGACACTTTCAAGGGAATACTTGATATAGTTTTTGGCACTACACTTACTTTGTTGTGTCGAGAGGGGTGAAGATGAGGAGACTTGTTAGCAGTAGTAATCCTAGAGATACTTAGGTGCATTTCTTGTCTTGCATGATCTTCTCAAGGCAATAAGTGGCATATTATCCAATGGAACAGTAGTTAGATGAATTGGTGGGGGAACGTGATATGATTTGTGATCTAATGCAAGTTCGTGCGTATGTTGGTCCTTAAGTTTAGTTGGTTTGGATTGATCTGAGAGAGTGTTTGGGGTAGTATGTTAAGGTTATGGTTCCCAGGAGGAGGCAACATAGGTTCTGCTACAAGGAAAAGGTCAAAAGCAGAAGGTGGTGAATGAGAATAGGTAGGGTGTTCTGATATAGGAACATGATCCTTGTATTAGAATGGGAGGATGTTCTCATAAAAAATCATATCCCTTGAGATAATTATGCATTTGCTCTCTAGCTCAAGAAACTTATACCCTTTAACACCATAAGGATAGCCTAAAAATACACATTTTCTACCCCTAGGATTAAACTTTTTCTTATCCTTGTTCAAAGTGGTTGCATAGTATAAACAACCAAAGACTTTCACATGTTGATAGGATGGTTGGACCTAAACTATACTTCATAGGGGGTTTTCTTGTATAAGGCATGGTTTGGTGTTCTGTTTATGACACAGGCAACTGTAAGGGCACAATTAGCTTAATAGTTGAGTGGTAGACTAAATTGGAATCTAAGAGCTCTTGCTACATTTAACAATTGATGATGTTTTTTTTTCAACTATCCCATTTTTTTGAGGGGTTTCCATACATGTTCTTTGGTGTAATGTGCCCTTATCTTAGTAGAAATCTTTAAGAGCAAATTCCTAACCATTATTTGTTTTGATCACTTTAACTCTACTCTTAAATTGGTTTTAGACTAGGTTGTACAGGGATTTCATGCACTCTTTGGTTTCTAACATTATTTTAAGCAAGTATATCTAAATGGTCTACGTAAAATCATCCACAATGGTTAAGAAATAGTTGTTACCATCACAAGCCACCTCACTAAAAGGGCTTTAAAGATCACAATGTAACATTTTAGAAGGATGTGAAGTTTTATGATCGCTATGAACAAATGGCTTTTTGTGCATTTTAGCTAAAGGACAAACTGAACAATGAATGTTATTGATTTTTGATGTTTTTGACTTTACAATTGGATCATGAATTAAGTTTATAACCTTATCTGAAGGGTGGCTATGGTGGTAATGCCACAAGTTATAGCTAGAACTTTGACTTACAATAGAAACAGTTTTACAAGAGTTTGGCTATAAGGTCTTGCATGTTTTTGCTGCACATTCTAGATAAGACACCTCATCTTTTTGAAATCTATACAAGTCATACTTAACTTCACTCTTTCGAATCATGGTTAATGAAATAAGGTTTTGCATGAAACAAAATGAGGAAGAGAAAACAAAACAACAAGCAGTGGTTTAAGTGAGTTTCCTAATAGAAATGAGTTTTATTGAAAAAAAGGAAACACATAGCACATCATGCAAAACAATTTTTCTAGTTAGTTCTACTGTTCCAATATCTGTGGCAAGCATTTTAGAACCATTTGGGAGTTTGATTGGGTTGGAGATTCTAGTTGCAATAGAAGTGAAAAGGCTTGGGTCATAGTTCATATAATTTGTGGCCATGATCTTTTCCTCTAGTGTCTATTATTTAAAGATAGTTTGCTGTTAAGGTATTATTAAGGTTTTGTTTGGTTGAGGGTGAAGGGATATTAGCTATGTGCAAGGAATTACCAGACATAGCAAATGAATAAGCTTTATGAATGGAAAGAATGATAGTGGTTGTGTTTGCAATTAGTAGGTTTTGGGTTGATCTCCTTCACCGGTCCCATTGGCTAATGTAATTCTTACTGCAAGAATTGCCATCAACTCATAGTATTGCACCTTAGTCAAGGTCATTTTATCACCATCATCAACCATATACTCCTTCTGTTCCTAAGTAACAATCTATGTCAAATGTGCTGAGCCACCACTCTTGCTTAACTTTTGATAAAATTTGTTCCTAGGGGGATAGCCTTTTAATTTGTAATACTTTTTAGCAACATGCCCTCTCATGTTGCAATGTGAATACATGAGAGGCTCTGCATTTCTAACTTTGAAACAATTTTCAAAGTTGTGGCTAGGGATCTTACAGTGATGCAATAAGATCTTTCCTTGTTTCTAGTCCCCTTGGATGCATTTAGTCTTTTCTGCATTGCTAAGGTAATGTTCTCAGGCCCCTGCATCACTCCTAGGATTTTATGTTGTTTCTCCTCTTGCTGTACTATAGCAAAAACCTTGTTAACAAGGGGGTAGGATTCAACATCAAAATTTGATCTCTCACATGAGTGTAGCGATCATTCAACCCCATTAAAAATTATATCACATAGTCCCTTTGATACCTATCTATGAGAATTTTAAGTTGTCTACATTCTGGCATATTATCATATAGAGAGAGTTCATCCCAAATGGCCTTCAATTTACCATAATATGTGATCACCATGTCATCATCTTGAACTAATGTGGTAAGTGCTTTCTTAAGATGTTATATTCTAGGCTTGCTATACTGTGACATTCTCTCAGTCAACTCATTCCAAAGTTGATAGACATCATCTACAAACAAGAGGCTAAATCTAACAACTGAGGAAATGTAGTTTAGGAGCCAAGAAACTACCATATCATTGCATCTTTCCCAAGTTTCAACTAGTGCTGCTTCTGAATTAGGTCTCCTTTTGATTTGCTCTGTCACAAAGCTAAGCTTATTTTTTGCCTTGAGTGCCCTCTTCATGTTGCGAGACCACACCATTTAATTCTTGATTGTGAGGAGGTCAAGGACCAAGGCAGTCATAGGATTATCACCATGATCAATCATAAGGGTTTTGATATCTACAAAGTTCAAGTCTATGCTAGTTTGTGGTTGGTGTTGATTTCTAGTGGATAATGAAGCTTTTGCCATTATCAATGATAGTAGTGTTTCAAGGCTCTAGTACCATATCAAGTTCAAGTTTTGAGTTAATGGCATTGGTGAGGAAGAAAATGCAGGTTAAAAGGAAAGCACAAGAATTGTAAATGGTTGCTGCTAGAACGGTTCTATAGGAATGGTTACTATTACATTGCTTTCACTACACCGGAAGCTTATATATGTGATCATCAGCTAACCATCATAAACTACCACTAATTAACTATTAAGCTATAGCTGAAAACTACTAAAATCCACCGAGTTTACTGACAATTAATCCAGCTAATGCTAACTGCAAGTTACTGGTTGCTGAGCTCAACTCCTTCTTTAACGTGGCATTTGATGTGTACTGCTGAGATGGCTGTCCGTAAAGGAGATAAAAAGGAAAGTTAAAAAACGAAAGTGTTGAAAAACAAATGAAAAGAAAGAAGAGTAATTATAGGCTTATAGTAGCCTAAGAATTTTTTCGACCTTTTGGTTAGTTAAAGGTATCACCCTTTTTTTTACTTAATTAGAAACCTTTTTGACAAAATTATGTATGTCTTCTTAGATTTGTACTCCAATTAACACGTAAGTTTGCAGAGTAGGTTCGATCAACAACTGGGATGAACCTTCAAAAAGTCGTTTCTTGGTGTAAAGTTTATTTTGTTCAATTTCTGTACACCAAAACACAATCGGACTTAAATGAGACAAATTGTTTTCTAAATAGTAGTTTTTGTAAATTGTTTTTGAGTGCAGGTTACTGTAGAATTATTGTAAATATCTTCTTTAACTTAATTACTTGTATATACCATATAATTAACTAAGAGAGTGTTTGGATGGGTTTATAAATTATTCAAAATATTTTATATGATATTTGAAAGTTTATAAGTTTTTTATGTGTTTGGTAATTGTTTTAATAAAAAGTGTTTATAAGTTCAAAAAAAAAAAAGATATTTAAAACTTATAAATTCTTTAAAATTGAGTTTGTTGTTCCTAACTTATTTTTAAATATTTTATAAGCTACTTTATTTTGTATATCAAAAATAATATAAAAATCATTAAATTACATTTTATTAATGATATTTAATTTATTGTTATTAACGTTGTTGCATAAAAGATTATGATCAACTATAGTTCTAATTTCAGAAAAATCTTATAAAATGATCTTATATTTTTATCCAAACACTTTGTTAGGCTATTCTTAAATTAAGATATATGAAAATTATAAGTCATAAAAATATCTTATATATTATATGATTTATAAATTTTTACTAACAAACTTTGCCAAAAACCCTCAAATTTGTAATTGACAAGATACAGCATTTTTTAATCAAACCAATCAATCTATCAAATGATCAGACAATTTTTTTTTTGCTTGTCTTTAACATTATTTTATATGTCAATACATCGAAACTACTTCTTGTGTACTTTCGCGCACATGAACTCTGCAACCTTTAATATTATATCGTACGCTAACATACCATAACCGTGTTTATTTGGACAAAAACTTCCTCACAAACAAAGATGCAGGTGCAGTCATTCTTAAGTTCAATACATAATCCATTATCCATGCATCCAAACATCCAAAACATGGTCCAGTGTATCATTCTTATCATAAGTCATCACAACTGAATAAATCACAATAAAGTGGTCACATTTGAGAACTAAGGGCAAGTATAAATAACAATGTCATTGATTGGACAAGGAAATACCAGGCTGCTCTTGCGGTTGCTCTCGATGTGATCATTAGTGCAGATGAGATCTCAATACACGTAGAAGAAACTCTTAACAAATGAATTTGACTAAGGGAACGCTGATGAAACATTGCAAGACTGAATGATTTAGAAAGATGGTTCCTGATGATCATAGAACTCGACTTCTATTTTTCCAGAAAGGATCTTCTAGCTCAGCCTTAGATCAGCTTATATACATCAGTTATGTGGCTAGCTGACTACAAGCAGAAAAACTACTCAACCTTCTATAACTGCCAATCTGTTAAGGGAATTAGTTTTCACAGAATAAAACCTCCATCCACACAATTGTAAAGCTAAGTCATTTACACTATAAGTTAACTACCAACTATCATTAAGTTTATGTGTAGAGGCTTTGTCGTCTTCATTCGCCACTTGGATGTGTAGTCAGCAGCAGTCAGCAAAGACTCAACACTCATCACCTGTTATCACCCCCCTCAAGTTGAGCATGAATATTTCTCATGCTTAACTTGCTCGGCAACCAATTAAATCGTGGACCATACAATCCCTTTGTCAGTAGGTCAGCAGGTTGTTGGATTTTTGAATATTTGTATGACACTTTGGTTGTCATAGAAAACCTCCACACACTTTGGTTGAGACAACCCAAAATCTATGAGCAGATTTGACAGCCACATCACCTCACATATGCACAATGCTAAAGCTCTATACTCTGATTCAGTTGAGCTTCTAGCCATGGCCTGTTGCTTTTTAGACTTCCAACTGATCAAACCTTCTCCATGCAACACACAAAAACCTGTTATGGACCTCCTAGTCTCGTGGAAACCAGCCTAATCATTGTTAACAAAGGCCTTGAGCTGCAGGCTTAATGAGTTGCTAGGCAGAAAGACTTTATTTCCTGGATTGCCTTCTAAGTATCTGAGCACCTTAAGGGCCCCTTCCAGCTGACATCTCCTTTGCTTGTTCATAAATTGAGGTAGAACTTGTACTGAATTTGCTGTATCAGGCTTGGTAAAGTAAGATGTATCAACTTCCCAACAAGTTGTATGTACAATTTTCCTTCAGCTTCATCTCACTGATCTGCAGTATTGAATTTGTGATTTCCCTCTATTGGCATAACTGATTTCTTAGCTCCTAAGAGTCCATATTGAGCTAACAGATCTAGAGTATATTTTCTTTGATTCATTACAATCCCTTCACTTGGGGTCCCAATCTCTACACCTAAGAAGTACCTAGGCCTTCCTATATTTTTGAGCTTGAACTTAGTGCTTAGGTACTCCACAAATTTGTTGATTTCAATCTTGTTTTTGTGGCCTATGACCAGGTCATCAACATAAATCAATATAACCATCCTCTCTCCTTCCTTCAATTGTTTAGAGAATTGGAAATAATTAGCCTTAGATTGCTTAAAACTATAGTTGAGCAAAGCTTTAGTGAACTTACTGTTCCATTGTCATGATGCTTGTTTTAATCCATACAAAGACTTTCTTAGCTTGCGCATTAGTCCCTTTCCCTTGAGTTCATATCCTTATGGTAGGGACATATATATTTCTTCCTCCAAGTCACCATTTGAGAAAGCATTATGAATGTCAAGCTGAAAGAGCTCCCATTTGTGTACAGCTACCAAGGACAAGAACATCCTCACTATTGTTTGTTTCACCGTAGGACTAAAGGTATCTTTATAGTCAAACCTTTCCACCTGTATGTACTCTTTATCTACAAATATAATCTTGTATCTTTTCACTGAGTCATCTGATCTAATCTTGACTTTATACGCTCACTTGCACCCAATAATGTAGTGATGTTTAGGATGAGGGGCAACCTCCTATGTTTAATTTTCTTCCACTGCTATAAGTTCTTTGAGTATTGCTTGCCTCTAATGTGGACTTCTTACACCTCCGCATATGTTTCTAGTTCTTTTTTTTTCATTTGAGGCACTCAAAGAAACAAATATAATCTTGAGAGAGACAAGAGACTCTAAGGTAGTTGATATATTAAAAATAGTATAAATATCTTAAATAATTTTGTTAAAGAACTGTAATTGATTATAATTATAAATTTATATAAAATCTTATAAGTAGTTTTTATTCAACAACTTTATTAGTTTATTTTAAAAGTAAGATACATTATATGATCTTACAAATTGTTTAAAATAAACTTAGCCAAACGCCCCTTCAATTAGAAAATTCAAGCGCAGGGCAATTCTCCAAAATACACAACGTGAAGGATTCTAGTGTTGTGCAAAGGTGAACCCAAAGTTAACCTAACAAAAGATTGAAATTACCATATTTGAATGAGAGCCGGGACGTGCAAATAGTTCGTTTGGCAGTTGGAATGAAAAATGAAGGTGACCTCATTGCTATCAAAGCAAGGATTTAATAGAATATTGGTGTCAAAATCAGCAAGGCGTCTGAATTTTATAACCTTCATGTCCGATTAGAGCTATAGACGATTTTCATGTAAGAAAATGTTAGAACCTAAAATCTAAAATGCCACAAGCCATGGCTCACGTAACTTGTCCTCGGATTCCGGTCTACATTCAGGAGTCCTCTCTCCACGGTTTTTTTGATTTTTAATCTTACAATTGACTGTTCACTATTGCAGTTATTACGTGAGAATTAAGAAAAAAAAAGGTATTTTAGTCCCATATTGTAAAATCACCTAATCATCATTCTTTTATTTTTTTTATTTTTCTACTCATTTTTTTTCTTTTTACTCGTTATTTTAATTTGTATGTTATCTCAAAATTTTTCTCTCTTAAATTATTTTAATCCTTCTTTTTTTTTCTTACACGAACTGTATTATCAATGAAATAAAACTTCTTTATTGCATAATGTAAAGTTACAAAGCTATATTTATTTGAAATTCTTTGTGTTCCATCCTTTTCTTTATCCCTTTTCTTTTAATTTTCTTCTTTTGTTTGTGCTTTCTCCCAATTTTTCTTTCTTATCAATTTTTATCATTATTTAATATACTTTACGTATCTTTAGTTTTAAATAATTATACTTTTTCATTTAAATTATAAATTTTGTAGACAAAATTATACACGCATGAAGTCTATCATCTTTTACCAGTATATAATTAAGTTCATTCTGCAAATTTGGCTAACTTGTGAAGAGCTATAACTTGTACAGTTATCAGGTGAAAAAGATTGGAAAATCATGGCTGCCATTCAACTGTTACTTCTATTCTAAAATTGATTTTCGAGGAAAAGAAAAGGACAGAAATCCAGTTTGGAAGAGTGAAAAATAAAATGAGATAGATACGAGTACAAGTATAGGCTGTTGAATTGCAGTCTTTTTTTTTACTTAGTTTTGTAGCAATGGTACACCTATTCCACTTGAAACAAATGGTCTGTCGTGTACTAGAACTGGGATTTCACGTTTGGGCAACTCGGAGCTTCCAACAACAGAGGCTCAAAATCGAAATTTGTGTGTTCCAGCAATGGACCAAGCCTAAGTAGCTTAGGTACAACAACATTATCCCGAAAATAACACACCACTGGACTCTCAAGCTGCAACAGAGCACCCACCAAATTTGCACGAACAGTTAACGGAAAGATTCGGGGCCACCTTTGATTTCCATAAGATCTAAATGCATCTTCCACAGTTACAGTTCCAAATTTCATCGCCTGTGCCAAATTTTTAGCCAATACCACTGCATCTTCCAGCGCGCAACAGGCACCTTGCCCCAGATTTGGGGTCATTGGATGCCAGGCATCACCTACAAGAACGACCTTTCCTACTGAAGCCGGAGGGGTGATTCCAGGCCACAACCATCGATCTAGTAGAGGGGTTTTCACAATTGTATCATCCGGTGTAGATTTAATAATATTCAAGAACTCTGCAGGCCAGCCTTTAACCAAATTTTCTGTTTCCTGCCTCAAAATGGATGCATCGGTTATCTTTGGACCTGAGATCAGACTTAGAACTATTAGTTCAATCAGCAGAGACGTTTGCTATGTTTCGGTATGACCATTACGGGAATTTCCTAGAATGCATAAAATGAACAGTTTTTCGTGTTGAATGATGCAACGATAATGCATGTGGAAAATGACATCACATAAGACCATTCCATTTGCTAAACAATCAGGTGAAAACTCCAAACACATTAATCAGTGCAGTTTAGTGATATTGCTTTAAACTGACTATTATGTAAATTATGGTTGCATTTTCCAGACAGGCGTCATGCGTAATTATGTCAATATTAAAGTGATCATAGTTTCCTAACATAAAATATATGTCCTTTTCTCTACACTTAAGTATGCCGATGGTAGCAAAGGTATTAAGGAAGTGCCTATTCAAGAAAAGAAGAGCACTGTCGAAGCATACCAGAAGATGGACTGTTGAAGCACACAAACCAATACACCTTAGTGGGAGAAATAGGCAAGTATCCAGCACGCACACCTCTCCCATAGATGTACATAATGTTTGGCTCAAAGGAGTGCCCCCCAGGGTAAAACCCAAGGCCACGGAGAGCACAGTGCCCTACATATCTGGGATCTGGAAATCCCATCCACTTGGCCACTGGAGACCGTACCCCATCACAAGCAATAACAACCTAAATCAAGTTGCACTTGAGCAAATTTCAGTAAACATGAAAAGTTCATAAACTTCAAATCAATATTTTTGAGTTAAGATGTGCATGGGAATGGACAAGACTTAGTACTCTTGAAATGTTCATAAACCTCAAATTAATATTTTTGAATTCAGATGTGTGCAAGAATGATCAAGATATGGTCATGGCAAGCATGGAGAAAGTATAACTGTTCGCCCCAGGACAAATCAAACACAAGAAAAGAATAAATAGCACACTGAGATTGTGGATTCAGCTACCTTAGCTGATATCAGAGAATCATCCTCCAGAGTCAGCAGGGACTGATAATTTTCTCTTCTTTCAATATATTTCAGCTTGGAGGAGAAAGAAATAGCATTTGGGGGCAGCTGGTTGGCAAGAGTCTCCAATAGAATTCTCCTTTCTACAGGACGCGCCTCTTGACTGCTTCCATTTAGTAGTAAAATATCAAACATGTAACTCTGAATATCAACATGACAGCAAGAACAATTAAAGGAGTTACCTTTCATCCTCATTGTTGAATTTGAAGGAGCGCAATTCTCTGCCATTCTCTGATTTCACCACTATCCTGCACAGCTGGTTAGAGGATATAATTCACAAATATCAACTTATGCTCCAGTGCCATATCTTAGAGAGCAACTAACTGCATGAAATAAGTCCTGTACACACATAAAAAATCAAGTTTGGAAAGAAAATAATTTGAATAATTCCCAAAGTTTAAGACCCCTGCAGACTCCTCGCATTCACTATCCTCATTTGAGCATCATACACAGCAGAACATAGTTATATTTTAGTCCTTCATTTTGCAACCATTTTAACCTAAATCTCTATGTTCAGTTTTCAGGGAAATCAGTCTCTGAATTCACCATTTTTGATTGATGCAATCATTGTCATCAATTCTCCACTAATTCTCAACAAAGTTATGTATCAAGAAATTCAGTATTTTCAAAGCCTTATGCTCATCACATGAGAACAATTTTGCTACAATTTATCAATGTGATCTGGCAAAGTCTATGGATAAAAAAATTGAACTTGGGAATGAAGATTTTGGGCTTCAAGAGGCAAACTGGATGAAAAACGGCATTTTGGGCAAATTTGGAGATTTGGAAGTCAAAGAAATTAAAATTGAGGTTAAGAACAGGATTTTGGAATATGGATCTTGACCTAGTGGACCAATCTCAAGTTTAGTGGTTCGATCGCAAAACATCAAGATCAATTAAAGCCTTCTAAGATTGATAATCCAAAAATACCCAAACTGGCCAGGATTGATCTTAAGCTTTGCCAAATTGAGCTTGATCACTCCAATTAATTGCACAATTTCTGGATCAATCTTGCCATTTTGGGACTTAGATTTTCAGGGTTTTAATTGGCTTTTTGGTGTTATTTTTAGGCCTATGTGTTTAACTGTTTACTTGTAAGATAATAATGATCAATGGTACAGTGAGTTTCGTCGGGAATGAGAGATTTAGTTATTTCCTACAATTAGTTTAGTGATTCCTAAATTCTTGTGAACATTCAAATCTAGTTATTGAGTGATATGCCTAAGTAATTTGTGACACCAATCAACTAGGCATGTTAATTGTGCCCGTCTTTTCTTGGGTTTAATTGGGTTCACTGTGCTGTGTTTAGGCAGAATACGAAGGCTTGCAAAAGCAAGATTCAATTGGGTTTGGATACGCTGCTATCCAATTTCACTGCTTCTGCGTATCACAGGACCATTATAGTTCAGAAGTGCAACATGTGGGACTAAATTTGAAGAGAGTTCGGCCAAGACTGACACTAAATTAGGGGAAGAAATCACGGTCAAACTGTCATCATGATCTGGTTAGAACATAATTTCATCCTCAAGGTACATTACAATTCAAGTTGCTATAACTATAATAGGGTTCTCAAAATTGAAGTACCATGTAGAGTAACATTTCATTGAAAATGAAATGGGATATTAAATCAGAAAATGGGTTTCCTACAAGCAATCATTCTGCAGTTCATGAGTGTTAAAAATGGATACAAGAGACAAAGGATTACGAAAACGACAGCATTTAATGTATATAATACAAAGTACATAAATGATGCTTATGTTAGACAGAGACTGGAACAAGAGGCATCTTATAGCTCTAGACCAAATTTTCGCTGGTTTCAACCATTTTGACTATAATAATTAGATGATCCAGGTTATCCATCTATAAAATTTGAAATGGAAGTGATCAACTATGAGAACATACCACATATAAAGAAGTGAATAATATACTATTTTGAAATTCAATAATTATGGCTTCTTCAGTAAGACAACAGACCAGTATGTGGTTGCATAATTAGACAAAAGCACTTGCTTTAATGTAGAGTGTACTTATGCTACAATAGATCATAGTTGAAAGCTATCAAGTAGTCAACATCAGACAAAATGCATATTCTACAATTTATTTGTTATAACCAGGCCATCAGAAACTATAATGAAAGTGTATGCCAACATGCAATTTTGTCTATTTATTTCCGGTTGACAAGCTTTTAATCTACGATAAATTTTGATCATGAATTTCAACAGGAAGAAAAGGCATGGACATTGCCTTGTAGGGATAGAGTGTTCACAGACTGTCAAACATAAACATAGAAAACTGATTTCTCAAACAATCCTAGTGGTGTTTTAGGGATTTAGTTGGCGATGAGAACTTGTTAAAAAACATCCTATGCAAGAAGGTCTAACCAAGAGCTGTATTATTCAAAAGGTACAAAAATAATAGACGACAAGTACATTTCAATTAAGCTGATTCAATCACTCACTTTTAGTTAATTAGTTTCAAAGATTATTGTCTAGAGATTTATGATGACATGGATTCCATTGTTTCAATGCTTGTTTTATTTTGTTTCAAAGGCATCCTTAAACCAGCAGACATAATGGTGTTCTCAAACAATATAAGATATCCGCGTACAGAGTTGTTCTACTATTCTATCTAGTAACAGTTTCAACACAGTGGTTGTTTTCACCAATTACAGTTATACATTTCATTAGCAAGGCAATGCAAATAATTCATACTCATTTCATTGACAATTTTTTTAAGCTACTGTATCAGTGCAAGAATTAGAATTAGAATTAGAATTACATTACTTAGGGCTACATAGAAAATCAAATTAATTGATTTGATTAAATAAGTTCAAATTAATAAATTTTAAATTGATAAGCTAAAATTAAATCATATTTATGATATTGAGTATCAGGTTACAGTTGCAGGTTGTTCGACTCTTCAAGGGGTTTGACTTGGACACCTTGATTATCATATTAGATTATATATACATATCCAAATCATTAGTTCTATATAAACACCTTCACATACATATATATATACATATATGTATGCTATAAATAACTAATTATTATTCCTATTACCATTTAATATTGTGTGTGGGCATATATATACACACACGCATACATAAGCAGAGTAATACAAATAAATTAAACGTACCAACATTTTTAATTTTACACCATTCACAAAATATCCACACTAAAAACAAACTATGACTTTTTTTATTATTATTATTAAAACATAGACTCCACGAAAAATAAATTCAAAAAAGCTAAGTTTTTTGGCATATAAAGTTTCTGCTTATCGCGGTGATTGCAAAATGGGAAATTAAAAGCTTATTAGTCGGAACATATGAGCAGCGAAAAATAGTTGCTATGTTAACTCACTCCCAACGAATTTTATTAGCACACAAGTAATGCAACTAACGATTCCATTCACCAGTTTTGACACACATGCAGAAGGAATGAGCATACCCTTGAATTTCGAGGAATTGGCTCCTGAGTTCACTTCCCACTCCAAGGAAGTCCAATACTTTCCATCCGTTCTTAAAAAATGTAAGCGAAGTCCCCTCAGCCCTTAGTGATTCAGCCTGCTCAAGTACCACTGGCCGAATCCCAACCCTGGGGAAAAGAAACAAGCATAGATCAGGAGACAGAATTCACCGAAAAGTCTTAAAAGAAAGGAAAAGTTCAATATTGAATAGAATCGTTCCCAAAGTCAAGACTCCGCAGAAGAAAAACCTTTGAAGTGCGACCGCAGTAGCTAGGCCGGCAATTCCAGCTCCAACGATGACAATTTCTTCTTTCCTGACATCAGGTTTAGCAGTCGCCATCGATAAACAAATGGGTCTCGATTTAACTCCAGATCGGAGTGGAGCAAGAGTCAGAGGCCACTTGTGAGGCACTCCAAGACTCGCCATGAATTGATTATGCGTGTCTTTGTGTTTCGGGGTGACATCTGATACTTGATTGCCACAGGATGAGGTTTTGGAGGAACGAGAGGCGGAGATTAATCAGGGTTGGTTTGTCCTACACCATGCAACCCCTCATCGACGATGAGCCGCAGAAAATTTGCATCCGAATTGAGATTGAAGTTATCCGTGTGGGGATGGTGGGCTGAGGCCTGTGGTGGCATTTGTTATTGTTCTTTTCCAACTGTAAAACATATATGATGTCACTCGGGAAAATTGTTAATTATCTACTATTTATACTAGCTAATTGGGGTTGTAGTATATCTCTAGTTCTCTACTCGGATTGCACGTTTAATTTCGTACAGAGTAAATTTAAATTCAAGTTTAAGTTCAATTTCAAAACTTCAGTTTTACAACAATTAGATTTAAAACATTTTTTTATACTAATCAAATTCGAATAGTTTGATTTATTAATAATACAGTATTAACATTGTTTTATATCATTATGCTTGTAAACATTTGAAATGCAATTTTTTTTAATAATAATTGAGATTGTTTTCATATAATATTAATTTTATGCATTAGAAAATTGTTGATTATATCATAGGAATTATCCAAAACGTACCATCATAGCACAAATGAGAAGGATTAAAATCAGCAACTTTATGAGTTGCACGCAAGAAACAAGAAGCTAGAAGCTGATTCACAGCATTACTAGAGGAAGGGAAGTTGAGTCAATTCTCATTATGATCAGTTATTCAATGTACTGCAGCTATGTACAAAGGGGTAAACCTGTTAAGAAAACTATCAAAGTCAAGTATAACTAACACCTTTAATAGAAGTAACTATAACTAAAACTAATTTTCCTATCCACCTAAGCTGCCCTGCTGACCAGATCTTCCATCACCATTGCTAATCGTCATCAGCCTTCCATCCTTAGTTTTGACAGCCCCACTCAAAATGTGTCTAAATGTTTCTCACGCTCATTTTGCATACAAGTTTATCAAACTGCATCCTGTGAAGTCCTTTTGTTGGGATGTTTGCCGGTTGGCCCTTACTTACAATATACCTCACTTCTAAATCTCCCTTCATCGCCTATTACCTTAGAAAATCGATATTTAAATCAAAATGTTTGGTTCTTTTATAATTTCAAGAATTTTTACAAATTTGCAATGCATTCTTGTTATTACAATACATCACTGTAGTACACTTGTATCTTACTTTAAGTTCCTTAAGTACATTTGTAATCACTTGTACATGAAGCAATAGCTCTCTACTTAGCTTTAGTGGAGCTCCATGCAACAACTGATTGCTTCTTTAACTTCCAATTGAATAGAATTTTTCCAAGGAAGACACAATATCCACTTATAGACGTCCTTGTATTCAGACAACTCCCCTACTCATTGATTTGCATATCCCTCTACTCGAATGTCTCCATCTTTATGCATCATGATTCCATTTCTTGGAGTTTTCTTTAAATATTTCAGCACCTTGTCTACACCTTCCAGACGTGATTTTCTTGGTTTGCTTATAAATTGGGATAATACTTGAATTGCATACCCAGTGTCAGGTCTGGTGAATATCAAATATGTTAGTTTTCCAACAAGGTGCCTATAGAATGTCTTATCTTCTAGTAAATCTCCAATATTTCTGCTCATGTGACGGTTCATTTTACATGGAGTGTCAACTATTTTTGCACCTAGCATGCCATACTCATACAGTAGATCCATGGAGTACTTCCTTTAACACAACACTATTCCTTTCTTTGATCTTATAATTTCTACACCTAAACAGTAATTGATTATTCCTAGATCCCTTATCTAGAATTTGCACTCTAAGTAATTCATAGCCTTCTCAATCTCCATTTGCTTATTCTTTCCAACTACTATGTCATCCACATATAACAATAATATAGTTTTTGACATGGGTTGTCATCATACTAAAATTAAATTTTAATTAAACTAATATTGTGGTAAATACAAGTGTCATGACCACGGAAAGGGTTTTCTGTTTGTTGATTTAACTAATATTTTATTAGTTAGACTGCAAGAATGTAGAGAAAATAAAAATAATAAAATAAAAACAAGCACCTAGAAACAAAATCGCAAACTTGAATAGATGGAGTACCAAGAATTGAAAAGTCTAACCCCTTGTGTTATATTGGTCTCCTACGTATGCCAATATATGTTGATTCTCAATTTAATTACTTTGTTATGGGTAGTTAATTTTAATATTTTTGGGATATCTTCCTAGGCTCTCTTGAAGGTTCAACTCAAGGTTTAGCAGGTTTTTTTTAAGTGTTTTCATGTCAAGTAATTAGTTTTGTGAATAATAATGTTTTATCCATATTAATTCTATAATTTTGCTCCCGTTATTCCCACAATGTTTAATGTTTACAACTGTACATCTAGCACGTAAGTTTCACTTCTGTTCGTGCCACTATAAATTCATTAGTAGACTGACTACTTTCCGAATCACTATTTAATCCAATAATTGTAAATAACAAAAGCGAAGACAATAAATTACAAAACTATGTGCACGTATTCAATCAAGCATGAACACAAGAGACTAGATAAGGATTTAGCAATCCGTGAAATTATTAATAAAAACCATTGTTATAATGTTCAACATCCCAAAACAACATAAAAATAATAGTAAAAGTTAAAAGATTGAAAACTCATTCAACTATCCTTATGTTTTGTGGACTATTGAGAGCTTCCCAAGACTTAGCGTAGATCTCTCCCTCTCCACTTCTCTTAACTATGCAAATTATGTTTCTAAGCGTTGTAGATGAAAAAACTAAGCTAGGAAACCCCTAACAACTGTGGAAAACTTATATTTATAGTCCAAGTGTGTCTAAAGTTCATGTGGTGTGTGTAAATACAAAGAACGCCCTAAAAAATCCATGCACAATCACATTTAGACCATTTGTCGTGCTATGTCTCACGGTTGTGAAACTTGTTCTTGCTGTCAATACATCATTTCTTGCACCCACAAACCTAAGCTTGGGTTTGCATAACATGTCGCTTCTCAATTCTTGCTCTTGTGCTGAATCATCTCACTGTTGCGCTATACGTCACGTTTGTGAACCTAACAATGGTGCATTCTGCCTTAGCTTCGATAAAGTTCACACTCTTGATTCACTATCATGAATAACTCATTTGTGGTCACACTAATTCATTCTGCACTCACGATTCCATCCGTAAAGCGTTCTACCTCACATTTTAGTAAGCACTGCACCTCGTTTCACCACCATGACCTCAATCCTTGTGCTTGCAAGCTTATTTCCCTTGACCATGGCTACACCCTACGAACAATTCCAGTGTGCATTGTAGTTGAGTCTTGTGGCTACAGCACCACATTTCGAGGTCGTGGCTCTTCTTGTCGTAGTTGTAAAGCTAACCTATAGACTGAAATTTTCATTTTAAGTATAGTACCTATCCAAAATCAATCATTTAGTTCCAAAACTACACTTTCACATGTTTCAATCATCATATTTAGTATAATTCATGCATGAAAATATATTTTCATTATTTTGGTTCACATGCATGGCAAAATCACACAAAAATGGGGTACAAATATGCTGTAATTTCACTTGTTATCAATTTTCTACCCATCTTCTCTTGATTTAAAGAACAAAGAGCAACCACTTCTTAATTGATTAAAGAGATAGTCTAGAAGTGCTTGATTAAGTTTAGAATTCCATAGCCTTGACACCTACTTCATCCCATAAAGTGACTTCCTTAACTTGCATGCTATCACCTCTAACTTGCTATCCTTGATCTCTTCCTTTAAGTTGTAACTTTATGGCAACCTCGTGAACAATTCTTCTTCTAAAGCACCATTTAAGAATGTGTTGTGGACATCCAGTTGTCTCAAGTTCCATTCATACATTGTAGCCAAGGCAAAGAACATCTTTATAGTAGTTTGTTTCACCACTAGACTGAATGTGTCATGATGGTCAAATTTCTTAAGTTGGTTATATCCTTTGGCAACCAACTTTTCCTTGTACTCAATTGAACCAACAAACTTCATCTTTACCTTAAACTTCCATTTGCAACCAATGATATGCTGAATTCTTAAGACTTTTATTATATCCCAAGTTGTATTCTCCTCCAAGGCTTGAAGTTCATCATACATTGCCTTTCTCTAATGAATCTCCTCTATAACCTTAGCATAGGTTAATGGTTTATCTATATGGTTTAAGTTGATTAGGAAGCAGAGGTAATTTGAGGTCAGTTGTTTAGTGCTAGGACATTTTGTAATGGAAGAATCGCATTGTGATCTTGGTTGATCTGGTTAGGGCAAATTATGTTGGTAGACCTTAATGTACTTAGGGATTTTTCTAGTTCTTTGTGACCTTTTGATCACTTCAAGATTAATTGGTTGGCTTGGCTCAAGTTTCTCTTGATGTGATGGTAATCCATCAATGTGTGTGCATGGTAGGTTCAGTTCCACAGCCTCTCCTCACTATGAGTCTTAGATTCTTGTCCTATGTCCCTGTTTGACTGATGACATTTCTTATTATTATCAAGGAGTATGGAAGGATCTATTGTCTCATTAAGGGAATTGGTCAAAGTTTTATAGTTTTTGGCATAAGGAATAGCATGTTCATAAAACAAAACATCTCTAGATACAAATACTTCATGAACATAGATTTGATTCTTAATACCCTAATGACGCACTGATAATGACATGCACAAGGTATCCATGTTGTCTTAGAATTGAGGGTTAATCACACTTAACATAATCATGAAATAAGACATTGACAACAAAGAATAAACTTCAAGTCAATGTTCAAATACATAATTTCCAATGACGTGTCTGCACGTATGTGTTTTAATATTTTATACTAAATGGCATGATACTACCACATATAAACAAGGTAAGTAAATTATATGGATATCTCTTATGCCCATTTAGAGATTCTACTGCTCGCAAATAGTTTTGATATTTTTATGCTAAGAAATTTTGTATCCACATAACTCTTATGAACAAGATTTCTTAATACAATTATATGAGTACATGTAACATTTTACATCATACCAAGATTTATATGCACAAATAAAATTGCCATCTATTAATAAACAAAATATCAATATTTTATTGATAAAGTAAAATTTACTATCAATATCCCTATCTTATATGAAAATTTAACGTTATGAGGCATATCACTAACATTATTAACATAAATCATCTAGTTTCTTTTATGAACATGTGGTATGATAATAAAAATGCTCATCCCATTACACCTATGTCTTGCATCAACACTTAATGGCGTTGAAGTTAAAAATGCACCAACTTTCAAATGTTGCATCGTGTATTGTCATTGTTAAAATCTTCAAACCTCACATATACTATTATGCACTAATGTCATGCATCACAAATAGCAAAAACATTTGAACTTGGTATAACCTTGTGCACCAACATTATCATGATGAACACGTTGCCTTAGTTCAATTTAATTATTACATTTTATAAATATGTAGGCGTGGGAGAAAAATTAGCTAGCATCTCAAACAAGGCGTCTAATGAATATTAGACTATATATCAGAAACCATAATAATCATTCCTCTAAAGCATTTAGTTTCTCAAAGCTCACATCATAGTCATTTCAATACAATGATAATAATGATGCCATTGTCAATTAGGGCATCCTCTTATTGACTAAGTTTTCTCAATAATGTACTTGATGTGATGCTCCTAAATTCTAAAGTGCCTTATCTTCTAAAGGGCTACGTCTAATGTCTCACTAAAATTATAAAGTCAAAGAGTTCCAAAAATAATTCCAGAGGTCAATGAGTATGTCATGCCCCCATCCCAGAGTTATAACATTACCCTTGAGACAAATATCCCAAAGGTACCAATGTGCCCATAAATCAGAGTATCTAAATCTCTTATTGAGCAACCATTTTAAAACAAAGGCACTATAATTCAATTACATCGTAGCAGTAGAAATAATAATAATCACATCTTAGTTACATCAATTGTGCTTATCTGTTAAGCTAAAATAATAAGAAATTCTCATTTCTCTATCTCAATGTTGCCAACCCCATGTGTATTCATCCTTGGTGATGTCATTTGCAAAAAGAGTTGAACATTTGTTAGAAACTAATCGCCCAGTAAATGCATATACTAGTGACGCTATTTAGAGATCTGTTAAATTTTATTTAGTATTTTTTTTTAATTTTTATATGTTATTGGGCTTTATTAATAATTTGAGCCATATGGGCTTGTTAGATTAGGTCCTAATAGATTTTAGTATAAATAGTTATTTTATTCAGTTGAAAAATAGATATTTGATATTTGAGTTTGAGATTATGAGATTATTTAGTTTTCTCTAGAAATGATAATATTCAAATCTATTCAATAGGAGTAATTCTTGTATGAGTCGTGACATACCAATCGGTCTTGACATATCGATTGGGGTTATTATATCATGCCGATTATCCAATTTTGAGTTCAATTTTAGTTTTATTACATTGGGTTAGCACCTTGATGCTGGGTTTGTAATCTAGGAATTCAAAATTAGGTTCGCCCAATTTTTATTTTTAAAAATTCTATTAGGCCCTAATCTAACAAACTTATATAGCCCAAATTATTAATATAACCTAATAATAGATAAAAATAAAAATAAAAAATACTAAATAAAATTTGAAGGATACTTGGATTGCGTCATAACTGACTAATCAGAGGGAGGGCAGTGGAAAAATAAAAATTGATCGAATCCAATTTTGAATTCCTAGAATGAAAATTGAGCATCAAGGTGCCAACGCAACGTAATGAAACTAAAACTGAACCCAAAATTAGATAATTGGCATGATAAGACAACCATAATCGATATGTCGAGACCAATTAATATGTCGCAATTCCCACAAGAATTACTCCTATTGAATCAATTTAAATATTCTCATTTCTAGAGAAAATTGAATAATCTCATAATCTAAACTCAAATATCAAAATCTATCTTTCAATTGAATAAAATAACTATTTATACTAAATTCTATTAGGCCCTAATCTAATAAGTCCATATGATCCAAATTATTAATAAAGTCCAATAATAGATAAAAATAAAAATAAAAAATACTAAATAAAATTTGATGGATTCTTGGATCGCGTTGACTAGCCTTTTTAGGATATGAGCTGAAAATCATTCATTTCCATGAAAAATGTTTGAACTACATCTTATACTCTCGGTAACATTTCCAATCAATTTTCTTTTATAAAACCAATCAATTTCATTTATTTCATTTCCTTGTTCATAGGTTCTGGACTTTTTATGTACCATATCTATTAATTAGGGCCTTAGTTTTGTACCCTGGCTAAGGAGGGTGATATGTAGCCTCATTGGCTGTAGATCCCAATACTTTTACCCTGATTGGGTGGCCTTTAATTTTTAACTCGATTGAGATGGTTCACATGTAGCTTCATCAGTTTTAGTCCTAATTTTTAACCTAGTTAGGAGGGTTAGCTTATCCCTGACTAAAGGGCCTAATACTTCAATCTTGATTGGGCAGGTTTAGAAACTTGTTCCATTACACTATGTTCATTCCTAAGCATGAGCAATTAAAATCACTTGTCTCATTTTAAAATCATTTTTCAAAAATTTTGGCATCAAAGCATTTTATACACACATCCAAAGTTCTAGAATGAATTGTAAATTTTTTTTAATAATGTGAATTATGTGAAATGTAGCCATTGGAATTTAAAAACATGTAAATTACTATATAAATAACCATAGGTACAATAAAATTAGGATTTTAAGGGAAGGTGTAGAAAATGTTGCAAGAAATCCACAGACTCATGTTAAATTGCATGGTTCTATTGATCATCACTCACAATCTCTTGAATTCTTAACTAATTGAAGTAATCCTCATTTAATTTCTAAATTTGGGAAAATTTCTTAAATTCTAAATCCCAGTGAGAATGACACTTTTGATGTGAATTCATATTAATCCTTGTTTAATATAATTGGTTTTCCCTTTTGTTGGGGTTTCTTTCCTTGTCTTGGGAATTTCATGGTTTTTATAAGTCTCAATTGCTTATTTGTGGTTGATCAATGCAAGAAATCACTAAGTGGTTGAAAAAAGTCAAAAACACAAGTTTGGGATCGATGTTGGATGCCATTGGATCGATTTGGCCTTGTCAGGATTGATGGGGTTTAACCATGATTGATTGGGTGGCACTAGGATCATCCTAGAACCATTCTAAAATTACAATCTAACCTATTGAAATCGATCTCAGTCGATCACATAGAACAAATTGATGGGGACTGTGCACATCATGAGTGAATCTGTCACTTAAGGCATGCTACTTTTGCGATCACAGGATATCATGATCAATCCTTGTCAATTACATTGATTGGATTAACAAGGCTTGATCTGAATGAAATTCGAATCAACTTAGTAGCCTACATTTGCAATCTTCAACCATTTTCTAGCCAATTGTTTAGTTCAAAACTACATTCCAAGGCTTCTTCTAAATGATTCTCCCCATCTCCCATGTTTACCTAAGTTTAATGGGCTTTGTAAAATTACTATGGACTACTATCATGGTCGGCTTGGAACTCTTTATATTCATGCCATGTCTCTACACACACTGCATACATTTTAAATTCCTAATTATAAAATCATGAGAATTCAATATATGTGCAACAAATTCGAAGTACTTGAACTTATGGTTGCAAATTGAACAGAGATTAAATTCGATCTAGTGGTTGGGGTGGTTGATGATGTTTTTCTTTTATTGATTCTGGTAGCCAGTCTAGAGTGGTTTAGTGTGTAGGAGTGCATTCTCTACAGCTTCTTGATGTAGAAAGGTTTGGTTTGTCTCTTTATCTCTCATGGTTGTTCTTTCTTGCTTTTAAGAGTCGGATGATTATTATTATTGCTCCTTTCAATTGTCATAATTCATAGCCTTAATTCCCTTTCCTTCTTTTTTTTTAATTGAAATCATGTTGACTATCAAAATTTTATACATCAACTCTAAATGGCCCCTTATTAACTTGTTATCAATCCTCCAATCCACTCAATCCTTAAGCCCTATCACCTCCATTTAGTTATGAAAGCTTGGCTAGCCATTGTTAACTTCTCATCCATTTGACCATGTGAGACCACTTATAGGCCCATCATTATTACTTATTAATTTTATCACAACCAATAATCTAAATGGCAACAATGATAACAAAAAATAGATGTAATAAAAAAATTGATAATTAGTTGGCTAATGCCCAATCATTATATCCTTTCCCTTACAAAAAATTATATCCTTGAAACTTGGAGTACATTGTTTAGAGAAAAGTTGAGGTCAACATATTCGAATGTACTGTACATTGTTTAGAGAAAAGTTGAGGTCAACACATTCGAACGTACTTTTCCAACTCTAATGTCGCTTTGTGTTTGTGTGATTAGAACATTAGACCTTCGTGTATGGAATGGTCTTGGTTTGCAATATTTCTTCTTTTCGATCCACTATCTTTATTGGGGAGTCTTCATAGCTTTGATCCTCCTTTATAGCCAACAGTTTAGTTTGCAACACATGGCTTGGAACCAGCACATGCTTCATGTGTTGAGACATGTCAAAGCCATTGTAATCTCTTGGTAGCTCTGGGGGTAATGCTAGGTAATATGCCATTTCCCCCTCTTTCCCATTATCTTGAAAGCTCTAACAAAACATAGACCCAGCTTCCTAGCCTTCTCGAATCACACTACTCCTTGCATCAGAGATACCTTGAGATGTACACCTTTTCTCCTCCAATTTGAAATGCTATGGTCTTCTTTTTAGACCTACCTTACTCTTTTGTTTGTCCTAAACTTCCTTAAGTCTCCTTCAAATCACTGCTACCTTTTCACCTTTCTAATAGTTAACTAAACTAACTCAGGTCTTGTTACACTTTTCTCTCCAATTTCATTTTAGAAAATGGATGAGTGGCATTTTTACCCATACAATTCCTCATAGGGCACCATCTCTACGTTGTTATGATGACTATTATTATGGAAAAACTCAACTAATGGTAGATACTCACTCTAGGCTCCCTTAAAATCTAGCACACAAGCTTTCATGTATCCTTAATAGTTTGGATCATCCTTTCTGACATTAGTATGAGGGTGATAGGCCAAGCTCAAGTCTATCCTCATCCCCATGGCCCTTTGAAAACTTGTCTAGAATCACAGTACAAAATTGAGGGTCTCTGTTTGATACTATACTTGTTGGAGTTCCGTGCAATCTCACTACGTTCTCAATGTATACTTTGGCTAGCTTATCTATGGTGTAAGTTGATTAAATTAGAAAGAAGTGTGTTGAATTAGTCAAACTATTGATCACTATCCATATGGCATCATAGCTTTATGGGATTCGAGGTAGTCTTTTGAAAAAATCCATTGTGATATTCTTCTATTTCCATTCGGGTATCTCTAGTGGTTGGAGGTAGCCACCTGATCTTTAATGTTTAGCTTGATTTTCTAGTAAATACACCTTGCCACAAAGTTAGCTACATCTCTCTTTATCCTAGTTTACTAAAAATTTCTTCTTAGATCTGTATACATCTTTGTACTCCTCAGGTGGACTAAATATTTAGACTAGTGTGCTTCTTGCATGATCTTGTCCTTTATGTTTTCTACCTTTAGAATTTACAGTCTACCCCTCATATATAAGACACCATCTTTCTTTGTTTGAAATTCTTGCATCTGTTCCTCTTTGACCTTTCCTTTGAGCGCCTTATTTTCAAGGTAGAGGTGGCAAGTATAGCCTCTATTATCTCTACAACTTCCAAGTGCAGCAAGTTATGTTGCCTTGCTAGCACTCCTACCACATCACCAATGCCCTTCTTGCATAGGGAATCTGCTACCTGATTTGCCTTACCTAGGTGGTAATTTAGGACCAAATTATAATCTTTGATCAACTCTAACCATCACTTGTGCTTCATATTCAACTCTTTTTAATCGAAGAGATATTTGAGGCTTTTATGTCGATAAACACTTCGCACCTCTCTTCCTAGAGGTAGTGTCTCCAAATATTCAAAGTGAACAATACTGCCACTAGTTCTAAGTCATGGATAAGGTAATTGACCTCATATAACATTAGTTGTCTCAAAGAATATGCTATTACTATACTGTCCTGCATTAAGACACACCCAATCCATTCTTAGGAATGTTTCTATACATAGCGAATCCTCCCTCTCTATTGGGCAGGGGTAGTATAGGCACCAAAGTTAGCTTCTGTTTCAATTCTATACAACTCTTCTTGCATTCCAAGCTCCACTCAAATTTCTTTCACTTTTAGGTAAGTTTAGTCAAAGGCATTACGATTTTAGCAAATCCTTTGACAAATTTCTGATAATAATCTGTGAGCCCCAAGAATCTTATTACCTTCATTACGTTCATGGGCCTCACCTACTATACAACAGCTTCTATCTTCTTAGGATCCACTAACCTTCCCCTTTTAGATACTATATGCCCAAAAAATGCCATTCTCTTTAGCTAGAATTCACACTTGTTGAACTTAGTATATGGTTGTTTCTCCTTAAGAGTTTGTGACACTATTCTCACATGTTTCACATGTTCCTCTTCACTAAAGAAGTAGATCAAGACATCATAATGAAAACAACTACAAAGTTACTAGATATGGTCTAAACACCCTATTCACAAGATCTATAAAGGCTATTGGGGCCATTTGTTAATCCAAATGGTAGCACTAGAAACTCATAGTGCACGTACCTCATTCTAAATTCCATCTAGGGTATGTTTTCAAGCGTTTATTTTTAGTTAACCAATGCTAAAAATTGACAACAAATGGTAACAAATTGAAGGAGCTAAAGGTGTTGTTGTTGAGAGTTGCACATAATTTGTTTTTTATTTAAGAGTTCTGACAACTACACCTTTAGCTCCTTCAATTTTGTTGGAGCCATCCTATATGGTGGCGGCTCTCAACAAAAAATTAATCTTGAATTTGATCTCCTTGTTTAGAGGTAGGCTGGGTAGGCTATCTAGAAATACATTTAGAAACTCACCGACTATCAAGATGTTATCTAGTCTCGATTTCCATTCCTGCATTCGACTAAACACACAAAATAGGCTTCACAACCTTTCTTGATGGACTTTATTGTTTGAGTTGCAGAGATCAACAGATTGGCTTCATAGGGCTGACCTTTTGCGTCCCTATGAAAGTAGAAGTTATTGCCTATGGGTAGATGAAATTTAAGTCCCTTGTCTCTACAGTCCATGTGGGTAAAGCTCTTTGACAGCTTGTCCAATCTAAGAATCATGTCAAAGTTAGTCATGTTAAGCTGCATTAGATCGGCTCTTAATTTTCGATTCTTACTAAGGTGTACCACACAATCCTTATACACTAAATTCAATACTTGTGTTTCTCCTTTAGGGATGGTTACCCTACAAGGCTGATGTAAAATTTCTGGCTTACTTCCTAAATGTTTTGCAAATCCTCTAAATACAAAGGAGTGTGAAGTACCACAATCAAATAATGCATATGCGATTGAGTCGTTGATAGTGATGTTACCTACTACCCCATCCTCTACATTGTTGACTTCTTCTTCAGATAGAGCAAACTCCTTAGTATTCCTTTTTGCTTTTGTATTTGCTTGATTGGGGCTAAGGTTGTTACTTATGTCGTTATTGTGGTTGGTAGCGGGCCTTGTGGCATTGTTTTGACACTTTACTAATCTATGGCCTTGTTGGCTACATCTAAAATAAGCACCAGTTATCCTACAATGTACTCCTCCATGGCTGTGGTAGAGGTTACACTCTGGTAGTGGAGGTAGGGCTTGACCATTGTTGGACTAGTTAGGCCTTTTGTTTGTCAGTGGTGGGGCTTAGTACCCAAGTTGCTTAGCTCTAGAGCTTAAGCTAATCTCAGTCATTTCGAAGTATTCTTAGCCTCCCTTTAACTAATTTCTATCTATACTTAAACGGTGTCCCAACAATTCATCAAAAGTTCTAGCATCATATAGGGTTAGTGTAGTTTGTAAATAGCTCTTTAAGCTCTTGGTGAACTTATACATCTTTATGGTAGGGCTAGTCATAACAGTTGCTGAGTATTTTCCTAGAGTGTGGAACTTAGCAGAGTACTCCACTATTATCATATTTGGCCCGCGAGTCTAATTACCGAACTTTGTCATCTTTTGTAATTTTATGGTGTTAGAAAAGGAATAGTTGAGAAACACTTCTTGAAATCTTATCGATCCCTTTTCTAGAAGTGCCAGTGAAACTCTTTTGCTTCTCCTAAGAAGGGCATTGCAACTTTGGGCTTCACCTTAACCAAAACTTTCATTAGCTTAAACTTGTCCTTGATTTGCACTGTCTTTGGGTCATGCAACTTGTCAAACATGGGTACATGAGTCCTTCTCAAAGCCTCATAATGGGCCTTTGTTCCCTTGTTAGGTTGTACTGGGGTCGGGGACTTGAGCTTGTTGTTGTTGTTGGGTACCCACCAATTAAGCTAGCATGGTGTTGTGGCAATTATATCCTCTTGTCTTAGCCTAGTATGGCCCTATAGAGGTTGTGATTGTTGTTGTACAAGGGTGCAGGTGATGGGTAATTGAATGGGTATTCCTCATTGTTGTTCATAGGTGTGGCATGTTAGGGCTTATGAGTGGTGCATTGGAGCTTTCCAACCATTTCCTACTATAGGAATCCTTAAGGATTAAGCAATAGTTAATGTCGAATATCTCAAGATTATGCAATGCATAAGAGAATAAAATAAAAAACAATTAATTGCTTATTAGAAGGTAGTTCATTAATATTTATTCAACAATATTTACACTATTATGATTCTTCTTTTATTTCCATCTTACAATCAATGGCAAATATCATTCTCAGTTATTCCCCCCTTCTCTCTCTCTCTCTCTCTCTCTTTCCTTATCCCAAACCCCTTATTCTACTCCCAAGGCTTGACCCCTTCCTCCAGTTCTTCTTGTGGGTCCTTTTCTGGGTTTACTTCTAGCCTTAGCGTTGACTTATGTATCATTTCCCTTAACTTGTTATTCTCTGCGAGAAGGGTATTTACTTGTGGAGTCAAAGCTTGTCGGGACCTTTTCAAGGTGTCAATTGTACAGTTAATTTGTTTTGTTGTTTCAAAATCTTTCTTGAAGCTTTCCATGCTCAATTTATAATTCATTGTAGTTCCTCTTGAGCCTACTATACGTTTCCTTTTCACTCTCTTACCTTAATGCCTTATTCTCTGTCTCAACTTGGTTGTAGCGTCTCTATGATTTCACCAATGCAGGCCACCTCCCTTGCCTGGCTTAAGGCTGTAAGGAGATGGTCTATAACATACTTGGGAAGGTTGTTAATGTCTGAGGGTGCACACTTACCAGAACTACTAGATTTATCCATGATTTATGTTACAAGGTTAGATTGAATTAGTGACTAACCAAACTAACATATCAGATGTTTGTGAAATAGTGATCTAATATTCCAATGACTTGTAACTTATAATCAACTTCTAGTTCAAACCAGCATTTTCTGTGTACTTATTGTCATTTGATAACATGAGATTTTGTTGCATCTTTGTACCCTTTCATGCTTAATTTTTTTATGCATGTTGAGTTAAAATAGTTATAATATGTTTTCATGCATGAATTATATTAATTGTGATGATTTGGAGGTGTATAAGTGTAGCTGTAGGGTTAATTGATTGATTTTGGATATTTTCTACACTTAAATGAAATTTTTGGTCTACAAGGGAAGTTCGCAGCCATGAGAAGTGATGTTGCAATTGTGAAACTTAATTGTAGAGCCTACTAGAATTTTCACAGCTCAAGTCTGCAATCATAAAGATGCATAGGGTGAGTGAGAGAGTTCGAGTCGCAGTTGTAAATAAGGAAGTGGAGCATACTGTTTGCGAGGCAAAATGTCTTGTAGTCAACATCACGACCACAAAGAAGGTTGATGCAAGAGCGAAGTAGGAGTTCATGATAGTGAGTTTTGAGATGCGAAGCCTTGCAAAACCCGTGCTTTGGTTCATGGGTGTGGAAGAAGACATTACAGCAACAGAAGTAGATGTCATGATTACAAGTAGGGCAAAAAGTTGGAGATGCAATTTTCAAAGGCTAAATTATTGTTTCTTCAATGTAAGTGGACCCTAGCCCCCATGTACTTATATATGTATGTCTATATATATATATATATTCTTTTGAATGTTATCCAAATTTAACCATTTCTTTGGAGGACAAAAATATCCTTATCCTTAGTTCTTCAGATCCAAACACAAAACTACAAAATGCTTGAGGGATCTATCCCAATAGCAATTATTTACTGTTTACATTTCAAAGTTATGCATTTTGCATTTGCTTCAAAAATCAAAATAATCTATTCCACAAAAGGAGAGACCCTTCTTTTGCAACAGATTTGACCAGATCTAATGCCATTACAACCAAAACTATTCAATGGAAAGATGTAAGTCTTCAAGATGAATGAGATCTTGAAAAAGCTGTTCCAGCACAACCACATGAGCCTACTCGACCAAATACTGAAGTAAAAAATATTCAGCAGTTTGTTGATGGCCGTGTCAAATTCTCTTTTCATAAAAATTCATTTTCTAGTCTCAGATCTGAAACATTTTCAGTAAAAAGTACCATTGATTTGAGAAGAATCTCCCAAATACCTTCTGTCATAGAAACAAAACCGAGATTCTCCACTTTTGATCTTTCAAAAGATTTCCCTTTAACTTAACTTCAAATTTCAAAAATGCTGATTACAGCACTCAAATTTCAAAACCAGTTTATGTGCAATATATATATATATATATATACATATATATCTTCTACACATTTTGGAGGGTGTTTTAGCTTAAGTTTGACATTATAAAAGACTTAGAAACTCTAGAAATAGGATTGAAGATGTGGAAATAGAAGAATCTACACCATTGTTGAAGAGCACTTCTTGTTTCACGTAATGTGCAAAGTTTTAGACTACGTTTCCTTTACTTTTTCTATTATTCATGATGTTTAGGATGATGAATCATTTGGTGTTGGTTTTTATTGAATTTATAATGAGTTGCTAAATTATTCTATAGTCTGTTGTGATTATGTTTGGTAGAAACATGTATAAATGGTCACATGTTTTAACCTTTTGTGTGTGATTCTCTATATTTATCCATAATTATTAACGAGTATAGTTTGAATGATAAAGGCAGTGCTTAGCCTACAACCCATATCATAGCTCAATTAAGACAAAGTGAACAGATCTCATAAACCCTCTTGATCATGAATATCATATGGTATAGGCCTTTAGTTTTACTTTGTCTCAATTGAGCAAGAGTTATGGATTTAATCAAACTCACAAACTTGATCATATGACTAATCAACATGACCTCATGAGATTAATACTTCTATTAACAACTCCTTTTCGATCACACACTACTTAAGCCAAGGATTTCCATTTCATGGAACATCAACTATATAGGATAAACACTTTGCTTATTTACAAGGAAACAAATCTTTTGTTGAATGCACTCATGCCTTCAAATGCACCCAGGTAATGGTATGTTAGGCTCATAACCCATCTCATTTTAGGATATTAGTTCTTAATGCCTAAATAACACATTAAATATTATGTGCACAAGACAACTATGTCTTCTCAAGTTTTGGGTTCACGAAAACCTAACACAATCACGAAGCAAGATATGGACAATAAAAAGTGAATTCTATGTGTCTACTTCATTATATGAGTCATTGTTCAAATGCTTATTTTCTAATGATGTATCCACACACATATTTTTAGTATCTTATAGTCAATGAATAGATACCCACCACATAAATACAAGGTGTGTAAGTTGCAACAACTCTCAAAAGCCTTTTAGAGTGTCTATGATCTGTGGACTAGTTTTAGTGCTTTTGCACTAAAATAGCCTTGTCTCCATATTCATAACTCCTTATGAATAAGACTTCGTAACTCAATCATATGGGCAGATGCAACACTTTACTTCATTCAAGATTTACATGCATGAAATTCTTGCCACAACATTGACACGAAAGAATCAACATTTTATGAATATATATATATATATATATGCCTCATTAATTATTGGTATTAGAGGGCATATCAGTAACACACATTACAATGCATATTTAAGGTTTTAAGTACATTAGATGTAACATTCAAAGGATAACTCGCCTTAAGAACTAAAAGGGACACGAGTGGGGCTACAAATCCACCAAGTTGTTAGTTAGTGGTGTAACTTTAGTAGGCCTACGCTACTAAGAGTTGTATGTTGGGTTTTGTTGGGTAATAGGCCAAAGTGAAAAATTGGACTACACATGAGATGTGCTAACAAGATTTGTCACTCATCAAGCCTAGCATGCCAAGAAATGTATTTGTGAGGTGTGTTATGTCTAATGAAGACCCCAATCACCTACTAAGAAATTTTTTAATGGAATTTCTTTTTCCTACCTAAGGGAGTACAGGATTAAAAAAAATCAAGTGATGGTCATTTGATTTAAAGTCCATAATCATTCAACAATGGTTTTTACAACCTAACTAATAATCTTTCTTATTTTCTACAGTTTCATTTATCTCAAATAATGTATATCCTCTTTATATCGATCAAAACCATAATGTCAACTAGGGCCAATATAGTCAATTGGTTTCAAAATTTGATAAGAGTTCTCATTCTTGAAAGGATCAATGAGATCTTGTAAGGTATCATCCCATTCCATGGTAAAGAGGTTGACTTTAGAGAGTCCAACCCTTAGTTAATGAGACTAAGGAGGGTAAGACAAAAGAAGGAAATCTATTGTTCCTAAGTCAATGGGAAGATCATGGGATCTAATGCTCATATTAGCAAAAGAAAGAGTTTCTACTACAACAAGCAAGGGCATTGGAGAAGGAATCGTGTCTAATGCCTCAATGGCCTAAAAGATGGCACAAGAGGCAAGGAAGGAACTTTAAGTTATTGAAACAACTTGTTCAATTGGTGTGTTTTTCACATCATGCATCTTGGATTTAGGTTTATCCTCTCAATTCTACACTTCAAACCATGATTTAGCTAAGAGTAGATTGCTTGAGAAGTGATTAGTAGTGATTAGGGTTGTTAGTGGGGCAAGTGTTTCAACCACTACGATTGGTATTACTTTAGTAAAGTTGTCGTCTTGTTATGTTCTAACCGTAAGAGATTGACTCTTGTTGCCAAATGAGCACATGAATATTGTCTCTATGCCTTTATTTGTAAAAGAAGGTTATGAATTTTCTTTTGAGACAGTATATCCCATGTTTATTATCAAAATAAATTGGTTGGCACTACCTCTTTGTAAATGGCCTTTATTAACAAAATTTAGATGATAAACTTGTGATGAATGCCAATTTCAACAAATGTGCAAGGGATGGTTTAAATCCTAAAAATTGTGGCATCTTAGATTGGGCCATATTGAAGAGACGAGGATTAGCAAGTTGGAGAAAAATGAGCTCATTTTCCCAATGGGAGAGGTGCCCTATTCGACTTGTGAGACTTACATATTAGGCCAAGAGCCCATTTGATGTGTGCGATGAGAGGACCACATTCATGTCGGAGCTATTCCACACTAATGCTTATTAGCCATTTAATGAAATGGCTAGAGAAGGATTTTACTATTCTGTAACCTTTACCGAGATTATATTAAGCATGGTTTTGTATACTTGATGAAATACAACATGAATCCTTGAAAAGTTCAAAAAATTCAAGGCACAAGTAGAAAAGCAAATTAGCAAACATGTAAAGGCACTACAATCAGGTTGTGGCGGGGAGTACATGAGTGCCGAGTTTATTAAGTCTCTCAAGGAAAATGGCATAATATAGCAATTGACGCCATTAGAGATTCTCAATCAAATGGTGTGGCTGATCATAGGAATCATAGTTTCTTAAACATGGTTTGATCTATGATTAGCTTTATTAGTTTACCCATTTTTTTATGGAAACATGCTCTTATAACAAGTGCCTACATCCTAAATAGGATTCCCTTTAAGTTTATTCTTTTGACCCATACCCTTCATTCTTATGACAATAAAGTTGCAATGATTTAGCATACTTGGAACCAGTCGAAGCTTAGAGACAAACTTCTTGATCCAAACCACCTCCCATCGCATCACATGCCATGATATACTGAGCCTTAGTGGGGGCGTTTACAATGGTATTCTATTTGGAACTCTTGCTACTTATTGCTCCTTTCTTGAGAGTGAAAGTATATCAAGAAGTAGATTTCCTATCTTTAACATCAAATTAGAAATCAGAGTTAGTGAAGCCATCTACTCTTGACTCTCCATTGCCATAAAAGAGTATCATATCCTTAGTACTTTTTAAATGCTTTAAGTTACACTTGATAGCGCTCTAGTTTTTCTTGCTTAGATTTGTTTGAAACCTACTAGCAACACTTATAGCATAGGCAATATGAGACCTCACATATGGCATTGCTTACTTTAGGTTACTAATAGCCGAAGCATATGGAATGTCATCCACGATCCTTCTTTCATCCTCTATCCAAGGGTTTAGACTTTGAGAGACGAATGTCATGCCTGAATGGTAGTAATCCTCTTAGAGGTCTCCATTCAAAACCTTTTTAGGACTTTCTCTATGTACAAGTCTTAAGAGAGACCCTTCAATCTTTTATTCTATTTTTGTAGACGTAAATACCCAAGATGTAGGTTTCTTTTCTCAAGTCTTTCACAAAGAATGTGTTGGATAACCATGCCTCAACTAATCTCACCATCTTAACTTGACTGTCACTAAGTAATATGTCATCTTAATATAACATTAAATAGGGGATCATGCTCCTTATAACCTTCTTGTAGATTTATGGTTTCTCTTTATTATTGCTGAAACCAAACGATTTGACTACATCATCAAAGTGAAGATTCTAAATCCTTAATGCTTGCCTAAGGCCATCGATAGACCTCTTAAGCTTGTATACTTTATGAGATTCACTATCTACTTCAAAATTATGAGGTTCTACCATGTAAATGTCTACCTCAAGAAACCTACTGAGCAAAGTAGTTCTGATGTCTATTTCCAAAATTTTATAATCTAAAAGGGTGACTATTACAAGAAGAATTTAAAAGGACATTCATAGCTGTAGTTGAGAATCTCTAATCCTAGTTAATTCCTTTCTTATACCAATACCATCCTGCCACATTTCTAGTCTTGCAGGTCTCAAGCTCACCATTCACACCAATTTTTTTCTTATTGATCCATTTACATCTAATAAGAAATATTCCCTTTGGTGGATATACAAGAGTCTAGATATATATTGAATCTATTTTACACTACATAGCCCCTCTCCATTTAATGGAGTTTTTGACCATCATTGCTTGATTATAAGTAGAAGGATAATCACCATGATAATTATCTCATGATAATGACTCTTGTCCGTTCTCTAGGACCTAAGTATATCTTTCATGTGCATGAGAAATTTTACCTAATCTTTGCAATAGTTACATTGTAAAGGGCGATTCTTGAGTTAGTGCTTGTTGCATGGTCTGGTTGTTTTGGTGCTTTGCATCCTTGATCACAATTGTTCTACTTGCATTGCCACATTGAATAAACTCTTCTTTGAGGAAGTGGGCTTTGTAACCAATAAGTATCCTTTGGTCATCAAGCAAGTAGAACTCATATCCTATGAAATCCTCAAGACATTGTACAAAATGACTCATAATAGCTCATGCCTCTAACTTGTGCACCTTACCTTTGATAAAAATTATAACAAATGTCTAAAAAAGTTAATTAAATAATAAAATTACGATATATGTCATAATCTTAATCTGCAATGCTCCGCTGGACTATGGCAATGAGCCTGTAAGGAAGTGACCATGCCCAATTCGCTGACTTAACGAATAATGTGGCCTTTTCCTTGTCCAATAGCATACGGGGAACGGATCAGAAATTGTTTCAGAGAGCATGAGGTCACGTTTGGATGTATTTTTGGACACGATTTTCACCATACCATTGTGATCATAAAAAGTTGACGTGTTTGGTTAAAAAGTAGAAGTGTCTGGTATGTCCCAAATAACTACAAAACAGATGAATTAACCCCAAAATATTGAAATAGCTCCAAAATCTTAGGATCATTACACAGTCCTTTCACAAAAGAAACCAAGTTAAGAAAATTATGGTGAGCTGGAAATTTGAGAGAATAAAGTGTAATGTTCTCATCAAGTTGCAAGAATTTCATATAAAATTTAGCCAAATGAGTTTAGGTCCCGTTAATATTTTTTTCTGGATTAAGTGTTTTTCATTTTCCCAACTGGATGAATAAAATTGACAAAAGACAAGTGGAAGGCGAAAAATAAACGTTGGGATCAAAGTTCCCTATCTAAATTATTGCACAAGACCACACAGAAATTTGGCCCGAGAAGAAATGCTATCGATTCCTCGTACGTCGCATCCCACACTGTAGAGGCAAAGCCCAAGATAAAGGTTTTAACACCGTCCATTATTGAGGCTCAACTTTATTCAGTCATTTTTGGGATCACAAGAAAATGAAATTACTTGTGTTGAAAGCTACTGATGAATGAAACAAGGGAGAATCATATTTAATGAATCGTTGACACTGGTGCCGCGTAGTTTTGCACTGGATGTAAACAAGTTGAGCTCGGAAATTGGAGTAAAAGTTTTAGGCTCAATTGAATAACTGTAATTTTGGCCGAGCTTGAGTTTGACCTGCAGAAAAAGCTGTTTCAAGATTGAGTTCTAATTCTTTTGAATTCAAGTTGAGTCAAATTTGAGCTCATGAATTTTTAATTTTTAAACAAAATATTTTTTAAAAAAATTAATGACAAACACGAAATTTTTTTATAAAAAGTGAAGCATGCTAGTATCTTAGTTTAGCTTAATATTTAAAATTATTGAATTAATATTAATTTAATAGTATTAAAAAAATTACAAAAAATTAAAAATTAAAAATTTAAGTTATATGCATACTTACTATTTAACGTGGTAATTTAGCGTAATTGTTTGTATTAATTTATAAAACGAAAGATTGTGAAAATTTTCATTAATTTTGTTATGCCATTTCATCAAACAATTGTATCAAGTGTTTTTGTTTTTAATCTTGAATTAAATCATATAATAATTTAATAGCAGCAGCATATATGCAAAAGTATTTTACTCAATAACTATAGTTATCATGGATCAAAATATAATAATTTAATTTTATTTTATTTTCTAAAGTGCTGTTTAAGTTCAATTTATAAAGGGGCATATAATTGCATGCACCAATTATTAGATGATTCACAGAAAGATATTGTGAATGTATTTAAAATTGACATGAAGATATACAACTAAAAATTATAGATTTTATAATAAATAGTGATTTACCAAAACTAACATGTATTGATAGGATTTATTTTTATATATATTTCACATGAGATTAGCAAAAATGCCCCATGAACCATTATGTGACTCGAAAGTAAAAGTCATTATTAAAATTAATTTTGATTTGTTATACATTATTTATTATATATTAATTAGATCATTATTAATATATTTGAGTAGATAATATATTTAATAAATAAAATATAAAGTCTTCGTTTGTTTCCAAATTTATCACCATTTATTGTCATTTAAAAATTTTACAAACTAAAACGTTTTTCCATAGTAGTATAGACAGCTATAACGTTTTGCCATAGTAGTATAGACAGCTATATGCTTATTAACCAAAGCATCATGAAAGACGAAAGCCAAAAGTGGAAGTGGTGGTTATCAAGGTTAGGGCTACAAATCCAAGCCTATTTTAACTCTTTGCTATGTGGGACTCATGAGAGTGGGCATGTTGGTAAAATGATAGTGTGAGATATTTTCTATATCTATGCATGCCCAGAAAAGCGAAAAATCTAATTGGCAGTCTGTGGGAGTGTATGAAAAGGTTAAGATGTTTTTATGGAGATCAAAGTGGTGGAAGAAAAGAGAGAGAAAGGCAAGTAGATGGATCTTTACTAATGTGATTAGAATCACAACAAAAATAAAACATAGCGAACGGTGTAATCGAACTAAATCCGAGAATCCCAAAGACACGAATCAAGTGTTAAACATCAACCCAACATAGTAGAACTAGATTGAACCTAATGTAAATAGCCATAATCAGCACATTAGAACTTGACTGATAATGCATCACAAATCACACGGACCACTTTGTAATAACTCTATTTAGGAAGATAGGAATTCACAAGAAATTGAATACACAATTTTAGGGCATTGGAAAAGAATCCTTAATTAATCAAAATATTACTCTAAATAATAATGAACTCTAATGTCATATTTATAGATGGCATTGAGAACCATAATCCATCTAGGATTGTGTTTTAATAGGCTTTAATCCATCTAGAATTGTATTTTAATGGGCTTAGTTACATGTGGCCCAATACTAAAATATTCTAAAAATAAAATAAAATAAAATAAAACAATTAATTCAATTGATCCTTTGCTTCCAGGTTATCAGCCTAACACAGAATATTCACCTAGCGTTCTTATTTGAGTTCTTCAAATTTATGTATATGTACGATATCCTCTTGAATTTTGTGTACAAGTATGTTAATTGCTTCATTTATTCTCTTTACACGTGCCCTAGTGATCGTCCAACTATAACCTTTAAAGGATCTTCTTTGTCACGCAGGATCTCCACGTCATTTCTCTTTTCTTAAGAAGGAATTGTCCTCAATTTAGCATCTTGTTCATCTCTTATCTCAAACAAACTCAACTTAGAAACATTGAAAGTTGTGCTAATTCCATACTTTCCTAAGAACTCAAATTTATAAGCATTATCGTTAATTCTCTCTAAAACTCTAAACGACCCATCTCCTCGAGGCATCAATTTAGACTTTTGTTGCTCGGGAAACCTCTCCTTCCTCATATAAACCCACACTTAGTCTTTGGGTTCAAACATTACCTTCTTTCTTCTTTTGTTTGCTTACTGCACATACTATTAGTTCGAGTTCTCAATGTTTTACTTAACTTGCTCATGCATTTGTTTCACATACTCAGCTCACATCCTGCCCTAAACTCAAGTGCTCATTGCCAAGCAATGGCAACAAATTTAACAGAGTTAGTAGATTAAAACCATATACAACCTTAAATGGAGGCATGTTGGTTGCAAAATGAACAGCCCTATTATAAGCAAATTCTAGACGTGACAAACTTTCTTCTCTACTCTTAATATTTTCCTAATAACAGCACACAATAATATAACGAATATCCTATTAACAGCCTCAACTTGCTTATTAGTTTGAGGATGACATGTTGTAGAAAATATCAGTTTAGTCCATAACTTAGCTCATAACGTTTTTTAGAAGTAGCTAAAAAATTTAACATCATGATTAGACAATTTAGTCTTAGGCATGCCATGTAAATGAACCACCTCTCTAAAGAATAAGTTAACTATGTGTGAAGCGTTATTAGTTTTATAGCATGTAATAAAGTGAGCCCTTTTAGAAAATCTATCTATGACAACAAATACAGCATCTTTACTACTCTTAGAACTAGGTAGACCTAAGACAAAATCCATAAAATGTCAGTTTAAGGAGTACTAGGGACAGGTAGAGCGTAATACATACCATGAGGTTAGTTATGGGACTTAGCTTCTTTACATCGTATTCATTTTTTCACGACTCATTCACATTTCCTTTCAATTCTGGCTAATAAAAGTGTTCCTACAATATTAATACTGTTTTAGTGATATTGAAGTGACCCATTTACCCACCACAATGAGCTTCTCTAATGAGCAACTCTCACAATAAACACTGTGGAATGCATAATTTATTAATATAGAACAAATAATATTCATGTCTAAAGTATTTGTCATAAATACATTTTTCAATTAATGCATAAGCTTAGCTGAAATCAAGGTTTCCTCCATAGAGTTTTTTGATATGCTCAAACCCTAATGATCTTGTGCCTAGCATGCTCAACAAGGTGTGCCTACAAGATAAAGCATCAACAACCACATTTTTCATACCTTCTTATACTTGATGATGTACGGAAATAGCTCGACTAAAGAAATCTACTCGGCATGTTGTTTGCTGAGCTTGCTCTGGCCCTTCAGATACTTTAATGATTTATAGTCACTATGAACCACAAACTCTTTTGGCCTTAAGTAATATTGCTAAGTCTGTGGTGCTTGCACTAAGAAATAAAATTCCTTGTCATATGTGGGATAATTCAATGCAACACCATTGAACTTTTCACTAAAGTAGGGGCTTCTTCTCTTGCATCAACACTACTCCAATACCTACACCAGAGGTGTCACATTCAAGCTCAAATGCCTTATTAAAATCTGGTAAAGAAAGTAAAGGAGCATATGTAGGCTTATGTTTCAAAGTATCTAATACCCGTTGTTGAGCTTCTCCCCCTCTTGAACTTCACATTTTTCTTGATTATGGTGGTAAGGGGAGTGGCTATAATGCTGAAAGTTTACACAAAACGCTTGTAGATACCAACTAGTACATGGAAGCTCCTTACTTCATATATTAACGTAGGAGTTGGCCACTTCTGTATAGCCTTCACCTTACTCTTATCTACCTGTATTCTTTGTGCACTAACAACAAATTTTAGGAAAACATAGTGGTCAGTACAAAAGGTGCATTTTTTAATATTAGTCTATAACTTTCTCATCATAAAACATCAAGCACATTGCGTATATGCTCAACATGTTCAGCTAACACTTAGCTATACACTAATAAGTCATCAAAATAGATTACAACAAATTTACCAATAAATGTACACAAAACATGATTCATTAGGCGCATGAATGTACTAAGAGCATTAGTAAGTCCAAATGGCATCACAAGCCATTCATACAATCTAAACTTTGTTTTAAAACCTGTTTCCACTTGTCAACCTTCTGCATTCTAATTTGATGATACCCACTTTTAAGATCTATTTTAGAAAATATAGAAGCACTATGTAACTTATCAAGTAAGTCATCTAAATGAGGTATGGGATGATGATACTTTACCGTAACAGTATTAATAGCTTTACAATCCACACAAGTGTTATTTTCCGTCTTTCTTTGGCACAAGTAACACTGGAATGGCACACGGCTCATACTCTCTCAGGTTCAAACCTTACTCATCAACTCCTCCACTTGTCTCTAAATTTCTCAGGTTTCTTCTAGGTTGGTTTTATCAGGTGGCTAGTTTGGTATGGATGCCCTTAGAACAAAATTCATCTAGTGTTTTATCCCTTAAATTGACGGCAATCTACTGGGAATATCCACTAGAAGCATGTTAGCATATTCTTGCAACATAGCCACTACAATAGAAGGGAGGGAAGATGTATCATCATTACATATATAATATGACTCTTTATACATTAAAAGTAACCTCTCAGCATTCAGTACTAGTCTTACATCCCTCATAGAAGCTAACATACACTCTTTTTTTCCTTTCCTCTATTCTCTCTTTTTTGTTCTTTTTCTTTCAATCCCTCTTTTCTTTTCTTCTTCTTCTCTAGCTCTAACTCAAATTTTTTCTACATGTACGACTGATCCTCGTATATTTACTTTAAAGCCAATGGAACTAATGTGACCTTTTCACCATGGAACATGAAAGAATATCGATTGGTCAGCTTATTGTATATCACTTGCCAATCAAATTGTCAAGTCCTACCAAGCAAGATATGACAAGCCTACATGGGCACTATATCACACGTCATTTGATCCTCATACATACCTATCTTAAAGCTCAGTAACACTGGTTTCATCACCTTAAATTCTCCACTATTATTAAGCCATTACAGTTTATATGGCCTGGGATGATCCTTCATAGGCAAGGCCAATCTCTCAACCAATGTCGTGCTAGCCATGCTTGTGTAACTCCCTCCATCTATTATTAAGCTGCACATCTTTCCATTAATCAAGCATCAAGTATGGAAAATATTCTCCCTTTGTGTTTCATCTATTTTTTCCTTTGCTTGAGTACTCAATGCTCTTATCACCATCAAATTAATTCCTCCTTCACATAATTCTTCTTCGTCAGATGGAACTTCCTCTAATGATGGCATGTCATCTTCATGGTGCTTGTCATGGGTGCCTTATCCTCCTTTCAAGAGAAGGGTCAGCTAGATGTGTTAAGTCGAAATGTAGACCTAACCCTCTCTTCAATTGCCTCTCTACCTTAATTACCTTTCCCATAATCTCTTCTAACTATACGTAATACTGCAACTCCACCACATCAGCTATATCCCAGTGCAATCCACTTAGAAAATATGCCATGGTAGCCACCTTATCTTCCACAACATCTGCTTGGATAATGGCCATCTCAAGATCTTTATAATAATCCTCCACACTCTGATTTCCTTGTGTTAACTTCTGTAGTCGCTAATAAAGGTCTCGGTGGTAATGACTAGGCATAAATCTCTTCCTCAGAGCTATTTTCAACTTTTTCCTTGTACGAATTAGTCCCTCTTCAACTCTCTTCCTACTAGTGTGCATCTAATCCGCCATATAAAAGCATAGTTTGTAAACTCTACTACTATTAACTTAATCTTTTGGAGCTTTAAATAGAGGTGATAGTCAAGATAGGCATCGAGATTAGATCGTCCCTAGAAAGGTGATAGCTGTAACTTCACCCCCTTGGGTACTTCATCATACACATAATCTCTTTGTTGATGTCTCCTAGATGCATTGTCTTAATCATACCAATCATCATCTTCATTTGACCCATACTCCTCTTTATAGCTATGCCGATCCTGTCTCACAGGCCTAAAAGGGTGCCCTGCCTCTCCCTAGTCTAGACTCGTCTTAGCATTGGGTTATCTCTATGTCGTGACCCAACTTAAGATGCTTCCACACACTCCAATTAATCCTGCATATTTGTCATCCTGTCCTGCATGTCCTTTATGCTTCAATAAGCTTTTTCAACTCCCCAATGAGAGACTTAAACATAAATTTACCTTTTTCAGGGTTATTATCTTAACTTGAGTAATGACTAGCCATCTAAATAATTTGAGCTAAAAATAAAGAAATAAGTAAATAACTAATGTAAAGGAAAAAAAAACCTCACCTACTCACTATACTCACACCTCTCAAATATGGATTCTCAATCACTCATTTCTTACTTCCACTTGTGTATCACACCACACTTAAAATAATCTCACAAAATACCAATTTCTTGTAACCTCTTCGTGTGATTCAGAGGTGGCCTTAGTAATTCAAGTGACATACAAACAAGTGTGTAGTATGAATGACATGAAACTACAAACTGGTATGAATTGAACAAATGGTCACAATCAGTGCAATGGGCCAATATAAAATCAAAGAGAAAAAAGAAAATCAGTCCTTCCCCTTTCTCCTTTTTTTTCTTCTTTACCTATTTTTTGCCTTTTTTAAAATCCTTTCTGATTTTTTTTAATTAATTATAGAATCGCGATTAAGGTCCACGGTGGCGATGCTGAAGGGAAACTATGATCAACACTAGTGGACGGTGTAAAGGGAAACTATGACGTTTGCTACAATTCTTTGTGGTGGCTGCGGTTTCTTTGGCAATAATCGAGTGTGGACGACGCAGCTTTGGTGTGGGTTGCCCCCTGGCGATGCAATTTTGGTTGGATGGATTGCTAAGATATCGAAGTAGGCGGTGCTAGTTTAGTCGGATCAAGTATTAAATTAAAATTTGGTTTACCTTGCTCTGATACTAACTAACGTGATCAGAATCACACTAGAAATAGAAAATAGTGACCAGTGTAATTGAAACCAATTTGAGAATCCCACGGATGTGAACCAAGCATTAAACGCCAATCCAACATAGTAGAACTAGATTGAACCAGATGTAGATGGCCACAATCAGTACACTGGAAGTTGATTGATATATTATGAATCACACAGACTACTTCGGAATGACTTGATTTGGGAAGATAGAAATTCACAAGAAATTGGACACACAATTTTAGAGAATTGGAAAAGAATCCTCAATTAATCAAAATAATACTCTAAATAATAATAAACTCTGATGCCATATTTATAGATGGCATTGAGAACCCTAATTCATATAGGATTATGTTTTAATGGGCCTTAATCTATTTAGGATTATATTTTAATGGCATTACTTACATGTGGCCTAATACTAAAATATGTTAAAAATAAAATAAAATATGAAATAAACAATTAATTCACTTGATCCTTTGCTTCCAAATCATTGACCCAATACTGAATCTTCATCCAGTACTCCTCTTTAGGTTCTTTGAATTTATGTACACGTATGATATCCTCTTGAATTTCGTGCACAAGCATGTGAATTGCTTCCTTAACTCTTTTTGCACATGCCCTGGTCATTAGAAAATTGGGAACCTTTAAAGGATCCTCTTTGTCACATGGAATGTCCACGTCATCTACCCTCCCAGCCTCAGGCGGTAAGGGCTTGTTGGTTTACCAACCTAGTGGTGGCACCATTTTAAGGAGTAGTTTAGGTGTCAATGAAGCAATTGAATGAGATGGTGGGGAGAACTTTCGAAGTTGCCTTTCAAAGATGGTTGGGTATCACACTTAGTATGAACGAGGGGAGTAGCAGGTCAACCTAATTGAAACTAGGGAGACTAACTAGGAAGCAAAAAAGAGATGGGGTGAAGAAGGGAAGGCATCTAAGGAGTTGGAAAAGAGAATAGGGCTAACTTTTAGGCCCCTTTAGAGCCTACACTTACTCAAGTTTCCTTTACTTAGAACTAGGTTAACTTTTAGTCTCACCTGGAGCCTACCCTTAAGGCATGACTTCAATTACCCAAACTTCTTTCTACTTAGGGTCAGGCCAACCTTTAAGCTTGCTTGGAGCATATTGATCGATCAAGCAGGGCTCCTTCTTACCCAAACTAGCATCTGCCTAGGTGGGGCCAACTTTTAGTTCCACATGATGCCTACTGATCAAGTAGGGCTCCTCTTTACTTGAACTTCCTTTTGCCTTACATGAGGTTAACTTTTAGGCTTGCTTAGAGCTTGTTGATCAAGTCGAGCTCCTCTTTACTCGAGCTAGCATTTACTTGTGGTGAAGCCAACTTGTAGGCCCTTTTAGAGCCTAACCATGAGGCACGACTTCACTTACTTACGTTTCTTTCTACATAGGGTGGGGCCAACTTTTAGGCTTATTTGGGGCCTACTGTTAAGGTATGACTCTTGACCTTCGAGCTACCTTGCTCAAGGGAATACAGGGTTTCCCTTCTTTCTTAGTGGGATGAGTTAGATCTAGTCAACATAATTACACAAAAAATTTTTCAAATTTTCTACATTCCAAGGGCGAGACAAGGGTTTTCTGTCATGTCTTCAAGCTTATAACTTCCTCTAGATAACACTTTTTTGATTTTAGAGAGCCCTTCCCCCTTAGCTTCTAGCTTTCTTACTAAGTGTAGGACATCGACTTTCCTTAGGACTGGGTATCCTTCTTGAAATGCCTAGCCCTGACCTTTGCATTGAATAATGTAAGGATCCTCTACTTGGGCTTGAGGTGGTGTAAATGCACCATTCCCCTTTTTTCTTCTAGCTCTAGCTCTTTAGCCATTTTTTCTTTATTCATTTGGGGAGTTATATTCCTTTGCCCTGTGTGATTCTTCTCCCATTTTTCAGGGATCATCACTTTTACCTGATATAGAAGGTTGTATGGGCTCTCATAGATTGATGTGGTTGGTATTGTTTTATAGGCCCATAGAATACTTGTTAGCTCTTCTGTCCAACTCCCTTTAGCCTTTCCCATTTTCATTTTAAAGGCTTATACTATCAACTTGTTAATTGCTTTCACTTGCCTATTTGTTTGTGGGTGGGCTATCGAGCTAAATTTTTAGTATATTTTCATTTCTTAGCTATAGGTTTGCAACTGGATCCTTGGAATTGTCTTCCATTATCTCATACTTGTATATAACATTTTCCAAAGGAATTTCAATACCTCTCCCTTAGATATCCTCACCAACGGTTTAACTTCTACCTATTTAGTGAAGTAGTTAACTACTACTATAAGGAATTTCTTTCATCCTGGGACAACTAGGAAAGGTCCTTTTATGTCTATATCCTATTTGGCAAAAGGTATAGTTGTTATCATCATACTAGGCCTCATGTGTGGAGGTAGCGAAACCTTCCATGCTTTTGATACTTTTATCAAGTTTGCACTGATTCCTTGCATCCATCATTGTAGGCCAACAGTATCTTGCCTTTATTGCATTTCTTGGAAACCCTGCTCCTCTCATGTGGCCTCCACAAGATCCTTCATGGATTTCCTTTGGCACATAACTGGCCTCTTCATTTCTTAAGCATTTTAGTAATAGTAATGCATGGGCCCACTTATATAAGCTTTCTTCTAAAATCACAAACCAAATTACCTTGTACTGATTCTTCTTGTCAATTGGTACTGAGTCTAAGCATCTAACAATTGGGCTTCTCCAGTCATCCTCAATTGTTACTATATAGACCTCCAGCTCAGTCCCTCTATAATACTATCTTCCTTGGAACATCAATCTCTATTGAAGTAGCTAACTTGGCCAAACTATTACCCGTTTAGTTCTCTTCTCTTTTAAATTGGTGTAACTCGAATATTGAAAATTTTCCTACTAGCATTCTTACCATTTCCAGGTAGTTCCTCATCTTTGGTTCCTATATTTCAAATTGTCTCATGTATTGCCTTACAACTAAAGAAATGGTAAGCTTCTATCTGTTACTTTGGAAATAAGCCTACTCAACGCCATAATCTGCTATATTAATTTTTTTGCCTATCTGATGTTTTTAGGTGCCTGCATGTCCAGTATTGCCCCAACCTTGTCCAAATTTACTTCTATCCCTCTTTGGGTGATGATGTACCCCTGAAATTTCCCTATTGATGCCAAAGGTGCACTTTGCTAGGTTAAGCTTTAACCCATATTTTCTTAGAGTTTTTAAGTTTCTATCATGTCTTTAACATGGTCCTCTTTTCTGATATTACTAATATGTTGTCTGCATACACTTCTATGTTTCTACCAATTTGGATCTTGAAAATTCTATCCACTCTCACTTGTATTAACTCTAGCATTTTTTAGTTCTAAAGGCATAATCTTGTAATAGTAAGTGCTATATGGGGTAGTAAAACTTACCCGCTTCTAGTCCTCTGTGGCGAGGGTGAATCTGATGATATTCTTTGTATGCATCTATCATGCTTAGCATGTCCATCTTAGTAGTGGAATCTACTAGCTTGTTGATTCTTGGTAAGGGGTAGCAATCTTTTAAATAGGCTTTATTCAACTTCCTAAAGTTTATGCACAATCTCCACCTTTCCCCAGACTTAGGGGCGACAACTACATGAGACAACCATTTAGGGTAGAGAATTTTCTCTACATATCTAGTTCCAATAACTTGCTAATCTTTTCTTTGATTATTTCCATTATCTAAGGGCTAAATTGTCTTAGATTTTGCTTTACCAGCTTTTTGTCTTTTTTGACATTTAACTTTTGCTCCATGACTAAGGGAGATATTTCGATATTAATTTGAGGTTGAATTTTCGGATCAGGTCAGAAATTGCCATCCTTACCTAACTCACATTGATTTTTCTAGTACAGTAGATTTTCATGAATTAATCCTAGTGAATTGCAAAGTGAAGGAAATTTCACAACGAGGCTGCAATCATCTCTCCCCATGGGCTTTATAGATGTATCTTCACTTAAGCTCCTCTTCTTTCATCCCCCAATGTCATTTCCTTGACCTTTGTGCCCATATCGTCACCATCCAAATTTAACTTAATTGTGGCTTCACGAACTTCTTCAACATGGACATCATCATCCACGGACATCTCTTCATCACTATTGCACTTCTTCATCATCAACGAGTTTGTCTCCTCCTTTGTTTTCTCGTGTACCATAACATCACCTACATCACTATCATTCAGATATGAATATGCATAAATTAACTTCTTTGTTAGCATGGACGTAATGCTAATAGTCTTTCGTATGATCTTCTATCAATGGCCCTATTGGTGGTATATCATGTATATCTCTTGAATGTGGCTTCACAAGGATTATATCATCTCGACCTGCAAATAATATCTCCATGAGGATTGTATCATGCAGTCCTCTCAACACCTCTTTTCTTGCACCATTCAACTTGAATGGCTCTTTCCACTACACTTTTGTTCATCTTGGTAATTCCTTCATTCAACCTATTGAGAAATTTCTCTACAGTCACTTCATTATTCTCTACTTTGTTAGCCCTCTTCATTGCCAATCTCAACTCATCACAATATTCCTCAACACTTAATTCTTCTAGAGTTAAAGTATCAAGCTCTATATTAATCTACACTAAATGGAATATGGAACATACTTCTTTCTAAGAATTCTTTTCAATTCCTTCCATGTTGTGATGTGTCATTCCTTGTACCTTGATCCACCACTAAAAACTCACTTTACCAAGATTTAGCATAACCTAAAAAAGTAGGAGTAGCAAATTTTATCTTGATCACCTCTGAACAGTGATGATAATCAAATTCTACTTCCACCTTCCTTTCCCACTTCAAATATGCATAGAGATCAGAACATCCTTAGAATGATGGAATGGTGAATTAGGTCCCTTTCAATGCGTCACCATCTTCCTTATGATTTCTCCATGAATGTCTCCTACAAAGGTCACCAAGGTCTCTAATTTCACACTAAGCAACATTAGTAAACCTATCACCAACATACTTGCCGAATCTATCTTAATGCGTGGTATCATCTAATCTAGGCTTCAATTCCCTAACTCTGTGAGGTAATGAACTACCTTGTGTAGTTGTAGGAGATTTCTCAAGTTCTCCAACCACTAGTTGATGCTAGCTAATGTCTCCGCTAACTACGTCATGTAGAATGTATCCTCTCCTAACATCTTGAATATATAATGTGCAAAAAGATAGGAAACGAGTAATGTGTGTGAATGTACCTCTCACCTCATGAGATGATGTGATCCTAGACCTATGGGAGGTGTTGTAAAATTGGAAAATGATATCTTATTGTGCCTTAGAATTTTTGGAAGGGGACATAGGTTAAATTTGGCTTCATAAGTAGGCTCAAATATTGAGTAAAGTGGATTTTCTTGATTATAAGGAGCCAAAGGATGGATTATGGTTCTAAGTTTTGGACTTGAAGTTGCCAAAAAGCTTGGAAGGTGATGGAATTATGATCCAAGACATGTTGGATCGATCAGAAGGTGCCTAGATTGACTTTGGAGAAGTTTTGGGCCTTTTGGATTTATGATTGGGATAGGGCCTAATTGATCTTGAGCATTTCGATTGACTTGGATGGGGTTCTGGTTTTACAATCATGAGGGTCACAATCAACTGAACGACATGTAATTGACTAGGTAGATTGAAGGTAGGACGATCATAGAACAACTAGATCACAATGGATCGATCTGTAAAAGGATGTGATCAATCAGATAGACATCTAGAACAATCACGACGGGTGGGAAAGGCTGATTTTGATTATTTCTTTTGAATTTTGACTATTGGGGCCAAAATTTAAGTGGTATTTTTCATTTCATGGCATATTTCTCTTAGGCAATGACTTGTAAACATAACGACGTACCTTTGAACTCTTGAATGAAGAAGTTTCTTCTTTGTCTTTTCCATTCTTTGTGTTTGAGTGATTCAACACTCAAGCTCAAATATCAAATTGGGTCGTTCGGCTTATTTCTAATGATTCATAGCCAATATCTCCATGGCATAGATGTATGGATCTATTGGTTATTTTTATTTCCAACTTTTTGTAAGGGTAGGTCCCATATGAGTTATGTTCTTACATGGTGTTCTGACTTTAATCTCATCATCCATCATTGTTTATTTTCTATCATTTTGTCCAACCATTACATGAATTGGCATCAAGCAAATTAATTGAGTTTCTTAATCTGGTGGATTAATTTGGATTCCACATTGTTTTATTCTCCATATTTTCTACCATTTTAGTCATCATCTAGTCTTTTTTTCTCCATTTTATCCAAAAATTCAAAAAAAAAAAATAAAATTCTTGAGTTGTTTGGGTGATTTTTGGCACTTTGGTGGTGCTGAAAATTGTAATAATTGTTGGATATTTTGGTGTGTTATTTAGGATGAGAAAAAGAAGAGAAGTTTGTTATCATTTTTGGCTATTTGGACTCTTTGTAGAGTAAATTGGTGTTGAAGTTTGTGGTATTTTGTGTTGGTGGTATGTTGTTGGAGGAATGTGATTTGTTAGGAACAAAGAACAACGAAAAAAAAGAAGGGAGAAAAGAAAAGTAGAAAAATTTGTACAAAAAAAATATAGGGTTGTTTATTATATTTTGTGATTTTGTGTTACCAATGTTGTGAATTTTTGGAGTTGAAAATATTGTGGGATTATTTGTACAAAAAATTAGGGATTTGCTATTGTGTTTGGGGTAATTTTCGTCAAATGCATCTAGCAGATCGATCTTGAAAACTTCTAAATCAATTGTGCTACCAAGGCGAACTCCAAACCCTAGTTGCTATTCCCAGAACAAGATCGATTGCCCATAAGTTGGATCGATTGCTCTCACAATTTCCTCTAGATCAAGTGCATGATCTACTATGCGATTGCCAAATTCCACACATGCCTGGATCAATCCATCCCTACTAGGATCGATTAACTTCATAGATTTTTTCACCTAGATTGATCCCTAACTCCATATTCTTCAATTTTACGCCTTTCTTCATGATTTTTATTAGTTGTTAAATCTAAATACCACCCTAAATTTTTTGAGGCGATATTGAGATAGGTTGGTAAGGCCATTGAGTGATTTTGAATTTTCTTGTTCATTCTTATATATATATGTATATACACATTTGTACACACACAATTGTGCTTTCACCATTTTCTATTGTGAAGTCATATAGCTAGCTTGATCTAGGAGATGATGAGTATGCCATGAGGAACACACTTGAGTCTTTGGCCTAAGAATTAAAGGGAATCAATCAAAAATTCGATGGCATGCAAAGAAGTTTGGAAAAACTTGAGGTAGCCAATGACATCCCTATTAGTTTCCAGTAGACACAAATGTTGTGTGCCTTAATTGTTTCCAACAAGGGCACTACATGAGCTGGTGTCCAAATGAGGAAGTCAACATACCCCGCAACTTTGGTGGATTTGTGGAGGCTAGAGTGATGCAATCTTTAAAGTTGGCACCATTAAGTGAAGGAAGTCAAGAGGAGGGGAAACTTGCAATAGGAGAAGTCATAGCAAATGATATGATGATGGTCGAGGAGGAAGAAGCCATGGAAGTTGATGTAAGAGTGGGAGACATGCACATGAACAAAGAGTAAGTAAAGGAGTGGGAATTTTGAACCTCTGCAAGGTTATGTGCATGTCGATTCCTTTGACTTTTCATTGCCACCTTCATTTACATACAATTCGCAGGACTTGGATAATAAGCTAAAGAGAAATGTATTTCATAGCCAATGTAAGGTACAAGGAAAGATTTGTAATATACTCATGATAGTGTGAGTTGCACTAATGTGGCAAGCACTACTCTTCTGGATAAATTGGGAAGAATGAGAAGGAATAGAAAACAAAATAAGGAGAAACTTGGTGAAAGCAAAACAAAAAAAAATTGAGAATGCTTATTAGTAAGAAAACAAAAATTGAGTGGAGAGTATGAGAAAGAGTGTAGGAGAGACTAGAGCGATTTGCCACATGAAAAATCATGAGTGCTTGTTAGGGAGCGAAATTTAAGGGAAGTGTGTAAAGAAGAGAGTCACATTGAAATGTGAAGGAAACTTGATTAATCATGATATAGTCACACTTTCCCTTCCCAAGCACTCTATGTTCTCCTTGCAACATTACAAGGACACATACATAAAGTTGCCCAGTGGACAAATCCTATCTCGGGTGATAGAAGGTCATGGTATGAAACCTAAACTCTTAAGGATTTTAGGTAAAGTGCATATCATGTGTGCCCCATGAGATGCTTTGGATGACGGTTTAGTTGGGATTTTATTTAGTAGGCATGTATTAACAATCACCTTGAATTCTAATTTGATGAACTTTGGGCACATATGTGATTTGCATGAGCATGATTATTGATTTGATAACTTGTATGCCATGGTTCATCTTTCATGTTATGATAAATTCTTTAGTTTTTGTAATGAATTGACATTGAGCATTCATTATATGTTGTAGTGAGTCAGGTCATAAAATTTTTGTGATGTTGGAAATTGAGCTTGCTTATCTATTACGTAGCATGATGTTTGTATCTTATTGGTGGGATGTTTGTTTGTCAATACCTAAGGCATGCTTTGATTAACTGCAGGCTTGTGATCTTGAATGGTCATGACACTTTGGTGTCACCACAAGAATAAGTTTTTTGCAGGACTTTCTATTCACTTTACTTTAAGGAACAAGGTTTGGAAGAAGCTTGTGCTCAAGTTAAGAGCATTGTTGAAGGGTGCAAAATTGAGACTGAAGAAAATTGGAAAAACAATTTGAGAATTTTATAGATTCATATCTGACCTCGGAGGACAAGACTATGAATTGGGGGTAATTTAACTTCAAGAGGAGGGGTTTGACGTGATCTCAGACTTGTTGGAGGTGTTGTAAAATTGAGGTGTGATATCTTGTTTTGCCTTGAAGTCTTTCGAAGGGGGCATAGGTAAAATTTGGCTTCAAAAGTGGCTTAGATATGAATAAAGTGGATTTTGTTGATTGGAAGGAGCAAAGGGATGGATTAAGGTTCCAATCTTTGGACTTGACTTGTTAGAGGTGTTGGTAAAATTGAGGCATGCTATCTTGTAGTGTCCTGAAGTCTTTTAAAGGGGCATAGATAAAATTTGGCTTCAAAAGTGCCTCAGATATTGAATAAAGTGGATTTTGTTGATTGGACGGAGCAAAGGGATGAATTATGTTTCCAATATTTGGACTTGACTTATTGAAGGTGTGGTAAAATTGAGGCGTGCTATCTTGTAGTGTCCTAAAGTCTTTCGAAGGGACATAGGTAAATTTTGGCTTCAAAAGTGGCTTAGATATTGAATAAAGTGGATTTTGTTGATTGGAAGGAGCAAAGGGATGGATTATGTTTCCAATCTTTGGACTTGACTTGTTGGAGGTGTTGCAAAATTGAGGCGTGATATCTTGTTATGTCTTGAAGTCTTTCAAAGGGGGCATAGGTAAAATTTGGCTTCTAAAGTGCCTCAGATATTGAATAGAGTGGATTTTGTTGATTGGAAGGAGCAAAGGGATGAATTATGGTTCCAATCTTTGGACTTGGAGTTTCCAAAAAGCTTGGAAGGTACTAAAATTATGATTCATGACATGTCATATCAATCACAGGATGCTTAGGTCAACTTTGGAGAAGTTTTGGGTCTTTTAGATTTATGATTGGGATAGGGTCCGATTGACTTTAAGCACTCTGATGGACCTTGGCAAGATGGCTTTTGGATTTATGATCATAAAGGTCACAATCAATTGCAAGAACATAGGATCGACATGGTAGAATGAAGGTAGGACAATCATAGAATGACCAGAGCGCAATGAATCAATCTGTACCAAGGCACAATTGATCGAAATGGACATCGAAATAAATCGCGATGGGTAGGAAAGGCCAATTTTAGCTATTCTTCTTGAATTTTGACCATTAGAGCCAAAATTTCAAGGGTATTTTAGTTTTTTCACGACTTGTAACTCAGATTTGGGCTTGTACTCTTATATATCTCTTAGGCGATGACTTGTAAACATAACAATGTACCTTTGAATTGTTGAATGGATAAGTTTCTTTTTTTTTTTTGTCTCTTCCATACTTCGTGTTTGAGTGATTCAATACTCAAGCTCAAGTATCAAATTGGGCCATTCGGTGTATATATTTGGATCTATTGGTTGTTTTTATTTCCAACTTGTTGTAAGAGTTTGCTCCCACATGAGGTACATTCTTACATAATGGTTTGACTTTGATCTTGCTGTCTATCCCTTGTTTATTTTTCTGTCATTTTTTACATTTTCCTAACCATTTTTGATCCTTTGCTTCCACTTGGTTCACATCACAAGGTGTAAGTCATTCATTTCTTATCTCTCGCCGTGTATCTCTTAAAAGCACTCAAATAATGAACTTACTAGCTCAATTCTTGTGTCCAATTAGTGGAATTTCATGTAACCCTTAAAATCTCAAGTAACATATCCCCCAAAAGTGTGGAAGTGTGTAAAAAGTAGATAATTTGGAGTATATAATAGATCTAGACAGAAAAAGTCAATCTAGGACTGACAATAGGCTAATGGGTTAATTTGGGAATAGAGAGATTAATTTGGAGCTAAGCAAGACCTGCATGATCAATCCTGGATCAATAAGATCAATTTGACAAATAGATGCGATCGATCGGAGGTACGTACAGAATGGTTGCCCCAATGCGATTAGGGGTCGTGATCAATCCAACATAATGTGCAATCGATTTTCATCACAATTTTATAGAAAAGTTTGCATTGCTATCATAATTCAATCTCAATTTCAAATCTTTTCATTTTTCAGCTTTCAATCTCAATCAAAATTTCCCATATCACTTTCTTTTTGCCAACACATTTTTTCTATAGTAATTCTTTTTTTTGACTTTCCAAATATCCCACAAACTAACAAGTAAATCATTGAAATAATTCAATGAAATAAGCAAAAATTTGCTAGAGAAGATAGTGACATTCTTTTTTTTGAATTTATGAAGAGAAGTTGGTGAAACAAATAGGTAGAAACAACAAAAGATGTGAGAGGAATGATGGTGGTACCTAGACCGGTGACCCAATCAAAATCCAGTACAAGTAGCTTTGATGCCAACTGATGTGTGCAAGGAAGGTGAAATTCGATAGATGGCATATACGTAAACTCGACGATGTTCGGCTTGCATGGATTGTATATAAATAAACTAAACACAGTGATTTCAAAGAACCTAAGTATAGGATGACCACAATTAACATGCCACATTAGTTGATATGTCATGAATCCTTCACAAAAATTGAGAAACTCTCAAATTCTAGAGAAAAGCAAGAGAAAATAGTTTCACTAATCACAATGCTAAGAGAGCTTATTGTTGCATATGCAAAGTCCTTATTTATATCTATAATTATTGACCTAAGCATAGGATTTCAAAGAACCTAAGTGTAGGATGACCACAATTAACACGCCATGTTAGTTGATACGTTATGAATCCTTCACAAGAATTGAGAAACTCTCAAATTCTAGAGAAAAGTGAGAGAAAATAATTTCACTAATCACAATACTAAGAGAGCTTGTTGTTACATATGCCAAGTCCTTATTTAGACCTATACGTTTTGACAAAAATACCTAGAAATTGTGTATAACAGTCCTAAGAAAGTACTAATAAATTTTGGTAAAGAATCCTACTGGAACAAGGAAAACTTGGGAGCTATCATGAACAATTTGGCCCTTCTTACAATCAATCTAATGTTGTTTAGGTTGATCTGGGTCAATCTAATCCTTCTTGATCATAATTAAAGAAAGTCTAGTGTCCTACTATGTTGATCTGGCTCTTATGATCAATCTCCCTTGCTTCTCTAAACATCAATGTCAATCCTAAGAACCTTAGGATTGATCTTGGGATCTTGTGATTTATCTTGATTGACTGGGATCAATTCTTAGCTTTTGAGATTTATCCTAATTGGGTAGAGATTGATCTTGTGGTCTTGAGATCGATCCTGATTAAGTTAGGATCGATTCACTCTATATGAGATCAATCCTGCTTGCCTTAAGATGAATCCTAATGCATCCAACATACTATCTTCACCTTTGCATTACACTCGATCGATCCATGAGCTCTTCTTTAAGTTCGTAAACCTTCTCCAACATCTGAAATTCTCTTGAAATACATGCACAAGTGCAGTCTTGATTCCTTGATCTCATTAGCTTCAACTTTAGTGTTAAGTCTTCCAATTTGCTGTTGCTCTAACCTAGCACTTGCATCACAAACTTTTTTTAAGTTTACAAGCTAACTTAACTTATAGATTTTATGAGTTGACTCAACTTATTTTGCACCTCTACTTTTGCATAACACTTCTTTAAAACAAAATTTTGTAAGCACATGACAAGAAGACATGATATAAAATAAACTGAGGGACACTGAATGTTGTATTTTGTTTCATAAAATGATAAAGAAAGAAGGAAATTGAGAAAAAACTAAAATAATTAAAATTGAGTAATTTGATTAAAATAAATAAAAGTTGAACAAGTAGAATAAAACGAAAATAAATAATTGAGTGTATATTAGGATTTGTACGTTGGGTTATTGGAATAAAGTCTATGTGTATTGGAAAAAAAAAAAAAAGGCTTTTGAATACCCTAACCTATAGGTGTGAAAGGGTATAGACTTGAAGTAGACCCAATATATTTATTTTAATGGGTCAATGTTTTATTCTGGATAATATATATAGAGTTTGGGTTTGGAACTTATTTTTAATTTAGGGTCTAGACCTGAGTAATGCCCTCCAAATTACAGATTGTTTGGAATTCACCTAACTAAAATGTTAATTGGTAGGTAAGGAGTTTTTGGCAAATTGTTAAAGGTAACTTTTAATTCTTAGCAGGGTATAATATTTTGAGAGGCTTGCTTTTGTGGTATGCCTTAAATCTTCTAAGTTCAAAGATAAAAACTATTTGCTCGAAGCCATCATTTCTTCCACGTTTATACCTCTTTTCTCATGTTATAATACATCTCATTTTTTTAGCAAACAACGTATCTTTTGCTTAATTTATGTATTTGACTTATGGCTATATTAGAGTACTTTTTTAGGTTTTGTTAGATTAAATGTTGTGATATCAAGCTAATATTTTTTATTTAAAGTTGTGACTTAACCAAGGAATTATAGTTTGACATTGTAACACTAGTATGCACATGCAACATAAAACGAAGCAAAAAAGGAAAAAAATGCACCCAATATGTTTATGTAGTTCACAATCCAACTTTTACCTTTGTGGGTTACTAAACCAATCTATTATTCAAGCAAATCAAAAGCACATCAACTCATGAACAAGTTTATTGCATTTCTTGCACTTCACCTATGTCAAGCACTCTCTTGACTTCAACTTGTTGGTGTAACTTTAAATATTCAGCCCTTGTTTAGTGTATAGTTAAAATACATTTTGGATGGAACCATACATTGGCATAAAGTGTCCCTCACACAAGGTCATGCTGCCAAAATATCGACACAAGTGCATCCAAAGTGTCTAGTGTTTCTCTCTTATTTTAGCTCATTCAACTCTCTTGAAAGGCTCAACTAAGCCATTAGGTAGCTTTTCAATATTGATGCATTTATTCATTAAAAATTCCATAAGAATTGGCTACAAAGTCATCACAATATTTTAATGTTGATTTTGTCCACATCGTCAAGCTAGTGTTGTGGCACTAAGTCAATGATTCCCTACTACGATGGGATTTCTTTCCAAAATATTATTGATCTATTCCTATATTTTAGAATAGCATATCTTTGGTTTATTCTTGTAGATATGGTCATCTCATGGTATATTTAAAATGATCTTTTTCCACTTCTATAGAATCGTTTATTCAAGGAAATAGACTAAGCCAAATTTTAGCAAGTTTTTATTTCCACCAACTCTTGTGCCATATGAGTGCCAACTTATCACAAATGGCTACTCATTGATCTTGACAAAAAGAAAGTTATCTCAATTTTTAATAAGATTTGACTTTAGAGCATACAAATAAAAACACCAAGTTCTAAGCATAGTAAATTATAGATTGCTTAGTTCAAAGAATTCTAAAAAAATAATTACCATTAGTTGAACTTTCTTAAAATTGGGACTTCAACACAATAGAGGCAAATCATCCATGTAAAACCAAACAAAAGTGGCTATGAGCAAAATAGACTTCCAATAGTAAATAGCAAAAACTAAAAATCATCAAGTTAAACACTAGTGAAAACCCAGGCTATGTTTGTTTACAAAATTAGGTGTAAATTTTTAGGTGTTTTTATCTTAAATATTGTTTAAAAGTAAGAGAAAAAAAAGATAAAATTTAAAAAGTATAATAATTAAGTGTGTGTTTTTTAACTCCTTAATTTAAAAACAAACATACCCCAAATAACTAGAGACAAATTACTAACAAAACCGAACAACAATAAATTATGCCCTCCGAAATCAGACTTTCTCTTGGACTTGTCCAATGGGAGTACTTTATCCATCTTTGAATTCCTCCAACTATCTCTACCTTAGTACTCCATCTTTGTCTATATAGCCACCCTTTGCGAATAACATTTGACAAGAAAAGGTCACTGTTGCTACTTTAGCGTGAAAAGGACAAGCCACCACTTGTACTTCCATGTTAGGTATGTCAAGGGGCTATATAGCAACTACAGTATGCATAGAGGAAATATAAAGATCAATATCTCATTTTTGCATCAGCAGCTAACTGATTTGAGCACCTATTGCTCTAGATATTGCTTCAAAGTGTAAAATTCTCACATTAAGTTCAGCTTAGGTTGTAAGAGCAAAAGTAGGACCAGCTGCTAGTGTTCTAACAAGGATCAAATCATTGACTCCACTAATGTGAAGTAATCTTGTGCTATAGTCCATGATCTTAGTTTTTTGCAAAGTTTCATCCTCATCAATAGTAAATTCTTCCATCAATAATTTAAAGATCAAGGAAGGATATATAGCGATTGACCTGAAGTTCTTCCCAACTCAACATAGCTTAAATTAGTAGTAAAAATCAGATTCCCTAAATCCTTCCTATTCCTTGTCTCCAAACATGAAAGTATTATTGCCATGCCCTTTGTAACCTAGGTGCTCACTAAGCGAAGCTAATTTTGGGTAGCTAACTTATAGGGTAAAATGTACAATGACAAAATGTGGAGGATTGCGTAGTTGTTACTAGCCAAGCGAGAAACTTATTTATGGTCAACACTTGAGCCACCTCATCAAAGTTATCTTTAAAATCACTAGGTTAAGTTGTGGTCATGTCCCCAACATGGTTTCCTAACACAATTTTAATCCTAGTGGGTGAAATCGTAACTATCTCATTTCAAATATAGAGTATATAAAACTATGGGGGCCTGGAATCACCAAAACCCTTTGAAATAGTGCTTTAAAACTCTTAGATTGGGGAGGGTAATGGTATTCCAAATTCTTAGGTTTTTCTGGACAAGAGATGTGAAAGTATAAATTAAAACTTGATAAAAATAAGCATGTGCAATGGAAATAATTAATCTAAAGCTTGATGCAACTTTGGTCCTATGCAATGTATAATTTCTTACTAGGAGGTATGAATGAATTTTACATTGGAATAGCATTTCCAAAACATTTTGTACATGATCTCACAACCACAATGAAGTGTTAAGGAAGCATAAGAAAAGATTGATTAATATAGGCATTATTCCAACCCACGTGAATCTTGCTTGCATGAACCATAAGATACAACCTAAATACAATGTATTTCAACAACTTGAATGAATGATGGCCACGAGCAACACACCTATGTAGCTTGATACATCATGAGTCTCCCAAGGACACCTTGAAACAACTCATTCCGATAGTCAATTCATAAGAATTTAGAAACTCTCAAATTCAAGGAAAAAAAGTAATTTTTATTACTTAAAGATGTAAAAAGATCTTGTTCTAAATGCTAAGTACCCTTTTTATAGTGCTAGGGTCTAATAAAAATACCTAAAAGTTACCCATAATTAATTAGGAAAAATGTCCTATGTGAAAGTAGTAAAGAATCCTAGCTAAAGTAGGAAATCCTTTCTCTCCTTTCTATTGTTGTGACTGATTTGGGCATCCATATGATCGATCTCCTATCTGTTAGATTGATCTCAATTAGTGGGTTCTCTATCCATAATCACAAATTCAAAAAATGCGTAAACTACTTTCTTGATTAGCTGCCCTTGTGATCAAATCCTTATGATTGCAATTGATATCAATGTAGATCCAAACCTTGTTAGATTGATCTGCCTCTTGTTTGATTGCAATTTCAATAAGTACCTCATTTTTATATCGATCCTCCTCTCCTCATGATTAATTTGGATCATATGAGATCAATCTGGTCCTACTCTGGATTAAACTTAATGTTGCCTAATTCTTGATCTATCAAGTAGCAATCTTGATCTAAGTGTTCCTTTAGCTTCCTTAGCTTCTTCAGATATCCAAATGCTTCTTGAAACTCTTGAATGAGTGTCATCATGAACCCTTGGAACTTATGAACATCAATTCACGTGATTGTTTCCCCAAGTGACTCTTGCTCTGACTAGGTGCTTATGTCATCGTCCTCCCTTTGAGAGAGAATTACTCTTAATTTAATAACATCCGTATGTCCTAAACTTGATTAGTTCATGTAAGCACTAGTAGGGTATTGCATTAAAAATATTCTTACCTCTTAATTTCTCCTAGAAACTTGAATTTTCCATGTAAAATCCCTTTCATCCTTACTAGGGACAAACTTAGTCATGTCATCCTCAATTTGAAGATTGATTTGAGATTCAAATGTAGTGAATTGGCATGAACTCATAGTCCTCCTATGTGACAGCCATTGTCCCTATAAATACGATTGCTACTTGATAGATGTTTTGCCCCACATTCAAACACAATTCAGTGAACTCCCTTTGTTGACATCATCACTCATGTATTTCTATGGATCAAGTGCAAGAATTTTGGCACCTTGTCCATAAGCATGAATAATGACATCAAATTTAAACACAACATAACCATTATACTCGAGCACTCCCAGTGCATAAACTTTAATGTACTAACCTCCTATACTAGGATTATACAGATACCTTGTCAACATTGTGTTGCAAGAAAGAGGTACTAATAGACATGAGATAAGACAATGATTTAATAAAATTATTTTCCTCACCACTACATAATCTTCAACTCAACCTAATCTCCAAAACTCTCCTCTCATCTATCATAGACGATAAATCATTTTTTGTCCTTCATAGTCACCAACATAGAGTTTCTCTTCTGTCCTTCTCTTCCCTCTATTCTTTAAGTTCGTACCACTCTCAGTTCTCTTCTATTTCTTCTTCTCTAACTTAAAGTCACATTACTACTATAGGTACATCTTATGATCGTGAACTTCCTCAATGTAAGTGGAACTAAGGTGATCATTTTGTTATTGAAATGGAAGGTGTACTTGTTGGTCGCTTTAATAACATTGGCTCTCCTACCATATTGCCATTGTCATCCTAATAAGATGTAGCTTGCTTGCTCAAGAACTAGAACACAAAGTATTTCATCCTAGTATTTTCCGATCCCAATAGCTACTAAAACCTATTTCATCACCTTGGCCTCTCTACTATTATTCACTACTCCTCATACACATTCTTCTTCACTTGAGCAATTGATGTGTGCATAAACACTAGATTATTTCCTTCCGTACATACAAAAATTCCATCATCATTGGATGATACCTCTTTCAACTGTGGAATCTCATCTCCACTACTATTTTTTTCTTCCATAACAATTTCTTCTTTATCCCTCAACACCTTGACTCTCTTATCTGGGCATTGCATTGCAGTGTGCCCTATCCCTGGCACTTGAAACACAAAGTATCTCTATTACATGTAGTGAAAGAGCATAGGATTGTAGAAGTTTTTACCTTAGGCACTACCACCTTTGGTGCCACCTTTAGACTTTAATTTTTAGTGGGTAGTGCCCTTTCCTCCTTCCTGGGGAAGGTACTAGACATGGTTCCTTGCTTCATTTGACTCTTTCCCCTTATCTTAAGTTGCTTATCCATGCTTACATCCTTTCCTACTTAGTCCTTTGACTCGATGACGTATGTGTGGAAGCATAAAAATTAAAAAAATAATGGTGTATCTTGGAACCTAACGAAATCTGTTTACGCAAATTGTGAAGACAACCTAATGTGATGATCTTCGGTGAACACTAGTGATAAGACTACCTCAAATAGCTTTTTTAGTTGATACGCCATGAATGACTCGAATTGGCGGAATAACTCAATTTGGAATTTCGGATTCACAAGAATTGAAGCACATTCAATCAAGGAAAAAACAAAGAAAGAATTTTATTCATAAAATATACCAAAGAGTTCTCTAAAAAATTAACTAAGGATCCTTTATATAATGTTAGGAACTTTTAACAACCTTCTAAAGTGCTCTATAATTGTTTTTAGAAAATTAGGACTAAAAATTGGAAAGAAATACTAACTAAAATACAAGTTGAATTTACAATCCAGTGTGCTTGCAATCAAGCATAAACCTATGTAATTGTAATTGCACAAATGTCTGAAATCGTGTCTAAGTTAATCCACTTCAACTCGGGATTGATCCAAATCCCTCGAGATTTCTTTGAGATCGATCTTAATGCCATTCCAAAGCCATTTTCATTATTAGTTGCACTAAGATGATTTGTAAGATCCATTTTGACATCTTAGACTTCTCAAAACATCTAAAAGCTCTTTAAAACTAATGGTCAAGGTTCTTCTTGGCTTATTTGAGCTCATAATATTCAACTTGCATCTAAAGCTTAACAAATATCCTTTGTTTTGCCCCTACGCTCACTTCATTCCCCCCTTCTTGAAGGCATGTTGACCTTAATTCGTTAGGATTCCTACTACCTACAAAAAAATAAATAATTTAAATAAGAAATATAATATAATACTAATATTATACTTATCTTACAATTTTGCCTTACAACTCGGTTTTGTTGTGAATGTGTAGACACATGTGGACATCCACAAGTTGCAAGCTTTGGCAAACTTCCTTGTAGCTCAACCTTTGGATCAAATCTTATGATAAGAAAGGTTGTTTCAGTAGTTTCAAAGAAAATCAACCTTCCCCCAAAATCATAACCTCCTTTGGCTTAAGATAATCTTGTTAAAATTTCAACTTCTCCTAGGTATGTAACTAGCAATACAATCATTGTAACCATCCAACATCACAAACATCATGGATATGCAATTCATCACCCAAAGAATGAAATTCATTATGCTCAAATTCCTTAAGTGACACTATTGTAGCATAGTAATAACATGCATTCCTAAATTCTACTTATGGAAGCTTAGTGTATAATCCTAGAGCACTTATTATGTGTGTACCATATCCTACATGTAACTCCAGATATCTTAACACAATCCATAAACTTTCATCAAAAATTAAGGAACTTCGATACTTCTCCTCTAGGGTTATAAGCACGTATGACAAAATTGAGTTTTCTAATGTCAACTTAAGATTATACAAGCTACTAAGAATGTCACATGTAAGGTTCTTAATTCCATCAATTCCGTTAGTTCCCTTAATTCCCATAGGCTCACCATTGATTGCTATACCAATAAAGTAAAAATCATCATCAAGACAAAGATTAACAAATAATGCAACACTAGGCTTCTCATGTAAATAGTAACTCAAGAAACTACTGGAAGTAGGATTACCAAAATTTTTCCATAGCTTTAATGCACTTGGATTCACCAACTCCTTTTCTTGTGAATCTTCATCATTTGCAACTAAGAACTCCATGGTTAACTCCTCTTCAATATCTTTGTGCTCTAACAAGAAATTATCAATAAAAGACAAAAGACAATATAAGGGGTTAGTGTAAATTATTCTCTCACCGCAAGCCCTCAATTCTTTCTTGAATTGCAAAGCACTCTCCTTGTCTCTTGTTATTGTTAATTCATTCTTTTTTCTTTGACACTCTTTTTCTTCCTTTTCTCTTTCCTTTTTTTGTTTTTTTTCCTCTCATTCTTTCCCACCTCATGTTCACTCTTCAACTCTAGCTCACTTTGATTCTCATCATGTAATGGATTATTAACTACAAGTCCTAGAAAAATCCAATGTGTAAGAGTTTCATTAACAAGATTGCAATTATTCTTTTAAATAGATGTTGTAAGTGTTTCTTCATCCAACTCTACGCTTTATCGCTCTGAATTCTTTGACATCTTCACTACTGGCCTCATCTTCTAAATCCGACTTATCCTTAATTTTACAAACTTCTTCTTCAATGATTTCATCAACAATTCTCTCTTTATCACCATGGTGTGTCTCTATCATAGGCAAATCCAACCTTAGCTCATCCCCCTCATAGGTTCCAACACTGCTAACATTACATTTATTGAATTGCAAATATGTATAACTCACTTCCTTTACTAACATTGATGCAGTATCAATGGTAGTCTCCTTGAAGACTGCCTTATCTTTGGCCCTATGAGCATTACGTCTCATAGACCTCCTAACCATAGCTCCACAAGATCGTGTAGGTCTCTTAGCGACATCTTTATGAAAGTCATACTGTATGAGATTTTTAGCAACATCACTAGAGAAGTCTTGTCATATAAACTTTCCAACACCCCTTCTCTTCAGCTTATGCTCAATTTGAATGGTCCTCTCCACCATGTCATCAATGCCCTCATGGCTATGAACTCCACAATCATTTAATGTTGTTATCTAATCCATTAAGAAACCTATTCATTGTTTCTTCAACACTCTCATTTACATTGGCTCTCTTTATAGCATAATCCAATAAATCATAATATTTCTCTATACTTAATCCATGTTGAGTCAAATTATCAAATCTGTCATACAACTCACACTCCATGGAATAGGGAACATATTGATTTCTCATCATCCTCTTTAATTCCTTCCATCTGGTGATTCTACTTCCTCTACAATTCCTCTTACCATGCATAAATTTATACCACCAATATTTAGCATATTCTATAAAAGATCGATTGGAAAAATGTACTTTATGTGCCTTTGAACATGGTTGAGAGCCAAAGGCCTCTTCTACCTTTTCTTCCTATGTTAAATATGGATCAGGATCACCTAATCCCGCAATTTGTGGTATATTGAATTCAGTTTTCCTTGATGACTCACTATTAGCCGCGTGATGTCTCTCAGTACTCCTCTTAGGGAAGTAATCAACTTGTGATTACCATCGAATTCATCAAAACCTACATACCTTTTGTTGCCTTTATTGAGTGTAACACTAATCAATTTAGGCCTCGTCCCCTCCTTACCCCAACTCCCATGTAGCAATGGATTGCTAGGTGCAGCAGAGTATGAATCCTTTAAGTTATCTAGCTATCGGTTTATGCTCGCTAATGTCTCCAACAACTATCTCATGTAAAATATATTATCTCCTGACATCCTAAAATACGGATGATAGAAAGAGAAAAGAAATGTGTATTGGGTGTGTAGGTGTCCTCTCACCTCACAAGGTGTCTTTTGCTCATTTCTTACCTGTCACTCATTTATCACATAGTTAATACACTCAACAATGCACATACTAACTTAAATATTGTGTCCACCTCGTGGAATTCCAAGTAATTTCTGAACATTTAGTGATGTATCCCCAAGTGAGATCAATTTGGTCTAGCAGTACGATCAATTCTGCATCTAAAATTTTAGAATTTGATCAATTTAACTCCTAAAATTTACTCCTAAATCAATCTATTTTGATTTCCCACACTTAAGGATTAATTTGGGATCTAAACTTAATCGAAGATCGCAACTTTTTTTTCTATTTTTTTGGAAATTTATTTTTTTTGTTGCACAACTTTTGCCACATGTTAAACTCCAACAAATCAAGTAAACTAAATAAGCAATTTTTGGACTATAGGAAGACACGAATGGGAAATGAAGAATAGGAAACAACAAAAATGAAAAGAACAGAAAAGATTGGTACTTGGTGGTGCCTGGATAAGAAGCCAAATAGCTAGCTCTGATACCAACGATGTGTGTGCAAAAGCATAAAAATTAAAAGATAGCAGTGTATGTCGGAACCCAGCGAAATTTATTTGTGCGAACTGTGAAGATGACCTAACACAACGATCTTTAGTGAACTCTAGGAATAAGACGACCATAACTAACACACCTTGTTTGTTGATACACCATAAATTAATCCAAGAAGTGCTTGCAATAAGTTGATCTGGAATTTTGAATTCACAAGAATTAAGACACACTTAATCAAGGAAAAACTGAAGAAAGAATTTTATTCATAAAAAATACAAAAGAGTTCTCTAAAAAAATAGCCAAAGCTTCTTTATATAGTGTTTTGGAAAGAAATCCTAACTAAAATACAATTTTTGGGCTCCAAGCTATAGTCAGGCTCAATTAGGACATCGAGGGATTGAGCACGCACCCTTTGGCTTGATTTAGGGTGATTTGAAACTGATTTGATTGTAACTGTAGCATGCTCAATTTACAATCTAGTGTGCTTGCAATCAAGTGCAACCTTACGTGATCGTATTTACAAAATTTTTGAAGTCGGAACTTCTTTGAGATTGATTGTAATGCCATTCCAAAGCTATTTTATCATTATGTTGCATTTAGAAGATCCATAAGCTCTATCACGACCCCCAAAACTTCTCAAAACATCCAAAAGCTCTTTGAAACTCATGCTCAATGTTTTTCTTGGGTTTTTACAGCTCATAATCTTCAACTTGCATCTAAAGCTTAACAAACATCCTTTATTTTGACTTGATGCTTGCAACACGCAACGTAGTGGTAGAGCTTAAGAACATTAGCTATCTCACTATTCAATCTAGCCATGAACCTTTCCATTGTGGTCTCTTGGTTCTCAACAGCATTAGATCTCATTGGCTCCATCTCCATATCCTTGTAGCAGTCCTTTAGACTTCAACTTCATTGTGCCAAGGTTTGGGAAAATTTAGTGTATGTCATTGTATTGACTAGGTGTAAACCCTTTCTGCATAGCTGCCTTAAACTTACCCTCGTGCAGATTGGTCACTTATTCAACTTGTCTCTTACTAATGCACAACTAGTCCCACTAAACTATAGCTTAATAAGTAAATTATATAGTGGCAAGCTTTACCTTTTGCAATTTTGAATATTGGAGGTAGTCAAACACTAACCTCACTTATTTCTCCAACTCCAAGTAAGCATTAGGGTCTAAGTGGCCTTGCAATGATAGAGTAGTGGGTTTTATGCCTTTTAACATCTTATCCTCACCACGACGTCTCCTTAGTTGCCTTCTTAGGCTATTATTATCATTGAGCTGGTCAAAGAAGTCAAAAACATTTGTCACTTACGTAGCTACCTCTCCTTGCTTGGTGTATAGGTCTATCTTGGCTAGAAAATGATTCTTCCCCACTCCATTCGCCATGAGGTTCTAAGTTGCCTTATGTAGTTGTATGCGATGCTTCTAGATTTCCATTCTCCTATTAATGATTGCTAGAGTGTTTGTCAATAGCTTCATGTTAAATGTATTAGTCCCCAACATCAAATTCTCTCGACTTCAAGAAAATGCGGTTTATAGTGAGAAAAATGATTGCAAGTGTGTGAGTGTTCCTCTCAGCTTCTTATATGTGCATCACTTATTTCTTACGTCTCCTTCATGTATAACACACTAAGCACTCAAAACACTAAGCTCATTTGCTTAATTCTTGTATCTGCCTCATGAAATTCTGAGTAGTCCCTAAAATTTAAGTGATGTGTCATCAAAAAAGTGTGTGATTGTGTGAAAAGGTGAAATTTTAGGATTTAGGATTGACTCTAAACTACAAGAATCAATTTGGTGGCTAAGAACAAGTTGAGAGATCAATCTAAAAGCGAAAAGATCAATCTAGAACTGAACAGAAAGGTGCGATTGATTGCAAAAGCAAGCATAATTGATCCTAACTAAAAGAAGTAAACACGATTGATTGGAAGGAGATGCAATCGTTCTTTAATACGATCAAGGGTGGGATCAATATAAAATAAAGGTGAGATCGATCACCACTAGGATTTCTATAAAAATTCAACCCTTTTCCCAAAAATTCAATTCCAATCTCGTATTCTTGAATCCCGACCTTTAGAACTTGATCAGAAAATTTCCAAATTACTTTTTTCTTTTCAACCTCTGAACTCTCTTTTTTCAAATCTCTTTTTTTTCACTCTTTTTTCATTCCTATTTTTTTGTTAACCTTTTCAAGAAGCTTGCAAATTCAAATAATCAACCTAACAAAAAAATGGAAATGAATGCTAGAAACATGGAAAACAACTAAGTAATAGTTTTGCAAAAATTTATGGAGAAAAGAAGGAGAGGATAAGAATAGGAAAAAAATGGAAAGATACAAAAGTGGTACTTGGATTGAGTATCAAATCATAATTTGATACTACTGGCTCTAATGCCAACTGACTTATGCATTCAAGTTTAAAAAAGAATTGATAAGGGCATAACTTGACCCCACATGAATCCTACTTAAGCGAAGCATAGGATACGACCAAAGTGCAATAAATTCTGAGAACTCAAACAAACAACAACCGAAGCCAAGATGCCTACATTAGTTGATAGGTCACAAATCTCTCAAGGGCACCATAGAACAAGTCAATTTGGATAGGTAATTCACAAGAATTGAGAAGCTCCCAAATTTAAGGAAAAGAAATAATTTTCACTAATTAAAGATGCAAAAAGTTCTTATTCCACAAGCTAAAGAACCTTTTTTATAGTGCTAGAGTCTGATAAAAATACCTAAAATTCATCAACAAATATTAGGAAAAAATGTCCTATGCAAAGTTGGTAAATAACCCTAGCTAAATAAAAAAAGTTCTCTCCTGCTACTATCACGATCAATCTAGGCATCCCTACTATTGGTTGGTTGTTCGTGTTGGGTTTCATCGGGTCTAGGGTTGGATTTAAAACTTTAAAACCATAAAAACAACAATAAAAATATAGTGGAATAACATACCAAACCCATTACACATTTGCATAAAAACACATAACAATTGAGAAATGTCGAAGAAAATTGAAAGGAATGTACCTTTGAAATCACATTTCAATGGACAGGCTTGCAATCCTTGAGTCATGGTCTTCAAATCTCAACCACTAATTTGTCTACAGTTATTTTGATGATGAGCACCTTCCTCACTATGCAAAACACTTTTTGCAAGGCTCTAATGCAGACTCCTTTAAAAAAGAAGGCTTGATGACAAGAAGAGAAGGAGAGGGTCATTATAATAATTTCTCTCATTGCTTGGAGGGTGGCACACAAATTTTTTTGATTTTGCACAAGCATAGAACTCTTCTAACACAAGTATTTATATTAAGACACCTTTGGTAATTACTAGCCAATGTACCTTTTAATTACTAAACTCTTTAATAATCGCAGCCTATAATGTTTAATTATTAATCTCCATTAATAATTAAAGCTCAGTGGAATTATATCTTTCAACTTAATTAATCTCAATAATTAAATCATGGGCTATTATGTTTCTAGTTAGTAATCACATTATTAACAAATATGATCGATATCAAATAATTTCATTTGTGTCGTGTCTTATTAATTTAATTAATTTCATTAATTAAATTAAAATTCTCATTGTGCTTCTAATTAATGATCTCATTATTCATAAACACTATACTAATTTATTTGGTTTAATCCAATTACAACTAAATAAATTATGCTACCCACTAATTTAACACATATCACACACAACAACATTTTGTGTGACTTTCTAAGTTCATCCTTAATTGGCAATGAGTATAGCTCAAAGGATATGGGTAATGCTTAGCCTGCAACCCATGTTATAGCCTAATTAGGATGTGGTGAAATAGATCAAAATAGACTCTCCCAATCATGAATGCCATGCAGTATATGACCATAATACCCTTAGTATCTGTTATTGACTATTAGCGTTAGAGTGCACATCACTAAATATCTCCCACTTGCACTCTAAGGCTAATAGTGCTAATGCTAATCATTATGGTATCTTTAACCCATCTTCTCAAAATCGCGATCAAGCAGCACTTGTGTTACTAGTCTAGCTGGTAGGTCAACCATATTATGTTCTAAAGTTATTTTTTGCTTGGCTACTTTGTTCTTTCAAATGATTCTTGGAATAATAGTGCCATGCCTCTCCATGTGTTTGAATTTATGATGAGACCTCTGTTCTTTCACCTGTGCAATCGTCTTATGGTTGTCACAATCAAATGGTAATGGCTATTCTACATGTGGAATTTCCAGAAGTTTTACTACAAACTTCTTTCTCCAAATAACCTCCTTTGCAACTTCTTATGCAACGATTTACTCATGCTTTAGTAGTGGAGTCCACAATCATGCTTTGCTTGGAACTGTTCCAACTAACTATTAAAAGTTTAGAGATTAACCTTCTATCTTCCATATATAACTAGAAGTCGGAATCAAGCTAATTATCTGCTCGTAGATCACGATGTCTATTTACAAGTACCATATCCTTAGTACTTCTCAAGTACCTTAGGATACACTTGAGAGCATCCCTATGCTGTTCACTAAGACTCGCCAGAAACCAGCTCATAACACATATGGCATAAATGATATCTGGCCTAATATATAGTATTAGCCAAGTTAAACTTCCACATTGAACCTCTTCACTATCTTATCTATGTATAAAGCTTGGGAGAGACCTCACAATCTCTTCACTCTATCTCTTTTGATGCAAATGGCTAATATGTAGGTTGCTTCCCCCAAGTCTTTCATGGAGAAGGTGTAAAACGAGCATGTTTTGATTGAGCTTGAAATCCTAATACCATTTCCTATTTGTAATATGTCATCCACATACTACAATAAGAATGTAATCATACTCCCACTAACCTTCTTATAGATAAATTCATTGAGGAAATCATTCTTGATATCAACATGCTAAATCTCGTAATCCAAATGGGTAGCTATCATAAGTAAAATCCGAATGGATTTGAGCATGCCTACCATCACGAATAATTCTTGTTCATTCTCTTAGAGATAACCATTTCTCTCTCACGAATAAGGGATTCTAGCTAATTATCACAATAGTTGCATCATACAAGGTTGTTCTTGAATAGGAATTTGCCGTGTGGGCCCACTGTTTTGTTCTTCATGCTTAACCTCATTGAGCACTATTGTTCTACCACTTTCTCTAACAAACTCTTCTTTGAGAAAATTCATCCAATAATCAAAGACAATCCCATTATCTTTTAGCAGGTTGAACTTATATCCCATGAAATCCATAGGATATATCACCAAGCAACCTATAATGGCCTTGACCTCTAACTTATCCATCTTGCTTTTCTTAAGGCAAGGTGGACACTCCTGAATCTTGATATACTTCAAGCTCAGCTTTCTATGTGGAGTTGAAAGAACGGACTTGGAGGAAATCCTATTTAAAATGTGGGTAACCATGAGGAAGGTGTGTCTTATAAAGAAATAAGTAATTTGGTGAAGCTTATCATAGAGTAAGCTAGGTCCGCCAAAGTATGACTCCCTTGTTTAGCTACACCATGCAATTGATGAGCTACTAGAGTTGTGAATTATGACGTAATGTTATTGGCTTTAAGGAATTCCACAAACTAAGTGCTCATGTTCTACCTACCACAATCTGATCGTAGTGCCTTTATATGCTTGCTAGTTTGTTTGTTTATTTCAACCTTAAATTCCTCAAACTCTTTGAAGGACTAGTGCTTGTACTTCATTAAGGACACATGGCCATTACTAGAATAATCATTGATAAAGGCTATAAAGTAATGGAAACCTCCACTTGCCATTTCATTAAATGGCCTACAAACATTCGTATGGACTGACTCTAATATCTACACAGCTCTCTAGACTTGTCCATCAAAAGGACTTTCAGAAACCTTGCCTAAGAAGCTTGGTCAGCAAGTTAGATACGGTTCTTTTCCCGATGGCCTAATAAGTCCATCGTTCTCCATCCTACCAATCCTTGCCTCTATAATAGGGTCTAGTTTAAGATGCCACAAGTGCTTGGGATTTAATTCATCCTTACCTCGTTTGATTGTCATGGCATTCATTATAGGCTTATTATCTAAATTGAAGTAATACAGGCCATTTACCAATAAGGCAGCACTGATTACTTTATTATGATAATAAATTTGGCACTTAATATCTCTAAAAGAAAGTTAATAACCTACTTTTATCAATGAAGGTGCTAAGATAATATTTTTCGCCCATTTAGCAATGAGAGGCAATCTTTTTGGCCTAAAATGTGACAGGATGACAACCTAACTAAAGCTATTCTAATCATAGTGGCTGCAACACTTTCCCTATTGTTGGCCTTAATCACTACTTCTCGCTTTTCAAGCAATCTACCCTTGACCAAGTCTTGATTTAACGTAGAAAATCGGGAAGATGCACCGGAATCGAAGATCTAAGATGTAGAAAACACACTATGCTATGGAACTCCAAATGGCACTAGATCTTGGTCTTCATAGCCTTATAAGGCCCACTACGTTATGGAACTCCAAATGGCACTAGATCTTGGTCCCCACATGAACATCAACTCCTTCACGCCTTCTATGTTAATTCGGCATGGCTCCATGGGACTTCAAATGGCACCAACTCTTGGTCTCCACATAAATATCAAATTCTTGATACCTTTCATATTACATTTATGCATGGAATACTACAGAGCATCCCTATTCTTTGTAGTAAAATAAAACTTGGACTTATGCCCTTACAACCTATGAAAAATAATTATCTAAAAGGAAATACATTCAACTACAAGTGTTCGACGTCTATAACCTATCCACAACATGTATTCAAACAATTACACATTACATGTATAATTAAATAATTCCATTTAATGACCTCTTCCATGGTTTGTGTATCTCATGCGTTACCTTTCATTCATGGAAAACCCCTTTTCCAACATTTTAATTTCAAAAAACACACAAAAACCATGTCTCGACTAGCTAGTGTAGCTATGGCAATGGTTCCTGTGGTCATTACCCCTTCTTGTTTAGCTACATAGCAAGCTATAGCAAAGAATAATTCTCTGTCAAGCCCTCCTTCACGGCCATGAGCAAAACTATGGCAGAATCCAAAATTTGCCACAAACTTTCTCCACAGCCACGAAATCAAATTTCATAGTTGTGAGCACTAATATTGTAGTTGTGAGATCGCATCTTGTAGCTATAAAACTTGATAGTGTTGCAGATCAGATTTTGTGTGGACCATGTTTTTCAATTTTTTGTGCTTTTCTTAGGTCCAAAACCTGCAAAATGATTCCTTTACATGCAAACAAGTACCCAACATATGTTTAAATGATTTTTAAATGTAAAACTATCATAAACCATGGAAGGATCATTAAACTTCATGGCTGTATGAGGAATACAGTGGCCCTAATACTACTCTTGGGTTTTATTGGGTTTGGGATTGGATTTTAAAACTTTAAGACCATAAAACAACAATATAAACATATTAGAATAACATACTAAACTTGTTCTTCACTCTCCATTCAACACACATCGAATGAGAAGCACTAACGAAAACTGAAAAGAATATACCTTTAGAATCACATTCCAATGGGTGCACCTATGCTCCTTAAGTTGTGGCCCTCAAACTTCAACTTATAGTTTGTCCACACAGTTGTGATGACGAGCACCTTTTACTTCTTATGAAACACCTTTTGCAAGTCACTAATGTAAAGAAGAGAAGAAAAGGGTGGCTAGACTAATTTCTCTCATTGCTTAGAGGGTGGCACAAGAATATTTCTAATTTTTCACATGCATAAAATTGTTCTAAGACACGTATTTATATTAAGACACTAGAATATGCTAGATGGGGCCTCTATGGGCTCACTATATACACTTTTAGTAATTACTATCTCATATACCTTTTAATTATTAAACTCTTTAATAATTGCAGCCCATAACTCTTCATTATTGATGCCTATTAATAATTAAGGCCCATCTAGCCTCTTAAATATTAATCTCTATTAATAATTAAGGCTTAATGGAATTAAACCCTTTAATTTAATTAATCTCATCAATTAAAACAAAGGCCATCATGTTTCTAGTTAATAATCACGTTAGTAACAAACATGATTGATATTAAATAATGCCACTCCTGTCTTGTCTCTTTCATTTAATTAATCCCATTAATTAAATTAAAGTTTCTATTGTGCTTCTAATGAAAGATCTCATCATTAACAAACACCGTGGTAATTTATTTAGTTCAATCCTATTGAACCCAAATAAATTATGCTATCCACAAATTTAACATTCATCATACGCAATAACCTTTTGTGTGTGACTCTATAAATTTATTCTTAACTAGCAATGAATATAGCTCGAAGGATATGGGTAACGCTTAGCTTGCCGCCTATATTGTAAACTAATCAAGACAAGGTGAAATAGATCACAATGAACCCTTTTAATTATGAGTACCATGTGGCATAGATCTTTAGTCTTACTTTGTTCTAATCGAGTAAGAGTCATGGATTTATTTAAACTCAAAAAATCAATCATGTGATCAATTGGTCATGAGACTAATGTTTCTATTGAAAATTGCTTTTTGATCACACACCACCTTGGCCAAGGATTTCCTTCTCATAGAACACCAACTACGTAGGACAAATGCCTTGTCCACTTTTAAGGAGATGATCTCTTATTGAACTTACACGTCTCCATACAAACCTGGTTATGGCATATTGAGTTCATAACCCTATCCCATACCCGAATAAATATTGGCCCTTAATGCCCTAATGATATATTAGTTACCATTCACACAAGACAACTATGTTATCTCAAATCTAAAGTCTACACGTACTTAACATGATCATGAAGTAAAATATTGATAACAAAAAGTAAACTCCATGCGTCTTTTTGGTTTTAATAGTTATTGTCCAAATGCTCATTTTCAAATGATGCATCTATACATTTGTATTCTCAATATCTCATACTAAATAACATAACACTTACCATATAAGTACAAGGTGTGCAAGTCATACTAACTCTCTAATACTCTAGTCTGTGACTCGCAACCCAGTTCTTGTTATCAAGTACTTAGTAACTTTGTGTCCATGTTCTTCACTCCTTATGAATAAGTTTCTTATCTCAATTATATGAACACATGCAATACCTTATGCCTTTTAGGATTTTCAAATATGAAAACTTGCCATAACATTAATATAAATAAATTAATATTTCATTAATGAATGTAAAGGCATATATATACAGTCATAATGCCATTTATATCCCTCATTAAGTATTGACATTAGAGGGCATATCACTACTAGCCCATTGAATCAATCTTAATCAATCCTTTTCCATCCCTGATTGCAAATTCAAAATGTGTCTAATTTAGCCAGTCGATTGACTTCTGTGTCATTATGGTTGATACCAACGTTGATTTGAACCTTGTTTGATTGATCTTCCTATTGTTGGATTGCAATTCCTGAAAGTTACACATTTTGCAATCAATTATCCTTTACCTACAATCAGTTTGACTGATGTGAGATTAATTTAGGCCTGCTCTAGATTGATCCTGATTCTACCTAAACTCTTATGATAGTCTCCTCAAGTGACTCTTACTCCAACTGGATGTTTACGTCACACAGAACCTGAGTTGTGACCTCTAGTTCATCCACACGAACACAAACACATAAGAATCTTCGTGTTCCTTATAAAATTCTTTTATACAAGATATGAAGAACAAGTTAAGAGAAAAGTAACTAAATGTTACGAGGATTTTTTTTTCTCTTCTCAAAATGGAAGCAGGTGGCAAGTTACTTTTCTTAGGGATGGAATTTACCTTCTAACCTTATTTGTTTAAGACATAATTCTTTATTATTGTATGAACTCCTTCCATAATTAAGTAAAAGTACTTCTAGAATGGCAAATCATGTTTCTATGTTCACAATATCCTAATTCAAGCCTAAACCATCTCTAATTATTAATCAAATTAATTATTAAAACTCACCTTGACATTAATTTTAATTAACCCTATTAATTAAATTAAAAGCCCAGATTAAAAATTAAATGAATTTTGTTTACCCAATCTCATTGTAGACTATAAATTTTGATTGTTAGACTTCTCATGCCTTGATCATAACACCCACATTAAACTACATCTTGCCCTTTTATGTTCATTTGTGTATGGCACATTAGGTTTGTCTTTACTTGGCAGCAAACATAGCTCAAGAGCATTGGTAACACATAGCTCGTAGATTATTTTGAGTCCTAACCAAAGTAAAGTGATTCAATCATAAGAACTTCTAATCATAAATACCATGTGAAATAAAACTTTTATCTTGCTATGTCCTAATTAAGTGAGAACTTTAGATTTAATTAAATTCACTAACTTGATCATATGACCAAATCAATGAACCTTATGAGATTAATGTTCATTACAAACCTTTTTTCAATTATGCATTTCCTTGGTCAAGGACTTCTATCTCATACGACAATGATCATGTGGAACATATGTCTTGCTTGCTTACAAGGAGAAAATTTTCATATTATAACTCATATCTCCATACACATATGACGTATTGCACTTTGAACTCATAACCCTACAAAGGTAGATGCAGTTTTTAATTCTCTAATAATGAATTAATCATGATACACACGTGGTAACCATGTTCTCTTATGTCTAATTTCTACTCACACTTAACATGGTTACATAGCAAATGACACGAGTATAGAAGCATAAAAATAACAAGATGATGGTGGATGTTGGAACCCAACGAAATCTACTTGCAAGAACCATGAAGACGACCTAACGCTAAGATCTTTGATGAACTCTACCTAAGAAGACGACCACAACCAACACTTCTTGTTGGTTGACACACTAGGAATCAACTAACAACACACTTGGAATTATTCGATTTAGACTTCATGAGAATTTGATACACTCAACTTTAAGGAAGAAAAGGAAGAGGGTATTTAACAATAATAATAATCAAAGGTAATTGTTTATCATCAGGCTCTATTTATAATATTAAGGAGCTTAGGAACCCTAAGACTCCTATGGAAATTAAATAAAATCAAAAAATAACTCAAAAGGAAATTCTCAACTATAATCTAGCTCAGTGACATTCACGTGCTCGATCTGTATGTTGATCCCATGGCTTTAGATCGTAAAACAATACGTCAAGTCATCCCAGTATTTACAATCGCTGCTTACGCGATCAAGTGCAACTCAAGCCATCGTAATTGCAAAATGTAATGAAGTTTCGGATTTTCAATTACACCTTGCACGATCTAGTGTGAGTCTTCCAATTGAAAATGCTCTAACCTCGCAAGACGTATTCACTCTAGTTTTACCTCTCGCTTGTGAGTCATACAAGTTCACTTGAAGATGAACTTACCAAGTCAATTTCTTATGGCCACGTCACAAAATCCTAAGTTCTTAGTAATTTGAGTGGCGTAACTCCTAAATATGTGTATGTGCATGAAAAGGTGGAATTTTAGGGTTGTGAGATCAATCCAGACACAATTGGATCAACCTAGAATAGGAAAGTAGACTAGTGGATCAACCTAGATACAAAGAGAATGATCTAAGATGAAGGAACACGATGTGATCAATCCTAGAGCAAGAGGGATCGATCTAGAGCAAAAACAGCTACACGATCGACTTGAAAAAATAGGGGCAATCGAGTGCGAAGAGGGCCATTGACCTAGCTTTTTGTACAACACATGCAATAGATCTGGTTTCAAATAGGCAACAAGGTTTTTTTTAAACAATAAAAGAACATGAACAACAAGATATGAAGGACACAAAGAACAGAAAGCAATGAAATGAAAAGACACAAACTAAATTGGCACCTAGACTAGTACTAAGATAAGAATATAGAATAGCTGGCTTAATGCCAACTGACGTGTGTGTGGAAGCATAGAAATAAGAAAATAGTGGTGGATGCCAGAACGTAGTGAAATCTACTTATGCGAACGATGAAGATGACCCAACGTAATGATCTTTGGTGAACTCTAGTAAAGAAGAGGACCACAACCAATACACTTTATTAGTTGAGACACCATGAATCAACTAAAAACACACTTGGAATAATTCAATTTGGACTTTATAAGAAATTGATGCACTCAAGTTTAAGGAAAAAAAGTAAGAGGGTATTTAATATCAATCATCAAAGGTAATTGTTCATAAGTAGGCTCTATTTATAATGTTAAGGAGCCTAAAAACCATAAGACTCATATGAAAATTAACTAAAATAAAAAAATAACTCAAAAGAAAGTTTCCAACTATACTCTAGCTCTATAACATTCGCACACTCGAGCCAAATGTCAATATTGCGTCCTTGGCTCATAAACAGTGTGCCAAGTTGTTCCAATATTTGTAATTGTGCCTTGAGCAATTGAGCATGACTCAAGTGATCGTAACTGTAGAATGTCACGAAGTTCAAGATTTTTGATCACGATCTACATGAGCAAGTGAGACTTGTCTGATCATAAATGCAGAGAATCCATTTTTGGCCTATTGTCGATAGCATGTGCCCAACTTAATCTGTCAGCTTCAAGATCAATCGGCTAGCTGCTAGGCCCGATCCAGAGGGTGCTCTAAGGCTTGTTTCTAGTTTTGTTTGCTTCAAGTTTACCCAAAGATGCTCTTCTTCTTGCTTGAGCTGCCCTAAACATTTAAAAGCCTCTCAAAACTCCTTCACAAGCATTATTATTACTTCTTTAAGATTTTTAGCCTTAGCCCTTGTTAATAGACCTCTAGGTATCCTTAGGTACTCAATCTGAGCCTTAGCACTCACATCAGTAAGACATTAACTGCAAAGATTAAACTCTATTTGTGAGCTTCATTCCTCAGGTTGATGTTTGAATGAATAGGTCATTCTTCAATGGCGTATCAAATTTATTCTCAATTTCTCATAATGAATGCCAGAAAAGATGTGCCAATGTTTTTTATATCTCTAATGTCTATTTAGGGATTCTATGGCTCACAAACTAGTTTTTATAATCATATACTAAGAAGTTTTGTGTTTATATTTATAAATTTTATGAGTATGGTTTTTCTTAATGCAATAATATAGGTACACACAATATTTTACATCAACTTGATTCACATAAATGAATAAAATTGCCATGTATTAATAAAATAATGCATTAATACTTTAACAATGGAAAATTAATGTTTACAATCAATATCTCTACATTGCATAAATACTTTGCGTTAAGGGGCATATCTCTAACATAAACAAGTAATGACGTCAAATAATTCCAAATCTTTTATCACAATAATAAATCTAATAGACCCATACTTCTTCGTATCAAATATTTGTTTAACAACAGAAGATCTCTCAAGAATGTACCTTGACTGCTCTTTATTCTTTTATGTGAAGTGTTTAAAGTTGTGGGATTTGTTGAAGTTAAACTTCCACTTTTCCCTTTCTTTTTTAGTTCTCTAGTGCTCTTTTCTTTCTACTTGAAGAGCCTTCTCCCTTAGTTAACCTACTCTTGTTCATCTGCTAACCATTGGCAATTCTATATCCTAACATTAGAACATGGATGGCATCTACTTAGATATTGTTGAAGCATGAATCACAACTTCTATAAGTTGAGTTTCTTACTAGGATTTAGTGGGTTCGCTTAGATTTAATTTTGGAATGGTAGTCTCTGTCTTCCACAGTTTAGATTCCTAAGGAATGTCAAAATCTCCTTCCACCAAAATTCCTCCGTGTTGACTAGTACTGATGATTTCTAAAACTAGTGCTAGAGCCTTGTTGGATGATAATTCTAGTGGTGCTGGGATCCTTTCTCATAACCGTTCTAGTGGTGTTAAGGGCTCAATCCAATAATGGTGCTAGTGGTGTTAATTTCTACATAAACATTTGCAGGCAGGTGGTTCTTGGTTTCACTTCTTCTTCATATTATTTTGCTACAAGTAAGATTCAAGAGCTCAAGAAAGTATGACAAGAGTAACACGCATCATCATATTCATAGGCAAGGTCTAAGAGTTTTAGAGGTGTTAGTATTTTTTAAGAGGGAGGAAAAATAAATCTTTGAAATTTCACATAATTAAGGAAACTAGCTGCATGGATTTCAATGAAAATCTCCATCTAATTTTGCTACATTTTTCTTCTAGTGTTGTTGGGTTTCCTTGGCTGGACTCTAAGCTTGGCATTGTTGGGTTTTATCGGGTATGGGATGCCAAATTTTAATCACAAAATAATTAGAGAAGTAGCAAAATAAATAAAACTCCAACCTGGTCTGCTTTCATCTCAGAAAATGCATAAACATAAATTTTGGAGTAGTTGCGTAAATGATTAACTGGAAATAAATCCTATAGTTTCTATTTATAATCCACAAACTGCGATAAAGTTTCAACCTCTGGTTTGTCCATATGAACAAATCGTTGATTATAGCTCTCTAACAAAACTCTACGAACTCTTTGATGAAATCCAACAACTTTTGCACTTGGAGAATTTCTAGGGAGAAAATTGAGGAAGGCTAGTAACTAATTTTGTCTCACGTGCAAGTGGTGAATAGTGCCCACATGAATAGTGCCGATTGGTATTGTTCATGTGAATAGTGTTCTGTCTCTTGAAACTCTTCCAATGATTCATTCTTAAAGCACAATTCCAAATATATACTAAGATACTTATTGTTTGTAGAACGGGCTTTATAGGCTTTCACATGAACCTTAAAGTTAACCTAAGTCCATCCACTTTTAGTTATTAAGCTAATTAATAATTAATGATCATAGGCTTTCACATGAACCTTAAAGTTAACCTAAGTCCATCCACTTTTAGTTATTAAGCTAATTAATAATTAATGATCATTTGAATTATTTTCTTCAATTTAATTAATCTCAATAATTAAATCAAATGCCTATTATGTTTCTAATTATAAATCCCCATTCTTTATGAATATAATAAGAACAAAATAATTCTCTTATGCCTAGTCTCTTTACTTAAGTAATCCTATTAATTAAATTAAAGGCTCAGTATGTTTCTAAGTAATGATCCCATCATTAACAAACATAATGAGAAATAAATCATTCCAATTGGTTCAATTCAATTGCAAACAAATTAAATCTACTGTGAGATTTTTCAAGCCTTATCCTCAAGACTTCTCAAACCTTGTGATTATCACCATGCAAATGCCTCAAGCCATCATCTCGTTATTATGTGTGTGATTCTCTAAGTTCATTCTTAGTTGAAGCATAGGATATGCATGGGCAACACCTAACCTATGGCCTATATCGTAGCCCATCTAAGGTAAAGTGAATGAATCACAATGAACCCTTTCGATCGTGAATACCATGCAGTATAGACTTTTTATCTTATTTTGTCTCCACCGAGCAAGAGCTATAGATTTAGTCAAATTCACAAACTTGATCATACGACTAATTGGTGTTGTCTCATGATACTAATGTTTCTATTAGAAACTCCTTTCCGATCACGCCTTACCTTGGCCAAGGATTTTTGTTTCATAAAATATCAACTGCATACAATAAACGCCTTACTTACTTATATGACCAAAAATCCCTTATTGAATGCACGTATGCCTCTATATGCACTTAGGCAATGATACTTTGGACTCATTATCCTATCCCATACAAGGATAGATACTGTTCCTTATTGTCCTAATAACACATTGACCATCATGCATACAAGATAAATCACATTGACCATCATACATACAAGATAATCATGTTGTCTTAGGTCTAAGGTCCACGCACACTTAACATGATCCTAAAACATGACATTACCAGTAAAGAGTGAACTCCATATGTTTGCATCATTTTGTAAGTCATGTCCAAATACTCATTTTCCAACGACACACCCATGCACATATATTTTCAATATCTCATAACAAATAGCATGGCACTCACTGTATGAAAATAAGGTGTGCAAGTTATACCGATTCTCTATTGCCCTTTAGAGTATTTGTAACTCGCAAACTAGTTTTAAGAATTGTGTATTAAGACAACCTTGTGTCTATATTCATAACCTCATATGAATAAGCCCTCTTAACACAATCAAATGGGCATATACAACACTTTACGTCATTCAAAATTTATATGCATGAAACACTACTAGAATATTGATAAAATAATTATCAATATTTTATTAAATAATAATCATAACATTTACTACCAATATCCTTTAATGTAACTCTCATCAATAATTTGGCATTAGTGGGCATATCACTAACAAGCATAAGTCTAGTTTCCTTTTCAAGGCCTTAAATCTCTTATGGTCTAAGGCTTTGGTCAATTGGCCCTCTTATTGTGACTATGTTACAACACTGAAGTTGTTGTAGTATTCCTTATTGTCACTCTCAAAGATTTTCTGCAATTATTCATTTTTAACTTTTTCCTTAGACATACTTCCATGTTTTTCTTTGAATTCAATGACTTGTTATGTCAATAGGGTTTATAAAATACACATGTCCTTATTTGACACACTCTTCATATTAAAACACTTTCTTTTACAATTCATTTTTAGGGTATCTCTTAAAATTATTGTTTTTAGCAACTTTTGTAGTTTTTCTGAATGGATTTATAGTTCAGTTAAAGGGTTCCCTTTGATCTCTCTTTCTTATCTTCTTCAATTTCTTAGCAACCATAACAATATCATCGTATGTATTGCATCACTAATTATCTAGAGTACTTCATTCAACTTTCAAAGCCAATTGCTTCCCGATTTGGCCTTTAATGTATTCATTCAAAAGTGTGCAATATTCTCTTGACATCTCAAGCTTTCTTAGTAGTTGGCATCTTGGCTAAAAGTGTTTAACCCAGGGAACATAAAGCTTTCCACATGAGCTTCTCGTTTAGGAATCTTTCTCCAAGCTAATGTTGGATTTTACCAAGTTTGGAGTGGCAATTTTAAACTTTAAATCAATCATAGAATCAAAATAAATCCAATAGAATAAAATATCTAACCAAATATTTTTTCAACATGTAACACATATAATTAAATAATCAAAGATTTTATACAAAATTTACCTCTTGGAATCTAATTCTAAGCAAGGCATATGCATTATTCAAAAGGTTCAACACTCAAGCCACGACCTCCAATTTGTCCACATGGATGAAGCAAGAGCAAGAACCACCGAGTCCTCCCATTGTTAGGACGATTTACAAACAAACTTGTATATGGGGAGCTTTGAGATGAGAGAAACAAGAAGAGGGCTAGAGAGTGTTTTTTTTTCTTTTCTTGCTTGGAAAGGGCCATAGGAATTTTAGATTATTTTTGGATATTATATGATTTGGAACTCTTCCAAATGAATTTCTTTCTAAGACACACAATTTTACATGAGGTAGAAAGATTCTTATTTCCATCTATGTACAATAAGAGCGCATGGAATGGGCTTCATGGCCTTCTACATAGACTTTTGATTCGTTTAAGCCCATTCCATCATTTATTATTAATCTCATTAATAATCAAAGCCTACACATGCCTTTTCCTTTAATTTTGTTTACCACATTATTAAATTAAAGGTGTAATATTTGTCTAATTAATAATCTCATTCCTAGCAAAGGTAATAGAAAATTCATTTGGCTTAGTGTAATTTCAACCAAATTAATTTTCCATGAGACTTCTAAAGTCTCACTTTTGTCCTAAACCAATTTAGCAACTTTTCCTTGTTTTCTATGTGACTACTTTGGTTCATTTGCATATGGCAATTAGCATAGGTTGAAAAATATGGGTAACGCTTAGTCTACAATCTATAATACATTCAAATTATGATCAAATGATGGATCACTTGAGCCCTCCCAATTATGAATACTATGTTGTATTAGCCTTGCTTAATCCCAATCTACTGTGAACAATGGATTTAGTCAAATTACTAGTTTGATTATATGACTCAATCAATATTTCCTCATTAGACTAATATAAAACTCCTTGCTAACTTTCCATTACCTTTACTAGGGTTTTTGTCTCATAGAATATTAACCACATAAGACACACCTTGCTTACTTACAATGAGTCAAATCCCTAATTGTTCGGAGACATGGCTACATACTAATTTAGGCAACAACACATTGGCTTCATAACTCTTATCTCATATGCTGATAGATATTAGTTTTTAATGCTCTAACAACATGTTGATCATCATACACTCAAGACATCAATGTTGGCTCAAGTCTGAGGCCCATGTGTATTTAGCACGATCATGAACTAAGACATTGACAACAAATAGTGAAATCCATGTGTCAGCTTTATTCCTAAAGTGTGTCTCTAAAAACTCATTCTCCAATGATTGATCAGCACATACTTGTTCTCAATATCACATTCATGAAACTCACCTTACAAGTACTCAATATGAAAATTATATCGATACCCTAATGTTCACTTAGAATATCTTTAACTCACAAATAAGTTTTAATGATAATGTACTAAAAAATCTTATGTCTATATCAATAACATGTTATGAATGAAACTACTTAACACAATCACAAACGCACATACACAACTTTATGCCACATAATATAACTACCACAATAGGGATATAACGAAAATATAAATATCTTATTAATTAATCAAAATGTCAAATTTACAACTAATATCTCTCTATACTATTGGCATTAGAGGAAATATCACTAATAATCTCCCACTTGCAATCTAATGCTAATAATCCTGGTGCTAATCACTATGGTATCTAATAAAAATCTTTTCAAGATGGCGAACTAGCTAAACTTGTGTCCTCCTCAAGAAGCTCGTTGAAATGTAGTTTTGACACCCATTTGTCAAATCTCATTGCCTAAATGGGTGACTATCATAAGGAGTATCTAAATGGATTTGATAATTGCAATAGGCAAAAAGCCTTCTCATAGTCAATTCCTTCCTTTGGGCTATATGCTTTCACCATATGCCTTACTTTATAGGTCTCTACTTTGCTAGTTGAACTAATCTTCCTTTTATAAACCTACTAGCATCCAACGAGATCTATTCCCTTAGGGAGATATACTAAGTTCTAGACTTAGTTTGAATACATTGAGTCCATCTTGGATTACATATCTTCTTGCCACTTGTGAGAGTTTTTGTCAGACATTGCATGATCATAGGTAGAACGATCAATTCCATGATCATTATCTCCCATCATGAACAACTCTTCTATATTCTCTAGGCTATAAATATATCTCTTTAGTACATGAGAACTTCTATTTAATCATCACAATGTTTGCATAGTAGAATGAGTCTTTAGAATAAGAGTTTGTTGCACAAGCTCTCTACTTTGTTGCTCATTGTCAACATCCTTGAGCATGACAATTCAACTTATAATGCCTTCTTAAATGAACTCTTTTTTGGGAAAGCATGCTTCATAACATACAACAATTTGGTGGTCATTAGGTTAGTATAGCTCATATCTGGGGTAGGCCTTGAGATATCTAATGAAGTGGCCAATAACAACCCTCCCTTTAACTAAGCTATCTTAATCTTCTTAAGGTAAGTAAGGTATTTCCAAATCCTAATATGCTTTGGGCTTCACTTTATCTTAGTACACATCTCGTGTGTGGTTAAGGAGTATACTTAGAGGGAATATTATTCAAAATGTGTTTGTCAGTTAGAATGGCATGTCTCCATAGTGATATAAGAAGGTTAACAAGGCTAATCAATGATTGAACCATGTTTAACAAAGTCTAATTCCTACGCAGCTACACCATTTAATTGAGGAGTTTTTAATGGTATAAATTGTGATATAATGCCATTTTCTTGCAGGAATTCAACAAACTCAACACTCATGTACTCACCACAATAATCTAATCTAGGGCTTTTACATGCTTGCAAATTTGTTTCCCTACTTTTCCTTTAAATCGTTTGAACTTTACAAAGGATTCATGCTTATACTATATCAACTACGTCTAACCATACCAAGATTAATCGTCAATAAAAATTATGAAATAGTAGAACACTCCACAAGCGATTTCATTAAATGGCCTACTAAAGTTGAAATGGGCTAGCTTCAACGGCCATGTGGCCCTCTTAACATGCCAGTTATATAGACTCTAAGCCATCTTGCCTACGATACAAGGTTCACAAATTAGACAGTATTTCTCTCTTAATGGGCCAATAATCTCATCTTTCTCCAACTTGCTAATCCTTGATTTACTAACAAGGGTGAACCTAAAGTGCCACAAAGACATGGGATCTAGACCATCCCTAGCACATTTATTGGAAACTCTGTTAACTGCAACATTATCATCCATAATCAAGCAATAAAGATCATTCACTAAAGAAGTTGTGCTAATTAATTTATCACAATTATAACTATTGCATGCATTGTTTCTAAAAGAAAAATTTATAATTCTCCTTTATTGATAATGGAATCAAAATAACTTTTTTAGCCTCTTGGGATAAAGTAAACAACCTTTCAAAACTTTAGTTTATCTAGAAAATAATCTAACTGAAGTGGTCCCAATCATGATAGTTGCATCACTTGCTCCACTACCCACTTTAGTCACCACTTTATACTTCTTAAGCATCCTACTTCTAGCCACTTTTTGATACAAAGTACAAATATAAAATAAGACACCAAAATCTAAAATCCATGAAGTAGAAAATACACCAATACAATAAGATGTTTCATAAATATAAAGTTCCTTACTTGTGGCATAATTTTTTAGGCTCTTATGGTACTCAGCGCAGTTCCTTTTCCAATTCCCATCATTGCCATAGTGGAATCACATTCCTTTTGTTAATAAAAGCTTTAGCCTTCTTGATGCTCCCACTTACCTTGGAAGCCATAGTCTTTTTTCTTCTTTGTCTTGTATTCTTCAATTTTACAAGATAAGATAGACACAGTAAGAAGCACCCCTTTCATTTCCCTTTCATAGTGGCTTATGCAATTATTAACTCATTGAGGAGCCCAGCCAATGTGCACTCTATATCTTTCATATGATAATTTATGATAAACTTTCAAAAGGAACCCGGAAGTGGCTATAAGATCAATTCCATCTTTTGATTAGCAGCTATGATGAAGTTGAGCAATTCAAGCCTTTAAATGAGTGAAATCATCGTGAGGTCATGCTCACTAACATTAATCTCCTATACCATTCACATCCTAAACAACTATTTTGATATCTCATATCTCACATCTGACTCTACTTACCATACAGCTCTCATTGATGGTAAAGTATTCTTGAGCACTTGTCATTCCCTTATTGGTCCACTAGAAATCATTTGTTATGGTAGCCAATTGTAGTTCTTGACCTACCTTTTATGGGAAGACTTTTCCCCTCTTAATAGCTATCTTTGTTAGGGTTAGTAAGACATTAGCCTTACGAACATACCTAATGTGGTCTAGATGTAGAGCACTTCTCAAGTTATGAAGCTAATGGACGTAGTTGGGCCTAATTAGAGTATTAGGCTCAAGCAATTATTAAGAGGTGTAGCATTATTCAAGATAAACAAAATTATAGAAGATAAACAAGATTTTATGTTTGGTTGTAATGTTTGTTACCGCATGATTATAGACTTCAAATCAAATGGCTCCCACTAAATTTTTAAAAATCCTACACTCTCACAGTAGAAAATGGAAATTCCATTATAAAATTCCATAAAGGGTGATTAAGGTCTTCATTAAGTATAACATACTTCACATATACGGTTCTTAGCTTGCTTAGCCTAAGGAGTTGTAACTGTTTTCAATGCATCTCATGTGCAATCCAATTTTAAATTCAATCCATAGCCAAATAAAACCTTGCATGTATAGTTCTCAGCGTTGCTGGTCCATTTAAGTTACACCACTGACTAACGACTTGCTATATTTGTTACCTTACCCACGACCCTTTTAGTACTTTAGATGAAGTATCAGTTGACCATCACATTAAATGCACCTAAAGCCGTAAATATACTATCACAATGTGACCCTACAAATGTGATGATATCACATGCCAAAGCTATACCTTGAACATCAAACTCTGAGGAGGGTCGCTATGAAACAATGTCAATGTTGCAACTTAATATTTAAGTGAGGAATTTTTTAGTCCTTGTAATTAAAGGTTTCATTTTACGCACTAACCAATGTACATTCATATGTTGCTTACATGTAGTACATAAATAAGATGGAGGAATATGAACTTTTTAAATTTAATTAGAGTTGGCAATTAGATCATGTTGATATGTGTGAGGCTAAATACTATTACAAGGCTTCAAAATTTTGGTCTTCACTTCATCTTGGTCTTCATGGGCTCCGTTCACGGGCTTACCATGCCATGAAACACCAAATAGCACATGATCAACATCTTTCTTAATTGCAAAACACTTGTAATCATTAAATATGCAAATACCTTATCAATAAGATTTTCAACCTTCTAGGCATCCTTAGCGGTATCTTCAGCTATGCCTTCTATGATTGTAACAACTTTCTTCAAGCCACCGATTAGGTCTTGCAGTGCCATGGCTATATCTGCTTTGGCTTTATCCACCTCCTCCGCCACTTTCCCCACCATGTTGACTATTTTCTCTACTGTCTGTGCCGCCTTATCAACCTACTTTGCACAAAGTAAGCTTTGGAATGATTAATTTCTCTTCAGAAAAGAAAAGGGTGTTGAGTATCTTCCATTTTAGTAGTACACATGGCATAATATAGGAAAACATTTCCTATTCTATTAAAAAACTTGGGCTTATACCTTTAAATGCATGAAATTCATTATACATATATAAAAATCAAGCTAAAACCAAAATTTAAATCCATTCCCACATGTCTTAAATCCATAATCCATCCATAACATTCAAACAAACAATTACACATCACATGAATAATACAACAAATTTATTTAATGACTCTTTTATGACATACACAACCCATACCTTAGTTCTTTTAAATTTCAGGAAAAACATAAAATAGCCTCTATCTACTCCTATATAACTGCTGGAATAGTTCTTGTAACTAAGATAAAGAATGCTTATATTTCTTAGCCATGGTTGCAGCCACGACTACAAGACTAATTCACACTATAAGCCCCAGTTCCGTTGCTGCAAGCAAGGCTCTGGTAGTTATGTAACTGCAATATCTGACTCTGTGGTTGCAAGAACACTTCTTGAGACTATGACTGTAGCAATAGGTTGTGGTGCTGAATTTCATAACTCCCATGTGTTCTGATTTTCATGCTTTTCCCTCAATTTCTAACATGCAACACAATTTTGTAGCAATAAGATAATATTCATGTTTATAGCAATTTACTACCATAAATTATAGAAAAATCATTGAACTTCACTGTTATAAGAGGAAAATAGCAGCTCTGATACCACTATTATGTTTTACTGTGTTTTGGGTGAAAATTTAACTTTCAAACAACCATATAATTAAAAAAATAAAAAATAAAAATAGTAGATTAAAATCCTAAACCCAATCAATTTTCATCATAAAACACATACAATTAAATAATCTAGGAAGTTGTATAAAATTTACCTCCTAGAATCTAATTTCAGGCAAGGTGTACACGTGATCCAATAGCTGCAACGCTTAAACTGCAACCTTTAGTTCATCCACATAGATGAAATTGGAACAAGCACTTTCAAACCCTCACGAAGTTCTTCACTAGGACCATATACAAAACAACTATGTACTTAGAAAGCTTCTAGACGAGAGAGAAACCAAGAAAGGAATTGAATAGTGTTTTTCTCTTGCATTGAAGGAGGCACACGAATTTTAGGTCTTCCTTATGATATTATATGAATTGTAACTCTTCCAAATATATTTATTTGTAAGACACACAATCTTATTTCAATCTATGTGGAATTAAGGCACATGGAATGGGCTTTATTAGTTTCTACATGGACCTACAATTAATTAAAGCTCATTTTATCTTTAATTATTAATCACATTAACAATTAAAGGCCATATGTGTCTAGTTCTTAAATTTAATCAATCTTATTAATTAAATTAACGACCCATTACGAGTCTAATTTATAATATCATCACTAACAAACATAATAAGAAATCCATTTGATCTAATCCAATTCCAACTAAATTAATCTTTCTATGTTGTTTAAGCCCCAAACCAATTTACTAAATTGTTCTTGTTTCATCCTTTTATATGTAACTCTTTAATTTATTCTTAAATGGAAAAACACGTTACTCAGTAGGTAAAGGTAATGCCTAGCCTATAACCCATGTCGTAGTTTAATTTAAACATAGTGAATAGATTACATGAATCCTTCTAATCGTGAATAGCATGCTATATAGGTTTTTTTATCTTATTTTGTCTAGATCGAGGTAGAACCATAAATTTTGTCAAACTCACTTTCTCTATGTCATGACCCTATCAATATTTCCTCATGAGGCTAATATTTATGGAAAATCCTTACTAACTTTCGATTACCCTAGCTTGGGGTTTCAATCTCATAGAATATTGATTAAATTAACGAACACCTGATCATTTATGTGGAGACAAATTCTTTATGGATTGCATACATTCCTCCATACGAATATTAAAAATGGTATGTTAGGCTCATAATCCTATCTCATGTCAAGATAGATATTGGTTCTTAGGGCAGTCATGATGCTTACAAGCATTGGTACTAGACATCCATGTCATCTTGAGTCTAAGGCCACACACACACACTTAACACAATCATGAAGCTAGACATTAATAGTAAATACTGGACACCATGCCTCTTCCTCATTTTTCAAGTCTGTGCTCAAATACTCATTCTCCAATAATTTATCTACACACATGCATTCTTAGTATATCATATTAAAAGGCATGGCACTCACCATACGAACATATAGAGTGCTAGTTGTAATGATACTCTAATACCTACTTACATAAGCTATGATTTATAAATAAGTTTTAATGATTGTATACTAAGAGGGCTTGCACCAATATTCCTAATTCTTTTGAATAAGACTCCTTAATACAATTATAAGGGAACATATATAACTTTACAACACATGATATTTACATGTATGATAAAACTGTCACAATATCGATATAAAGAGAATATCAATATTTCACTAAATAATTAAAATGTTAAATTTATGACCTATATCACTCATATATTGTTAGTGTTAGAGGGCATATTACTAATAATCAATATGCTTAGTTTGCTATTCTTAGAGTTTTCCATTTAAAATGCTAATTATGTCGAGCTCACCCATTCTTAAGCTCTCAAACTATGATCTAAGCATTTGAAGTTTGGATATACTTACATTGCTTACACCTTCATGGATATTTTAGAGAATATCCCATGCTTCCTTAACAAAGTTAATTTCTTTTGATTGTTAAGGGCCTGTTAGTGCTATGCCCTCCAATGCCAATAGAAAATGAAAAATACTAGAAAGGCATGTAGTTGTATCTATACTTTCATTCGATTATTAATAAAATATTGACTTCCATATCAATATTGCGGCAAGTATTGCATATGCCTATATGTTTGAATTAGGAAGTACCCAAATGGGCTTGTTTGACTTCCATATCAATATTGACTTTCACAAGGAGTTCTGAATATAGCCACAAAGCTTTCTTAGTATTCATCTACTAAAACTTGTTCGTGAGCCATAAGCACTCTAAACGGCATTGGAGAGTTAGTACAACTTGCACACCTTATATTTATATGGTGAGTGCTATATCATTGGTATGACATATTGAGCATAGATGTGTGTGGAGACTCTATTAAGGAATGGAGCATTCATGCAATGACTTGCAAAATGAAGCAAACGCATTAAGTTGACTCTTAGTTGTCAATATCCTACTTTGTGATTGCATTGAGTGTTCGTGAACCTTATACTTGAAATGACATGGTTGTCTTATTTGCATGATAGTCAATGTGTCATTAAGGCATTAAGAGTCAATATTTATCCTAATATGAAAAAGGTCATGAGCCTAATGTGTCATTGCTCAGGTATGTATGGCAGCATGTGTGCATTGAATAAAGGATTTATCTCCTTGCAAGTGAGTAAGCTGTCTATCCTGTGCAATTGATGGTCTACGAGATAAAAGCCTTTAGCCTAGGTAATATGTGACCAGAAAAGAGTTTTTGATAGAATCATTTATCTCATGAGGAAACACAGATCAGTCATGTGACTAAGTTTGTAACTTTGACTAATCCATGACTCTTGCTTGATTGAGACAAAATAAGAAAAAAGGTCTATATAGTAGGTTCATTGTGATCCTAATCACTTCATCTTAATTGAGCTATGATATAGTTCATAGGCTAGACATTACCCATGTGCTTCGAGCTATGCTTATTGTCAAATAAAAATAAACCTAAAGACTCATATACATAAGATTGGAATGTGTTGTGAGTGTTAAATTTGTAAGTTCCATAATTATTTAGTTGCAAATTGGATTAGACTAAATAAATTGTCATGATACTTGTTAAAGATCGTTAATTAGAAAGACAAAGGAAATTTAATTTAATTAATGAGATTAATTAAATTAAAATAGTTAGCTACAAATGGGCTTTAATTATTACTGAGATCATTAATTAAAGAATATATAAACTAATTTATTAATAAGATTAATAAATAAAAGTCCATGGGTAATTTATTAAAAGGGGTCCATGTGGGAGCGCCTATGAAGTCCATGCACCAAATTTTAGTGCCTCAACTATTTATATAGGTCTTAAAGGATTTAAGACATACAAAAAAACCTAGAAAATTCGTGCACCCCACAAGCAAGAGAGTAACCCTAGCAACCATTTTCAATCTCTCTTTTGTCAAAAATTTCTCCTAACATAACAGTGTTTTCATTAGAACTTCACAAAAAGAGTTTTATGAAGTGTAGCAAGAGATCACAGGCATTTTAATCAATTGGAAAAGAGTTGGGTTCAAAACGAATAATGCAACTGTAGAATGTCTGCAACAGTTCACGTTTAGCACTCGCAGTCGAGAGAAATGTTCTCACGATTATGACATCAAGTCACATAGGTGTGTTGCCTACTGTGGAGTTGCATGAATTCTAATGCACAATTGTGAGAACTTCTCTCGCAGTCACAATAACCTATCGCACGACTATGAGAAGCACTACAATAGAATCCTAGGGTTTGTGTTGCAATCAGCCTCTATGGTAGCTGAAAGGTGGCTGGCAACTAAAGCAGTTCTTATTATGTCTAGCTCCTCTAGTGTGATCAAGATAAGGAAGACAAAGAAGAAGAAGCCAACCATTGCCAAGGTCAGTGGCAGTATCGAAAAGGCCAAAGTTCCTGCGAAAAGATTGGGCATTGGAAGAGGAACTGCACCATGTACCTTAGCCCTAAAAAGGCAACGAGAGGTAAGGAACTTCATGTTTATGCATATCTTGTTTGTTAGTGTATTTTCTAATTCATAGATTTTAAATTCTGGTGCTACTTCTCACATTTGTGCTTCACATCAGAATTTTATTAGAAGTAGGATACTTAGGAAGTACAAAGTAGTGATCAAGGTAGGAAATGGAGCAAATGTTGCAACCATCACGAATCAAACTGCTTCAATAAAACTATCATCAAGCTATAGTTTAATTTTGAGAGATTGTCTTTTGTTGCCTAATAGGCTTTAGAGTATTGTTTCCATTTCGTTATTAATAAAAGAAAATTATGAATTTTCTTTTAGAAGCAGTGAGTGTCATATTTATTCTTGTAATAAATTGGTTGGCATGGTGTCTTTCTTGAATGGCTTATAATATTTGAAAATAGATGATAGTAACTTGATCAACACCATCTCAAACAAATGTCCAAGGAATAGTTTACATCCTAAGTACTTGTGACACCATAGACTTAACCATGCTAGGAATACAAGGATTAATAAATTAGAGAAAGATAGATTTATCAAACCATTGGAACAGGAAGCCTATCCAATTTATGAACTTTACATCCCATGCAAAATGGCTAGAAGTCCATTCGTTAGACTTGTTAAAAAGGCTACTAAAGTGTTAGAGCTAATACACATTGATATTTGTGGGCCATTTGATAAAAAGGCGAGAGAAGGATTTCTTTACTTTATAACCTTTACCGATGATTATTCACAGTATGGTTATGTTTACTTGATGAAGTACAAGCATTAATCCTTTGTAAGATTCAAGGAATTCAAAGTGCAAGTAGAGAAGAAACTTGGCAAACATATCAAAGCACTATGGTCAAATCTTGGAGGCGAGTATATAAATGTTGAGCTTGTTGAGTTCCTTAAGGAGAATAGTATTATATCATAATTAACACCACCAACAACTCCTCAGTTGAATTGTGTAGTAGAATATAGGAATCAAACTCTATTAGGCATAGTTCGATCTATAATAAGCTTTGCCAATCTACCCATATCTTTATGAAGGCGTGCCCTACTTACCGCAGCATATATTTTGAATAGGACTCCCTTTAAGTCCATTCCCTTTACCCTACATGAGATGTGACATGGAAGGAAGTTAGGCCTTAAGCACTTAACGATTTGAGTATGTCTAGCTTATCTCAAGAAAACTAAAATGGACAAGTTAGGGGCAAGGACTATAATGGGTTGCTTTGTGATATATCTCAAAGTCTATCAGAAATGAATTCTACATACCTAAAAACAATAAGATTACCATTGGGTATCATGCACGTTTTCTCAAAGAAGAGTTTGTTCAAGAAAGTGGTGCTAGTAGAACCATAGTGCTCAAGAAAGTTAAGTCTAAGGACTAAAGCACTCAGCCCACAACACATGTTGTTGTTTAGATGGAATCTTCTGAGATGCAACCATTGCGACGATCAGGTAGGATCTCTTGGGCTCTAAAGAGATATGGTCATGTCGTGGAGAATGGATAAGAGTTGTTAGTAATGGGAGATAATGATCATGGAGATAATCCTTCTACCTATAATCAAGCAATGGCAGATAAGACTCCACTAAGTGTCTAATGGCTATGAAATCAAAGGTGGATTCAATGCATGGACTAGCTATGGACTCTAGTGGATCTACCCATTGGGAATTTTTCCCATCGATTGTTAATAGGTTTATAAGAGAACAATTAGTTTACTAGTGAGGTGGAAACCTATATGGCCAAGTTGGTGATAAAGGGTTATAGTCAAAAAGAGAGAATTAACCATGAGGAAACCTTCTCAACAATAGCCTTACTTAAGCTTATTCAAATTTTTCTTGCAATAATTGCCCACTTGCACAATATGAGTTGGTAGATGGATGTCAAAATTACTTTCCTAAATAAAATGCTTGAGGAGGACATTTATATAGTGCAACCATGTATTTTTGAAGTCTAAGGTGAATTTCATAAAGTGTGTAAGCGTAAGAGGTCCATTTATGGCCTTAAGCAAGAACCAAGAAGTTGACATCTTTGTCTTGATGGTGCGGTCAAATTATTTAGCTTCATCTAGAATGAGGATAAGCCCTGAAACTATAAGAAGGATAATGGGAGCACTATAACATTGCTTGTGTTATATGTGAATGGCATATTACTAATAGGGATAATGTTGGGATGTTAAGCACAATCAAGTCTTGGTTATCTAGAACATTCTTCATAAAAGACTTAGAAGAGATAACTACATCTTAGGCATTCGCGTTTATAGAGATAGAGCGAAGAGATTGTTAGGCCTCTCTCAAGACTTATAGATAAAGTACTGAAGAGGTTTAGTATGGAGGCTTCTAAGATAGGATTGCTACCATTTAGCCATAGAATCCATCTTTTTGAATCCATGTGTCCAAAGGCGAATGATAAGAGAAGGAGCATGGAAGCCATTCCATATGCTTTAGCTATTAGCAGCCTAATGTATGCAATGCTACAAACAAGGCTAGATATCACCTATTCCATAAGTGTTACGAGCAAGTTTTATGTGAGTCAAGCAGAGAGCATTAGAATGCTATCAAGTGTATCCTTTAGTACTTGAAAATGACTAAGGATATGGTACTTATTTATGGAGATAGTAATCTAATAATAGATGGATATATTGACTTAGACTTTTAATAAGATATAGATGATAGAAAGTCTATCTCTAAATTCATATACACTCTTAATGGAGAAGCAATCAGTTTAAAGAGTTCCAAACACTGTACGGCTATAGACTCCACTACTAAGGATAAGTATAACGCTCCATGAGAAGCAACTAAGGAAGATGTTTGGATAAGGAAGTTCGTGACAAAACTTTAGGTAGTTCTAGATGTAGATCAACCATCGTCACTTTATTGTGGCAATAATGGTATGATCGCGCAAGCAAACGAACCAAAGTCTCCCCAAGAATCCAAATACATAGAGAGGTGTTATTATATTATTCAATAAATCAATGAAAAGGGTGACATAGTTATGCAAAAAATAGCTTCAACTGATAATGTAGTTGACCCACTTACTAAGCTAATAACTCAAGTGCAACTAGATTGCATATTGAGAAGATGGGTATTCAATACCATAATGTCTGGGATTAGTAGTATTAGCATTAGAGTGTGAGTGAGGGATTTTTAGTTATATACCTTCTAATGTCAATAGAAAATAATGGATATTAAAAGAGCATTTGGTGGTATATGTACTTTCTTTTAATTATTAATAAAAAATAGACCTCTATATCAGTATTGTAGCAAGTTTTCATGCATGTAAGTCTTAATTGACGTAAAGTATTATATGTGCCCATGTGTTTGAGTTAATAGATCTTATTGCTATGGAGTTATGAATACAAACACAAGACTCTCTTAGTACTTAGTTACGAAAACCTATCTGCCAATCATAGACAATCTAAATGGCATTACAGAGTCAGTACAACTCGTATACCTTATATTTGTATAGTGAGTCCATGTCATTTTGTATGAAATATTGAGATTACATATGTGTGGATGCACCATTGGCGAATAGAACATTCAGGTAATGACTCGTAAAATAAAGTAAGCACATGAAGTTCACTGTTGGACTAATCATGTTAAGTGTTCATAGACATTAGATCTGAGACAACATGATTTTCTTGTGTGCATAACAGTCAACATGTCATCAGAGCATTAAGGACCAATATTTATCTTAGTATGAAATAAGGTCATGAGCCCAATGTGTCATTACATAAGTGTATATAGAGGTATGTGCGTGTTCAATTGGGAGATTTGTCTCCTTGCAAGTATGCAAAGCATTTGCCTTATGCAATTGGTGTTCTATGATATAGAAGCCCTTGGCCAAGGCAATTTGTGATAAGAAAGGAGTTTCTGATAGAAATATTTATCTCATGAAGAAATGTCGATTGATTATATAACCAAGTTTATAAGCTGGACTAAATTTATAACCTCACTCAATTGGGTCAAAGTAAGATAAAAAGTTTATATAGCATGGTAGTCATGATCAAAAATGTTTATTGTGATCCTAATCACTTCATCTTAATTGGGTTACAATACGTGTCGTAAACTACACGTTACCCATGTCCTTTAAGCTATGCTTGTTGTTAATTAAAAATAAACCTAAAGAGTTATACATATAAGATTATAATGTATTGTGAGTGTTAAATTGGTGGGTTAAATAATTTATTTAGTTGCAATAGGATTGAATTAAATAAATTACCATGTTACTTGTTAATGATAAGATCATTAATTAGAAATACAATAGAGAATTAATTGAATTAATGAGATTAATTAAATTGAATTAGTTGGATGCAAATGGACTTTAATTAATAATGAGATTAATAATTAAAGAACATATGAGCAGATTTATTAATGAGATTAATAAATAAGAGTCCATTGATTATTTAATTAAAAAGGGTCTATGTAGGTGAGCACATGGAGCCCATGACACACAAGAAAACCTAGAAAATTTGTACACCCTCCAAGCAAGAGAGAGAGTAACCCCTAGCCACCCTCTTCCATCTCTCCTTTGTCAAAAATTCCTCGTAGCCTAATGCTGTTTGTGTTAGAGCTTTATAAAAAGAATTTTGTGGAGTATATGAGGAGCTCACAAGCATCCTAATCATGTGTACAATTTAGACGTTGAGGTTTGAGGGCCACGATTCCAAAATCACATGTGAGACTACTGCAAACGTTGCAAAGGTGGATTCTTTGTGCGTGGTCTTGTTTATTTAATGCCTTGCATGTTTTGCAACAAAAATAGATGGGGTTTCTTTTGTTATATTTCACTGCATATTTATGATGTTTTTATGTGCTAAAATTTTAATTTTTATGACTAAACCTCATCGAAATTCAACAGGGCCACCTTTCGTCATTTGCAATCAACTTCTTTACTTTCTTAACAGTAACCCTATCGTCAGTGTTTGACACTAGGGTGCTCTATCTATTAGTGATGGAACTCAAGGCTTTCTTATCAATAAATTTAATTAAAGCTCTCATTCAAGCTTTCTATTATGCATAGTTGGCCTTATCTAGCAATAGATATTAAGATACTGATGCTCCTTCTTTGCACTCATGATCTAATCACTGACACTAGGTTCTCAACTATATTGCAAATAAGTTAGAAAGGATGATATGGCTCAAATGCCACTTCTAGGTTTAGGTTAGACCAGATGTTATTACCATAATGTTATTAATTTTTCTTGCTGAACCTCCATGATTGATGTTGTAACACTTGTATGCACATGCAACAAAAAGAAATGTCATATACGCATATATGTTTATGCAATTGAAAGTGGAACTACTACGTTTGCAGGGCACTAGTTTATATTAACCAACCTATTATTCAAAGTTATCAGAAGTACATCTACTCAAAAAGGCTCTTACCTCATTTACCCTTCATCTTAGCCAAGCATTCTCTTGACTCCAACATGTTGTTGTAACTCCAACGATTTAAACCTTATTAAGTGCCTAGCCAAAGCACACTTTGGCTGCAACCTTTCACTGAAATGATGTGCCCCTGTCACTAGTTCTTGTTACCAAAATATCAATGCAAGTGCATTACAAGTTAGTTGGACAATTCTCTCTTGTTTCAGCTCATTCAAATCTCATGGAAGACACACCCAAATCTTTGGGCAAGTCTTTAATATTTATGCACGTCCTTCAAAAAAAGAATTCTGCCAAAAAAGGTTACATATCATCACAAAATATCCATAAAATATTTTACTACTAATTTTGAATGTGTCCTGAAGCTGGTGTTGTAGCACCAGAGCAATAATTTTCTTATGGAGTGGGATTTGTTTCCAAAATTAGCTTGATCCATTCCTATATTTTATATGATACCTTATCTTTTCATTGATCTTGTAGATTTGATTAACTTCCATCTTGTTTGGAATGATTTTTTTCCAGTATATAGACTTTTATATTCAAGGAAATAGTATAATTCACATCTTAACTATTTTGTCAAGATTGCATAAATAATATATGTTTTTTGTTTGGCCACAAATGTGACAACTCATCACAAATGCCAACTTTATCCGGATTGAATTGGATAAACACCTCAACTCCATAAATATAAATATTTTATCCGCTTATTTGCGAAATCTAGTTTAATATGTAATTCAATTCAGAAGTACAAAGCAAAAATAGAAGTAAAACTAAAATATATCACGTGTTAATGTATTAGTAGTAGCATAATATTGACGTCTGCGGTTTTATTTTGAATTACACAACCTCCTAGTATCTCATTGCGGTCTGGTCATCATATTATAAACACCTAATTATCTGACAAACAACACTTGATAGTACCTGGGCAATATCTTTCATAGTAATAAACAAAAATGGCAGCATTTTGTGATGGTATCCAATCCAATGTCACTTCATGACACTCTTCCTCCTGTTTCTTCTCTTGCAAATAAGTCGTCTTCTTCTTGTTCTCTTGTACCTTTTAATTTCTCTATCTCGAGCTTATGTACATATTTTCCTGAAAATGAGTCTTAGTTGTGGATAGGAGGTTTTCTTCTTGCTTGAGAGTAGTCCATTCCAGCTATGTCTAAAATGCCCAGATAGGATGGAGCGCGCTGCTGTTGCATAGCTGAGGACGACGGATGGATGGAGAATTTCTCTTCTTTTCTTTCTATTTCATTTTGAGCTGAAGGGACCTCTGATTTGGTGTGAGATTTGATTCCAGTCTGCACATCAATCATGGAGGTTCAGCAAGAAAAATTAATGAAAGAGCTGTTTTAAATTAAACCATAAGCTGAGGACGTTATTTCATGTTTCCGGCTTGCGCAGGCTGTAGCTTGTAACCAACCTTAGCCATGGTGGAAGTGCTAGAAATTGGGCTCATGTTTAGCTTTCTTATCCTTCCTGCAAACAACAAAAAGATATTACTGCTGAAATATTAATCAATTCATAGGTAAAACAGGACTTTTGTTTGCATATGCTTTGAACAAGGAAAAAAGCACATGGTGGGATATATGAATTTCTTTAGTTCTTCAATAGATCTCTGGGGTTGTTGATGTTCAAAGATGATTAGAATATTGGTACAAAGTTTTCATCATCAATTTATAGGAACTACCAACTGTTGGAGAGGATACCAAATTGAACGGTCGGGATGATCTCTTTAACACGCTCTTCTGTTCTTGTGAAACCTCAAAAATATAGAATTTTGCCTAAGTGAAAGACTCGAAGGTGCTTAGGGCTGTGTATTCTTGGTCACCAATGGTCAAATACCTTTGGAACTTGAGATAGTTTTCGTTTCATTTATTATTGTATAGTTCTCTCTTATTTTTACCTGAACAAGGCTCGCCTTTGCGTAGAGTACCAGCTTCATCTCCATCGTTAATGCTTCTCCCCCCGTGAATCATTTCCTGTTTGCACAGAGGGAAAGAAAAAGAGATTTTCCAAGTTACAGAAGAATGGGTGTTGTTCGATCGTCCGTCAAAATACACTCAAATTAGTGTGTATGCGTGTTCAAGAATATTAAACTCACACGGATATCATGCTGCACAGCTGCTGGAGTTCCTTTGATCAATCGTAAACCTTCATGGGGTTGGGAAAGACTATTAGTGGAAACCTACTAATAATATGTGATTCATTAAAGAACAAAGATCACTCTAATTATTCTATATTTAATTAGTAAATTTGAACAGAGGATCTAAAACGCTTCATTAATTTCGTAGCTTTTTCGCAACGTACCTTGAGCTTCATGAAGCAGAAGCATCACTGAAAAATGTAACAGAGATATAAGCACCCAGTACTTCATTATGAAGAAGCAGATGTCTAAAGGAAGGGAGAACAAGAATTTGAGTGGGAAAAGAAAATGGACGGATTCGTTTAGGAGTCAGAAGAAGAATGTGGATCTTCTTTGAGTTGCTGCTTCCTCTTGAAGAACTCAAAAGTGCTATGTTCGCAAGGATGTTTTTTCCATTTTTCTCTTTATGTTCATAAGGAGGTCGAGTCCCTTGCTTACATGTCAACAGAGACTACACAAGAAAACCCAGTTTATATTTGGACGAGGGTCCCATGCATGTTGGTTGATCCTGGAACAATACGGCCTGATATTCAATGCTGTTTGTCCTTGTATTTTTTGCTTTCTCTCTTCGGTTTACAATTAGATTGAATTGTCTTCTCTGAAAGCGCCAGTAGGATCATTACTTGGAATTCTTGAGAAAATTTAGTTAATGTCTTAATAGATTCTCCAGTCACTGTTGTAGGGACCAAATCAAAATTGCTTGTCTTATGAGAATGGGGGGGATCCATCTTCTTGAAATTGGAAATATTCAAGTTGGGTGATTTGTCGGTCTGTTCAATGGCCCTAGAAAACAAGAATGAGCATTGAATACCCCACAAGCCAAGAACATGATGAAAATAAATTGTGTGGTGAAGCTGTCTTTGTCTATTTCGTCATCCCAATGGCGAAAAACTAAGTGAGATTCGTGCCTGCCGGAGCTTCACTGGTGCGTAACATTGAGATTGTCTTTCATCGACAACTATAATTTTACAAATATCTTTGTAGGTTTGAAGTTTCCAAACCTTCCGAGTGATCAGTTACGAGATAGAAAAGGGTCATACTTGCCAGAGTTGCGATACGAACAAGTCAAGAGGGTTGGGGGGATATTCTGTCAAGTTCTTCCAACGATCAGATCACTTGGCGATTTTTTTGGAGAGTAGGGAAATTTTAATTTAAAAGGGAATATAAGATTCAAATGAATAAATTGTAAAATGTTTTTGGTCAAATGGTACTGAATAAATTGTAAAATTTCTTATGGATGAATAATTAGAGATATGGACGCACTAAACAACGTCGAAGTTTTGGAGCAACCTACCTTGGTGTGCGCTGGTCTGACTCAAATGAGTGAATTTTATTAATTTTTAATCTAACCTAAATACTTAAAATTTGTTTTTTTATAATATATTAGTTGACACTCGAATTATTAAATGGTATTTTGCTATCTATTTGACTTGGGATAGACCAAATTGTTGTTGAACAATATAATAAGTTTAGTGTTGCAGGCTCATCTCAGATGATGTACCTTTTAAAATTTAAAGGCCGTGTCTAAATACCAATTTTTATGGAGGAAAATTGTGTGTTTAGTAGACAAAAAGGTAGAATGAAAGTGAATTGAACATATTGAACATGTAATGCTCACTCATGCGTGTTAAATATGTGGCATTTAATTATTTTTAAATCACAAAACAAAATAGTATTGTTACATATGTTACTCTGAACACAAAAACAATTTGCATGTAATCAAATGATCAATTGTCAAACACCATTATTTAGCTATTATATCACATCTTTTAAATTACGGAAGACAAATATTGCTGTATTTAAAATTCACAGTACACCAAGCAGTATCCCATAATTAAATAAATAAATAATGCAAATCAAAACATAAAGGGATAATCAAGTCATGCCATTTCACTAGGGCTATGTTTGTTACCTAATTTTCTATCTTCCTGTATCCCATCCAACCTCACACTACAAAAGATTTTTCACAACAAAACTTTCTTTCAAATTTAAAATCAAAATTTTTATCTTTTACATATTTAACTAACTAATTATTTTTCAATTACTCTACAACCAAATCAATACTTATAAATATAAACACATAAACTGTCACATACATATATTTTAATACAGTATAAATTAATTATTATTCTTAAATATTTTTATATCATCAACTGTTATTATATATTTTATATATTTATAAATAAACAAATTCAAATAAGCAATCAGATTCATTTGATCAAAATCTTTATTCTAGACATATTACTCATTTTAACACAACTCTTACCAAACGTCATCCATCGTCAAAATACCCCTTCCAAACATAACTTAAGAAAATATGGTAAGCATTCCTCCTCTACCACTAGAAATAGAAATGATTTCTATGAAGTTAGATACATCAAGAAACCATACAATTGAATGTAATTGAAATAAATTCAAGAAAGATTACGAGGAGATTATAAATTCTATCGTCTGTCTAATTGAAGAGAGTCCACACTTTTAAGGTAAAATTCATTAACTTCATCACTGGTTCGCCAAATTTTAATATTTGATTCATGTTTGTGGTATTAAATTCATAAGCTAACATTATTTAACAAATAAAAAAAAGTCTTGGATTAGATCAAAATATAAAATTTGTCTTTGAAACTTTGAAATTCTCAAGTTAGTTCTTCAAGGAATAATTAAAGAACTATATATAGATATTTGTTTGCACAAAATTGTTTAATAGAATTCAAATGTTTTATACAACTTCTCTTATATTGAATAATTTCATAGACATAAGATGTGTTGCAAATTTCAAGCATACGCAATGGGAGTTCTCTATCCCCCATTGCTTTCCTTCATTGCTTTCCTTCATAAAATCTTAAAATACCATAATAGTAATTTCAAGTTTTTCAAATACCACCCTCCTCAAAGTATTGGCATTATTTCACAAAATATGTTATAAATGTCCCTAATATGTTTTGACATTGCAGACTTTAATATGACTTCTCTAATTGAAGATATTTAAAAGGTTTCACTCCATCTTGCCCATGCAAAAATAAAGATAATGAAGACTAGGCCAGTCCCTCTTTAATTATTAATCTAACTAATAATAGAAGTCCATTCATGTCTTGTCTATTAGTTTAATTAATCCTTTTAATTAAATTAAAGGCCTATTACATGTCTAATTAATAATCTAATAATTAATAGATATAATGAGAAATAAATAATTCCATTTGGTCCAATCCAATTGCAATCATAAAAAAAATTCACCACAAGACTTCTTAAGTCTAATTCAAGTCCCCACATCAAAATGTCCCTTTTTCCCTCACCTTGTTCTTATGTGTATGACTCTTAAGACCATCTTTAATTGACAACGAGCATAACTTGAAGGATATGGATAACATCTAACTTGTAGCCCTTATTGTAGTCTAATTAAAATGAAGTGATGCAATTACATGAACTCTTCTAATTATGAGTACCATGTGGTATTGTCCTTCTATCTTGCTTTGACCCGATCGAGCTAGATTTATGAATTTAGTGAAACTCCTAAGCTCAATCAAATGACCAAATCAATATTTCTCATATGACTAATGTCCATCGAAAACTCTTTCCTAATTATGCATTATTGTGGCCAAGGATTTCTCTATCTTACAAAATATCAATCATATAAGACAAATGCCTTGTCTGCTTATATGAGACAAATCCCTTATTAATAACAAACATACCTCTATATATATTTTGGCAATAACATGTTGAGCTCATAATCTAATTTTATATCAAGATAAATTTGCTCCTTAGAACCCTAATGATGCACTAACCATGATACACACAATGTATCCAAGTCATCTCAAGTCTAATATCTATGTGCCCATATTCATAGCTTTTATGAGTAAGACTTCTTAACATAATTATATGAACATATGAAAAACTTTATCCCATATATGCATCAATGAATCTTCCATAATATTTATAAAAAGGAAATATCATTATTTCATTAATATAAATTACACCCGCAGCTAATATCCCTTATAATGTAATAGATGTTAGAGGGCATGTTACTAACAATCTCTAACTTATACTCTAATGTCAATAATTCTAATACCATTTACTTTGGTGTCTAATAAATATATTATCAAATTAGTTATTCAGTTGTACTTGGTCATTGGCTTAGTAACACAATCTGCTAATGTTATGTTATGCATGGCTATATTACCCTATCTAGTGATCTCTTAAATAATGCAATAACAACTCTCAATATGTTTGGATCTTTGATAAAACCTTGGCTTCTTTGTTTGTAAAATCAAGTTGTTATTGTCTCAATGATGTGACAATAGTTGACCAATCCTTGGAATTGCTTGATCCAAACTACCTCGGTTATTGCATCAAATGTTGCAATATACTTAATCATAGTATTGGAATCTATAGTGGTACTTTTTTTGGAATTTTTCTAACTCATTGCTCTACGATTGAGGGTGAAAATATATCCAGAAATTGATTTCCTATCATTGAAGTCTAACTAGAAGTTAGAATTAATGTGGTCCTCTATTTTCAGCCTTCTATCCTAGGACACAAGTATTATCTTTAATCCTTCTCAAGTACTTAAAATATACTAGATAGCTTTTCAATGCACTTTGCTAAGATTTGCCTTAAACCTACTCGTAATACTTAATGGCATAGGAGATATCTGACCTTGAATAGAGTATTGCATACATTAAACTTGTAATTGCCAAAGTATATAAAAAGGTCTACATGCTTTCCTTCTCATCTCATATCTTTAAGCTTATAGACTTTAAGAGATGGATCCCATGCCTGAATGGTAGTAACCTTTCCTTAGAGGCTTCCATCTTAAATCTCTCTAAGACTTTATCTATGTATGAGGCTTGAGAGAGACATATCAATCTATTTGTTCCATTTATGTAGATGTCAATGCCCAATGTGTTAGTTGCTTCACTTAAGTCTTTCATGAGAATGTACTTGATAACTAGGTCTTAACTAAGTTTAGCACTCTAAAATCATTCCCAATAAGAAGCATGCCAACCACATACAACACTATGAGTGTAACAATGCTTCTACTATCCTTTTTATAGATGTACAGTTCATCGTTATTTTTTATGAAGCCAAACATTTGACTTCACAATTAAAATAAAGATTCCAACTTGTTTATGATTGCTTAAGGCTATAAATGGGCCTCTTAAGCTTGCATACTTGATATGATTTTCCTTTGAGGATTATCTTCCTAAGGAAATCCTGTGGTCCTTGAGAAATATCTGTGATGCTGCAATATGTAAATATCTTAATGAAGAAATCCATTGAGGAAAGCAATTTTAACATCCATCTACTAGGTCCTATTATTCATGTGGTTGCTATCGCAATGACTATCTAAAAGGATTTTGTCATGGCTAGTAGCAAAATAATCTCATTGTAGTGAATTCCTTTCTCCTAATTATAGCTTTTTACTATAGGCCTTACTTTATAAGTTTCTACTTCACCAGTCAAATCAATGCTCCTATTGTAGATCTACTTGCATCTAATGGGAACTATACCCTCTAGTGGAACCACAAGAGTCCAAACCTAATTCAAATATATTGAATTGGTCTTGAACTGCATAGTCTCCTTCTACTTGGAAGGTCTCTATCTGACATTAGTTGATTATAAGTAGTAGGATCATCCCTATGATAATTATGTCCCATGATGAACAATTCTTCTTCATTCTCTAAGACATAATCATATCTCACTGATATATGAGAGATTCTACTTGATCATCGTAATGGTTGCATTGTGCAACGTAGTCCTTAAATAGGTGTTTCTTGCAAAGGTTCCTCACTTTATCATTCATGCTCAACTTTATTAAGCACAATCGTTCTATTCATACAACTTTCTCAACACAAGTCTTCTTTAAGAAACCATACTTGATAACCAACAACAACTCTTTAGTCATCATGTTTGTGAAACTCATATACCATGCAACCCTTGGGATATCCAACAAGGTGACCCATAGTGCCCCTTGCTTCTAACTTGTCTACCTTACACTTCTTAATGTAAGTTAGAAATCCTTAAATCTTAATATGCTTCTATCTTGGCTTCATACCACTCTAAAACTAATGCATGGTTAAAGGAACAGACTTAGAGGGCATCTCATTCAAGATATGCACAATAGTTGCATGTGTATCCCTACAATGAACGAAATGTCGATGAAGCTAATCATAAATCAAACTATGTTCAACAAAATTGAATTCCTACACTTAGCTACTCCATTTAATTGAGGACTTGTCAATGGTGTATCTTATAATACCATGCATTCTATTTTAGAAATTCAAAAAGCTTGGTACTCCTATATTCAAGACCACAATCTAATTGTAATGCCTTTATATGTTTACTAGCTTGTTTTTCTACTTGCTTCTTCAATTTTTTGAACTTTTCAATGGATCTATACTTCAACATCATCAAATACACATAATCATACCAAGAATAATGATCTATAAAGGCTATGAAGTAGTCAAATCTTCTTCTAACCTTTTTGTTAATGATAACTCTAGAGAAATAAGGTTATTATACAGTAAGTTTCATAATTATTCTTTTATAATTTATTAAATTTAGGATTCATTTGTATCAGTAAATTGTATGTTGTATATAAAAAAAAGATATTGTATGTTGTATCAAGATGAAACTGCAAGAGGAAATGAAATCCAAAGCTTTTAAATGAGTTTAATACCATAATTGTACCTTAGGAATCACTTCAGTGACTGGACATCACTTAAAGGTTGATAAAGCCCATTGCTCATGATCATGGAAAGTCAAAACCAATGAAAATATGCCTCCTAATTCCAATTGGCTTGCCTAGGTGATGAGACAAGTGACAATTATATTTTTATCAATCGCCTAGGTAACCAAACATGTGAAAATTAGAACCTCTTAAGATGCTTATGCTACCAAACAAGCTACAATTCAATTTTTATACTGTAAAAGGGATGAACCACTAGGAAGAAATGCATATTAGAGACTAACCTTTGGGTGTTCTTGGGTGGCCAAGACATGCACCTATAAATATGAGTGATCAAACATGCAAAGGCATCCACAATCAATCCTATAATCATATAAGCATCCAACAATCATTCCACAATCATCCTAAGACTTTCTAAAACCTTTCTAAATGTGTTAGAAGCATGTGAATGGAATGTGAATAGTGGAGCAAGGCATTCTCCTAGAGAGTCCAATTGGTGGCAATGAACAAAAAGACATTAAGAATAAGAATCCTTTACCTTTTCTTGCTCTTATTTCTATTTTTTCCCTTGAATATTTTATTGCATGCTTAATTGTAACAGCATTATGAGTATTTGATTTATATAAGTACCTTGTGTTAAATAATTCAATAATCTTTGCTTGTTGGTTTATGTTCAATGTTTTATTTTATATCCAAAAGCTTGATCAACTTTTGAAATTTAACTTAGTTTATTAGGTATAATGGAAGTGAATCCATAAACTAAGTCATTGAACGTAGCTATTGTAGGTTAGGATTGATTAAAAGAAGTGAAGGTCCAAAAGCCATGAGGACTAAATACTAATTTGATGTTTTAATTGTTTGATCGAAACATATCATAGAATGGTGGGAATAATTCATTTGGATCCTTAATTTGACTCAAAAGAGTGCGTTAAAGAAATTAGGAATTATTTACCATATACAAGTAAATAAATTAAATTGATAATTATCATAATCATTAACAAATGAGCTTTATGAAACACAAGATCTTGTTTATAATTGAACTCATGGTTTTAGTTCATGCTTAAATCTCTTTTTCCTTTCTTTTATTCAAATTCTATCTTATTTTATTTTTTATCTTCATTGATTTTTTTAGTTGTAGTTAATGATTTGCCTAACTAATACAACAAAAGTTAAATCAATAGGCATAACACTCCTAAGGATATGACAACCCTTACACCCTATCAATATTAATTGTGTAATAGTTGTACACTTCCAAATTTTTATTTTCTCACATCAATTAAATGGTGCACAAATGTTGCTGCGAACAATATCAATCACCATTATGGCTCTTGTAGTGTGACTGCCAATTGGATTCTTGGCCGCCTTGCCTATGACATAAGTTTCACAAATCGTATAAGATTTCTCTTCCAATGGGCCAATACACTCATTTTTCTGCAACTTGCTTATCCTTACTTCTTAAGCATAACCCAATGTAAGATGCCACAATTGCTTGAGACATAACCCATCTTTAGCATGTTTGTTAGAAATGGTATTTGTCATAGGTTTATAATCCATATTTAGGTAGTAAAGGCCATTGACCAACTAGCTGATATTAGTAACTTTATTATGATAATAAATGTGGCACAAATTGAATAAAGGTATTGAGATGATGTTTTAGCCCATTAGGCAATAAGAGAATCTCTCATGGCTAAAACATGACTAGATAATAATTTAATTAAAGTAGTGCTAATTGCATTGGTCTAACATTTGCTCCACTCCCAATCTTAGTCACCACTTCTCATTTCACAAGTAATCTACTATTGACCAAATCTTTATTTGAAGTGCAAATGGGAAAGGATGAACCTAAATCCAAAATATAAAATGTAGAAAATACATTAGTCGAATAAGATGTTTAATAAACATAGATTTCCATACCTTCAACTCCATCTTTGAAGTTCTTAAGGTACTTGGCATAGCTCCACTTCCAATTCCCCTTCTCATTGCAATGGAAGAATTTTCCTTCTCCAACAAGAGTGTTGAACCTCATGCCCCTCCCACTGGCCTTGGGACAAAAATATTTTCTTCCCTTGCTCTTATCCTCCATAGTCTCACTAATTGAAGGGCTAGTTGCCTCAAGGACAACCTCTTTCTCATGTCGTGGGATGGTGGTTTCCAAGATGCCGCCAATTCTTCCAAGGTCAATGATAAATCTTTAATGGTCTTGGTACTCATTCTAGTTTCTCAATGGGCTCACCACCACTTGGAACATCAAACAACTAATCACTAATTCCTTGGTCTCCGAGTGACCACCAATTCTTAGGTCTCCAATTTACAATTGCATCATGGCATACAATAGAAATAGAATTACATAAACCTAAAACCAATGCCAAAATAAATCCATCTACGTGTCCTAAGCCCATAATCATCCATCCATCCATCCATACAACAATTATATGTCATATGTATAAAGAAATAAAATTTGATTAATGACTTCCATGATTCACACATCTTATGCCTTAATTTTCATTTGATCTAAATTATTTTCCAAATTTTTAAATTTGAGAAAAACAAAATTTTTAATTTTTACGAGCCTTCTCACTATAATGAGAACCCTTAACTTAACAAAATTGCAAAAACTCTTTCCATGTTTGGATGGCCACAGAGATTGAATTCATAATTCTATCACAAAATTTGTCATAATTGTGAGAGCACTTCCTGCATTTACAAGGCCCTTAGTCATGATTCCAAAGCTATATATGATAGAATACACAACTTTATTACTCTCAGTTCTACACTCGTTGTCTTGATGACCATTCCCACAATCATGAAGCCACAATGACAGAATTTCATAATTCTGGTTTTAACTCCACTATAATTGTGAGATCACTTATTGCAATCACGAGTAGCCCTCCCATGATAGCAAAGTGAGTGGTGAAAGAATTCCGAACTTTATTACAAATCGCCTCACAATCATGAGGCTTCATAGCTCCATCATCATGAGAGTTCATAGCAATAGTGTTTCAAACTCTATCATAAGAGGATTGCATTTGTGCCGCTACCTCTCATGATTAAAGTTGTTGATAGTGGAGCACAATAGAATTTCTTGACTCTCAAGTTTCTCAATTTTCTTGTTTTTCCTACATTTCAAAACCATGAAAAAACTATTTTAAAACTATAAAGGAGTATCTAAATACGACTTTATAATATCTTTTAATGAAAATTGCAATAAATCATAAGACAAATCATTGAACTAATATTTATACAAGGAAAAATGTCGATTATGATACCACAGTTAGGTTTCATTAGGTTTGAAATACAAAAATTTAATTTAAAAATCATAAAACCATCAAAATTAAATAGTAAAAAGTTAATTCCCAACTTAATATGTTTTTCTTTGCATAATTCACGTAACATTAAATATGGGGAGTCATATGGATTTTTACCTGCAATCAAATTCTTCATAGTTTTTCATACATGATCCATATGACACAAATCTTGTGTCATAAGCTCTAGATTGTCCACATGAACAGTGTGGGCAAGGCTTTACAAAACTCTTGTGAAATTTTCTAGAAAGTTCTCACACAAACAGTTTTATGTTTTGAGAATTTTCAAACAAGAGAAAATACAAGAGGAGAGTAGTAATATTTTCTCTCTCTGGCTATAGGGCGGTGGACAAATTTTCTCATATTTCCATGTTTATCTAGTTAGGTCATATGGAATTGGCTCAATAAGCTTTTACATTGACGTTTAGAACAATTCAAGCTTATTTCTTCTTTAATTATTAATCCAATTAATAAATAAAACCCACTAATATGTTGTACATTAATTTAATTAATATCATTAATTAAATTAAAGACTTGTTATGTTTCCTATTAGTAATCTTGTTATAAACAAAAATAATGAGAAATGAATAAATTCACTTTGTTCAATCCAATTGTGACCAAATAAATTTTATCACAAGACTTTTCTAGTATTGTTCAAATCACCATATAAAAATTACGTTCTTACCCTTGTCTTCTTCTTATGTGTATGACTCTAAGTCCATCTTTAATTAGCAATAAACATAACTAAGAGAATATAGATAACACCTAGCTAGTAGCATATATTGTAGTCTAACTAAGGTAAAGTGATATGATCATATAAACCCTTTTGATCATGACTGCGATGTGTTATAAGCCTTTTGTTATGCTTTATCCCTTTTGAGTAAGAGTTATAGATTTAGTTAAACTCACATTCTTGATTAGATGTTCAAATCAATTATTAGAAACTTCTTTTTGATCATGCATTATCCTAGCTAAACATTTTTTGTCTCATAGAATATTAATCGCATAAGACAAACGCTTTATTTTCTACAAGGAGACAAATCTCTTTTTGATCATACATAAACCTCCATACAAACATATGTAATAGCACATCGAGCCGACAACCCTATTTCATACCATGACATATTTGGTTCTTAATGCCCTAATAATGCGCTTACCACAATGCATATTATGTATCCATGCCATTTTAGGTGTAAAGCCTATACATGCTTAACATGGTAAGAAATTAAGACATTGATAACAAAGAGTAAAGTCCATTTATTAGTTTTATTCCTTAAGTCATTGTTCAAATACTCATTTCCTAATGGCATATCTACACTTAATATCACATACTAAATAACAAGACACTCACTATACAAACACAAAGCGAGCAAGTTGTTCTAGTATTTTAATGCCCATTTAAAGAATCAGTGACTTGTGAACATAGTTTAATAATTTTGTACTAAGATGTTTTGTGTCCATATTCCTAACCCTTAAGAATAAGTCTTTTTAACACATATATATGAGTATATGCATGACTTTTATACTATAACAATGACTATATACATGAATTGAACTGCCATAAGGTTGATAAAAAGGAAATATTAATATTTTATTAATATAAATAACATCCACAACCCATACCCCACATAAAATACTTGACTTTAAAAGGCATACTACTAATAGTTATACTCGTATAATGGACTATGGATCATATCTTCAATTCATCTAATTATTTATACTCAAACTAGATATTAGTCTAAATTTAGATTTTGAATTTATTAAATATTTATATTAGTATATAAGAGTTTTTAATTTGAATAGGAATTTTCATGATATTTTATACTCATATCGAATAACATTCATGTGAATCTATTTTAACTTAATTGTTTTCACTCACTTTAATGAACATTGAATTTGAATTTGAACTTACATCAAAATTTATAATTGTGTTAAGGAGCATTGAATTTGAACTTTGAAGTCAATTGATAATTTTAACTTGTGTCAACTAGCAGTGAATTTAAATCTTAACTTTTTGTGATTCTTTTACTCATATCAAGGATTCCTGAATTTGAACTTCAATTTATTTGGTAGTGTATATTCTTATCAAGATGTATCAAGATGTTCGAATATGAAAAATTGTATAATTTTAATTCATTCCGATGAGTTTTAAAATTTAAAAATTAGTATATATCTTGAACTCATATCACAGAGTCCCTCAAAGTTGAATTTGATTCATTCATAGTTTATCATATGATGGAGTTGTTGTATATAATTGCTGAACTTTTTTGAGTTTTACTTATATAAATAAAAACTTTAGAGCATAAAAATATTCTACAAATGCAACAGAATATTATTCAACAAACCCCACCTTGGAACATTTCCAAAATAGTTCGTGTGAGATCCTTGCAGTCATGGCCCTCAACCTCAACTTTTAGTTTGTCCTCACAATTAGGATGCTTAAAATATCCTCCTATACTCCACTTTTTGTGAAGCTCTAACACAAATACTATGGGCTAAAAGCAATTTCTGACCAATGAGTGCTCAAAAAACGGTGGCTGGGGGATGCTCTCTTTTGTTTGAGGGTATGCACAAAAATTGTGGCTAAAGGATGTGCTTTGAACTCTTCCAGACTCATTTAAGTAGTTGAGATACTAAGATTTAGAGTATGAGCCCCATGGGCCCTTCTATGTAGACTCTTTTAATCAAAATAGCTCATGAGCTTTTATTTATTAATCTCATTAATAAGTCAGCCCATAAACCCCTTAATTATTAATTACCTTTAATAATTAAAGCCCAAATGTATTCAAATCAATTAATCTCATTAATTAAATTAATTCTCCACTGTGCTTCAAATTGATTATCTCATCATTAACAAGCACCATGGTAATTTATTTAGTCTAATTCAATTGCAACTAAATAAATTATATAACCAACCAATTTAACACTTGTAATACAACCCAACCTTATGTGTGTGACTCCCTAAGTTCATCCTTAATTAACAATGAGGCATATAGGTTGTGTTTAGTCTACGGCTTATATCGTAGCCTAATGAAAGTGAAGTGAATCAAATCACAATGAACCTTTTCAATCGTGACTACTATGCTATCTAGACTTTTATTTTACTTTATCCTAATTAAATGAGAGTTAAAGATTTAGTTAAACTTACAAACTCGATTATATGATCAATCGACATTTCCCCAAGAGACAAATGTTCCTATCTGAAACTATTCTAATCAAACATTACTTTGACCAGGGCTTTTGTATCATAGAACACCAACTATCTAGGACAAATGCTTTACTCACTTGCAAAGAGACAAATTTCTTATTAAATGGACACATGTCTCCACACACATCCAAACAATGGTACATTAGGCATATAATCCTATCCTATACTAGGATTGATATTGGGTCTTAATGCCCAATTGACACGCTGGCTATCATGCACACAAAACAACTTTGTTGTCTCAAGTCTAAGGCCCATTTCACTTAGCACAATCACGAAGCAAGATATTGACAATCAAGAGTGAACTCCATGCGTCTGCTTCGTTCTGCAAGTTATTGTCCAAATGCTCTATTCCCTAATGGTACATCTACACAAATGCATTCTTAATATTTCATACTGAACAGTATAACACTCACCATACAAATACAAGATGTGTAAAATCATACTGACTCTTTAATGTCCTTTAGAGTATCTATGACTCACAAATAAGTTTTAATAATTGAGTACCAAGAGAACCTTGTGTTTATATTTATAACTCCTTATGAATAGAGTTCTTTAACTCAAACACGTGGGTACATAAATACTTTATGCCAATCAAGATTTATATGCATAAAAACTTGCCAGAAGATTGATATATAAATTAATATTTTTTTATTACTGAATGGAAGTATATATACAACCAAATGTTCCTCTAGTATCCTTAATTTTCTATTAGCATTAGAGGGCTTATCATTAATAATCTTCCACTAGCAATCTAATGACAATACTACTAATGTTAGTCACCATGGTATGTAATACCCACCTTTTCAAGCTAGCCATCCAACTATACTTAAGTCATCAGTCTGATGAGTGGGTTAACCATATTATCAAATGAAGCTATTTACTAAAGACTATGTTGCCTTTTCTAATGATTTCCTAAATAACATGGTAACGTCTCTCTATGCGTTTAGATTTCTAATGAGACCTTGGTTCCTTCGCCTGTACAATCTTACCATTGTTATCTCAATAAAGTGGCAATGACTAATCCACATTTGGAACCACCTAAAGTTCTGTCATGAACTTCCTTATCTAAACAACCTCCTTGGGTGCATTAGATGCACCAAAATACTCAACCTTAGTGGCAGAGTCAGTTGTCGCATTCTATTTAGAACTCTTCCAATTGACAGCTCCTCCATTAAGAGTAAATATAACTCCAAAGATAGATTTTCTATCATCCACATCTGACTAGATGTTAGAATCTACATATCAATCTACTGTTTGATCACCATCTCCATACACAAGTACTATATCCTTGGTCATTCTCAAGTACTTAAGGATAGACTTTACAAGATTCCAATGTTCTCTGCCAAAATTTGCATCAAACCTGTACGTAACACTTACAACATTGGCAATATCTAGCCTCATACATAGCATTATGAACATTAGACTCCCAATAGCCAAAGCATATGAAATGGCTTCTATGTTTCTCCTATTGTCATCTATTTTTTGGCACATAGATTTTAAGAGATGGATGCCATACTTGAATAGTAGCAATCCTCTTTTAGAGATAGTCATACTAAACCTCTTTAATGTTTTGTCTATGTACAAGGTTTGAGAGAGACCTAATAATCATTTCACTTTATCTCTATAGACATAGATGCCCGAGATGTAGGTCACATCTCCCAAGTCTTTTATGGAGAAGGTATCAGATAATCATGTCTTGATTGCGCCTAACATCCCAACATCATTCAATGTTGTTACACTTACATAAACTTCTTATAGATGTAGGGTTCATCTTTAATCTTGATGAAGCTAAACAATATGATTACACCATCAAACTAAAGATTCCAACTCGTTGAAGCTTGCTTAAGGCCATAAATGGACTTTTTAAGCTTGGACTTCAAAACGGCATGGTTACACCATATAAATATCCTCCTCAAACATTCCATTGTGGAAAGTGGTTCTGACATCCATCTGCTAGATCTCATAGTCTAAGTTGGTGGCTATTACAAGTAGATTCTGAATAGACTTCAGCATTGCTATTGGCAAGAAGATTTTTTCATAGTCATTACCCTCCTTTTGACTATAACCCTTCACTACCAACTTGGCGTTATAGTTTTCTACCTTGCTAGTTGAATTAATTTTCCTCTTGTAGACCCACTTACATCTTATAGGAATAGTCCCCCCTGGTGGATCCATAAGAGTCCATGCTTACTTTGCACGCATTGAATCCATTTTAGACTTCATAGCCTTTAGCCTTTAGTGGAGTTCTTGTCTACCATTTCTTGATCATAGGTAGAAGGATCATTTCTATGATCATTATCTCCCATTATAAATAATTCTTGTATGTTCTCTAAGATATAACCATTTCTCTATAGTGCCTGAGAGATCCTACCCAATCATTGCAACAGTTATGTCTCAAAAGGTTCCTTTTGAATAGGAATGCATTTAGGCTAACTAATTTGTTTCTCATGCTCAACTTCTTTAAGTATCATGTTTCTATCAGCACCATTTTCTCGAACGAACTCTTCAAGAAAACGTGCATGATACCCAATGACAATATAATTGTCCTTAGGTATGTAGAACTCATATCCCATAAAATCTCTAGGATACCCAACAAAACAGCCTATAATGGCCCTCGCCTTTAATTTGTCCATCTTAGTCCTCTTAAGATAAGTTGGACATCCCCAACCCTGTAAATGCTTAAGGCCCAACTTCCTTCCATACCACATCTCATGTGGAGTGGAGGGAACAAACTTAGAGGGTGCCTTATTCAAAATATAAGCTATGGTAACTAGGGTATGCCCCCATAAGGATATGGAAAAATCGGTGAAGCTCATCATAGATCAAACCATGTCCAACAAAGTTTAATTCCTATGTTCAACTACTCTATGTAACTGAGAAGTTACTAGAGGAGTTATTTGTGATGCAATACCATGTTTCTTAAGGAACTGAACAAACTCAATACTCACAAACTCACCTTCATGTTCTAGTCGTAGTGCTTTGATATGTCTACCTGCCTACTCTACTTATGCCTTGAATACCTTAAACCATTCAAAGGATTTATACTTGTAATTCATGAAGTGCATCGAACTATATTGTGAGTAGTAAAGGTTATGAAGTAGAGATATCTTCCCCTTTCCATTTCATTAAATGTCTCACAAATGTTAGTGTGGCCTAGCTCCAACACCTCAATGGCCCTCTCAACATGTCTATCAAATGAACGTCTAACTATCTAGCCTAGGATGCAAGGTTCATAAGTTGGATCAGGTTCCTATCCCAATAGACTAATAAGCCAATCTTTCTCCAACTTGTTGATCTTTGTATCCCTGGCATGGCTAAGTTAAAGATGCCACAAGTGTTGAGGATTTAAATCATCCTTAAGATGTTTGTTTGAAATGGCATTCATCATTGGTCTATTATCCAAATTTAAGTAGTATAGACTATTTACTAATGAGGTAGTGCAAACCAACTTATTGCAAAAATAAATGTGGCACCTATTGTCCCTAAAACAAAGTTCATAATGCTTTCTTAACAATAGAGGTATAGAAACAATATTCTTTAGTCCATTTGGTAACAAAAGACAATGTCTTAGGCCTAAAATATAACCAAATGACAACTTGACCAATGTAATGTAAATTGTGGTGGTTACAACACTTACCTTACTGCCAACCCTAATTATTACTTTTCTCTTCTTAATCGATCTACTTTGGACTAAATGTTGGTTCAAAGTGCAAATGTGGGAAGAAGTACCTAAATCTAAGATTAAAGATGTACGAACACACCGAGGGATCCAGATGTTTCACAAATGAAGAGTTCCATGCCTTCAAAGCCATTTCCATGGCCATTGAGGCATCTAGTGAAATTCTTCCTCTAATACCCCTCCTTATTGCATCGGAATTGCTTTCCTTTGCAAACATGGGCATTGGGTTTCATGCCCTTCCCACTAGCCTTGGGAATTATGAGTTTCCTTTGGTCTCGTTCTCCTTAGTCTCACTAACAGAGAAGTAAGAGCCCTCAAGGACAACTGCTTTCCCTTACATTGCAATGGTAGTATCAAAGATATCGTTGACTCTCTCAAAAATAAAAACTCTTCTCAGATCTTGAAGCCAGCCAACTATCTTAGTTGTAGTCAAAATTAAAGTATTATCAATAGTGAAAAGGCATACATTATTCAAGATACTAATAAACTGTAGAAAATAGACAAGACTTGTTATTTTAGTTGTTATATTTGTTACCTGATGTGTTTCGTTGTCACACACAAAAATTAAATTTCTAATAAATAATACTAGTTAAGTACAAGTGTCATGTCCACAAAGAGGGTGTGAAGTGTGTCTATTGCTATGATTGAGAACTTATTAGTCAAACCATCTAAGGCAAGAGAGAATAAAAGCAACAAGAGAAAATGAGGAAACATAGATTTTATGAAGCAATCAAACTAGTCACAAATTAAAGAAGATTCAATGGTGAGAAGGCCTAGATCCCTATGTAATGTAGAGATTTAACAAATAATAGTTTGCAAGTTGTGATTTGTTTCATTTTCCTTATTATTTGCAATTGTGAGTTCATGTTTTTTAAGTGCTTGGAGCCTCATTGATTTAATTGTGACCATGTACGGAATAATAGGAGTGCAACTAATGGGTTAGACATTAATTGCAAAGTTCTCAGTTACTAGTTTGATGTCTAACTCGCTAGTTTCACTCCCATTATTCCGTACGTGGTTACAATTAAATCAAAGAGCTGCCAAGAACTTGAAAAACATAAACTTACAATTGCAAATAATAAGAAAAATGAAAACAAATCACCTATGCATATTCATTAAAAAATCCTCAATTGACACAGGGTACTAAAGTAGAAATCTAGCAATCCATAAAAATAAAAGCAAGTATAATACTAAAATCCATAATCCTATTATCCAAGAAAACAAGAAAAAGATAAGAAAATCTTAGTTTAAAGTCTTGAACAATCGCACTCTAGATTATGTCTTCAATACGGCAAGAATTCTTCCTAATTGTCCTTGAATTGAAATCCACATTTCCAGCTTTTTTCCCTCAGTAGCTAGCCCTTCTTTCATCCAATCTTCTTCTTTATATGGAGGATAACTAGGTGAAGCCAACAGATCCACGAAAATGGAAAGAAATCTAGTTTCTAGAAATAACATGTCCTCTCGCACCATCACCCATGATCACAGCACTCCTACCCGCTATTGTGGCCTCCTCAACTGCAGTCACGCCTCCAATCATGACAATTCCAATGCATGCCATGATATTCAACTAGAGCTGTGGACCTTCACCTCACCATTGCGGCTCCCATTTCGGTGATTGTGGGCTTTACTGCACCAATTCAAGTGTTTCGAATTGTTTTGGCAATGTGAATACTTTTACATGTAACTTGATCATCTGATGTCCGATTGACCTGATTTTGCACCATTGAAAAGCCAATTCATTTTTCCTTTATTCTTTAAAGTTTTAGATCAATTGAATGTTCCACCTTAACACAGAATCTTTCCAAGGTCACAGCTTAATCCCTGCAATCATGATAACCCTCACATGCATTATAATATTTAATGTAATTCACGTTAAGATACATGTATGATAATATTTAATGTAGTTCATGTGCGATTTAAGCATTTTTCTTCCATCATAAGATTTGTTCAACATAACATCCATTTTACATAATTTAACGTTATCATATGCAATATAGATCAACAAATTTGTTAAATATAACCCCCTAATTAACTAAAATTTTAAGTAGCATCATTACCATTATCATTATAGATTTTAAATCAAAATGACCCCCACTATATTTTTTGAATCTTGCACTCCCTCGAGTAGAAGACAGAAAGTCCATTGGCTTAGCATGCTAGGCCCAATTAATGGCAACCCTTGCTAACACTTCTCATGCATCGTCTAATCTTTCCTTTAGCACATGGCTCAATAATACCTCATGTAATTGGATCTTAGCATGTTAGGTCTATTTATGTCACACTTACTGACTGATAACTCACCAGATTTGAACTTTGCTTATGGCCAACTGCTCTTAAGGCACAATAGTCTTTGAATGTCACATCTAATTCACATGAAGTTATAAATGCATCATTGTAACGTGACCCCACTAATGTGATGATATCACACAGTCAGGATACACCTAGGGCTTTCGAGCATGGTGAAAGGCCATAACAAACATTTTGCTATTACAACATAATATTTGTTAAAGGAAGTTCGAGGGTCTATGTAGATTAGGTTGCACTTTGCACATTAGCCATTTTCGTGTATGTCATGCATCCATCACAAATAATGTGTAAAAATAAAAGTGGAGGATTATGGGCTTCTAAATGTAATTTGAGCTAGGGTTGCAAGTTTGGGAAATCCTACACTATTACATAAGGATTTCTCGAATTCCATTGCCTCGATATTCATGGCTTCATGGGGTTTACAATGCTTTGAAACCTCAAAGGCACCAACTCCTGGTCTCCACACGAATACCAACTCTAGATGTCTTCCAAATTTTACAAATACACATGGCATACTACTAAGAATCCTATACTATATAATTAAAATAAAAACAGGGATTAAGCTCTTTAACCACAAGAAAAATTAATTATACAACCTATAAAAAACCAAAGCAAAGTAAATGCATTCATCCACTAGTATCATAAGTTCATAATCCAACTACAACATCCATCAAACAATTATACACCACATGTATAATTAAATAATTTTATTTAATGACAATTTTCATGATGTACTCGTTTCATGCATTAGTTTTCGTTCCTTGAAAAAAAAAATTTCAAAAATAAAATTGGAAACTGATTTTTTACACACTCAGCACTTGCAGTTGTGAGAACCTCTCCCATGATCATGAGCCCTCGATTTTCGACTATGGAAGCTGGTCATGACAAAAACCCTTAGGCTCAGTCATTGCTGCTCACAAAGTTGTGAAACCTCCCATCACAACCATGGACTCCTCCCACAATTGTGAAATAGACTATGGGGTTCATGTAATCCTGCGGTGATAGCATGACCATGTGACATAGCATCGCACCTATGGGAACTCTTTCCACAACCATGACTACTTGTCATGAGATATTACATACTTTTTCCAAATGCGATTTTTGGACTCGAATCCAATAATTTTCTAATTTTTTTAATTCCAATTGCTTCTAAAATACTTTTGAAAGGTTTTTTCATGCATCATATACATGTTTATAGGCATTTAACATGAAAACTAACATAGAACATGAAATAATCATTAAACTTTATAGTTTTGTAAGAAAATGGTGCCTCTAATGCCACTATCGGATTTTTGTGGGATTTGCTCGTAAAAATCAAATCTTTAGTGCATAAAAATATTCTAAATATGTATTAAAACATAAAAAAATAAACTTTACCCATTTTTGTTGTCAAGTGCGCAAGATATTAGTGAAATAAGATAAAGGCGAAAGTTTGTACCTTTGGAATGTTTCTAAATGGTTTGTGCATGATCCTTGGAGTTGTGACCTTTGGACCTTGACCTCGATTTTGTCCAAATGATTGAGATACCTTGGAAGATCCTCCTAGACTCCATGAACTCCTTTTGTAAAGCTCTAACGCAAACACTTTGGGTTAGGAGGAATTTTTGACAAAAGAATGCTTAAAAGAGGGCGACTAGGGGCTGCTCTCTTTTAATGGAAGGGTGTGCACGAAAATTAGTGCTAAAGGATGTGTTTTAAACTCTATAAGACTTCCGTAAATAGTTGAGACACCAAAGTTTGGGTTATGGGCTCCATGGGACTTCTTACATTAACCCTTTTAATTAAAGTAGTCCATAGTTTTTTATTTATTAATCTTATTAATAAATCATTCCAAAAATCCCAATTAATAATTAAAGCCCAAATGTGTCTAATTTGATTAATCACATTGATTAAATAAATTCCCTATTGTGCTTCTAATTAATATTCTCATCATTAATTAGCACTGTAGCAATTTATTTAGTTTAGTCTAATTGTAATTAAATAAATTATGTTACCCTTCAATTTAAAACTTGTAATACAATCCAACCTTACGTTTGTGACTCTTGGTTTATTCTTGATTGGAAATGCACATGTCTCTAAGGATATGGGTAGCATCTAATCTACAGCTAATATTGTAACCCAATTGAGGTGAAGTGAATTAGATCACAATAAACCTTTCCAATTGTAACTACCATACTATATAGACTTTTTGTATTACTTTATCCTAACTAAGCAAGAATCATAAATTTAATCAAACTCGTAAATTTTGCCATATGACCAATAGGCATTTTCTTATATGACATATGTTCTTATATGAAATTCCTTTCCAATCGTACATTACTTAGGCTATGAGCTTGCATCTAACAGAACACTAATAGCATAGGATAAATGTCTTGCTCATTTGCAAGATGACAAATCCCTTACAAAATGCAGACATGCACCCATATGCATTCGGGCTATGGTACATTACTCTCATGACCTATCCTATGCTAGGATAAATATTGACCTTTAATACTTTAATAACACGTTGACTATCATGCACATAAAACAACTATATCGATGTAGGTCTAAGATTCACAAACACTTAACACAATCACGAAATAGGATGTTGAAAGCCAAGAGTAAACTACATGCATCTACTTCATTTTTCGAGTCATTGTCCAAATGCTCCATTCACTATTGTTACATACAGACACATGTATTCTCAATGTCTTATACCAAATAACATGACACACTCACAATACAAATACCAGGAGTGTAAGTCGTACTGACTCTCTAATGCCCTTTAGAGTGTTTGTGATTTGCGAACAAATTTTAGTGATTAGAGTACCGAAAGAGTCTTGTGTCTATATCCATAACTTTTTAACTCAAACATATAGGCACATGCGATACTTTACGCCAATCAAAATTTATATGCATAAAATCTTTACACAAGATTGATAAAAAAAATCAATATTTTATTTATTAATGCCCTCTACTATCCCTCAATTTCTATTAGCATTAGAGGGCATATTACTAATAAGAATATAATATAAATAGTTTATGCTTTTGTTTAATGTCATTATTTGTATCTTAAACTTTTATCAAAGAGCATATGAAATGTCATTAATTTTAAAAAGCATTAAAATGAATTTAATTAGAAGAATTTTGATAATATATGCCCATAGTTAGGATCAATATTGCCAAGTTGGACTCTTTTGAATGAGAACTGAGGAGGACTTCAATTTAAAAAGGTTGAATTACACCTACATCTCCTGAAGTTTGGTCAAATAACATCCATGCTGCTTTACTTCGCCAAACTACCGAAACCCCCCTCAAGAATTGAAATACCTTATAGAGAGTTTCTGGAGTAGGTAAAAAGACCTTAATACCTTCACCTATTCTAGGGGAGAGAAAATAAAAGAAGGAAATGATGAAGCAGATAATGAGATGATGAAAATACCTCATTTGTATGTAATATATGATGTAATATGATAGACTAAGTTGTTATTTTTGCCCTAGGACATCAATATAGCCATTTCTAGCTGTTGGAAGCATAGTGCAATAAATATGAGTTACCACAACTTGTGGTAACATGTTGAGTATTTGAGCATGACTTCTCAACGGAGCTCTGCACAATATAGTGGCAATGGATTGCCGTATAGGAAAGTAAAATGCTAGAAATATGGGAAGAAGACATATATTATGGTTTCTAAAACATGAGAAAATCCTGAAAAAAATTTTTTATTATTGTCAAAATCACAGTTTTTGTCATAAGTGTCATGAAAGTACATCCCACAACCCTACACCTAGGTCCAAAATGAAGACATGACTAGTAGTACAATGTGGAGGACAAGCAAAATTAAAGAGACGGCTGATGGAACACTACTAATCAAGCTTCTCTTAGAAAATGTGGTACTTCTTTCATTGTTTTGTTGTGTCAAATCATTAAAATGTTTCCATCATAGTCTTGAATGTGGTATCCTATTTTATTTTGGATTTGCTAAAGCAGTTTTGTACTTCAATGGAATGTGTTGACTATCATGTGTACAATGAGGAAACTTAAGAAAGTAAACACCTGCATCCACATTTATGCTTCCTCCACATTTGAACCAAGAATGCATGAAGTTACAACTAGTTTTCCATCAATGAAAAACAAAAACAATAGAACAATAACTTCAAACACATGTAAGTATGCATCAAGCACATATCCATGGTATTTCAAAACACTTGCCAAAAATAAATGGTAATGCTTCATTAGCAACATTGTATTCAACAAATTAAAGTACAAGTATTTCTACTGAGTTGCCAAGCAAGAGGTAATAGCAACAAAATAATATGTTGTGCAATAGTTTGTCTAACAGGCATCAAATACCACTTAAATATTATAAAAGTTCACCCATCACATAATGGCACATTGTGGCTTTGTCCTAAGAACAAATGGTGGCCAAGCGAGCCTAAGATTTGGAAGAATCAACCTCTCTATGCTAACTGCCCTTCTTCTATCAACCCTCTTGCTAATGGTCCTTAGCCTAACCATAGCATCCACCCTAATAAGGTCTTCCACTATATTTGGCACTTGAGCTTCCACTTAACTTGAATCAACTACACAGGTGGAATTGATGGAGCTAGTAGGTGGAATTTTCTATGGTAGCAATAGGGCTTAATTGAGCAACATGAAGTGGTGGATTAAGACTGTAGCCATCCAACAAGCATACCATCCTCTTTCTTGGCCTTGAACTCTTTTTTTAAACATCTGCACATGTATCATTTTCACCTATACTCATGTCAGCTATCTACATGCATAAAAAAGTAGTTCACACATTTACGTTCACACAAAGACAAAACATGAACAATTACAAGAACATATAACCTTCTTGATATTATCATACATGCTGGTAGTGGAATCATAGATCTCTAGGGATGCCAATGGAACCTGTATAAGCATGAAATAACAAATTGGAATGTACTCATAAAGAGAAAATGAATTGCATATGGAATGTAATAAAAGTACCAGAAGGTTTGGACAAGTCTTGGGATTATGCCCAAGTTTCCAGCATGTCTTATGTCACACCATGTTCAACCTTTTGTGCTTAGAAGCCTCTCCCACCTCTCTCTTCCTATTCTTTTTAGGCCTCCGTAGAGGCCTCCTAGTGATTGAAGTCTCATTCTAGTCCTTTATTATAAGAAAACCCTCTAGAATTATATATTTTTCAAGGCAACCCTAAAGTACTTCACATCAATAAAGATCATGCCTTCTTCATGCTAAACTTTCCCAAGCATGGTGGTCGAAATGGCCAAAAATGGCTATTTTAATGGCCTGGGGCAAAAAATTACATCTTAGTCCATCATTTTACATTATATATTCCATATATAACATTCCTTTCCTACACCATATGACAATTAACCCCAAGGGTATTTGCATCCATAAATCTATTTTAACTTTCAACTCATTTGATTGAAGGGCATTTTTAAAAAGTTGCCTAAATTTTCTATCGGAACAATAGAAAGGGGTCATTGTCATAATGCCATTGAATTCTTGAGAGAAGTTTTGGTAGTTTTCCAATGTAGAGGAGGTTGAATATTCTTTGATCAAACCTTAGTGGGTATAAATGTAATTAATCCATTAATTAACTTAGATGGTTTTTACTAATATATTGGAACATTATTAATAATATTTAAATCTTATCTAGGAGCTAGAAATAAATATAGATATGAAAATTTTAAATAAGTTATACTCACATTTAAGAGTATTATTAGTAATATAAGCTCTTACAAAGGTGTTCTTAAAGGGATTATGTTTTGTGAATTTAGATAATTTATAGTTGTATCTAGGAGCATTGTCGATAGACTAGATTCTTATAAGAGAAGAATTGAGGGGGGCTTCAATTTTAAATTTTAGAAAATTCATTCAAATATTAATGAGCATTTGTTTGGTAGTTACAACATTGATGACCCGCTTGCTTCCTTCCTTGAATTCTTAAGGTCTTCATTATTTTTATTATTGTCGGCAAGATGAAATAAATCTTTCGCAACAGCTTTAGGCCAAAAATGTTCTTTCAAAGTTCTTAAAACTATTTCATATTCCTCATAAAGATTTTATTATTCTAAATTGTAATATTTAATGAGTTTAGGAATTGTGAACATGACGACCTTGTTGGCAACCATCGTAATGTTTACAAGTTTTGATATATGAAAAAAATGAGTGGTAGAGATGGTCCCATTTGACATGCAAATTTCATGCTATGCAATAATGAAGGCAAAAAAAATTCTACAAATAGATTTGTATTGATTGCATTTGACATGCAAATTTTATGCTATGCAATGATGAAGGCAAAAAAAATTCTACAAATAGATTTGTATTGATTGCAACACTTATTGGATACAAATCTCTATATTCAATTATTTGATTCTATCTTCAAGAACAATTATCACTGAATTAGTGAGCTTTGAAGATAAATTTGATGCTTTGACCTATTCTTCAAATTATTTGACCCTAATAAAGCATCATTTCAATGTTGGAAATTAGGAAGCATTGTGACTATCGCCTGGAAAGATGTTAATTTCGTTCAATTAGTTGAGGGGAATAGTAGCTTCCTTGAGTCAATCTCACTTGGATTAATTTTCATTGTCCTTAATTGTGATATCATGTATTTGAGGGCTTCTACTTATATAAAGATTATTCATTTTTACAGTGGTAGAGAAGGAACTTACCATATATCTTTTTTAGTGAAATTTTGTGATTTTATTGGTTTTCACAATTTGACTTTTCTTATTTGTGAACCAAAAAAGTTAGCATCATCCAATGCTTTAAAACTCAAGCCAAACATCAAATTAAAATATTTTTTGATTTAAAGGTCATTAGTTTAACTAATAGTTCAACTCTAATTGAATCAATGATGTCATTTTTATATTACAAATATTAATTATTATGTTAAAAATGCATTGAATAATAAATATTGAAAATATTTTAATTCAATGTCAAGCATTTTCTTGTAATACTACTTATCATTAAATACAATACAACAACACAAAAAAATTAATAAAAATTAATCTAGTAAACAAATCTAAAAATACACAACAAAGTGATACATCATTAAAAACTTTAATTAGTATATACTAAATTTCTAATAATTTCTATATTTATTCAATATGTATCTAAATTGAAAACTATTGACCATATTGAAAAATGCCACATTTAATTCATGAACCTCTTTTTTATGAAGGAAAACAAAAGAGGACAAACTCCAAAAAAGAAAACAAAAATAGAATTAAGAAGAAGAAAGAATTTGATTTAAAGATTTGTTTATAAATGAATTTGAACTGTTAAGGTTTTCTTTTCTTTAAATCATGATTGGTTTGGCTAGTTCTGCTAGTTTTATTTTGTTATTTCAAAATCGAATGACCTTATTGTAGATTTTATTTCTAGGTTTACTCAAACTGTGTTATTGACCACTCAATGTGTGGACTTGTCTAACTATCCAGTTTAGGTAATGTTTAAATCTACTATATTTTTAAAGACATGAATGAATTTCATATAATATTTTTGGACATTTGACACAATTTGACTAACACAAATTTTATGTATCTACAACTACAATAATCTATAGCTTGTATTTGCAACTCTAGAAAAAAATTTACTATACAATAACAATCTATGATTAATTTATTAGATATCAAGCACAATTGAAAAAAAAGGGAAATGTTGAATTCCATGACACACGATCAAAGCAAGCAACAAGATAAAATATATTTCCAGAATTACAATTTGACTATCTGGGTTTTTCAATATAAACTACTATAATTTTCATTTAAATGTCCTTCACCATGTTGCTTAAATTTATTAAGAAGAAATTTTTTTCTCCATACATTAGTCAAATGGAAATAGTCCAATCAAGTGACAATTAAAAACTCATTTGTTTTTCAATTATTATTGACTTTATACAATTAAAAGGTTTTTTGCATTTTATATTAATCTTACTCTTTTTTAGGTTTTATACTATTTTCTCAAGTAAGGATCGTGCTAATTTGATTTACAGGAAAATAACCCAAAATAACCATTTCAAAAGACTTATAAAATATTGAGCTTGATTGTTTACTTATCATTTTAGTAAATTTTTATGCAATTTTTATTTTATTCAAAACTTTTATCCCTTTTTATAAAAGCAATATGTAAGTACACTAAATGTAACAGTTTCTCTTGTCTAATTCATTAAAAAGAACATGGCCAAAGAGTTTAGTTAGAACAAACTTGCTCGCCTAACACTATTTTCATGATCACAAAAGCATGCGGTGGAGATAATGTTGTGAACTTAAACCCAAAAGAATAATACTAGCACAAACCATTGAAACATGACCCATGTGCAATGAACACAAAGAACCCAAGTTTATAAATGGCCACAATTAACATGCCTCGTTAGTTGATATATCACTAATCATTCAAGAACAATCCAAAATGACATGATTTGGATTTGAATTAAAAAAATTGGCAACAACACTCAATTGAAAGGAAAAGAAGAAAAGTTGTAATTCTATTATTCAAGAATTAGCAGTTTGTTCAAAGTCTAAAAAAGTCCCTATTTATAATCCTAAATATCTGTAAAATAACCCTAAAAATGAGTGGAAATAATTTAGAAGAATCACAGTTTGATTTAGGAAGAAATCTCTTCAATTTGGCAACTTCTTTTTGTTCATGACTACATCGTGATCGATGTTGCTTGGGTCTAATCAATCTAACAATCTTTAGATCGATCTATGTATCTTGTAGTCTATTTTAGAACTCATGGATTATTGATTCGACCATTCTCAATTGATCTTGGTGTTCTTCTTATTGATCCATTCCACCTTAGATCTATCTTGGTGTGGCATGATCAATCTTCCTTAGCTTTAATCAATCTATGTGTGATACGATTATAATTATAGAAGGTTCTACATTCTAGAATGTTGCTCCACCCTCCTTTGATCGATTTGGATCTAATTTAATCAAAATGCTTGTCAATCTATGGAAGCTTTGATCATTTTGTCTTGTTGAGATCAATCCATCGGATTTGAGATCTCTTTGGTGCACTACAATCCATATTCTAGAACCTCATGAGCAACCTAAACTTCATTTTTTTTACTTCCTATGCTCTAAATTTGATCCAAAATGATATTTTTTATTTGGTTTGCCACCTTGAACTATAAAGATTCATTTCCAAGTTCAATTTCTACACATGACCCCTCTCGAATTAGATCGACTACATTTTTATCCAATATAAACCTAGATGTGTTATCCAAATGTCATGTTTAGAGTAAATAATTGAATTAAATAAACTATTTTATCTAAACATATTATGTTTTCTTTTTAAAAGATAAAAACACGACACTATAAAAGATTAGTACATAAATTATCTAATAATAAATAAGTAATCTAAGTAGATGTAATAAAATAATCATTCAAATAATTCATTTTCACCTTTATCTCATCAATGAAATTGTACGTGACAAGTTAAGTAATTTATACGGTTAATAGATGTTAATTTGGACTACTGTTTTATACGAGGTGAGTTCAAAATTCTATTTAATAAAGATCATACGTTATCATCATTGTTGCTATTAATGTTTTTGCTATGTGTTGTTGTGATCTTTTAAAAATTATTTCTAGGACTGACTCAAATGCCAACCTTTAACTCGTAATTTGTGTGGTGTTGTTAGAATTCAGTTTGGTTCATTTTGTATTTTTTCGATGACAAAAATCGTGTATTTTTTTGTGAGTCACAATGAACAGTGGTTAATTTACAAGTATGCATATTTAATTTATTTGATTATGTGTTTGTATGTAAACTAATATTATATAGTGATTATATGATGAGGTAACATATAAGAATAATAATTAATTTTTTAAATATAAGTATATATAAACTTGAATGATTTATCCAGAATTACTAAAAAGTTAGTGTTGATGTCTCTATTGCAAAGAGTTTAGGTAGTTTTGTTGTTTTCTTCTGTGATAGCGAGGCAAAAGTGCAATTTTCCTCTATTATATATTGTTGTTTAGCAAAATTGTTCTTTAATTTTAAAAGCTAATAAAAATTTTTGACTTTGGAATAACTTGCTATTTTGGGGCTCGAAGCCCTAATTTGGCCAAATATTGGAATGCAAAATGCATGTGACTATAAAAATTGGGGGTTTTTCGAGGTATTTGACATTCTAGCAATAGCAACTCTACACAAACTAATGATTTATCTTCCCTAATTGGAAGCCCTAGCTTTCTATTGCTCTTTCGCTAGCTAATTTAACCAACAGGGCTTAGCATTTGTCTTTGTACTCATAATTTGTTTGTCATCTACCAATACGGCACTTGAAAGGACAAGCAGGGGAGCAATTCTTTGCTCCTAAACCACAAAGAGCCATAGTGGATGTTAGGAGAAGTGACTAGAAAATGTCATACATTACCAGAAATGTGGATTGCTGTAGTGGAAGGAGTGTTGTTTTGTGCAATTCTTCAACAAACAAGAACCCAAGGCAATGCTTCCATGTATGCCTGCAATACAATGTTAAAAAAATATAAACTTAACTAGGAGTATTATTAGGACTAATTAATTTTTTTTTTGTAATGTGTGCACAATTTTATTAACAATGACTTCAAAGGCAAGGTTAATAGTTCTTTTCTTTAGTGGACCTTCCAATGTTTCATACGTCAATGGCCATTATTCTAGAGTTGCTGAGGAGGATTTATGAGCTAAAACAAGAGAATGCAAAGTCAAAGGAAAACGCCAAAAATCTTGTGAATTTATTACTTTTAATTCCTCTAGCCTTGGCTATACTTTCCTAGATTTCGGAATTTAGTGTTGATGGCATTTCTAGTGAGGTTAATGAAATGTAATGGCATGAAGTTTTGGAGTGCACTACTTGGCATTGTTGTAACTCATGATTTTATAATGATTTTTTCCTCTAAATTGATTGATTTTCCTATTATTTGGGGTTTTATTTATCAAAGTTAAGTTTAATTGAGCTTTTAATTGAATAAATTGTGTTTGGAATGCATTTTACTGAAATTTGAGTGAAAAGTGACTACTCTTAGACAAAATTCCTACACTTGAAAAGTTGAGGTTCATTTGTAGGTGTTGCTTTCATGACAAGGTTCTTCTTAGCGGTTTGCTCTCACAAAAAAACAATCAATAGAAATTCGAGACTTTGTAGTAGCTAGTTTTGTGGCTGAAAAGGGAAGTTCATGATCATGAAGATAAGGATCGTGCTAGTGGAGGAAGAACAGCAAGGAAGGCTTTCTATTACAATTGGAATCACTACTGCGAAGTAAGGGTTCACAACTATGATAGAAGAATTCATAACCATGGCAGTGGATTTTGCAAGTGTGACATTTTGGAAGCGAGCTATGTAAAACCTTCAATTGGGGTTGTTGGCATGGGTGGTGATATCATGGGCACGAGAGGAACATTAAAGCATAGTCGAGATTAAATTGTAGGAATATTCTTGTCTGAAATTTGCAAATTTTATTAAAAACCTAGCCGCCTCTTACAAAAGGAAGATGAAAAAAGGGTTTAAGAGTTCTTTGGAGATTTTTATCAAGTATAGGGAGAAAATAACAATATTCAAGGAGCAAGAAGATGAGATTCGCATCAACCACTGAAGAATTCATCCTTTTGCTATTCAAGAACTCTAGACTAAGATTTTCTTCATCTTTTTCTTTAGTTTTTGACATTTCTAAATTATTAATTTTAGAATGTGTTCGATTTAAAATACCATGGTTTGCTAAAAGTTTTATTCTAGAACTTCATGATTATGTTTGATGATTAATGAATGGATGACTTTATGATCAATTGTCATTGTTCTTGTTATTTGCAATTGGTGAGTTTAATGCTTTTAAAGGATAAGCTACCCTCTAACTGATTTGTGATCGTGTGAAGAATATTCGGAGTTAAACTCATAGGTTAGACAATCTACTACAAACATTAATTTTATGGGAATAATAGAAGCAAACCGATAGAGTTAGTGTGGGATTATATTGTTAATCATAGAACTTCAATTCAATTTGATTAGGTTGTGGGAACACATTTAATTTGGAATTGAAGCTTTTGAAGAGTCTTTGTGGATATCTTAAAGATAATAAGATTAGCAATCAATAATAAGATGATTAAAGTGATTGTTGATGTAAATCATCATTCATTGAAAATCAACACATCAAAGTGGACTAGACATCTTCAATATTCATACTTGTTTTCTTGTTTGCGGTTGTTTGTTTCCAAGGCAGTTGATTAATTAATTTCCTGTTGCTTTTTCAATTATCATCTTTTGAAGTGCTAACTAATAGACACTCAACCACATCAATAGATATACATTTACACCGTCTCTATGGGTATGGCACTCTACTCACCCACTATACATCATCCATGATTGTGTGCACCCATGACATGCGCAACATTTTTTGGAATTGCTGCCAAGGAGGGTAATGAGTACTATTGAATATTCTTAGTGTGTACTAGATTAAGCCTTTTTTCTATTTTATTTCAATTCTTTTCTTTTTATTCTTTTAGTTTATTTGGATATTTTTGTGTGCAAGGTGTTGAAGTTTTGTGAGCATTATTTTATATGCTGTAGTAATAGTTTAAACTTGGAGGAATTTGATCTAGAAATTGAAAAAATGTTTCATTGAAGAAGAGCTTCGTGTAGGCAACTGCAAGAGGAATTAGAGATGGATGCACAAACACCACCACCCCAACAAGTTCTAATTCCAAATCAAAGAGCAATTCATGATTACATCAAACTGTTCATAAATAAGATTATGACTGGAATTGTGAGAGCACCAGTAAATGCAAATAATTCAAAATTGAAGCTTGTACTCATAGACATGGTCCAATTATATCAATTTGGAAGAGCCTCACATGAGGATGCAAACACTCGCTTGGAAAGCTTCCTGGAGTTATGTAACATAGTTGAATTTAATAGAGCATCCCAAGATGTGGTGAAGTTAAGATTCTTCCGCTTTCCCTTGCATGATCACATGAGGAAATGGCTATAAGGACTTCCATTAGAAAGTACTGTGACGTGGCAAGATATGGTGAATAAATTTTTTTATTAAATTCTTTCCACTTACCAAGACTATCCCAACTACATGTGTAAATTGCCATCTTTAAATAGTTAGACTCAAAGACAATCCCCAAAGCTTGGAAAAGATTCAAGGAGCTACTTAAGAAGTGCCCACAACATGAATATCCCCTATGGTTGCAAATTCACACTTTCTATAGTGACATCAATAAGAATTTGAAGACTATTAAATGCACCAACTGGTGGCACCTTAATGAATAAGTTGCGAGAGGAGGCATGGGACCTCATCCAAAAAATGGCATCGAATGCATATCAGTGACCTTCAAAGAGAGCTACTACTCAGCAAGTGGTGGGAGTTCATGATTTGGATGCCTTTACTACTTTAACTACTAAAGTTGATATGCATTCTAGAAAAATTGACGGTTTAAATGTGAATTCTAATGCCTCTTCATCTTTGGTCATGTATGTATGTGACATGCATATAGGTTCACACCCCACACATGAATGCCAAGTAGGGAAGCACAAGTAATGGCCAATTAGATATGGAGCAGCTGAACTATGTGAATAACTAATGAGGACTTCAAAATAATTTATACTCCAACACTTACAATCCGAGAAGGAGGAATCACCCCAATTTTTCATGAAAAAATCCAACCATTATAACAAATCCCTTGAGCTTTAAGACTAGTTGCCCTACTTGCCCAGGCTTCCTCATATCAAGAATAAGAGAAGAAATAGCCATTGGAGAACATTATAGGTAATTGGCTAAATTCACACGGGAAATCATAGGAAAGTTAACCAAAATAACCTAAGAAAACATGAATAAGACTAACATAGTACTATAGAACTAATAAACTTCATTAAGAAATTTAGAGCAACAAATTGGGTAGTTGGCCATAGATGTTGCCAGTAGACTACAAGGTGCCTTGCTAAGCAATGTAGAGCCTGATTCAAGAGAGCACTACAAGGCAATCATCTTGAGGAGTGGAAGGCAACTTGAAGAAGGATCATCAAGAGGAAACATCAAGGAATGGTTTAAAAAAGGAGGACAAGCTAAACAAGAAGAACAAGGAAAGGATTAGGAAAAAGAAAGGGCTCTACCCTTAGTCCAGCCATATTCTCACAAGATGATAAGAATTTTTTAAAATGCCTTGATGAATTTAAGAAATTTTTTAAAATGCCTTGATGAATTTTCTCAAATGCCAAGTTCTTGAAGAAGACAATGTCAAAGAAGAGAAAGCTAGAGAGCCATGAAGCAGCCCTACTAATAAAGGAATGCAATGCATTCATCCAAAACAAATTGCCTCCAAAAGTAGAGGATACAAGGAGTTTTACAATGCCTTGTATTGTTGGAAATGTCAAATTTAGTAAAGCTTTGTGCAACTTAGGTGCAACTTATGTGCCAATTTTAATTTAATATTTTATACTTTGTTTAGGAAACTCAGCTTTAAAGAGGTAAAGCCCATTAGGATGTGTTGGGTTTTAACATATTTGGGATAAGATTTTAAAACTTTAAAACTATAAATCAGCAATATAAATGTAGCTAAATAACATACCAAACCCATTTCACATTCTCCATACAACACGTACCAACTAAAAAGCACCAAAGATACCTGGAAAAAATGTACCTTTGGAATCAAATTCTAATGGCTGTACTTGTAATCTTTGAGTTGTAGCCTTCAAATCCCATCTTCTCCTTTGGTTTCATAATTTTTATGATGATGAGCACCTTTTGAACCTTTTACACCTTGCCAAACACCTTCTGTAAGGCTAACACGAATTCCTTTTAGCTAGAAGACTTTTGGCGATAAGAAGAGATGGAGAAGGTGGCTAGAATAACTTTTCTTCTTGCCTGAAGGGTGGCACACAAAAATTATCGGAATTTTTATACTTAAAACTCTTCTAAAATATGAATTTATTATCTTAAGGTATTAAGACACACTAGTTATGGGTTCCATGGGCTCACTACATGGACCTTTAATAATTACTAGTACATCCACCTTTCAATTATTAAACTCTTTAATAATTACACCCACAACTCTTAATTATTGATCTCTATTAATAATTAAGGCCCATCTAGCCTCATAATTATTAATCTCTATGAATAATTAAGGTTTAATGGAATTATATCCTTTAACTTAATTAATCTCATTAATTAAATCAAAGGTCATCATGTTTCTAGATAATAATCATATTATTAACAAACATGATTGATATTATATAATTCCATTAATGTCTTGTCCCCTTATTAATTAAATTAAAGTTCTCATTGGAATGTTTAAATCCTGTTTTAGAACTATAAAAACCACTCCCAAGTCTCCTAATTTTCTCTGCAAACCACAACATAGGCAATTGGGAATTGTTTTTAGAAACAATTCCTACAACTGTTGATAAAATGAGAGAACTACACTGCCTCCTCTTGAGGTTAGGAATATATACAGTGACCTTCCTATAGGTAAGAGGAATTACGGTAACCTTCCGTGAATCATTTCTTCAACTAACAGTTTAGTCTATCTAGACAGTGGATGGCCAAAAAATGATGACATTAGTAAAAAAGAATCCAGCGAAAGTCCAGTTTTACTCTCGGTTGGCTTTAGTGTTGGTTGACTAAATTTTTCTGAGGGCGTTTTATGTAAAAAGTCCAAACCTCTGTAGAAGGTGCCATAATTATCTTATTATAATTTCATAAAATATATTTTTTATATTGTTTAGATAATATTGTTGAGAAATATTATAAAATCTAAATTTTATATTTTTTAGAAAATATAAGTTTTCATCTCCAACCTTTTACAAAAAATAAAAATTTTAAATTTATATCTTTAAATTTAAAATCGAAAAGGTAGAAAATAAATTTTCTAAGATCTTTAGACAATAAATTTAAAACTAAATATTTCTATATTTATAATTTATATTTTATTAAATAATTTTGTACTTTTAAAATTTTTATATATTTGAAACGTTTTATAACAAAGGCATACCTCTAACATTTATTTTCACATAGTAAAATGATATTTAATTTATAATTAAAATATAAAAATAATTTTTAAGATTTATTTTATACACTCAAAAAAATTATTTTCTAACTCATAAAAGTAAATTTCAAATTTCAAATTTAAAGTTCCAAAAAATGTAAAAGAAAGATTTATATTTTGTAAAAATTAAAAAATTCAAGTTACTTATTCCAAATATATTATTTGAATAATAAAAATATATATTTTAAGATTTATATGTCATAAAATAAAATTTTAAATTTAATAAAATTTAGAAACTATTAATTTGGAATATCTTCAATTAATATATTATAATATGTTTTTTGAAATATATAAAGTATTTAAAAATAAGTTTCATAAAAAAAATATAAAAATAAATATTTATACTTTTGACATGTAAATTATATAAATATATAACATATATCTGAGGGGGGTAAAAAAGTGATTTCACAATTTCTAAATTTTATTTTTTTATTATACTTTAGTCTTTTAGACTATGGACATTTCAATCTTTTCATCAATTTTTGTTGGAATTCAGTCAACATGGTCAATATAAAGGAAATTTTTGTATTTTTTCATCCTTGAAGGGGGGCACTATACATACTTCTAACCTTTGAGGAGGGTAGTATAATTGTTTTTATTACACTTTAATCCTTTTAAATCAAGGAATTTTAGTTATTTCATCAATTTCTATCAAATTTTGGTCAACGTAGTCAACAAAAAGGAAGTCATTATCATTTGTAAAACTTGAAGGAAGATATCTGTATTTAGATTAAATGTTAAAAGAGAGCAATGTAATTACCCCAAATAAAATCCCTCCATATGGACCCTTTAATGCCATCCATTAATACTAATAATAGGTCTACACCTAACCCTAAACCCTTCTATCAAAGCACCAAAACATACATAGATTCTATTGAACTTTTGTGGGCCATTTTCATCTTCATCAGTCCATAAGATTACTGTTAAGTCTAGGTTTGGTTGCCTAACCTCTTTACGATAATCCCAAAGTTTGCTATATTGGTATGTAGGGTCTCCATCTATCATTTTGAAGCTCTTCATTTTACTCTATAGGCTTGATCATTGGATATATTATACCTCAAGTCCAGCCAATTCATTACCATCATTTTCCACAATTTTATTACCATCATCTCCACTCTCATCCTCTACAAATATATCAATTTCCCTTCTAAGGTGTTTTAGGGCCTGTTTCCTTGAATGTCGGTCATCTAGCACCAATTCAAACCCATTTTTTTTTATAAGTGTGTAGAATCCTCTCACCTTACCTATACTAATATGAACTATAGCCCACCCATTTATATAATACAATATCTACATGCATCCATGTAACCAATCTTCCTCATAGGGCCACCAACGTACTTAGCCTTAGGGAAATGAACTGTCATCCCCCCAAAACAAAAGCACAAGGTAATAAAGGTTAACTTAGGATCTACATGCAAAAATATACAAACAAAAAAACCAAAAAGGGAAGTTTTAGAAATGGACAAAAGTAACCCATTTTTTAGACAAAAAAATAAAAAACAACAAAACAACATATGAAGGGTAGGCAGAGGGGACCAAGGACCTTTGCAACACTTCTCCACAACTACTTTTGTAAATATCCACAAAGTGCTACCTTGAAATAACACAAACACATTATTGAAAGAAAAACTTACTGTAAAGAGGAGGTGTAAAGTCTAGGTTCCTATTGTGATGCTAAACCCCAATATCTCCTTATCTTTTTCTATAACCTTCGAATCTATAGTTTCAATGGATAGGTTTTTCAAAAATTAGGATTCGGAAGTTTGAAATCTAGGGTTAGACTTCATGTGGTTAGGTTGTAACTAATAGAAAGCCGCTATTTTAACTATCACATGTATTTTTTGAGCCAATTTATGTTCAAACCAAGGCTCAAAGTATCTAAATCGCTAATTTTTTTCAAATCAACTCTAAATAAAGGATAATTTTACCAAATAGTAGATATATAGGACAAAAATTGCATTTTTACTATAATAGCAATGTATTTCAATTGTGTTGTACTCAATTTTCTTTATTTACCTAAAAAGCAGAATGAACTTTTATATGTTATACTTATTTTCCTTTATGTGCTAGCTACCTAAAGAAAACTTGTGTATATTTGTAAGGTATATAGTCTAAAACATTATTCTAGCTAAAGAAGATGCGTGAATTTTGATCAATTTTGAGAGTAAAATTTCTAATAAACAAGTAAAAATAGCCTAATCTATATGTGTAAATTGATCTATAAATTATAAAGCTATTTTATTTTAAATAATGATAAAACTAAATGTATAAAAGATATTCACAATAAAGAAACTTTAGAAGATGTGATAAGAGACAAAAAATGAGAGAACACAAATAAAAACAATAAGCTTAAAGAAAATGAGAAATAAGGACATAGAAAATGAAAAAAATAAAGAAGAATAGCTTTATAATTTAATTTTGTCCAACCAAGAACATTTAATAATAGAGTAAAGATTGTACACTTTGAATTGTATTTGAGGAGTCAAATTTATCAATGGTATATGCATTTTAGAGGCAAAGGATTCACTAAAGAAGATGTTAAGGACAACATGCCATGTTACCGTTAGTGATATGCTCTCTAATGCTAGAAATAAATGAGGGATACTAGAGGACTTCAGGGTTCTATGTGTACTTGTTTACAATAGTTAATAAAATATTGATTTTTTAGATCAACGTTCTAACAAGTTTCTTCATGCATACAAATCTTAATTGGTGTGAAGTAATGCACATGTCTATCCAATCAACTTAAGAAGTCTTATTTATGAGAAGTTATGATTATAAACACAACACTACTTTGCTAATTGATAGTTAAAATTAGTCCACGAGTCTTGAATACTCTCAAGGGCATTAAAGAATTGATACAACTACTATGCCTTGTATTTTTCCTATAAATGTCATGTCATTTAGTATGAGATATTAAGAATATATATGTGTGGATATGTTATTAAAGAATAAGCATTTACATAATGGCTCATCGAATAAAGTAGACACACGGAGTTCACTCTTGGCTTTCAATGTCTTAGTTCATGATCATGTAAAGTGTGTATAGGCCTTAGACATAAGACAATATTATTGTCTTATGCGTATGGTAGTCAATATGTCATTAGGACATTAAAGGTTAATATCTATCTTAGTATGCAATAGGGTTATGAGCTAAATGTGTCATTGCCCAAATGCATATGGAGGTATGTATGCATTCAAAAAAGGATTTGTCTCTTTGTAAGTGAGTAAAAGATTTTGCCTATGCAATTGATGTTCTACGATATGGAAGCCCTTAACTAAGGTGTGTGTGATTGGATTGAAATTTTTGATAGAATCATTTATCTCATGGCATAATATAGACTAATCATATGATCAAGTTTGTGAGCCTAACTAAATCTATAACTCTTTCTTAGTTGGCACAAAGTAAGACAAAAGATTTATACAGTATTGTATTCACAATTAGAAATGTTTATTATGATTTGTTTCACTTTATTTTAATTAGGTTACAATATGGGTCATAGGCTAGACATTGCCATATCCTTCAAGTTATACTCGTTGCTAATTAAAGATTAACATAAATAGTCACACACAAAAAGTTAGAATGTATACTAAGAGTTAAATTGGAGGGTTGCAGATGAGGCCTAAGAAGACCCATAACATAATTCATTTAGTAGCAATTAGATTGGATTAAATAAATTGCAATGGTATTTGTTAATGATGAGAATATTAATTAAGAGCATAATGGAGATTTGATTTAATTAATGGAGATTAATTTAATTAAATACATTAGACAATATTGGGACTTAATTATTTTTATTAGGGTTTAATAATTAAGGAGATTTATGGGATGATATTATTAATAAGGCTAATAATAAAACTCTATGGACTATGTTTTAAATAAAGGTCCATGTAGAAGGGCTCATGAGCTCATGTCCCAAAACCCAGTGTCTTAACTATTTAAATTATACTTGAAGAATTCAATACACACAATTAAGCTCACAATTTTCATGCACCCCTTCAAACAAGAAAAGAGAAATACCATAGCCACCCTCTTTCCATTCTTATCTTTTCAAGAAATACCTCCTAGCCCAAATTGGTTGCACGAGAACTAGTAAAAGGAGTTTTGTAAAGTGTAGAAGGTGCTTATTGTTGTTCTAATCATGTGAGCAAACTAAAGATTATGGTTCATGGACTACAACTCAAGGATTGCGAGCAAATCATTGGAAAACATTTCCATAAGGTACAATTTGTATGTTTTCTTATTCATGCAAATACTTGCATGTTTTGCAATGAAAATAGATGGGATTTGTTACATCTGATTCTACTATGGGCCTATAATGTCTTCATGCTTCAAAATTTTAATTTTTACATGCAAATTTAAACCAAATTTAACAGTGGTATCAGAGCCACCGTTTTCCTTGAAAAATCGTAAATTTGTTAGTTCTTCCATGGTTTACGTTAGTCTTCACATTAAATTTTATTAAACATGTATTTGCTATGCTTGGAACCTTGAAAAAAGTGTTTTTTACATGTTTGGAATTGAAAATATTGGATAAAAGTCAAATCTTGATTGAAAAACTGAAGCTATTACAACTTTGCTACAATTTGCAACTAGTGTCATGATTGCAAGAAACGTTCTTGCAGTCATAACACAGTCTAGCAACTACCCTACCAGTTGCAAGGTTACACAAACCCTATGGACAGTACACAATCTAAAGAAAAGGGCTCGCACTTATAAGGGTCTACTTCACAGTCACAAGCAACGTTGCGATAGAAATAGAGTTTTTGTTGTAACCAACCTTCGCAATTGTGTTCCCAGAACTGTGAGCACTAACTCTAAAAAAAAATTCACATTTTTTATTTTGAAAAATTAATTTTCAAGAAATGAAAACTAATGCATAAGATTTGTAAATCGTTAAAATTATCATTAAATGGAATTATTTCATTATACATGTGATATATAATTGTTTGAATATATGTTGTGGTTAGATTATGAATTTAGCAGACTTCTGGATAGCTGCATTTACTTTTCATTAGTTTTTTTTTTATCAATTTGATAATTAATTTTCATGGATTGCAAGGGCATAAGCCCAAGTTATTATGTTATAATGTAGAATAGGGATTCTAGGTGGTATACTACATGAATTTGTAAAGCATGGAAGACATCAAAGAATTGGTGTTCATGCAGAGATCAAGGAGGTGGTGCCATTTATGGTTCCATGAGGAGGTGGGCCCATGAAGGCCAAGATGAAAAGGCATTTAAGAAATTCCTATGTAATAGAATACGATTTTATGCATTTGTAAACAATCCAATTCTTGGCTTAAATTAAGCCTAAAACTCCATAATTATCCATATTTTTATTTTTGTATATTATTTGTAATAGATATATGAGATAAATGAAAACGAATAATGTGCAAAGTGCAACTTAATCTACATAGATCAAAAACTTCCTCAAACAATATTAAGTTGTAATGACAAATTGTTTATCATGGCTCTCCACGGAGCTCAAAGCCCTAAGTGTGGCTTTGGTGTGTGATATCATCACTTTCATGGGGTCACATTGCAATGTTACAACTTTAGGTACATTAGATGCAACATTCAAATGATATTCCACCTTAAGAACGTATGGCCATAAATTAGTAAAGTTGTCAATTAGTGAGTGTGACTTAAATGGACCTACAGTGATAAGATCTGATTATGTGAGGTGTCACTAGGCTATGGCCTGAAAAACAAGATTGGGCCACGCATGAGATACATTTGTAAAGGTTGCCACTCATTAAACTTAGCATACCAAGATCTGATTATCTAAGGTATCTTATATCTAATGAAGAACCCAATCACCCACTAAGGAAATTTTACCAATGGGATTTCTATTTTCTAGCCAAGGAGTGTAGGATTCTAAATATCTAGTAGAAAATTGTTCTGATGTAAAGTCCAAAATCATAGTGGTAACACATAACACAACCACACTAAAAAAGTAATATTTATTTTCTGTAGTTTATTATATAATCGAATAATGTCTCCATCTCCTACAAAATTGCTTGAGACCAACACTTTGATTGAGCCCAACTATGTCAATTGGCTTCTAAAAGTTGAGAATTGTTCTTAATCTGGATTGCCTCAACTATGTTTTGGAAGCCAACATCCCCAGCCCCTACTGAAATGGCTAGTGAAGAGAAGAAAGCCACTAATAAGAAATGTGTGGAAGACAATTTGTTGGTCAAGAGCTACAAGTCAGTGCTCGGGAGATCTTGTACCACTTGTAAGAGTTATGTGGTAAGCAGAGTCACACTGTTAGATTTGAGATATCAAAGTAGTTGTTTAGGATGTCTTAGTAAAAGGTGGTAACATTAGTGAGCATGTTCTTAAGATGATTTTACTCACTAAGAAGCTTGAGTCACTAGACTTCATCATGGATGATAATCTGCAAATAGATTTGATCTTACAATCAATTTCAGACTTTTTCTCCCAGTTTAACATGAATTATCATATGAATGATATTGAACATATATTAGCTAGGCTCATAAATAAGCTAGTGACCACACAAACATTCATAAAAGGGAATGGGAAAGAGGTGATTCTTGTTGTGTCTGGCTCCTCTAGTGTGACCAGGAAGGGGAAGACAAAGAAGCAGAAGCCTACTATTCCTAAGGCCAGTGGGAACATCCAAAAGGTCAAGGCTTTTCCCAAAAAAGGAAAGTATTTCTATTACGGCAAAGATGGGCGCTGGAAGAGGAACTGTGCCAAGTACCTCAATAGCCTAAAAAAGACCTTGAGAGGTAAGGAGCTTTATGTGTATGAAATATCTTGTTACTTTGGTATATTTTTCACTTCTTAGATTTTAGAATTTTGGTGCTTCACACATTAGTACTTAGCATCAGGATCTAGTCAGAAGTGGGTTGCTTAGGAAGTTTGAAGAGGTGATCAAGGTAGGGAATGGAGTCATTATTAAAGGTTATGAAGTAGAGAAATCCTCCTCTTTCCATTCATTAAATGGCTTAAAAACATCAGTGTGGATTAATTCAACACCTTGACGATCATTTTGACATGTCTATCAAATGAATTTCTAACCACCTTACCTTGGTTACAAGATCCGAAAGTTGGATAAGGTTCCTCTCCTAATAGGCCAATAAGCCCATTTTTCTATAATTTTCTAATCCTTATGTTCTTGATAAGGCCCAGTCTAAAGTGCCACAAATACTTGGGAATTAACCAATCCCTTGGATGTTTGTTTGAAAGGGTATTAATCAAACAACTATTATCCATATTCTAGTAATATAAGTCATTCGTGAAAGATGTTGTGCCAAAAAATTTATTGCAATAATAAATATTGCACACATTGCTTCTAAAAGAAAATTCATAATTCTCTTCTATTAATAAAGGAATTGAAATAAAATTCTCGAGCTTATTAGGTAAAAGTAAGATGTTTATGTATACTTTATGAGCTATAACCATGAATCATTTGGAAAGTGAAAAGAATTCAAAGCACAAATGGTGAAGAAAATAAGCAAATATGTCAAAAGTACTACGATCAGATCATAGACACGAGCACAAGAGTGCTATGTTTGTTGAGTTCCTTAAGGATATGGAATTGTGTGACAATTGACACCATAGGTGTGACTCCACTATTAAATGGTGCAACTGAGCATAAAATCAAACTTTGTTGAACGTGGTTCAATCTAGGATGAGCTTCACCGACTTCCCCATATCACTATAGAGACATGCCCTCCTTATTGTCGCATACATTTTGAATAAGATTCCCTTTAAGTCCATTCCCTCCACCTCACATGAGATGTTGAATGGAAGGAAGACATGCCTTAAACACTTTAAGGATTTAAGGATGTCTGACTTATCTTAGTAAGATAAAGATGGACAAGTTAGAGGCGAGAGCCATTATAGGCCACTTTATATGATATCTCAGAAATTCTATAGGATATGAGTCCTATCTATCCTAAAGACGATAGGATCATCGTCGTCTACCAGTCATGTTTTCTTAAAGAAGAGTTCAACTGACAAAGTGGTAAGGGTAAAATGATAGTATTCAAGGAAGTTGAGCATAATGAACAAAATTGGAAAACCATAAAGCAAGTTCTTGTTTAAAAGCAACCTTCCAAGATGCAACCGTTACAACATTCAAGTAGAATCTCTTGGGCACTAATGAAATATGGTTGTCCTATAGAACATATAAGAATTGTTCATAATGGGATATAATGATGCAATCAGAGATTGATTCAATGCATGTGAACCTAGTATGAACTCTAGTGGATCTACCTGAGAGAATTATTCCCATTGGATGCAAGTAGGTTAATAAGAGGAAAATTGATTCAGCTAGTGATGTACAGACCTACAAGGCTAGGCTTATGGTGAAGGGCTATAGTCAAAATGAGGGAATGAACTATGAGGAAACCTTCTCTTTGGGAGCCATGATTAAATCTATTTGGATCTTGCTCAAAATAGCTACTTACTTAGATTATGAGATCTAGTAGATGAATGTTAAAATTGCTTTTCTCAATAGATGCTTAAGAATGATATTTATAGGGTGTAATCACAAAATTTTGAGATCCAATAGGAACCACAGAAATTATACAAGCTTAAGAGATCAATTTATAGCTTTAAGCAAGAATCTAGGAGTTGGAATATTCAGTTTGAAGGTTTAGTCAAATCATTTGGCTTCATTAAAAATGAAGATGAGTCGTGTGTTTACAAGAAGGTTACTAGGAATGCAATCACATTCCTAGTATTGCATGTGGATTACATACTGCTCAATGGGACTGATATTAAGGTGCTAACCTCTGTCGAGACCTCATTATTGGTACCATCTCCTCAAAAGAATTACGATAACTAACCTAAATTTTAGGCATTCGCGTCTATTGCGTAAAGATTGTTAGGTCTCTCCTAAGATTGTACATAAACAAGATACTAAAGAGATTCATTATGAAAGCCTCAAAAAAGAGAATTGTTGCCATTTAGGCACCATATCCACCTCTCAAAAATTCATGTTCCTAAAGATAGGAGACGAGAAGAGGAGCATATAAGCCATTCCATATGCTTCATCTGTAGAAAGCCTGATACATGCAATACTGTGTACAAGGCCAAATGTCGCATATGTTGTAAGTGCTATGAGCAAGTTTTAGGTAAAAGCTAGCAGAGAACATTAGAATGCTATCCAATGTGTCCTAAAGTACTTGAGAAAGACTAAAAATATGGTCCTTGTATATGGAGATGGTGATCTAAGAGTTGACAGATACTCAATTTTGACTTTTACTTGAATGTGGATGATAGAAAGTCTATTACTGAGTTTATATTCACACTTAATGAAGGAGCAATAAGTAGGAAGAGTTTCAAATAGAGTATAACAATAGACTCCACCACTGAGGTTGAGTACATTATGACATGTGATGTTACGAAGGAGACTGTGACATGGTCATCACCACACCAAAATTAAATTTATAATTAAACTAGCATTATGGCAATTACAAGAGTCAGCCCATGAGGAACGGTTTTGGGGCTATTGATGTAACTAGGTTTTTATTAGTTAGGCATCAAGAAAGGAGAAAAAGTGAAAGTAAATAACTATGAACAAGCACAAAGAGAAACTGCAAGGCAAAATTAAGGGGAGAAGTATCAATAGTCAAAGAGTCTAGCCACTTGAGTTGTGTTGGTTTTCTATGTATGCTAGTTACATTAATTATCAATTTAATTGCACTGGTTACCGATTGTTAATCCTTGTCTATAGGATATTCTCTTGAACTCTCCTATAGCTTCAACTCCAAATTTTAGCAGTTATTCCTAGGCCAAATTGAGTTAAGAATTCAAGTTTTGTAACTAAAAATATTTACCCACACTTACTCTATAGTTTCACTTCGTTATTCTTATAGAATTAATGTTCATAATTACATGTCTAGCATATAAGTTTTACTTTCGTTATTCTTCACGTAACCACAAATTAAATAGTGGATTGACTAATTCGCCTAATTGCTATCCAGTTCAACAATTGTGAATAAACCAAACAAGGATATTCAATCAAAACTCATGTGTGCATATTTCACCAATCATAAACATAAGTAACTAGAAAGTAAATTAGCAATTCATAATAATTAATAACACTCAAAGCTAATTTGTTCATCATCCAAACAATCATGAAAGTAATAGAAAAAGTTTAGAAAAACATAATCTATATGTTCCGTGTTGTGTCAGAGAATGAATGCTCTTCAACTTTTAATGCGAATTCCTTCTTCTCCACACCCTTTGATCTTTATCTCTATGATTTTTAAGTGTTAGGAGAGTAAAAGCTAAGCCTAACATGTTCCATATATTATGGAGAACATGTGTGTGTTTATATATATGTGTGTGTGTGTGTGTGTGTATGCATGAGGTATAGGGTTTGCGTACATGTGAGAAAAGACCAAAAAGCCCTTAAAATTTCATGCTGGAATGTAATTTGAACTATTATCACTCATTTTCTCACAACCACGACATTATGTCTAGTGATCGCCCCACCTTCTTCCATATCTGTGAACCTGCAAGTAGGTTTTAGATAAGCCCTACTTCTCAAATCACGCAACCATGGCCCTTTTACTTACTCTCGCGCCACGCATCAGCATAGTTATGAGATTGAACACGATGCATTTTATCTCACTTTATACTTCCACTTCACTATCGTGCCTCAACTCCCCGCCTGCACGAGCCTTGTGTTTGTGCCCATGAAGCCGACCGCTTGTCCAGTGCTGTCCACAGCTCATCTTGGCCTCACAACTTCAACTTCTATGCCCGTAATCCTCATCCCCTCGATGGTGGCAAGCAAATGCAGTAAATTTTAGAATTTGTTGTGGTTACTCTCTATGGTTGCATTTCCTCCATCTGTGTCCATGGCTTCCATACTCAGAGTTGTGAAACTGACCTACCAACGAAATTATGCATTTTAAGTGCAATAAATGTTCCAAAACCACTACTTAGCTCAAAACACCCTTTTATATCCCCCAATTTATAATATTTAATATATTTCATGAATAATAGCATATTTTATCAATTTTAACTCACGTGCATGCATACTTTAAACACACTAGGGGTACAAATAAGTTATAACTTCACATGTTATCACACCCCTACATCTATTCTCTCCCCAATTAATTTTTTAATGCACAAAATCATGAACTTGGCCATTCTTCTTAATATCAAAAATCAAACAAACACACAAGTTAATTCAACATTATTCAAGATAATAATACTTTCAACCTAAATCACTACAAAATGAATTTCTCTATATGTGTGTGTGGCACTCTTCAACTCCCAACTATTTCAACCATTTGATGACCTAATGGTGATTCCAAGACAATCAAATCTTGGACCACTCTATGTATCAGCTCACTCTCTGTAGAGCAAGTTTAATCAACATATTTTTCTAACCAAGAGGGCCACTACAAGTTAAATTATTTTTATCTCTTTGCTTCTTTCATCTCCACTCTTATTTTTCATATTCTTTCATGATCTTTAAATTTTTTCTTAAGCAATTAGGAGTCTTCCTACACAATGGTGAATAAGGATCACCATAAACCCCCAATTACTCAACTTATAATTAACTTAAAATACTTTGCATACTTGTAATCAAGTAACCTTTTTACACGAAATTGAAGTAGGGTCTCTGCGCCATCCAGGTTACTCAATTGCTCCAACCAGCAAAGTGGACTAATCTTTCCACTCATGTTCAAATATTTTTATTCTTCTTCACCCTCCATGTTTTTTTGAATTTTTCACTCAATTTCTTTTTAAGCCCCCGCTCTATTTTTGGTTAATCTCCCTTTTTCTATAGAGAATTCATCAATACTCAAGGTAAGACTTACTTTTGCAACTTAATCATCCTATCCTCACCATAGAACTTCTCAAAGGGTCTAATGAATAAAGTGAAGAGTGTGTGTTCAATGAAATAGAAATCTTGCCTTTAACACTCAGCCTAACAAGCTAATCTCTCAAACAATTAACAAACAAAGCAACACAAATTTTCTTACAGGACATCAATCGTAAGTTATGTATGGTGGACACAAAGTTCATGGCATGTTCATGTAACTAATATGATCATACACTCCACACAATTACATGTAAAAAAGTTTTAGCATTCTTATTGCTTGCAGTTATACTTTTTCCTCTCCAACTTTTCGACACCTTTACCCCACCCCCACATTTATCTTGCTGCTTGTACCAATCATATTATCACTAAAAAAATGAGGTAACAAAGAACAAGAGATCTTGGTAGGGTGTGGTGCTTATTCTTCTTCTTCTTTGGGGCCTATATATGCATACTTGTCTCCATCACTCTTCCAAAATCCTACACAAAGATTAAAGTAAATAACATCCACGTAGCAAAAAACAAAGCAAACATGAAAACAAAACAAATAACTAAAAACAATGTAAAAATAGCTTAGGTTACCTCCCAAGGAGCAACACATTTAATGTTTGCAGCCCAACGTGATACTCATGGTTTATGGTGGATTATTTGTGACTTTAGGAATCCATACCCCCCCCCTTCCCATGAACTTCAATTCTGCCTTTCCTTTCTGTCATTCTTTTCCTTCTCTTTCTTACCCTTTTCTTTAAGTGTGCCTTCTCTCCCACTTGCTAATGAAACTCCTCCTCCACACTTGCCTTTGACTTCCCATCTTGCACTTATCTTACACTCTCTTTTGCACATGCTGTATCACTAGACGTATTAGTCATATCATCAACCATCTACAGTATAGATAAATTCTCTTTTTCCTTATTCCTATCATTGGTAAAGGAATTAGAGTACATTAGAAACATTACATACAATGTAAGGTTACCATTCTCCATGTCTATAACTACCTTAGTAGTAGCCAAGAAAGGTTGTCCTAAATTATGTTGTGCTCCCTTCCACCCTCGATATCTAGAACAACAAAGTATATAGATTCAATTCAATTACTCACCTTGATCAAAACTTCCTCCACAAGCCCAAGTGACCTTGTCATAGTTCTATTTGCCAGCTATATCCTCGTATGTGTGGGCTTCACTCACCCTTTCCCAATTCCTAAAAAGTTGAAAAGGATATCACATTTTTACTTGCACCTAAATCATGTAAAACATTATCAAACAAGGTACTTCCTATCATGCAAAAAATAGGAAAACTCCACAAGTTTTTTAGCTTTGGTAGTAACAAATTCCCATCCTCCAAGTCCCCTTCCAATTATCCAAGTTTCCTTTTCCTATTCACTGCATCTTTTAAACACTTGACCACACTACCACTAAAGGAGCATTAACATCTATCTTTTCAAAAATCATTAAGAAATTTACTTACCTACTCCCTTATTTTGTTAGCATGAGCCAATGATGGTAAGGAATCTTTAGTTTGTAACGTCGAGGGCTTATCTTCTTTTCTTCTTCTTAATTAGTAAGTTGTTACTTTGTATCCTCTTTACTTTTTACTACCTACACACTTTTTACATACTCAATAGGATTAGTCTTAGTTGTACTAGGTAGTTTACCTATAAGGCTATTAGCCATCTCTTTGGCTAATTGTCCCACTTGCACCTCTAGGTTTTGGATTGGGGATCGCTAGTTCTGCAAGAGATTATCAATCCTATTCATATAATCTAATGTAGTCTTTGCAAGCTTACTTATCATTTAATTAATCAACTTCCCAAGATTTCCAACTATTTCTTTAGTGACTTCTTCTTCTTCTATTATTGGTAAAGTACCTGGAAGCTTAGTGGATTCTTTGAATTTCTCTACAAAAAATTCAAGTAGTTGCTTCAGTATAGACTAAAGGTATTTAAATATGGATTATTACTTTGTGCATTTCCATTACCTACATACTTCACTTATTCCTTTAGCCCATTGCTTGTCTCTACACATTTACACTCATGTACAAGGTGAGGCCCTGTATACATATCACAATTTTGAGTAATAGAAACTGGAGAAGGTTGTGTATTGGTTAACAAGACACAGTCTATTTTCATGGACAAAAGCTTTACTTTAGCCACGAGTACCATCATAGTATCTACTTCATACACACCAATGACCCTATGTGTTACAGACCTTTCAAATTGCCACTGTTAAGCATTGGCTTCCTTTCTTCTATCAAATCCCAAGCATCCTCACGTAATGTATTCGTACGTGCACCCTTACAGCTATATTAAGAATAGTGCATAGTTGTCCAAATATACCACTATAAAAGGTTTATCTTGCATCCAGAGTAGATATCTATATTATAGGCATTTCCTCAGGATTTAAATCTTTCCCACACCTCTTGTAAAGTCTCAGTCTCCAGCTCCTTAAAAATGCCAATCTCAAGCCTCAACTACATCATCTTGGTAAATGGAAAAAAAATTTTCCAAGAACTTGTTCACCATGTCCTACTAAGTGATGATACTCCTAGAAGGTAGTGATTTTAGCCATTGTCTAACCTTATCCCTAAGAGAAAATGAAAACAAACAAAATTTTATAGCATCATCCAAAACCCTATTAAATTTAACTATATCACAAAGCTCAATAAAGGAGGTCAAATAAGTTTTAGGATCCTTATGTGAGGCTCCACTGAATTGATTTAGTTATACCATAGGTTTTAACTCAAAGTTATTGGCATTCACCGATGGTCTAATGATACCAATCATGTACGAGTTCATCACTAGTTGAACGTAATCTCAGATGGCTCTTTGATTTGGTAGGGGAGGAAGTTGTTCGTGTTGCTCCTACGGTGGTGGGTTGTTGTTTACTGCCATTTATTCTTGTTTACGCCTAAAAAGAGCTCTACACCGATGAAGAGTGTGTTCAATATTTGGATCAAAATCTAAATCCACGCTCTTACTCCTGCACATAATAATGTCTAAAAACAAGAATTCAACACACAAAATAGTAATGTATCTAGAAAAGCAAAAAGAGAATCAAAGAGAGAAGAAATAAATAAAGAAAAATGAAAAAATGAAAGAAAATAAAGTGTCCTAATCTAGTAGTCTCTTAGCATATTCAATAGCACTTGTCACCCCCCACAGTGGCAACAACTACAAAATTTAACGTGGGTTATCATCATAGTAAAATTAAATTTATAATTAAACTAGTATTGTGGCAAGTACAAGTATTATCCCATGAAGAGGGGTTTTGTATCTATTGATGTAACCAAATTTCTATTAGTTAGGCCTAAAGAAAGGAGTAACAATAAATGTAAATAACTACAAACTAGCACTAAGAAAAGCCATGACGCAAAATCAGGAGGTGAAGTATTAATAATCAAAGAGTCTAACTACTTGTGTTATGTTGGTTTTCTATGTATATTAGTTACATTAATTATCAGTTTAATTACACTAGTTATGGATTGCTAATCCTAATGTCTATAGGATATTTTCACAAACTCTCATGGTTTTAACTCTAACTTTTTGCTGGTATTTCAAGGCCAAATTGAGTTAAGAATTCAAGTTTTGTGATTAATAATATTTACCCATATTTTCGTTGTTTCCATAAAATTAGTGTTTACAATTGTATGTCTAGCATACAAATTTCACTTCTATTATTCCTTACGTATCCGAAAATTAATTAATGAATTGACCAATTCTGTTAATTACTATCCATTCAACAATGGTAAATGAACTGGGTATGACTAATTAATCAAAACTCATGCATGCATATTTCACTAATCACAAGCACAAGCAACTGGAAAGTAAATTAACAATTCATAATAAATTCAACAATACTCAAAGCTAATTTGTTCATCATCCAAACAATGATGAAAGAAATAAAAAAAGTATAGAAAAATTTAGTCTGTATATTTAGTTCTACATGGGAAGATGACTCTCTTCAACTTTTGATACAAATTATTTCATCTCTACACCCTTTTATCTTGGTCTCTAGCATTTCAAAGTGTTCGGAGAATAAAAACTAAGGCTAGGATGTTCCCTAAAAAGTGAAGGACATGTGTGTGTGTGTGTGTGTGTGTGTGCATTAGGCCTATGGTTTGTGTACGTGTTAGAGAAAATGAAAAAACCCTCAAATTTTCATACCGAAATGAAATTCGAACTACTATCACCCATTTGCTCACAGCTGCAACTTTCTGTCTTGCATCTTCTACATCCACGAACCCAAGCACTAGTTTTACATAAGCCCTACTTCTCAAATCACGCAGCCTGAGCCCCTCTACTCATTCTCGCACCATGCATCACCATGATCGCGAGCTTAACTACAATGCATTCTGCCATACTTCGCACTCCCACTTCACTACCATGTTTCAACTCCGTACATGCACAAGCCTTGTGTCCTAGCCTATGAAGTCAACCACAAGGTGTTTTGTCCACTCGTCCAATGTTGTCTACTGCTCGTCTAGCCCTCATGACTTCAACTTCTGCTCTTGCAATCCTCATCCTCATGACCATGACTAACAAATGCAATAAATTCTAGAATGTGTTGCAGTTGCTCTCCGTAGTTGCACTTCCTCCATTAGTGGCTATGGTGTCCATGCTCACAGGTGCAAAGCTGACCAGTAGACAAAATTATGCATTATAAGTGCAATAAATGTTTCAAAACCACTACTTAGCATCAAAACACTCTTTTACATCCCTAATTTATCATTTTAATATATTTCTTGCATGAAAGCATATTTTATCTATTTTAACTCACATAAACACATAGTTTAAACATCGTAGGGGTACAAATAAGTTATAAATTCACGTGTTATTAGGTTGTTTGGATGAGGAAGTTCATGACAGAATTTCAAGTAGATACAGATGTGGATCAGTTATTACTGTGACAACAATAGCGTGATCACACAAGCGAAAGAAGCAAGTTTCATCAAAAGTCCAAACATAAAGAGTGGTGTTACCACATTTTCAAAAAATTATTAGAAAGGATGATGTAGTCATGTAGGACATAGCTTCAGGTGACAATATGGCGGATCCACTTACCAAATTAATGAATCAAGTGCTATTGTAGTGTGATATTGAGAAAATGGGTGTTAAATAACATAACAATTGGCATTAGCACCATTGGAATTATAGTACAAGTGGGAGATTATTAGTGATATGTCTTCTAACGCTAATAGTAAATGAGGGATACTAGAGGACATCATGGTTGTATGTGTATTTTTTCAAAGTAATTAATAAAATATTAATTTTCCATATTAATGTTCTGGGAAGTTTCATCATGCATATTGTTAAAATATTAAAAGAATTATACTGTAGGTGAAGAGAGATACAATAAAAGTACAATAAAGGAATTACGTGTTTCGGCCATTTCGGCCTACATCCACAAACAAATACTCAAAGAGTACAAACTATGTTCCTTTCTCTCTTGATTCTTTTTACAAATGTGTTATAATAGCCACTTATTTATAGATAAGACTTACGATAAAATAATAGAAGGGAATCTAAATAATTATATCATACCAAATATTTTAAATCTCAAAAATTTGGTATGATATCATATTATCAAATCAAACCTAATTAAATCTCTGATGACTTTCTTTTTGACACTCCCTTGCAAGTTAAATAGGGAGAACAATGAGCTCTACATGTCTTAAACTGATAAGAGATCAAAAAGAATGAAGAGGAACTTCAAAATTGTTATAAAACCTACTAAAACTTTACTTAAACAAAAACTAAATTTCACATAGCAAACCAAAACTAAAAAATTGAAAGTACCAATTGTGAAAATTTACAATCAAATCTAGCATTGGTGTTTGAAGGGGCAGCTTTGAGGGCAACAAACAAGGTCCTAGTGGCGATAACAACAAACCAGCCTCTAAGACATAGAAACAAACCTCCAAACCAATAACCTCTTGAACAAAATGGGAATAACAAAGTGCCCACTCAAAGTGAGCCAACATCTAGCCCAAAGAATAAAAGCTTGACACAAATAAAACATTGCCCAATTAGAATAATATAACACAAACAATTAACCCAAAACAAACAAATGCAAGCACATTGCCTCCCCCCCCCCCACCCCTACGTACACATGTCATTTTATTCTAGAAACATGGCCTAAAACTAACCATAAGCATAAACTAATCCAATAAAAAATATAGCTCTAGGCCTAACATAATTTTTTCCAACCCAACTTACTTCATGACCTAGTTGATTTGGTCTTCTCCATTTTTTTTGTTTTTTTAAAAATTTTTACTCTACCCACTAGGGTTTTTCCTACTAGAGCAGCAATGCTTCAACAAAAAGGGAGATGGACACAAATGATGGTCAGGACTTCCAACAACAATTCAACTACAGTGGTGCTGCTACTAGTGCTTGGCTTTTTGAAAGTTGGGATACGATAGTAGTGCACAAAGGTTTTCAGCTTGCCTATTGGTCTACTCATTTTTTTCTATTCTTTTTTCTGTTGTAGATAAGGACGAGGTCAACGACCTTGTTTAAAGGCGATGTAGGTTCTACAATGTCGACAGTATACAATAGCTTTAAACAGCGACAGCAGCAACTTCTTTATTGAACAAAGGCCTGTTTAGGCACAAGGGCATATTTAGATACAAAAAGAATAGGGTTTTTTGAATTTAAATTCATACACAATTTTTTTCCCATAGGGGAGAAGTAGATCTAATCCGCTCTAATGCCATGTTAAAATATTAAAAGAATTATATCGCAGATGAAGAGAGACATAATAAAAGCACAACAAAAGAATTACGTAGTTTGGTCATTTAAACATACATGCACAAACAAAATGCCCAATGGATATAAACTATTTTGCTTTCTCCTTGGATTTTCTCTTACAAATGTGCTATGATAGCCACCTATTTATAGGTGAGACTTGTAATATAATAATGGAAAAGAATCAAAAATCATTATATTATGCTAAATATTCCTGATCTCAAATATTTGATATGATAACATATAATTAAATCACACAATTAAATCTCTTATGATTTCATTTCCAACACATAAGTCTTGATTAGCATAAAATAATACATGTGCCCACATCGTTGGGTTAAGAAGGCTTATTCATAAAAAGTTATGAATATAGACACAAAATAGTCTTAGTACTCAATTGTTAAAACTAGTTCGCTAGTCACAGATACTCTAAAAAGTATAAGAGAGTTGGTACAACTTGTGCATCTTATATTTGTGCAGTGAATATTATGCTATTCAGTATGAGATACCAAGGATACATGTGTATAAATGTGTTGTTAAAGAATTAGCATTTGCATAATGACTTGTAGAATGAAGCAAATACATGAAATTCACTTTTGATTGTCAATGTCTTGCTTCATGATCATGTTAACTGCATGTGAACCTTAAATGTGAGATAACATGGTGATATTTTGTGCATGACAGTTAATGTGTTATTAGGGTATTAAGGCCAATATCTAACCTAATGAAAGATAAGGTCGTGAGCCTAATGTATCATTACTCAAATGTGTATGGAAACATGTGTGCATTCAATAAGAGATGTGTCTTTTTATGAGTGAACAAGGCATTTGTCTGATATAGTTGATAGTCCACATGATAGAAGCCCTTAGTCAAGGTAGTGTGTGATCAAAAGGGTGTTTTCGATAGAAGCATTTGTCTCATGAGGTAACGACAATTGATTATATGGTCAGGTTTGTGAGTTTGATTAAATCTATAATTCTCACTTGATTGAAACAAATCAAGATAAAAGATCTATACAGCATGATATTTATGATTGAAAAGATTCTCTGCAATCCATTTCTCTTCATCTTAATTGAGCTATGATATTGGCCACAGAATAAATGTTATCCACATCCTTCAAGTTATGCTTATTACTAATTAAGAATGAATCTAAAGAGTCATACACAAAATGTTAGAAAGTATAAAAAGAATTAAACTGGTTGGTTACAAACTAGGCTTGAGAAGACTCATGAAATAATTTACTTAGTAACAATTAGATTGAACTAAATAAATTGTCATGATATTTATTAATATTGAAATCATTAATTAGATGCACAAAGGAAATTTAATTCAATTAATGAAAATTAATTAAATTAAATAAAGTAGACAATTAAGTCTTAATTATAATGGAGATTAATAATTAAGGAGTTTTATAGGTTGATATTAATAATAGGATTAATAAATGAAGCTTCATTAGCTAAGTTTTAATCAAAGATCCATGTAGAAGGGCCCTTAGAGCCCATGTCTCAAACTCTAGTTACTTAATTATTTAAAGTGTGTTTGAAGAGTTCAAAACATACAATTAAGCTCACAATTTTTATGCACCCCTTTAAGTAAGAAAAGAGAAACACCTTAGCCACTCTTCCATTCTTTTCTCTTCCAGAAATACTTTTTAGCCTAAAGTGTTTGCACATGAGCCTTGAAAAAAGAGCTTGCAAGGTGTAAAAGGTGTTCATTATTATTCCAATCGCATAGACAAACTAAAGGTAGGGGTTCAAAATCATGACTCAAGAATTGGAACCAAAGTATTGAGAAACGTTTCCAAGAGGCACAATTTGTATGTTTTCTTATGTTTGCAATTACTTGCATCTTTTGCAACAATAACTAATGGGATTTGTTCCGTTCGTTTCCGCTATATATCTATAATGTTTTCATACTTTAAATTTTTAATTTTTACGTGTAAATCCCTATAAAATTCAATAGTTTCATTTCAAGAAGGATGTTAATTTGTTATTTTTGGCTAGACCTTTGACAAGGACTCCCTAAACACGTTTACTTAGAAGTCCCATGATTATTATTATTGGTTTTGATGTTATTATTGTAAAAAAATTATATTGAAATATGTAATATAACATGAGAAACTAAAATCAATATAGGGCTACACATAAATTTTTTTGACTATTTAACTATTTTTACAAATCACAAGACCCTAACTAAAATAGACTTGCCTAAACCAAAATTCATTTGACTCTCAAATTGGTTCGCTTTTTTCATCTAGATCCTCCGGGCAATCCCTTCACCTTAATCAAGACTTTTTCTTGATCTCAATTCCATCATTAATCACTACTTTCCTCTCATGAGTATATGAGAAATCAATCAATATAACATGGATGGGTGCTTGACAGATTATCACTCTAAAAACATCAAACAAGGAATTACCCATCTCTTAAAGATTCATGTATAGAAATTCGTTTCGTATTGATTACACAGGAAATCCGATTGAAATCCCCAATGCAAATCATTCAACATCATCCAGATTTAAAGGATTTGATGGTGGGAATAATTTGCAATAAAATCAGCTTGATTCTTTACAAAAGAATCCAAACAAGGGACATTCCATATTGAAATATGTGCAACATATCATTCGTGATCTTCACATTTGCACTATTCAAAGGAGTCCCAACATTTGCAGAATATCTGTGGATAAGGAAAGTCAAACTGCATATTGTCATTAGTTAAAGCAACAATCTTTATCCAGATTAGATATAAAAATACTCTAGGAAATCAGCCGCAAATTAGAAAAGTTCTGCAGATTTGATATGTAGAATCCTTTTTTAGTCGGTAATCACATTAAGGATGTAGATTCTAATTTATAAACTTTATATAAACTTATATATTAGGAATCCTTTTTGGATGTAGATTAGGATTAGAATCTGTAGATTTATAAATCCTTTTTTACACACCATAAATTAGGACGAGCAGACAGATCCTAATCTATAAATTACCGACTAATTTATAAACACAATTTATAAACTTTAATAGGAAATCCTTTTTTACACTCCATAAATTACAATCTGTCTGCTCATCTGCCTTATAAACATCCACGTAAGCCTGTTAAGATTGCACTAAACAAGGATAGCCTGGCAATTCATGGCCCTACCAATTGGAATTAGTCGACGAAAAGAGGAAGACAAATGTGGGCATTGAACAACACGCCGAAGCCTTGTTCTTATGCACCCGTCATTTCTTTTAGGCACTGCGTACAAAAATGCCAAGTGGACAATTTCGTAGACCGTTTTAGAGGGAGGTTTTTCTACTCAAAACAATCATTATTTAGCATCTCCAGCTATATAAGAAACAGTGATTGATCAGCTGTATTTTATATCGAATATTATAATTAACTCTGTTTGAGAACTTAAAAAAAATAAGATGTCCAATTTTTTTTAAGCAGGCAGAAAAACAATTACTTAATTTTGGAATTACATCTGAGCTTTATTTCACAAATTAAAATGATCAGATTCATGGCATAATGCCTTGTGTTTCAAATGATTCAAACGCAATCATAAGAGCATAAGGTAGAAAGGACAGCGGTGCAATTCAAACCCAAGCAAATTTTATTTGCACAAATCATGGAAGATGGCTTAAAATGACTTCAAAGAACTCAAGTGAGAGCCGATCACTGGCAACACGCCTTGTTGAATAATACATCACAAATCATTTAATAACACCCTAAAGTGACTCAAGATACTCGTAATTACAAAGAAAACAAACAAAAGTGAATATTTCTATTAATCATTATGCAAGGATTGTTTAAAGTGTTCGAAATAGTTCTATTTATAGTCCTAGCACTTGGTCAAACATTTTTAAAAGCATGTAAAATAATCTTAGAAGTGTCCTACTTCAACTAGGAATGAAATATATATCTTAATTTTGATAACTTTTAATTGACCCAAATTGCATTGCAATTGATTTGGCAAAGGCTTTGAAGATCTGTTCTACCTTAGATTGACCTAACTTGTTAGTAGTCTATTTTGACTTCTCGACGATGTCGTTTAACCTTAGTCCAATCGATCCAACATATGTTTGATCATTATTTCAAAATGTTTTGTCTCAACATTGTCAATCCACGCTCTAGTGGTTGATCTATCCCCTTTGAGATTGTAATTAAAGAAAAATCATGTATTATCGATCACCTTGACCTAGATCAATGTGTCCTGATAGTGATCAATCTGAATTGGCCTTGGATCGATCTAAGGGCTCCACATTTGCCATTGTTATCCATGCATCACGCTAAATTAATCCACAAGTTATCCTTTGGTTCTTTCCAAGCCTCTTCAAATATTCAAATTCCTCTTGAATGTCTTAAACAAATACTACCATATATTACTTAAACTTCTTAGTCCTAGCTCTCTTAATTGATTCTCGAGTCAATCTCGATTTAGACTCAATTCTCACATTAGAAATATTATTATTGTGTACGTATATCTTAAGTTTAAAGAAGGTAAATTTGTTAATATAAGTTCAAAATTTTGAAGTGATGAATTGAAACTGAGGAAAAGTTATTTAAGTTTGATAACAATTTTTAAAGCATGTGAACAAATTATAATTTAGAAATAATTGTAAAATACATTTTCTTAAGTTACAAGTAAAAGTACTAATGAAAATTTGAGAAAAAGAATTTGAGGCGGTTGAGGCATGGGAGAATCACAAGAATAAATGAGGATAAAAAGAGACACGATTATCAATGCGACGGTGACAGGGAGAGTGACGTGGTTGGTACAGCTTCCCAAAATCAACGTGGATGTCCACATCTGGGACCCATACATGATGACTTGGGACAGCGGGCCACGTGGAGACCGGTGTCCTCAGGGAGCAGGAAAACATCCGATAGCCGACCCCTGTCTGCTGGGCAATGGGCCCCGGGAATTAATTCTCCAACTCTCCGCAAAAACTTATACGTTAGATAAACCGTACCTTTAATAAATTTAATTGTTTACTTAGTTTTGAGTTTTTCTTTATTTTTTTTCTTTCCTCAGCATATTTTTGATCAAAAATAAATATATGTTCATATCTATTCATTAAAGGAATACTAGTTTAATATTCCTGTAAATATAATAATGGTAGTGTAACAGGAAATTTATCAATAATATAGCTAGTCCGTTTTAATTCTTATACTGTGTGAGGAATACTAGCAACAATGTTTGGGAGAGTGGTTTTTGTTGGACAAGATGCTTGGTATGTGTTATGTTGAAAGGAGTAGCATGTTTGAATTGAATGTTTTAATATGATAGAATAATATTATTTGTTTGAATATACGTATAAACTATATAATAATAATTGAATAATATCATAGTATATAGAGATAATAATTAGATTTCAAATAAATAAAATAAATATAAAAATATGTTTATGTAGGTATTAATTTAATTATAAATAAATAGAATGATTGAAAAATAATTAGTTAAATATATAAGAAAAAAAAAATTGGAATCAAAATTTGGAGGAAAATTTATGGAACTATATGTTTGGTAGTGATATTTGAGACAGTATCTTGGAAGTAGAGGTTGGGTTCCAAACATAACTCTAGGATTATTGACAATAATTTTCTTTATTCTTTATTTTTATTGTTCTATCTATCAATCTAGCACTATAGTTTCACAATGGTAAATCTAATCTCCTATTATAGCTCAGTTGAATGACTTAAGCTATAAACATTTTTTATTCAAACAATTCATTTACAAAATTGCACTCACTTGGATCAACTAAGGCTCATTCTCAACTCATTCCTAACAATAAAGAGAAAAAATTGTTCCACAAATAAATTGAAATGTCCTTTGTAACTTTCATTTTCTTCTCTTTAGTGCAACACTACAGTAGCTATGAACTAAGAGTGTCAAATGCAGTAATGATTCGTATTTAACAAAGTAGTTAGGATCTTAAAAGACACCCTCTTTTCTACCTCTTCTTGTTGGAATCCACTCAGTAACATAGAGCAACATAAGTCCACACCAGTCAGTCGTTTCAAATTATTCTCCATCTTCCTACTATATTTTTCATTAGTATTTATTCCCTTTTTGATTAGTTTGTTATCAAACTAGTTGCTAAATGTGTGTGGTTATTTTGGTAGGAATTGGCCTCTAAAATTCCCTTAGAGCTCATTAGATTGTAATATAAAAGAAACCTTGCCACAAGAAACTCTACTTTCTCATCAACTTTAATGCATATGCGTAATGTTTAGCTATTTCTTTATATGGTATCAAAGCCATAGGGAATAAAGCAGCAGCATTAACACTTAGTAACCATGGCAAAGGCTTCATCATCCATTGGTAACCAACAACACTTCCCAGCTGATCGACTTGATAAATACCTTAACCTTGCTGATCCATCCAATCCCTTCAAAGTTGATAATTGTGACAATTCAATGATGGCACTTGTTACAAAGATATTGACCACTAAGAATTATGTGTTGTGGTTAAGGAGCATGAAGAAAGTCCTCAAAGCAAAAAAATAAGCTAGGCTTTATTAATGGTCAAATCAGAAAGCCTGCTAAAGTAAACACTCAATTGATAGAAGCTTGGGAGATATGCAATGATATGGTAGTTTCTTATATCTTAAATTCCAATTCACCTACTATTAAATCTGTTTACTATTTGTTGATGATGCATGTGAACTTTGGAATGAGTTAAATGAAAGGATGTCATAGCACAATGGGCACAGAATAGATCAATTGAACAAATTGCTAACATCCCTGGTTCAAGGAGATGATTTAGTTGTAACTTACTATGGAAATTGAAGGTATTTGGGATGACCTTTCAGTATATGATACAATGCCTCAGTGCACTTGTGGTCAACTGAGAGTTCTGACTAAGAGGGTACAAAGGGATTGTGTTATTCAATTCCTAATGGTACTAAATGATAGCTATGCTCATGTGACGGACCAGATTCTAATGCTTGACCCCATCCTCCCTGTGAACAAAGTTTTTGCTATAGTGCAAAACTAGGAAAAACAACATCAGATCCTTGAAAACATGAAAGGAGCCGATAGCATGGCTCTTGCTGTGCAGAGGATAGTAGAGACCTTAAAGGCAACAATAAGAAAGGAAAAATTGTTCTACACTCATTGCAATATTTCAGGGGCATAGCCTGGAATCTTGCTTTAAGGTCAGGAATGCTGAGATTTCCATTTGTACTCACTGTAATATGGAAGGCCACCTAGTGGAAAGGTGCTATAAACTAAAGGGCTATCCACTAGGGCATAAGTTCCACCAAAAAAATGAAAGGAGTGTAGTTCATGCAAATTTATCACAGACTGTGCAACAAGAAAGAACTGACCTGATGGATTTTGATGAAAAGATGAACTTAACCAAGGTGCAATACCAAGAGTTGATGGCAATTCTTGTTGGAAGAATGCTAGCAACCACTAAAACTGGTGATAGGCAATAACCTCTTCCTACAACAAATACTACAACAACCTTACCCCTTACTTATAATGCCAGTTCACTTAACATGGTTGGTAACTCAAAAAGCTCAAACATTTTCAATCCTAACCATTCTCAAATAATTGAACAATCTTAGATAGTTGACAATGGGTAATAGATCATATGATTTGTCACCCTACTTTGTTCACCTCTATTTCAGCTCACATATCCAAACTAGTCAAACTTCCTAATGGATCACTTGTGTTAGCCACACACATAGGCAAAGTAAAGCTTAATAATTACATTACCTTACATGATGTCTTATGTGTGCCCTCTTTTTCAGTAAACTTGCTGTCAATAACAATGCTAACATAAGTTGGCACATGTTATCTTGTTTTCTACTCTTCCTTTTGTTTCTTACAAGACCTAGCTATCTAGACCACCATTGGGAAGGGTGAGATGGAGAATGGCTTATACAAGTTCCTGAAAGAAAATTTGATGGCTGACAAATCTGTAGCAGACTCACTTAAGAGCATAGAATCTACCACTCTTAGAACTCTTACTCATGTAAGCTCTAGCCCATACCACGATATATGGCATTACTATCTTGGACAGCCTTCAAACAAGGTTGTAGAACTCATAGATGATGCTGCTATAACAGCCAACTCTCATATATCAAATGAAAATTCTTGTCTAATCTGTCCTTTAGCTAAAATGCACAAAAAACCTTTCATGCAAAGTGAATACAAAACATCGCATCCTTTTGAGCTAATACATTGTGACTTGTGGGGGTCTTCCAGTGAGGTAGCACATGATGGAAATAATTATTTTATTAGTAGATGATTGCACTAGAACAACATAGGTGTACTTAATGAAAACAGAGTTAGAAACAAAGTACTGTCTCATCTCCTTCTCTAATCAAATCAGAAATCAATTTGAAAGAAGAATAAAGGTAATTAGGACAGACAATGGAAGTGAATTTATACTAAAAGATTTCTATCGAGAAAAAGCAATGTAACATCAAACAACATGTGTAGAGTCCTCCCAACAAAATGGCATAGTAGAAAGAAAATATCAACATCTTTTGAATATGGCAAGGGCCTTGAAATTTTAGTCTAATGTACCCCTAAGATATTAGAGTGAATGCATTTTGACAGCCACTTACCTTATAAATTGGTTACCAACTCTTGTGTTGAACAATAGAAGCTCTTATGAAATGCTATTTGGGATTAAATGTATATATTAACATATATGAAGTTTTGGGTGCTTATGCTATGTGTTAACTTTTGTTCAAGGAAAAAGAAATTTGATCCTAAAGGGAAAGCATGTGTGTTTTCAGGCTATTCGTATGGGGTGAAAGGCTATAGGGATCTTGAATTAGATAGTAAATGTATCATTGTCTCAAGTGATGTGATTTTTTGTGAGAACACTTTCCCTTTCCAAAACAGACAACAAAATGAGTTGACTGACCAACCAGGTTCCCTTCAACCATATTTTAGTTATCAAAATCCTATTCCATTCTTCTATGATTTCAATAAACTTACCGACCAAAATCCCAGCCAAACCATTTCCACTCAACCACAAATAGAGGATAACTAGCATCTAGAGAATAATGACTATCACCAACCAGTTGCACCAAAAATATCTACCACTGACAGTGATATACTAGAACCTCACCACTCTCCAGCCTTGAGGAGGTTATGCAGAGCTAAGAAGCCACTGAAGTACCTTCAAGACTACCACTATCATTAGGCTATCTCATCCTTACCAACAATAATTGATCCAGTCAAACCTAATGAAAAACATCCTACATAGTATCCACTTGAACATATTCTCTATAACCATAAACTCCCTACTAGTCACTAGATTTTCTTAGCTGCTATTCTTCACAGGAAGAGCCGAAGACATTTGCAGAGGATGTCAAAGATTTAAGATGGTAGTAGACCATGAATGCAGAGCTAGAAGCTTTGGAACAAAACCATACCTAGACAATGATAGACCTGCCTGATGGAAAGCAACTGATAAGTTGTAAGTTTGAATACAAAATTAAATATAAATCCGTTGGAAGCATAGAAAGATACAAACCTAGGTTAGTAGCAACAAGCTTCACTTAGAAGGAAGGAGAGGATTACCATGAAACCTTCTCACTAGTGGCCAAATTGACCACAATCAAATGCCTTCTAGCAGTAGCAGCAGCAAAGAGATGGAACCTACATCAGTTTAATGTTAATAACTCCTTTTTGCATGGTGATTTGAATAATAAAATCTACATGAGGAAGCCACCTGAATACAATAAGGGGGGACCTAAACAAATATGCAAATTGAATAAAAGCTCACATGGTTTGAAGCAAGCTTCAAGACAATGATTTGGAACACTATCAAGTGCTTTGGTTCAATTCAGGTTCCAACAGTGTAAAGCTGATTATAGCATATTCATCATGAAGAAGAATGACTCTTTCACAGTATTGTTGGTATATGTAGATGTCATTATAGTGGCAAGTGACATGGAGGAAAGAATAATAGAAATAAAGGCATTTTTGCATGAGAGATTCAAGATTAAGAACTTAAGGTTTTTAAGATACTTCTTGGGAATTAAGGTAGCAAGAAATGAGAAAGGCATACACATTAACCAAAGGAAATATACCTTAGATATCCTCGTAGATAGTGGATCACTTGGAAGTAAACCTTGTAGGACTCCAATGGAACAAAAGAGTAAATTCAGCAAGGAAATGGGCAAACTGTTGAAAGATCCTTCCACTTATTGTAGGATAGTGGTAGACTTCTTTACTTAATAATCACAAGACTTGATATATCCTACTCCATACAAACACTAAGTCAATTTAGTCAAAGACCTACAAACTTGCATATGAAAGCTGCACGAAGAGTGCTTCATTATATCAACAGCACTAGAGCAAGGCTTATTCTACTTTTCAGAATCAAATTTAAGACTCAAAGCTTACTGTAATTCAGATTAGGGACCCTGTGTTTACACACGAAGGTTCATCACTGGTTACTACATATTTCTTGGGAGCTCCATCATTTCCTAGAAGTCTAAGAAGTAGTCCATTGTCTTTAGATCTTTAGCAGAAGCAGAATATCAGGCCATGATAGCTACCTATGCTGAATTGACTTGGATGAGGAACATATTAGAAGCTTTTGGAGTTGAACACTTGGAACTAACATTATTACATTGTGATAATCAAGCAGCCATTTACATAGCTGCCAATCCAGTTTTCCATGAACACTCCAAACATATAAAGATGGACTGCCACATTGTGAGAGATCAAATGCTGGAAGGAAAAATAGTTACTTGTCATATCTCCACTAAGTGCCAAGTTGCTCACATTATGTCTAAAGCATTAGCATTTGATCAATTCAAAAGCCATTTAAGTAAGATGCAAATGGTGAATTACTATTCTTCATCTTTGGGGGGGGGGGGGGGGGGTTTGAATCCACTCAGCAAAACAGATCAGCATAAGTCCACACCTTACACATTAGTCTGCCACTTCAAATCATTCTCTGTCTTGCTATTGTATTTATCGTTAGTATTTATTTACTTTTTGGTTAGTTTGTTATCAAGTTAGTTGCTAGACGTATGTAGATTATTCTGGTATGAGCTGGCCTTTCGAATTCCTTTAGAGCTCATCAGATTGTAAAGTAACAATAACCTTATCATAGGAAACTCTGTTTTTCTCATATACTTTAATGCATATGCATAATGTTTAGCTATTTCTCTATACTTCTACAATCTACACCATTTTAGTTAATTGCAATTAATTCAATTTTCTTTTAATTTTGTAAAATCATTGAATGACATGAATTTGGAATTCAATTTCTGAATGATGAATATACAATCATAATTTAACTTTAATTAATTCAACACTTTAAATTAATATATACTCTTATCTTTTCTACTTTCATTGGCATCATTTACGCAAGACCATTGACAACATAAGTATTTGAATTTATTATTAAAAAAAATGTTCAAATTAATTATGTCCTTCCACTTTGAGTTGACAACTTTCACTACCAAAATGCAACCAAATGGGGACGAGATTTAGGGACGGCCAAGAAACCATTACAATTTAAGATAGATCAAGGATGAGTCTAGGATGAAACTATAGTTTTGTCACTAATTTATCATAAAAGCCATCCTAGAATTGTACTAGTCATAATTGTCTCAAAGTGTTTGTAATTAAGATAGTTTATATGTAATCATCGTAGATTGCACGACAAATATATCAAGTTGTCATTGTTTGGGATGGAAAAATTTAGCTTTCCTAGACTCTAAGATAGGTTTCTAGAAGGCATCTCAAAGTTGGGATGGCCTGCGTCTGTGGTTGTCTTAATTAGAAGCAGTGTTGTTGAGGTCATCCTTGATTTTGTGACGATCCATGTTAAACGTCTAAATCTAAGATAGTTGTTTTCTGCCATCTTAGATATAGAGAAGAAGGTGCATAAATTGTCTTAATCTACGATGGTTTTTTTATGCCATCCTAATTGGAGATGGTTGTTTTAGTTGTCGCAAAAGTTGAGATGGCTATTTTGACTGATCCAAATATTGCGATAGCTTATTACAAGCCATCCTTATTAGAGTCAGTTTTAGGACACTAGTTTAGCCATCCCAATCTTCGAATACCTTTTCATTTGGACAAAAACAATCCCCTCTTCCTTAATAGCTCTTGATTACCTCTCCAAAGACTACTCTCACTTAGGTATAATGGTTATTGTTAATTCATATTTGATTTTGGGGCTATTTCACCTTATTTTTATGTTATTGCTTTGTTTTGCTATATACCAAAGCATATAAACCCTCTTATCTCCAATTAATTTGTTGTGCAATCATAAATTCCTTATGTGGGGATGAAGAGTGTTCATATTATGTTGAATATGTTGAGGGGAATACACAGATTAATTTAATTTTTATAAATTATGAAATGGTGTGTGTATATATATATGTGTGTGTATCATGCGGAATTGTGCAACGGTTAACTAGTGATAATTTTGTGATATATATATATATATAAATGTAGTGTATGTGATATTATAGTGTTGAATTAATGTGCTAATATATATGCATATATATAAACTTTTGCACAAACCAGTATGTAGATACTATGTGCTCCATTTATTTGATTGTTTTCACCATGTTGCATAATGGAGGTTGAGACATCATTATGTAGGAGTGTTGCAGATAGACAAAAAATGTTAAGGAAAATCAAATTGTGGATTTGCTACAAGAATCAACCCTATCATTGGGATTTGAGGACAAAAATCGAAAGTGATGCTAAAGAGTCTGTGGATTTGGCCAACGTACACTCTGACTACATAGATGGAAGAAAGATTAGATGTCCATGCTCTTAGTCTAAGAATAGCAAATTTTTAAACCTAGATAAAGTGAGGGTACACCTGTTTAGAAAAGGGTTCTATTACAATTATTTGAACTGAACTAGCCATGGTAAAACCCCTGTTTACAAGACATTAAGGCAAGAAACGAGTAGTTATTTTGCAACTTGAATAAGTGGCAATGTAACATTGAATTAGGAGCAACTCATGGTCAATGATGTTGTAAGATTTCATGGTGGGATTGAAGTAGGAGGTGTAGGTTTGTTATCTCAGTCTCATGCAAGTCATGTCAATGATCACTTGGATAGAACTGTAGGTGGCCTAAACGTTGCTAGATTGAGTGAACAATTCTCTAAGGTTCATTAAGCAGAAGATGAACTTTCGTACAATGGTTGAAAATATTTCTCTCAACTTTTGGCAATCGTGACACTAGTGAACATTAAGGCGAAGAACAACATGTCATAGAGTTGCTACAATAACATTGTAAATTGACTAGGGATATGCTCCCACGTGTCCATCAAGTGCCCCTAAACTTCCATTGAATTAACGATCGATCAAAGAGTCAAGACTTTCTATTGTGAAGATTGACTATTACAAAGTTGTGAGCATATTATCTTATAAGGGTGATAAAAATCTTAAGTATTGTAGGTTTTGTTGAGAAGCTATACAAAAATTAAGACAGAGTTATTCATCTCATGAGAAACAAGTTCCAAAAGCATAGTTACATTATTCACCGTTGATCTTGAGACTGCAATCATTATGTGTCTCTAATGCAACGGTAGAGCACTTGACATGGAATGCACGCCACAACACCACCAAAGGTTCTTTGCACCACCCAACACACGTAGTGGCATGAGGCACTTCGACGTTACATATTCTGATTACGTAGTTGAATCACGTAATATGCATCTAGATGCATGTACGGACAACTTTAGCGCCCATGGTGTGTATGGATAGACATATTCCTATTTGCCAGTGGTGGTGCCTCCCTATAACTGACCTCCAGAAGTGTGCATGACAACTCCTTATGCATTCTTGTCATTAGTGATGCTCAATCTTGCAAATCATAAGAGAATTATAAATCTTTAACTCCGACCACTTATTGATGAGTTGTTGTAGTTATGGCATGACATGGCTAACACATATGACACTTATAGTGGGACACACTTTAAGAAGTGTGTGACTTTTATTAGGCAATCAATGACTTGCCAGCTTATTCGATGCATGGTGGATAAAGTTATACTAGGGTCTTAAGTTATCCAATTTTGCTGAACAATAAGAAAGTGTTTTACCTATAGCATGGTTGGAAAACCTGACATAATTTGACTGCCTTCGTCAATTTATGCCACAAGATCACCTACATGGGAGGAATAGGAAGAATTTTACAAAAGGTTGCATGTGGATGAGAGTTGTTCCTCTAAGGGAGTCGACGAGGAGACTTAATAGTGTGTAAGCCACATCAATAGTGTAGTTGACAATCTGGTTCGTCAGATTTCTATTTTTAGGGTAGAGAATAAGTAGACTAAAAGGAGTATCATCTGTAATTCGCCATATTAGAAGACTATTCTAATTCAACACAACTTGCATGTCATACACATAGAGAAAAATATGTTTGATAATGTTTTTAATACAGCATTGGATGTGAAGGGGAAGTCAAAAGACAAGTTAAATGCTCGAAAGGATCTTGGGAATATCTCTGACAAGCCAGAACTAGCTATCCCATTAGATAATGATGGACCAAAATTGAATGTCATTGACACACTTAACTAAGATATAGACGTGCTTTGTGTGAGTGATTGGTCAGGTTAATGTTCCCAAATGGTTATTACTTGAACATAGGTAGATATGTTGATAGGTGAGAGCCAAAATTGCATGGCATGAAGTCTCATGGCTACAATATTTTCATAGCATGACTACTACCTATTGTGTTTAGATATTTATTGCTTAATTATGTGTGGCATATGTTGACTGAGGTGAGTTTGCTATTTCAACGGTAATGCATGCCCGTACTCAGTGTTTAGTTACTGGACAACATGAAGGAAAATGTTATGTTAATCATCTACAACTTAGAGAAAATTTTTCCTCCTATGTTTTTCAATTCTATAAAGCATTTGATCATACACTTGCCATGAAAAGCACTTGGAGGTGCCCTTGTACAATACAGATAGATGTATGCTTTCAAAAGGTTAGTATGTGACATGTTATATGTGGTTATTGGGTGGTTATCACTTACTTAGATTAGCTTTGTTGTTGTGGTAGGTTTCTACACAATTTAACGAAGAATGTGAAGAACAAGGCACATGTAGAGGCATTAATTGCAGAGGCCTACACAGTGGAGGAGATGGCCACATTTACTGCTTTCTATTTTTAGTCAGATGAGAATTCCAGATACATAAGGGCTCCGCGTAATACAGCCCCATGTGGCTCAAACTTTACACCCCAATTCTCCATTTTCAACTACTCAGGCAGACCATTTGGCAAGTTAACTCTATTGTATCTTAAAAGTGAGGGCACAATGTGGCTGAGACATATGTACTATTGAACTGTCTTGAAGTGACGCCATTATACAGGTGTGAAGCCTTTTTGGTGTTTTAATTAGTTTGGTAATTAATTCTCATATATTAGGCATACATATTCTCTATTACACTTATTGCAAGATATTGGCTGAACAATACAACAATGCAACAATTGACATAAATGGAGTTGTTACTTACCATTTCATCTCATAATTCAGAGCCTTCGTGAGTTTTGTCATATGTGTTCAATCCATGGTTGAAATGATTTTGTGTTTTGAAAATGGTTTCATAGTGTTAGAATCTGTGTAAGTGTTGGATGTGAACTATATTTCAAACCTTATACTTTGTAACTTAGCATAAGGACCATCAAGCTGTGTGACAAATATGCATGCATATACCATGAACGGGTTCAAATTTCACACCACATTTTATGGGTAGAGGCATTTAACACCCAATTATGATGTGTGTGTGTATAGCTCTTCTCATGAAAGCTTAGAATATGACTTCTATAGAGTGATCAAAGAAATCATACAATTGGATTAAATAGATTTTCCAAATATGATTGCTGTTTTGTTCAAGTGTTAGTAGGTCGATTCTATAAGAGGCCGAAGAGTGCACCTAAAATATCAACTTGTGGAAGTGAACTACAAGGAACTTTATTAGAAGAATGAACCATTTAAATTTGCACAAGAAGTTATTCAGGTGTACTTCATAGAATATCGTACCACGAGGACAGTATCAAGTGATTTGTAGGTGGTATGTAAAACTAAAGCTAGGTCAATTGTCAAGAAATGATGGAAAGATGTATCATATCAGCTTAAGATAAAGTTCCTACACCATCAGTGATCTCAAACGTGCCCCCTCTACATAACTCGGATGGAATGCAATTGTACGTCGACCTTGATGAGGTAGTGCACAAGGACAATAAGGACAAGTTAGACTCTGAATTCTACATAAGCACCTCAAATGATAGCTACAATTTGAGGCATAAATGATTTGATGTAGTTTAGTTTTCATGTATTTTCCACTAATGTCAAAGTACTTATAATTTCTTAGTTTCAAATCAATATGTGGGAAATCATTTCACATTAATAATAGCAAAATTACATACATTATGTGATATAATGCCTTACATCTGTATTACTCATGACATGGGTTAACTATACAAAATAAAATGAATAGAAGCAAACTAATACCTAATTAATCCCCGATTGTCGGATCACTTGGTGCTTTAAGTGGATTAGATGGAGTAGAAGGGTCGTCCTCTGGATAAGGACTAGAATAAAAAGTTCAACACACCTAGAGGGATACAGGGGTTATGCCTTAGCCACCTAGTCCTTCGCCTTGTCCCTTACAGCTATGTAAAACATTACATTATGTAATTAAGACGTGACATGTGCCTATTATCTGTCCATGCGGTCCATCTGTGCACGAAGATCACAGAACTCCTCAAATGCATTGTGCCTGAGTAAGTTGGTTTAGACCTAGAAAGCTCTAAAAACATCATGAAAATCTTGCTGGGCCTATGGTGGTGGAGGTTGTAGGGCAGGGTTATCTACTGTACCTTATGGCTCCTCGTCTAGCTAAGGCAGTTGTTGAAGTGGTTGTGGTGATGGGGTGAAGTAGATCACGACTTAAGGCCCTTGAGTCTCCCTAGTGGCATCTACCTTGACACAATCGGACAAATACAACTTCGTAATCAAGTGAACATGCTAATAGGAGTTACAAGCAAACACTACATGCCACCTTTAATGAACTCCCCCAAACTAAAGTGTAGTCCTCTAGGATGGCATTCAAGATGGCTGCATGCTCCCTAGAAATGGTAGCATGATGGCTTATAGGCCTTGTTCGTGAGGTAATAAAGTTCTATAATGTTTTCTGATGTTATTTAGGCTAGTTATGTTGAAAGATGTAATGAACCATGCCGACCTGTAGGACATATTCCAATGCTCTGCCTTTGGATAAACCATGGGTGCCATAACCCCAAGTACCCTAGGGTTGTCTATTAATTGAAAAAAATCAGCACTATGAGGCTCATTAGGTGTGCCTAGATATCAGTTAATACCCCACACTGTTATGTCCACATGGCGACCTTAAACATATATACAATTTGATTGGGTGTCGTCACCCTTGTTCACGTAAAAGTCTCGAACAATGGGCACTACCACAACATCTATGAGCCATTGTGTGAAAATGCCCCAATCCCTCATAGCTATAGTTGGTGCAACCCAATCGTTATGTCTCATTGCCATTGCTAAGCCATTGCCATACTGGTTGAGCAAAGCTTGTCATATGTACGTATTTAGTAAGCATTTAGTATTTGAGTTGATCGTAGGATAAAGTGGCTCATTTCATCCTAACCACGATAGCAAACCTACAACATCTTATTTGCTAAAACATGGTAAATTGCACAATACAACAAAACCATAATCTAAGCATTTCTAAAACAATCTAAGCATTTGCAAAACCATTCCTTTTCTACAATCTACAATGCAAAACCAAGAATGCCAGTATTTCCAACCATTTCAAAAGCTTCACCATATTACCATTTACAACCTCAAGGGATACAATCAGTTGTGCCCTACAATTCCACAAGTGCAACAACCTCATTTGCAGCCATTTCTCAAATTCTAACTTTACGTTTACTACTAAGTCATTGGTGTGTGAGATGTTGACATATGAAACCTTAGAACATGCAATTTATGCATAGCTTATGTTAAAAATACATATAATACAAAGTTATTCATCTAAACTCATTCATATATTTCATTAGGCACATGGAATACATACATATAACAAGCCTTACTCAACATTCCAAACAATTTCAAATCTAACAAACATGCATCATCTAACAATTTCCAACACTAATACTAAACACTCATGGATCAATTCTACAAGAATGGGCCAATGACTACAACCTCAGGGAACACTGAAAAATATCGCAACCACCAATTCATAAGGACCACATTACACAAATAATTTTCACATTTCAACACCAACACTTAATGGGGTAAGGTGTAAGCAAACATACCTTAGATAATGTTGCCCTGAAGTGATGAACTGCCCTAGACGAAAACTTCTAGGGATTGATCTGTGTTATCTAAGGGTTTATTTAGGCCTATTTATATTTTGCCACCCTCCTTCGTTGGCCTATACGTCACAATGTCTAACAAGATGTCGCATTTTACTTGCTTTTGTTGAACTTAATGTTGTGATTGCGAGCTCGACACCACATCTAGATTTTAAATTAGCCTTCTCATCATCGTTATTGTTGAGATGTCCACGATGACGACAAATGGTCATTGTGGAGGTTGTTGCAATGTTAAAAATGATAACAAATCGTGAGACCTTCTGAATTTCTCATTGTCTAAGTAATTGCAATGACAGAAATAGCTACAATTCCAAAAAGTTTAAGAAATTTTTGTTGTTAGTGTCTTTGGGACGCTATGTATAATGAAAAATCAAAAACGTTTCTGGAATAATCATCATCAATGTCTTCATAATGTGTTATACGACGAGTAATCTAAATAGTTTCTGGATTTGTCATAGTTAGCTTGCCTAGACAATGAAGGTGATGACTGATATAGGACATGATGTAATGTACATTATTGTGACATCGGGGTCAACATAGCATCACATATTTTAATTTTTTTCAAATTCAGTGATGATTAGCTAATTTACTAATTGCAAATCCATCCAAATGTATTTTAAAAGCCCAAATCCTTAACTTTTCTCCATTTTCATGTGACAAGCAAAACTTAGATATTAGAATAGATGACATTTGTGGTGACAAGAGTTTTCAACCTTCCTTTCCAGTTTTTTAATCCTACCATGAAACAGATATTCATGTTCTCCTATGCTTTTACAAAATTATTTCTTGTGTATTTTGTGGATTGGGTATTTTGTTTTTCAACCCTTGAATTTTCTAGGTTGAAGTTTCCTATTCTTTGTTTCCAATACAAATTATGTGCTATTATCATCAAAAGAACTTTTGAAACAAAGTTTGTTGGTTCCATTATTGGATTTCCATTGGAATTGCCCCTAAAAATCATAACTTTATAAAATAAAAAAATCATACAGTCAAGTTGAAGCAATAGGAACAAATCCCACATGTTTTTGTAGCAAAACAAACAAAAAAGCATAAATATATGTAAAGGTGTAAACTTTGTACCTTTGGAATGCTTCCAAACAATTTTAATGTGATCCTTGAGTTGTGACTCTCAAACTTTGACGTCTAGTATGTCCATAAAGCTAAGAAGATCACAAGCTCCTTCAACTCTCCCCAAGACACCTTTCGTAAAGGTCTAACATGAACACTTCGGGCAAGAAAGGAATTTTTGACAAGAAAAAACTCAAGATAGGGCAGTTAAGGGTTGTTCTTTCTTGCTTGGAAGGTTTCACTCATTTTTAGGTTAAGGTGTGTCTTAAACTCTTAAGGCACTCTCTTGAATAGTTATCACATAAGGTCTGGGGTATGGGCTCTATGAGCACCACCACATGGACCTTTAATTAAGATAGTCCATAGACTTGTATTGATTAATCTCAATAATAAATCAACTATATATCCTTTAATTATTAATCTCTATTAATAATTAAAATGTAATTGTGTCTAATTAATTTAATTCAATTAATCTCATTAATTAAATTAAATTTCCATTGTATTTCTAATGGATGATCTTATCTAACGAACATCATGATAATTCATTTAGTACAATTCAATTACAACCAAATAAATTATTTGACAAGTCTTCTCAAGCCTCATATGCAACTTGCCAATTTAATACTTGCAATACATCCTAACCTTATGTATGTGACTCTTTAGATTCATCCTTAATTGGCAACGAGTATAGTTCAAAGAAGATTTAGCCTATAGCTCATATTGTAGTCAAATTAAGATGAAGTGAATCAAATCACGATGAACCTTTCTGATCATAACTATCATGCTCTATAGACCTTTTGTTTTACTTTGTTCCAACCAAGAAAGAGTCATAGATTTATTCAAATTTACAAACTCAGTCATATGACCATTCAGCATTTTCTCATGAGATAAATGTTCTTATAGGAAACTCATTTCTAATTACGTGTTTTCTGAACTAAGGACTTGTGTCTTATAGAACACCAATTGCATAGGAGAAATGCCTCATTTGCAAAGAGACAAATCCCTAATTGAAAGTGTACATACCTCTATATGCATTCAGGCAACAATGCATTGGACTTATGACTCCATCCCATACTAAGATAGTTGTTAGCTCATAATGCCCTAAAGGCATATTGACTGTCATATGCACAAGACTTTGATAATTGATAGTGAACTCCTTTGCATCTGCTTTGTTTTGTGAGTCATTATTTGAATACCCATTCCCAATAGCTCACCAACATTATGTATTCTCAGCATCTTATACTGAATGGCATGACACTTACCATACGAATATAAGGTGTGCAAGTCGTACCAAATTTTTTATACCCTTTAAAGTGTTTATGACTTGCAGATAGGTTTTAATAATTGAGTATTAAAATAGCCTTATGTCTATATTCATAACTCTTTATGAATAAGACTTCTTACCTCAAACACAAGGACATACGTAATACTTTGAGCCAATCATGATTTACACGTATGAGAACTTGCCAAAAGATTAATATAAAAATTAATATTTTATTAATAATTAAATAAAATTACATATATAACCAAATGTTCTTTAGTATCCCTCATTTTTTGTTGGGTTAGAAAGTATATCACTAACAATCTTCTACTTGCAATCTAATGCTAACATTACTATGGTATTTAATACTCATCTTCTTAAAAATGGTGATCCAGTTGTACTTGAGTCATTGGAATTATGAGTGGGTTAGCTATATTATCAGCTAAAGCAATTTTTTGCATAGCCACATTGCCCCTTCTAATGGTTTCTGGAATAATTTAGTAACACCTCTCTAGAAGTATCATATCCTTAGTTCTTCTCATGTACTTAAGTACTTAACAGCATTCTAATGCTCCCAACTAAGATTTTCCTAAAACCTACTCCTAACAGTTATAACATGGGCGTTATCTAGCTTTCTACATAACATTGCGTACATTAGGCTTCCTATAACCGAAACATATGAAAAGGCTTCTATGCTTCTCCTCTCATCATTTGTCTTTAGGCATGCAGATTTTGAGAGATGGATGTTGTGCCTAGTGATAACAATCCCCTCTTTAATACTTTGTCTATGTACAACGTTTAGGAGAGACCTAACCGCCTTTCCACTTTATTTCTATAGATACTAATGCCTAAGACATAAGTCCCTTCTCCTGAGTCTTTCATGAAGAAGGCTCCAGATAACTAAGTCTTAACTGAGCTTAACATCCTAACGTCATTCCTTATCAAAAGTATGTCATCCACACATAGCATAAGGGATGCTATTGCACTCCCCCTAACCTTCTTATAGATGCAAAGTTCATCTTCATTCCTGATGAAGCCAAATGATTTGACTGCACCTTCAAAATGAAGATTCCAACTTCTTGATGCTTGCTTATTGCTATAAATGGACTTCTTAAGCTTGCATACTTGATCAGATTCATCTTGGACTTGTAAACCATGTGGTTGCACTATATAAATATCCTCCTCAAGCATCTCATTAATGAAAGCAATTTTGACATCCATTTACAACATCTCATAGTCTAAGTTGGCAACTATCGCAAGTAGAATCCTAATCGATTTCTGCATGGCTACTAATGAAAAGGTTTCTTTATAGTCATTTTCCTCCTTTTGACTACAGCCATTCATTACCAACCTAGCCTTATAGGCCTCTACCTCACCAATTGAACTATTCTTTCTCTTATAAAACCACTTACATTCAACGGGAACAATGCCCTCAGGTAGATCTATAAAAGTCCACACTTGGTTTACATGCATTGAATCCTTTTCAAATTTCACAGCCTCCAGCCACCTGGTGGAGTCCTTGTCTACCATCACTTGATCATAGGTAGATGGATCATCTCCATGATCATTATCTCCCATTACAAACAACTCTTGTCTATTCTCTAGGACATAACCATATAATTTTGGAACTTGAGAGATTCTACTTGATCTTAGTAATGGTTGCAACTTAGAAGGTTTCTTTTGAATAGGAACATGCGTTATGTGTTGACTGCTTTATTCCTCGCACTCAACTTTTTAGAGCACTATTGTTCTACTTACACCACTTTCTTGAATAAACTCTTTTTCAATAAAACATGTATGATATCTTATGACAATCCTAATATTCTTAGGTATGTAGAACTCATATCCTATAAAGCCTTTAGGAAATCTTACAGAACAGCCCATAATTGCTTTCTCCTCTAACTTGTCCATTTTAATCTTCAAAAGATAAGCTAGATATCCCTAGATCCTTAAATGCTTAAGGCTTGACTTCTTTTCATACCACATCTCATGCAAGGTGGAGGGAACAGACATTGAGGGTGTCCTATTTAAGATATACACAGTAGTAAGTAGGGTATATTGCCATAGAGATATGGGTAAATTGGTGAAACTCATCTTTGATTGAACCATGTCCAACGAAGTTCGATTCCTATGATCAGCTACACCATTTAACTAAGGAGTTACCAGTGGTGTTAATTGTGATACTATACCAATCTCCTAAAGGAACTTAGTAAACTTAGCACTCATATACTCACCTCTATGATTTGATGGTAGTACTTCAATACACATGCCAATTTGTTTCTCTACTTAAGCTTTGATTTCTTTGAACTTTTGAAAGGATTCATGCTTATACTTCATCAAGTACACTTAACCATACCGTGAGTGATCATCAATGAAAGTTATGAAGTAGAGTGATCATCAATGAAAGTCATGAAGTAGAGAAATCCTCTCCTTGTTATTTTATTAAATAGCCCGCAAACGTCGATGTGGACTAACTCCAAAACCTCAATGGCCCTTTCGACACGTCCATCAAATAAACTTCTATCCATCTTGCCTAGGATATAAGGCTTGCGGTTGGATAAGGTTCCATTCCCAATAGAGCAATAAGCCCATCTTTCTCCAACTTGCTAATCCTTATGTCCTTAGCATGGTCAAGTGTAAACTGCCACAAATGCTTAGGAATTAAACTATCCCTTTGATGTTTGTTTCAAATGGTGTTGATCACATTACTTTTATCCATATTCAAGTAATACAAGCTATTCCTGAGATATAACGTGCCAAACAATTTATTACAATAATACATATAGTACACATTCCTTCTAAAAGAAAATTCGTAATTTTCTTTTATTAATAAAGAAATTGAAACAATATTTTTAAGCCCATTGGGCAACAAAAGACAATCTCTCACAACTAAGCTATGGCTTGATGATAGTTTCATGGGAGAATTAAAGTACCCACCCCTAAGATTTAGGGTAAATACAGAGACCTCTTCTCAAATTTTATGAAGTACAATGACCTCCTCTGAGTTACTTCTTCAGCTTAAAGATTAGTCCTCCCTATTGGTGGATTGATGAAAATTGATAATGTTAGTATGAAAATGCCACTTTTAACTTTAATTGACTTTTGGGCCTATTGACCAATTTTTTCTAATGATAATACCCTTGTACATTTGCCATGCACATAGGCATCTAATTGACATATAAATACAATTTGAAGGGAAGTTCGAGTAATAATTACGAAATATTATGAAAGAAAACATTTTAAATTTATTTTGTGAAATTTTATTTAATATGACAAATTTTTTTATTTAGTTTGTGTAAATTTCACTTTATTGAAATATTACAATAGACTGTCATAATTACAAAATTGCTTGTCACCTATTAGTTGTAAATTACAACAGTCAACACATGCGCCCATTTCATCTAATAAATGCATATACATGAATCTACAATCAAAGCATCATTATGTCCAAAACCTTAATAAAAAATTTTCTTATAATACAATACAAAAACATGAAGTACAATTATATCCATCAACCACATATTCAATCATGTCATCTAACATAATGCCATCCAACTACTACGTATACTTAACATTAGTTTAGTCATCTAACAATGTCATCTACATATATATACATAGCATTATGGGGTACATGGGCCATTAAAGTGTCTAAAAGAAGTAATCCAATGACAAGCCCTAATTTAGTCATCCAACCACAAGCATTAGTTTAACTAAAAGACGGTAGAGAGAAAGTATAGATTGTTTGTTAGTAGGAGTACGCCTAAGACTATCTAATGCCAATAGAAAGTACCTTACAACTTTAGGTTTTGTGTTCTTCTCTCCTTATGCTTGGTACCTTAGCTTCTCTATCCACAAATCTTGGGGCAATTGTGAAGCCATGTGGCCCATCTCCAGTAAAGTCAACTTGGACTGGGTGTTCAAGTATTTGTAATCAGTTTTATAGTTAAATTGTTCTTGTCTGTTCCAAATTAGGGTCAAAGGGAAACCTAAACTAGAAGTCACTTCATCATAGTCTGAAAAATATTTCTTGATAATTCCTGAAATTGATACTAATTCTGAAAATGTTTTATTGTGGGCCTATAAAATCATATCATCTTGGAAATCCATGTTTGTTTGAAGAAATCAAGGATAATTTGAATACAAGAAATCATACTTGAGAGGTAAAGACTTGGAAGGTGATATGAGTGTGATTTTTGCTTGACCACACACCATTAAAAGCATGATAGAAGGCATTGCACTAAAGGATCTAGATTAAAATCAAAAACAAATTAGAGTAGATTTCTGGTCGCAATGTCTAAGAACTAAAGGAAACAATAATAATAGAACTTACCATTAGTGCATTAACCATGATATTTCCAAACTCTAGGAAACAATTCAGATGCATCATTTCAAGCTCTCCTAAAATAAAGAAGTAATTCAGATCACTTTTCATTTATATTAGAGCTATTTTGAAACTTTTTAACTGGATCCTTGCTTTTAGATTCATTACATGATCCATAAAAAGTGTTTGTAATATACTATTACTTCCATTACAACATAATTTAGAACAAAAATGAGTGTTCTTCATAACTATTGTAGTTATAAAATGACACAAAAAATTTGATCTATGCAAGAGAAGCTTCATTAGATCTATTGAAACCTTCACTATGTGATTTTAATGTTTTACTAATAGTTGTTTAGCAATCTAAATTCAAACAACTAAAGTGGCAATTATTTCCTTATTGTCCTGAACATTTCAATAGAAAGTAATCAAAATTATCATATTTAAGTTTTAGATCATGTGTTTGGGAAAAGTGGATTTTACATAAAGATGGAAAATCCGACTTAACTACTCACAGAGATAGGATCACAACTATGCTACATTCGAACATGATGGTTGTGTTTATTTCCATTCTTGAATAGGAAAAACCCAAGCATTATAATTGAACTAATAAAATAAATTAACAAAAAAGTAAATTGATGTCTATTCTGGTTGAATAGTAGTAGCACAATATTCACAGTCAAGCTTACCACTCGCGGGTATACTTCTCAGAATCACCCAAAAATCATAAAAAGTAATGCACAAAAATATTTCTCAAAACCACTCGATTATGATGAATTTGTAATTTTTATAGGAAAATCCAATTATTGTGCAAATAGGGTGTGGTTGTTATAGAAATTTCAATAGAATAGCAAGGCACAAAATCAAATAAAAAAAGAGCAATAATCAAACAAAACAAAATTAAAGGGATAACTTTCTGGTGACATCTGGAGAAATAAGGATGGTGAGGTGGGTGCCCAAATTTGTTTCTCTAGTCTTTACTTTCCACTGCCTTTGCACCTGACCCCTAATGCACCAAATTCACTACTCTAAATTGATAGGAAACATACAAAAATCCATCATTCCTTCTTTATATTCTCTCAATAATGTGTGAAATTGCAAGTAAAAAATTTAGAAAAAAATTAAGCAAGAAATTGAATAGACATATAAACACACACACCATTCAAACTTGCAGTTTAATCAAAATACAATGCAAGTGATAAACTTCAAAAATAATTCCAAAAACTCATAAACCAAACAGTATTACATAAGGAGGGTTTTAGGCACCTTTTCACTAGCGTGAAGCATGATCCAAAGGTACCAAAAAAAAGGTGGATGGATGGAGAAGACAAGTGGCTCGATGGCATGCACAAGTGTTAAGGTGGGAGGAGTTTACTTCTTTAGTTTTAATTGTCAAGACTAAGCATCAAAATGTTGATTTGAAAGAAGGATGGCATTTTGGTCTTTTCATAATTGGTAAATATTAGTTATTTATTACACCTTAGTGCTTTTGACTAAGGGTTTTTTAGTCTTTTCATTAATTTTTGCCAAATTTTGGTCAACCTGATCAACATATAGGAGGTCACTATAATTATTAGAACTTAATGGAAGGAGGGTAGTGTAAATGTCTCTAGTTTTATTAAAGCATTTCCAATAATAGTGGCTACAATAGTTGTTGCATTCCCAACCTTGATCACAACTTCATGCTTCCTACGCATCCCATTTTTGATTAGCTTTGAAGTGAAGTGCAAAGTTGAGAAGCACTAGAATACACTAATAGAACAAGATGTTTGATAAATGTAAAGTTCCTTATCTTACGTTGCCTTCTTAAGGTTGAGGTAGCTGGTGCAATTCCTCTTCTAGTGTCCATTTTACTGTAGTGGAAACACTTTCCTTTCTATGTAGGAGCATTGGCCTTCTCGATGCTCCAACTAGATTCGAGAATGGCAAGCTTCTTTTTCTTGCCTTCCCCTTCTTGGTTGCACCAAAGGAGCTAAACATTCCTTTTCTACTTCATAGCTTACTATGCAATCACTTGCTTATTGAGAAGCCCAGCCAGTGTGCACTCAATATCATTCATATGACAATTCATGATAAATTGTGAGAAGGAATTTGGAAGTGACTGAAGGATCAAATCTATTAGTAGATTAGTGTCCATGATGAAATCTAGTAAGTTAAGCCTCTTGAGGAATGAAACCATCCTAAGGACATGCTCACTAACATCACTACCCTCTGCTACACACATCCTAAACAACTACTTAGATATCTCATATCTAGCAGTATGACTTTGCTCATCGTATAACTCTAGCATGTGGTGTAAAATCTCCCTGGTAGTCTTCATCGTCTCATGGATCTTTTGAAGATCATTGGTTATAGTAGTCAACATATAGCTTTGGACTCACAAATTATCCTATATATATTTCTTATGAGTGACTTTTTCCTCCTCACTAGCCATCTCAACTGGGGTCTATGAGATGTAAGCCTCCAAATCATAGTCGAGGTGCTCTAGATTGAGAACAAATCTCAAATTCTAGAACCAGCTGACATAGTGGGACCCAATTAGAATATTAGTCTAAAGCAATTTTGAAAAAGGAATAGACATTATTTAGATAAAATAATATTGTAGAAAATAAGCAAGACCTATTAGTTTGGTCATTATATATGCTAACATTATGATTATGGACTTTAAATCAAAATCACCTTCCACTATATATTTTGAATCCTACACTCTCAAGTAAAAGAAAGAAATTCCATTGGTAAAATTCCCTTAGAGGGTGATTGGAGTCTTTAATAGACAAAATATGCCACGCATTATCGATTCTTGGCATGCTAGGCCTAATGAGTGGTAACTCTTCCCAATGCATTTCATGCGCACTCCAATCTTTCCTTTGGCCCATGGCCTACCAATGCCTCGCGTAATCAGTTCTTGACATGTTAAATCCATTTAAGTGACACCTACTAACTAACAACTCACCAAATTTTAACTCCACCCGAGGCTAATAGCTTTTAAGGTGTAGTATCCTTTGAATGTCATATCAAAGCACTTGATGTTGTGATATGCGCTCTAATATCAATAGAAAATGAGAGATACTAAGAGTACTATGGTTGTATATGTATGCTTTTACATTAATTAATGAAATATTGATTTTTTCATATCAATGCAAAGAGTAAACTTCATGCGTTCGCTTCATTCTGTGAATCATTGTGTGAATGCTTATTCTCCAATAATGGATCCACATGTATTTTTAATATCTCATATCGAATGACATGACACTCATTGTATAAATACAATATATGAAAGTCATATCAATTCTCTAATGCCCTTTAAAGTATCGATGACTTACAGACTAGTTTTAATAATCAAGTACTAAGACTGCCCTATGTCAATATTCATATCTCCTTATGCATAAAGCTTCTTAACTCAATTACAAGGCCATATGCAATACTTTACACCATTCAAGATTTACATGTATGAAAATTTGTAGTAATATGTTAAGATCTTACTTCGTGATTGTATTCAGTGCTCATGGACTTTAAACCTAAGACAACATAGTTATTTTGTGTACATGATGGTCAACGTGTGATCGAAAAGGAGTTTCTAATAGAAACATTAATATCATGATGTAACATCGACTGGTTATATAACTGAGTTAATGTATTTCACTAAATCCATTACTTTCGCTTGGTCGAGACAAAGTAAGACAAAAAGGTTTATACTAGATTGTACTCACTATCGGGAGAGTTTATTGTGATCTATTTCACCTTATCCTAATTGGATTATGATATGGGCTATAGGTGAGGCTGGGCGTTATCCATATCCTTTAAGCTATGCTCATTGCCAATTAAGAATAATTCTAGAGAGCCACACAAAAGGTTTTTGTGTATTATGAGTCTTAAATTGGGGGGTTACATAATTATTTACGGCCAATTAGATCGAACTAAATAAATTGTCATGGTATTTGTTAATAATGAGTTCATTAACTAAAAGCACAATGGGAACTTTAATTTAATTAAAGGAAATAATTAAACTAAAAAGGGAAGGCACGGATGGAATTATTTGATATCAATCAAGTTTATAGATAATGTGATCATTAACTAGAAACATGATAACCTTTGATTTAATTAATGAGATTAATTAAATTGAAAGATATAATTCCATTAAACCTTAATTATTGATACAAATTACTAATTAAGAGGTTATATAAGCCTTAATTATTAATGGAGATTAATAATTAGGAGTTATGTCCTATAATGATTAAAAAACTTAATAATTGAAACGTATGTGTACTAGTAATTACTAAAGGTCCATATAGTAAGCCTATGGAGTCCATAACTAGTATGCGCTAGTATCTTAATACAAATACATATTTTAAAAGAGTTCTAGATATGAGAAAAATCAAATAATTTTCATCCAAGCAAGAAGAGAAGTTAATCCAATCACCTCTCCATCTCTTTTTGTGACTAAAAGCCGTCAAGCCTAAAGGAGTTTGCGTTAGAGCCTTTTAAAAAGTGTTTGCGATGTGTAGAAGGCACTTATTATCATAGCAACTATGTGGACAAACTAGAGGTTGGAGTTTGTGACGTGGCTCATCACCCCACTAAAATAAAATTTATAATTAAACTAATACTTTCTGAAAGAGGCATTTTATGTTTATTGATGTGACTAAATTTTTATTAGTTAGACCTAAAAATTAGAGTGAAAAGCAAAGGATAACTAAATAAATGCAAGCATTAAGAATAAAGCACACAAGATGTGATGAAGTACAGATATCATTTCCACAAGGTGGTGTTTTATGTCTAGCCACTTGTGTTTTGCTGGTTTCCTATGTATGCTGAATCATATTAATTATCAGTTTAATTACATTGGTTATTGATTTTTAATCTTAAAGTCTATAGGATATTTTCTCAAACTCTCCTATAACTTTAACTAAATTTTAGTGGGTATTCTCAAACTAAATCTGGTCAAAAAAACAAGTGTTGTGATTAATAATGGTCACCCATATTAATTCTACAATTTCACTCCTATTATTCTCATGGAATTAATGTTTGTAAATCGTAAGTCTAGTGCGCAAGTTTTACTTTTGTTATTCTTTGCATAACCACAAATTAATTAATGGATCTCCTAATTACCATTCAAAGCAACAATTGTAAATAAATCATGTAAGGACAATAAATGACAACTTACACATACATATTTCACCAACTACAAACATAAGTGATTAGAAAGAAATTTAGAAATTCATTTTAAATTTCAACAAAACTAATTCCAAATTCTTCACCAGCAAACCAACATGAAGTACTAAAAAAATTTAAAAAAACTTAGTTTAATAATCTTATGTTGCGTAGGTCATGAACATGCTTCAAGCTCTGGTGCAAATTCCTCCTTCTACATTCCTTCAATGTTGACTTCTTATGTCTCTAAGTGTTCGGGAAAATAAAACTAACTGTAACCCCTCCGATATGTGGAGAACATATTTATAGTCCAAGGGTGTCTAGGTTTTGCGTATAGTGTGAAAAGACAAAAAAAAAAAAAAACCCTTAAATTTTTATGTAGGATTGAAGTTTAAAGTTCAACTTTCTCGATTCTCACGGTTGCACCTCCTTTCCTTGCACTAGCACACCTTGATGCAAGATTTGCATAAATCTAATAATTATGTTTCCCGGTCGCGCTAAGCTACCTTACATTCATGCCATGCATAATCACAATCGCAACTATTGATTATAAAATTTCTAGTGTGGCCCGTGGTCCCACTTCGCTATCACATCTAAATCCCTTGTGTTCATGATCTTCCTTCTTGTGACTGTGACCAACGACTACGAAATTTCCAAAAGGTGTTGTAGTTGTTCTATGTAGTTGCAACTTCTTCCTTTATAGTCGCAAGCCGTGTTTGTCCCTCCCGTAGTCGCAACACTAGCTTGTGGATATAAAATCAAATTTTAAGTATAGAAAATGTACAAAATTAAAAATTAACTTAATATCTACACTTTTCATGCCAATATCATCCTGTTACATATAATTTATGCATGATAACATTTTTTCTCCATTTTAACTCACACGCATGAATGATTTATGCACATAAGGGTTACAAATCTGCTACAATTTCACATATTATCACTTTGAGAGCCACAACTCAAGGACTACAAGCACTCGTATTGGAATGTGATTCCAAAGGTACGTTCTTTTCAATTATCTTTGAAACTTCTCAGTTGATGCATGTTGTATGGTGGATGTGGAACGGGTTTGGTATGTTATTTTGCTACATTTATATTGTCAATTTATGGTTTTAAAATTTTAAAATCTAATCCCAAATCTATTGAAGCCCAACAGTGGCATCAAAGCCGCCATAATCGTCATACAATTGCAAAATTTAATGATCTTTCAATGGTTTTTGACGTTTTCATTTAAAAATGTATTGGCTACTTGTTTTCATGTTAAAGATTCATTTTTAAGGGTTTGGAACCAACAAAAAGCAAGAAAAAATCAAAAACTTTATTTGCAAGAAATTTTATGCTGCCACTACTAAGTTTTAAGGTTGCATTTCATTGCCACAGAGAGTTTGCTCGTGGTTGTGTGATTTGATGTGGAGTGAGAACACAATAAAATTAGATTCTGCCATAGCCCAGTGACCACACCAAAGGGTTTTATGGCCATGGGGGCTAGTACAATGAAGACTTATTCTTTACCATTGGTTGTCATGCGGTAGCATAAGGAGGGCAATGTTTGGCCATGGGAACTATCCTAGTGGCTACACAGGTTGCTAATAAATTGTTTTTTCATGGTTTTGTTGATTTAAAACATTGGAAAATGAGTTTTGCCACAAAAGAAAATCAGCACATGAGATGTGCAGCCATGGAAAAGGTCATTTAAAGTAATTTTTTGATTATGCATGTGATGTATAATCATTTGAATGTATGTAGTGGATGGATTGTGGACTTAGAACATTTGTGGATAAATGTATTCTCTTTTAGATTGGTTTTCATGGTTGTGTAATTATTGTTCTTGGGTTATAAGGGCGTAAGCCCCAGTTTTTTTATTTTCATTTTACTACGCAGGATAGGGATTCTCCGTGGTAAGCCACAAGTAAATGTAATATGGAAGGTATCAAGAATTTGGTGTTCATGTAGGAATTGAGACTTGGTGCCATTCAAAGTTCCATGGAGCTTTGTAGAGTTAACATAGAAAACATCAAGAAGTTGATGTTTATGAAAGGACCAAGAGTTGGTGCCATTTGGAGTTCCATGGAGTGGTAAGACCTATGACGGCATGAAGACCAAGATAAAAGGAAGCATTCAAGAAATTTCTATGTAATAGTATAGGATTCCATGCACATGTGCAAAATCCAATTCCTAGCAATTTGATCTAGAAGTCCATAATCCTCCGCATTACTTTATCTTGCATGTTATTCGTGAATAGATGTATGAGATACATAAAGTGGATAATGTGCAAAGTGAAACATAAAATTACATGGACCAAAAACTTCCTTAACAATATTAAATTATAATGGCAAATTATTTGTTGTGGCCCTCCACCGAGCTTAAAAGCCCTAAGTGTAGCCTTAGTCTGTGATATCAACACATTAGTAGCATCACATTGTGAGAGTGTATTTATGACTTTAGGTGCATTAAACGTAACATTCAAAGGATACCATGCCTTAAGAGCGGTTAGCCACAAGCAAAGTTCAAATCTGGTGACTTATTGGTTAGTAGGTGTGACTTAAATAGACTTAACATTACCAATACAAAATTATGTAAGGCATTGTTAAGCCATGGGCTAAAGCAAAGATAGGACCATACATGAGATGCATTGGCAAGAGTTGCTACTCATAGTGCCTAGCATGCTAAAACTCCATTACATGGGAAGTGTTATGTCCAATGAAGACTCCAATCACCCACAAAGGAAATTTTATCAAATTTCCATTCCTTACCCAGGGGTAACACATATCACAGGCAAATTAACATGTCTTGCTTAATTTCTAAAATTTAATTTTTTCTTGAATAATGCGCATACTCATATTACTGATAATTGAGACCTTAATGCTCACTAGAGCCAAGATAGTCGACTAATTTCAAGATTTTAAAAGAATTCTCATTTTTGAGAGATTTAGTGATATCTTGGATATTACCATCCCATTGCAAAGGAAAGGGTTGTCCTTAAAGAGTTTAGTCTCTTATTTAGTGAGATTAAAGACAATAAGACCAAAAGAAGGAAACCTATAGTTTCTAGGGCTAGTGGATGGGGTGCAATCTCCAGTGTCTAAGTTGGCAATGAAAAGAGTTTCGATGCAACAAAAGGAGGCATTAGAGAAGGAATTGCACTAAATGCCTCTATTGCCATGGCATTGGCATTCTAGTCCCATTGGTATGGTCTCTACGTCTTGGATCTTAGATTTTCATGCTTCTTCATATATTTGTACTTCAAATCAAGATCTAGTCAAGGGTAGATTGTTTGAGAGGCAAGAAGTGGTCATTAGGGTCAACGGTGGGGCAAGTGTAGTTACCGCTGTGATTGGCATTGCTTTAGTTAGGTTATCATCTTGTCACGTTTTAGGGCCTAAGAGATTGTCTCTTGTAGCCAACTAGGTTAAAAATGTTACCTCTACTCCTTCATTGGTAAAAGTAGCTTATGAACTTTCTTTTAGAGACAATAAAGGTTAAATTTATTATCACAACAAAGTGATTAACATTGTGTTTTTAATAAATGGCTTATATTACCTTAATTTTGAAGATAAGCTTGTGATGAAAGCCATGACAATCAAATGAGCTAAAGATGGCTTAAATTTCAAGCACTTGTGGCATCTTAGACTAAGCCAAGTTGTAGATGCTACGATAAGAAGGTTGGAGAAAGATGAGCTTATTAGCCCACTGGAAAAGGAGCCCTATCCAACTTTCTGATCAGACTTTTTAAGCAAGGTTGTTGAGAGTCCATTTGATGGACTAGTCCAGAGAGCCACATGGAAATTGAAGTCAGTTCATACTAATGTTTGTAGGCCATTGAATGAAATGGCAAGTGGAGGTTTTTGCTACTTCTTAGCCTTTATTAATGATTATTCTAGTAATGGTCATGTGTGCTTAATGAAGCACAAACATGAGTCATTCAAAGAGCTTAAGGAATTAGTGGCTGAAAGGGACACAAAAACTAGCAAGCTGTAAAGGCACTATGACTTAAACGTAATAAGCAGTACATGAGTGCTGAGTTTGTAGAATTCCTCAAGGTAAATGGCACTTTATCATAATTCACACCACGAACAACTCTTCCACTAACTTATGTAGCTAAGCAAAAGAATTAATTTTTTTGACATGGTTTGATCTCTGATGAGCTTAACTGATTTGCCCATTTCTTTATGGGGGCATGCCCTCCTAAAAGCTACCCACATCTTAAATAAGACTCCCTCTAAATCTTTTCTTTCAACTCCACATGGGATATGGACTAAGAGGAAGCTAAGCTTGAAGCATAATAAGATTTGGGGATGTCCGACTTGCCTTCAGAAGAGGAAGACAGATAAGTTAGAGGTGAAGGCCATTAAAGGATGTTTTATGCTACATCTTATGCATTCCATGGGAAATGAGGTGAGTTATACCTACCCGAAGACAATTGGATTGTCTTTAGTCATCAAGCACATTTTTCTCAAAGCAAAGTTCATCAGAGAAAATGGTAGAATAGAAGTACTCAAGGAATTTGAGTGTAAGAAACAAAGTAATAAGCCCATACAACAAATTCCTATTTGAGAACAACCTTGTACAATGCAACCATTGTGATGATTGGATAGAGTCTCTTTCACTAGAGAGATACAGTTATCTCCTAAGGAACAAACAAAAGTTGTTCATAATGGGAGGTAATGATTATATAGATGATCCTCCTACCGTTGATCAAGTAATGGTGATTAAGGACTCAGTCAAGGGGCTTGAGGCTATGAAATCATTGATGGATGCTATGCATGCAAACTAAGTGCGGACCTTGGTAAATCCATCTAAGGGAATGGTTCCCATTAGATGTAAGTAGCTGTACAAGAGAAAGATTAGTTCAATTGACAAGGTAAAGGCCTATAAGGCTAGGGTTGTGATGAAGTGCTATAGTAAAAAGAAGGAAACTGATTACGAGGAACCTTCACAGAAGTAGGCATGCTCAAATCTATTCAGATTTTAGTTATAATAGCCACCCACTTAGATCTTGAAATTTGGCATGTTGATGTCAAAACTACTTTCCTCAACGAATTGCTTAAGGAAGATGTTTACATCATTTAGTCAAATTGTTTAGCCTTATCAAGAACAAAGATGAGTCCTGTGTATGTAAGAAGGTCATTTGGCCTCATCAAGAACAAAGATGAGTCCTACGTGTGTAAGAAGGTTTGTGGAAGTGTGATCGCATTCTTAGTGTAGTATGTGGATGACATACCTCTAATATGGAATGGTACAAAGATGTTAAGCTTGATTAAAACATGGTCATTTTGCACCTTCTCCATGAAAGACTTGAGAGACGTGACTTACATCTTAGATATTTGCACCTACAAAGATAGAGCAAAGAGATTGTGAGGTATGTTCCAAGCCTCATGCATAGATAAGATATTGAAGAAGTTTAGTATGGAAGACTAATAAGGGTAATGCTATATACGAGGCTAGATATCACTTATGCTGTAAGTATTACAAGTAGTTTTTAGGAGAGTCTTAGTGTAGAGCATTCAGATGCTCTCAATTGTATCCTAATGTACTTGAGAAGTACTAAAGATAGAGCACTTGCAAATGGAGATTGTGACCTACGAGCAGATAGCTGGACTAATTCTGACTTCTAGTCAAATGTAGAAGATAGAAAGTTTATCTCCAAACATTTAACTACTCTTAATGGAGGAACAACCAGTTAGAAAAGTTCTAAGTAAAGTGTGACTATGGACTCTACCATTAAAAGTTAAGTAAATCACTCCATGAGATGCTACGAGGGAGGTTGTTTGGATAAAGAAGTTTCTTGGAGAACTTTAGGTAGTTTCACATGTTGATCAGCCATTACCTTTTTACTCTGGCAACCATGATGTGATCATACAAGTGAAGGAATAGAGATCTCATTAGAAATTCAAACACATAAAGAGGCATGGCAATGTTATTCGAGGAGTCAATGGAAAGGGCAGTGTGGCTATGTAGAAATAGCTTCAGCAAGTAATATGCCTAGCCCACTTACTAAACTAATAACACAAGTGCTACTTGATTGCTATCTCAAAAAGATAGGTATTAGGTACCTTATCCATTGGCATTAGAGTGGAAGTGGGATATTCTTAATGATATTCCTTTTAATGCTAATAGAAAATGAGGGCACTAGGGGATTAAGGTTGTATATGTATGTTTTACGTTCATTAATGAAATATTAATTTATTCATATCAATATTATGGCAAGTTTTTATCCATGTAAATATTGAATGGCGTAAATTATTTCATGTGCCTATGTTATTAAGTTAAGAAGCCTTATTTATAAAGAGTTATGAATATGGACATAAAGTTGCCTTAGTGCTCGATTATTAAAACCAGTCCTCAAGTCACAAATACTTTAAAAAGGTATTAAAGAGTTCACACGACTTGCACACCTTATATTTGTATAGCGAATGTCATGTCATTTAGAATGAGATATTTAGGATACATGTGATTGGATGCATCATTAAAGAATGCACATTCAGCCAAAGACTCATAGAATGAAGCAAACGTATGGAATTCTCTTTTTGCTATTAACGCCTTGCATCATAATTGTGTTAAGTACACATAAACCTTAGACCTGAGATGATATGCTTGTCTTGTATGCATGATACTTAACATGTCATTATGGCAGTAAGGGCTAATATTTATCCTAGTATGGTATAGACTCATGAGCCCAACATGCCATTGCCCGGATGCATATGGAGGCATGTATGCATTCAATAAGAGATTTGTTTCTTTGCAAGTGAGCAACACATTTGTTCTATTTTGTTTGTGTTCTATGAGATGAAATCCTCAGCCAATGTATTTCATGATCGAAAAGGAGTTTTCAATGAAAACATTAGTCTCATAAGACAACACCAATTGGTCAAGTGATTGAGTTTGTAAGTTTGACTAAATCTATGACTTTGTCTCGATTGGGACGATGAAAGATTTATTCCATGTGGTATTTATGATCAGGAGAGTTCATTGTGATCCATTTCACCTCATTTTGATTGGGTTATGATATGGGTCATAGACTAAGTGTTATCCCTTTGAGCTATACTTGTTATCAATTAATGATGAACTTAGTTGTTATATGTAGCAACTGTTAAATTGGTAGGTAGCATAATTTATTTGGTGGCAATTAGATTGAACCAAATAAATTTTCATAGTGTTTATTAATGATAAAATCATTAATTAGATGCATAAAAGGAACCTTAATTTAATTAATGGGATTAATTAAATTAAAAGGACAACTCACAAATGGAATTTTGATATCAATTATGTTTGTTAATAATGTGATTATTAACTAGAAACATGATGACCTTTGATTTAATTAATGAGATTAATTAAGTTAAAGGATATAATTTATTAAGCCTTAGTATTAATATAGATTAATAATTAAGAGGCTAGATGGGGTTTAATTATTAATGGAGATTAATAGTTAAGAGTTATAGGCTATAATTATTAAAGAGTTTAATAATTGAAAGGTACATGGGCTAGTAGTTACTGAAAGTCCATGTCATAGGCAGCCCATAGAGCCCTTAACTAGCATGCTCTAGTGTCTTAATATACCTATATCTTTTAGAAGACTTCTAGATACAAAAAAAAATCTGATAATTTTCGTGTGCCACCGTCCAAGCAAGAAGAAAAATTATTCTAACCACCCTCACCATCTTGTCTTGCCACCAAAAGCCTTCTAGCCCAACGGAGTTTACTTTAGAGCCTTGCAAAAGGTGTTTTTGCGAGGTGTAGAAGGTGTTCATCATCACAACAATTATGTGGAAAAACTAGAGGTTGGGGGTTTGAGAGTCACAACTTAAGGATCGCAAGTGCACATGTGATTCCAACGCTACATTCTTATCAGTTATCTTCAACGTTTCTCAATTGATGTGTGTTGTGTAAGAAAAGCAGAATGGGTTTGGCATGTTATTACACGATGTTTATATTGTTGATTTATGGTTTTATAGTTTTAAAATCGAACCCCAAACCTATTAAAACACAACACCTAAAGTCATAAATACGCAGTCGCAATGTGACCTAACTAATGTAATGGTATCACAGTCTAAGGCTACACTTAGAACTCCTAGCTTAGTAGAGGGCCACAACAAACACTTTGTAATTACAACTTAATATTTATTTTAGGACGTTTTTATATCTATGTGGATTAGGTTTCACTTTGCAGCACATTATCTATTTTCATGTATCTTATGCATCTATCACAAATAATATGCAAAAATAAAATTAGAGGATTATGGACTTTTAGATCCAATTTTTCAATTCGAGCTAAAATTGGATCATGCACAAGTGCATAAAATTCTATACTATTACATAAGGATTTCTTGAATGCCTTTATCTTGGTCTTCATGGCTTCATGGGATCTGCCATATCTTGGAACCTCAAACAAACACCAACCCTTACTTTCCGCACAAACACCAACTCTATCTTCCATATTTTACAAATACACATAGCATACTATAGAGAATCCAACTCTACATAATTAAAATAAAAAATGGGCTTATGCCCTTACAACCCATGAAAAATTAATTATACAACCCATAAAAACCAAAATGAAAGTAAGTACATTCATCCAAAAGTGTTAAATCCATAATCTAACCACAACCCCCATCCCAACAATTATGTATCACATGTAAAATTAAGTAATTCCATTTAAAAACAATTTCCATGACCTAAGCATCTCATGCATTAGTTTTCATTCCTTGAAAAATAACTTTTCAAAAATAAAATTGAAAATCAATTTATGCACTTTAGTCATTGCGACCACAGGAATATGAGCTACTTGTCCACAATTGTGGAGGGTGGCCATGATAAAACCCTAGGGTTTTGTTACAACATCTCTCACAGTCATAACAAGGCCCATGAAGGCCCTAGGAGAACTCTTGCAATTGCAAAATGAGACAACAATGTCCATGCAACCCCGCAGTAACGGCGCACCTACATGTCTCATTGTCATGAGCGTGAGAACTCTTCCCACAACCATAATTAATAGACACAAGATTCTGCAAAACTTGTACTATCACAGTTTTTCGATTCAAACTCATTTCTTATACAATTTTCTTAATTCCATTGGCTTTTGAAACACTTTTGAAAGGTGTTTTGTGCATCATGTACACGTTTAAAGGAATTTAACATGTAAACTAAGGTAAAACATGGAAGAATCATTAAAATCTACGATTTTAAAAGAAAAAAGTTAGCTCTACCACCACTATTGAATTTTCGTGGGATTTACCTATAAAATTCAAAACTTTAGAACATAAAGCAAAAGCAATAGGAATAAATCCTACTGGTTTTCATAGCAAAACACGCAACAAATCATAATAATACTCAAAGGTGTAAACTTTGAACCTTTAGAACACTTCTAAATAGTTTCAATGTGATCCTTGAGTCGCAACCACCAAACCTTATCCTCTAGTTCATCACATAACTAGGAAAATTATAAGTTCCTTCTACACTCCACAAAACACCCTTTGTGAAGTTCTAATACAAATACTTTGGGAAAGAAAGAATTCTTGACAAGAAAGAACTCAAGGGAGGCTGGCTAGGGACTATTCTTTCTTGCTTGGAAGGGCTCTACGAATTTTTGGGTTAAGGTGTGTCTTTAACTCTTTAAGCACTCCCTTAAATAGTCATGACATGAGGGTTGGGAATATGGGCTTCATGAGCCCTGCTACATGGACCCCTTAATTAAAATAGCCTATGGACTTATATTTATTAGTCTCATTATTAAATCAGTCCATATATGCTTTAATTGTTAAACTCCATTAGTAATTGAAGCTAGTTTTGTCCAATTAATTTAATTCAATTAATCTTATTAATTAAATTAAATTCTCATTGTGTTTCTAAATGATCTCATCATTAACAAACACTATAACAATTTATTTAGTCCAATCAAATTGTAACTAAAAAAATTATTCCACAACTCTCCTCTAGCCTTATATGCAACCTACTATTTTAACACTCACAATACATCTTAACCTTATGTGTGTAACTCTCTAAATTCATTCTTAATTAGCAATGAGCATAGCTCGAAGGATATGGGCAACCTCTAGCACATAGCCTAATTAAGATGAAATGAATTAGATCACAATGAACCTTTCTTGTTGTGACTATCATACCGTATAAACCTTTTGTCTTACTTTGTCCCAACCAAACGAGAGTCATGAATTTAGTCAAACCACAAACTCGATCATTTGGCCAGTTAGCATTTCCAATTGGAAACTTCTTTCTAATTATACACTACCTTGGTCAAGGGTTTCTGTCTCTTAGAATACCAACTATATAGGATAATTGCTTTGCTCACTTGTAAGGAGACAAATCCTTTATTGAATGGACACATGCCTCTATGTGTATCCAGACAATAACATGTTGGGCTCATGACCCCATCCCATATCAACATAGATATAACCCTTAATTCCCTAATGACACTTTAGCTAATATGCTCAAAAGATAACCATGTCATTTCAAGTCTAAGGTTTAGGTGCACATAACATGATCACGAAGTAGGACATTGACAACTAAGAGTGAACTCCATGCATTTGCTTCGTTTTATGAGTCATTGTCCAACTGCCCATTCCCTAATGTGGCACTTACATACTCGTATTCTTAGTATCTCAAATTGAACGATGTGACACTCACCGTACAAGTACAAGATATGTAGGTCATACCAACTCTCTAATGGTCTTTAGAGTGTCCAGGATTCACAGATTGGTTTTAGTGATTGAGTAAGACTACCTTGGGTCGATATTCATAATTCCTTATGAATAAGGTTTCTTAACTTAAATACTTGGGCACATGTAATATTTTATACCAATTAAGATTTACATACATGAAAATTTGTCAGAAGATTGATATAAAAATAACAATTTTATTAATAATTGAATAAGAGTATATATACAACCAAATGTCCTCTAGTATTCTTTGTTCTCTATTGGCGTTAGAGGGCATATCAATAACATTAATAACATTTTGAATCGTTGATTTTGAAGTGTTATGAAAAAAGAATATGTAAATTAAAATGCTGTTGTGGAAATGGATTTATGGATATGCATATTGCAATGCCCACGTTTGAATAGATTTTTGGAGTGTTATGGAAAATGGATTGGTTGAAATGAATTATTTGATATTATCATTGATTAATGTTAGAAATGTAAATAAAATTGATGATTCATGTGAAGTAGCTACTCAAATTTGCCTTAAGAGTACCTTGGTAAATGAACTTGATGGAGAAAACCTAGGGACAACGGTTAGTTAAAATTAGAGAAAAAATCATAAACTAAATGAAGATAAGAGTTTGTGCAGAACTCTGGGACAACTATAGGAAAGCATCAAAATTTATGAATACTTCAACTTTATTGCTTCCCAAGATGTGTCACTATTAATTCTAGCTAGTTCATTAATTAAAGGGTGAATAATATCTATACTCTTTGAGGTTAGGTCTAATTACAACCATCCCTCTTTATTTTGGGAAATTACCAAAATTGGAGTGACTTCCCAAAAATACCCTTCTATCAACCAGGTTAAAAGTTTGACCATGTGAATGGACCAAAACACCCTTGGTGGTAATTGTCATATGGTGCAAGTACAAGCATGGGCATTTTTGTAATCTCATTTTTTTATTTTTTATTTTCTTATTTTGATTTTTTCTTGCTAAAAATGTATGGACATTAGGGTCATTTGGTCTACTTTAGTGATCCTCTGTCATATTTTTATGTTCTTAACGAGGGCTATGGCAATTTCGCGAAATAGATTGAAGTGGTTGTAATTAGACCTAAGCTTAGGGGCTATAAATATAATTCATCCTTAATTAAAGGGCATTCAGAAACTAAAAAGGTATTAATGAGCTAGTGGGTCAAGACCCCTTCATGGAGGGAAACCAAGTTTTCCATAGTCCAATTTCATAATTTTTCAATTATGATAAAAGACACCAACCGCCTATCTCAAATGTGCAACATTCTCAATTATTATTTTAACTATGGAATCATATGCATTTAAAGTGGACCACCCAATTAACTTAAAACCACCTACATTTCTTACTAATAACATTTCATATTAACCTCATTATTTAATTAAATATGGTCCTCGGGGTACCATTGCACGGCCATCAAATACATGTTAAATATTGGCCATTACATTATTTCATGATAAATAAACTTGATCATTCATGGCAAGTAGTTGCTCATTTTTACCTCAACTTTGTTATTCCTATACTCATTTGAATTTGATGTTGAAATCGATTTCTTGTTGGAATGGTTTGGATGGTTGGGTTTTCCTTGACCGAATGTCTGGCATTTTTGTGTTCGAATGGTATTTATTTTTCAATAGAATTTATACTAGAATTGCTATGATTTTTCTTACTAGGCACAAGCATTTTGTCAATAAATTTACTGGTATTATCTAACTATATCACTTATGGTTTTAAGCATAAAATAAGCATTCTCTAATTCCAAATCACAAAGGGGTTAGAGTGGGCAAAGGAATGTAGGGGATACCCCATAAGCTCGCCCCCAAGCCCTAGTCATTTGACAAGGATGGGATACAACCAACATCTCCAACACAACATGATATTCCATCCTCTTCATCATAACACACCAACAACGCATCCACATCACCAAGCCAAGGGGAAGGGACCATGGTCACAACCACTTTGGGCACAAACACAACATCTCATAGCCAGTTGCAAGTTGAGGTGTCGGTGCGCATCACGCCTCGTACAATTTAGTAAGTAAACATTGATTTCATTTTCCTATCAATTTATGTTTTAGGTTATAACACTTTGTGTTAATATTATAGTTCTTAAAAAGAGGTGGTTGCCTGCATAAAATCCGTCATCATTGGCCACTACCATGGATCCTAAACTTATTATACTAATGTGCCACATAACACAAAGTAATGGTGATTTGAAAAAATCAGGGTATTGTCTTGTTTACAATTAGACTTCTTCATGTTTGAGTTATCACTATAGTTACATGTCTAATTTACCTATTTCTACTTTGCAATGGTAGGAGCAATATATGTGCAGTCTAGCTGACAATACCGCCATCAAGAGGACATTTAAGAAAAAGGCATTGAAATTCATTCGAAAGAGCTTCTGCTAGGCTGTGGCCTTAGAGAAGAAGATTGATTAGGTTCCATGGGATAAGTGCAGTGAAATGCTAGCAAAGTGGGCTAAGGATACTTTTAGAGCCGTTAGTAATGAAAATAGAAACAATGCCTTAATTTCAACTTCCACTATCTACTAAGGTGGTTCCATATTAATTAGTGCACACAGTTACCACATCGTAAGTTCTCCTCAACCTTAAGTTCACCTAGAAATATTTCCTATGGGGATAAAAGACATTTCATCTTTTTTCCATGTTTCTTAGGATTTGATTTTAAGTATACCCCTTGTACCTCTTGTGTTGTACTCAAGAGTTTAGAAAAATATAGCTAGAGAGTGGGTAGGTCCTTGAGCATATATAAATAAGGTATATGCCCCTTACCTCTTAAATTAAATTGCCTAATATAATTTTATTTGTATATAAAGGGTTAAGCAATATTAATGAATTTATTTTATGTAAAAGATGTTATCAAAAATTCAATAGCACCAAGATGCCATGGACTTGGACTACCCTCTCTAAAAAGTTAGTGGAACTTCAAGCTCCTGTAGCAACAACCATATGGTCCTCACCACCTGCAGTGGGTTCAAAAAAGGTTGATAGCTAGGAATGGGATCACAGGTAGAAGCATATCAATAGCTACTCTCCTCCACGTCATCTTCATAAGTAGGAGAGCTCGCTAGAGTGAGGAATGAGTTGCAACACACTTAAGACAAGCTGAAGACCATAAAAAAGGAGTTGAATGACTGCATGAAGGAGTTGGAAAAGACATAGTCCAAGATGGATTATGAATGGCATTAGTGCGCAACTTGGCATTTCCATGGACTTCCTTGATAATGACAATGATAGTGAAGATGATGCTAGTGGTGACAAAAGGTTTAACATTGATGAGTAGGTTGCATTTCATAATAGCCAATTATTCACAAGATGATTGTAAAATAAATTATTAAAAATTTATAATGTATTGATATTTATTCCTATTCAATCACAATGTAGATTTCTTAATTTTATTTATAGCAATTTTTCATCCCAGCCAAATGGATATGTAAATATATTTTATTTATAAAATACAAAAACAACTAGGAAACATACACACACACACACACAAAAAACAAAAATCCATCCAAGATCTGCCCCTAATCCATCCCAAATCTATCTCCAATCTAGCCCAAAAACGTACCTAAACAAACTCAATTCCATCCTAGAAAGGTCCCAAAACATACCGTCCCAAACTACCGTTCCAAAACTATCCCTATTGATCAGATCTGTTCCAAAGCCATGCCAAAACATGTCATTCCAAAACCATCCCTAACATTACCTTCTCCTATCCATCTCAAAATAAATAGTGCCAAAACGAGATGACATTTACCATTAGAAATTTCAAAACTACTTCTCTAAGCTGTCTCAAAATTTGGGATGGCATTTTGCACTATTGTAATCTTTTGCAATAGCTAATCTTCACCATCTTAGGTTTTGGCACAGTATTGGGCGAAGCTGTTGCAAAAAATCTACATTGGGGCTATTTGAGATGGATTGCAAGCCATCCTAAAAACCGACATAGATTAATTTGTGACGACTTTTTGGGAGACAACTGTCTTAGATGGTCGTCCCCATCTAGCTGAATTTTAGTTTGTAGATTAAATTAATCCATTCTCTTACTAACATATTATAATATTTCACATATTTAGATTATTGATATATTCAACTGCATAATTTTAGAAAATGCATAAACACTTAATCTTTAATATGTATTGAAAAATACAATCTATGAAGGAGTATTTATAATCATTCATATTTGGTTACTTATTTTCTAAATCTCATATTACCATTTATCATGTCTTCTAAAGCCCTGTTATTTGTTTCTGCTCAATCACATTAGAACCTTTACATATTCATAAGAAGCATTTTATAAAATAAAAAAATGGTGTTAGTGGGGAAAATTATAAAGTGACATCAATATCGCTTTTATTTAGTCACATATATTCCTATGCGTATGCATACAATTTTAGGTTGTGATTCAATGAGGTTGAGGCAGTCATGCCATTTAGGTTCAATTATTGACAATAATGTTCAATTAGCTGTTAAACATGATACTATAAGTATGACCAAACAAAATTCAAAAAGATTGCATCAAAATAGCCTATGTAGACCACCATGGTACAATAATTTGGTCAAGATTTCCATGAAAGTCAAGGATATATCAAGTTTCAATCGTCTAAACCAACAAAATACATACATTGTTTTGGTATATTGTTTCAAGATAAGATGCCCCAATTTTGCTCCAAAAATGGGTCTATAGCACTAGCTAAGTTGCATGTATTATTCATTGCAAACAATACAGAAAGGATATACTTTCAACCATACATTTGAGCATACTATCATCTATTCTATTCAACCTCTATGGGGGTTTGTAGATGTGAAATTAGCAAATGGTAAACCTGAGCTATGTGCTTTTAGTGCTCATGGTATTGTTTCAAACCCACATAGCCAATTAAGATATATGCAAGTGTGGATTGTAAACACCAAACATGAAATTGGCAATCAACTTTTACAAAATCAAGAATCGAGTAGGGTTGATCAAGATACATAATGTCCTTGATAGTGCAATCCATTTAATTGCATGTTTTGAAAAACTTGTCAAGGTTTAAATGTACTTATTATGTCTTCTCATCAAACAATTTCCTCCTAATCAACATTAGTACTACTTACCAATATCTTATCAAGTGGCCACAGTTATTGTTGAGAATAAAGATATATAGAAGTTAGCCGTAATTACTCCTGGTCACAGTAAAGATTTGATGAATATATAAGATGTAGTTGATCCCTCACAATATCACTAACTTCTACCCCATGAAACATATGATTAGGATATCAGTAGTAGACATACTGACGGGATGCGTGAGACGTGTCAAGAGTTTTATGCCTATATGTCATTGGCTAATATAAAAATTACAATTACCTTTATTATTTTCACTATATGTGTTATAATTGTCACATATGATCTATTGCATTGTCTTAGATAAGAGAAACCATTCTATCTCTTTTGCTCTGAATAGATCAATTTCTACACTAGTACATGGTGGAAAATTATGTAAAAATTGAAGGCCAAAGACTCAAATAGATAAGGCAAAATCAATTTCATATCCATTCTAAAATTTATCCAAAGCTTCATAATTGCTTGCATGCTAGCGCAAATAGTGCAAGTAGTATATTCAAAATGTATATCATGTTTATAAATATTTGTATTATATTTGTTCATAGTTATGTTATGTATTACATTAAAAATATATATAAATTTTGTAGAATATATTTGTCATAGAGTGATATTCCCATCATATTTTGCAAGAAGTCTACTTGACATGTACCAAAGGTACTAAGATGTCAAGGTTTTAGGCCAAATATATGGAAAACTAGATTTGATGCTTAAAATGGCCTACAATCAAAATTATATTCAGATAAAAAAAAAGAATCAATTATTCCACATGTCACCTCAAAACTGATAAGATTTCATTACCAAAGTCTTTCATTTAAAAATTGATGAATTCAAAAAAGATATAGTAGAAGGAGAAATATAGGGGAAAGTAAATTCCTATTTATATGTAATTGAGTACTAGAAAAGAGGATTATTGCATGCTCATCTTTTAGTCATTTTTGAAAATAGGGATAAACCATTTAGTCTTGATATTTTGATCAAGTTGTTCATGCATAAATAACTTCAGAAGAAGAAAAGCCTAGCCAACATGAAGTAATGCTTTGGCATATGATTGATGGACCTTACAGCTCATATGATAATCAATGTTCATGAGTGAAAGTTGATAACTATAAAGGGAACTTTCCAAAACCATTGTCCCCATAAACTAGTTGACTCGTGTCCAGTGTACAGAGGTATGAAGCAACTAAGTTCATTAGGTTAGTAATGATAAATTACAGTTGACAATGGATGGGTTGTGCCTTATAATCCATGGCTTCATTTAAAGTATAATCATCACTTCAATGTTGACATATGTGGTGGGAAAATGGAAGTGAAATAAATAAGCAAGTACAATAAAAATGTCTAAATCTAACAACCTTGGAGTTACACAATGCGAAAAAATTATGATGAAATTCAACAACTTATTTATCAAAGATGGATTTCTATTATAGAAGCATTTTGGAGAAATTTCAACTTTGCAATGAGTTGTTAAATGGTTTTTTCATATATTTTTCCAATATTCATCTGTATTGATGTAATAATCTTCTTCATTCTCTCAAAAGTCATTAAAAATGGAGAAAGTGTTGGATGCACTAGAACATGGATAATCTTTAGACATTATAAAATGAAACTCATCTCAAAACTGTAAAACTCCTGTAAATTGGTATAACACCAATAATGAAATAAATCATCTTCTTAAAGAATATGGAATTCTTTAAAAGTGCGCTTCTTGCAAACTTTCATGAATATAATCATTTTTTGTAAGCCCTATTTTTTCAATAGCCTCTTTAAATGTTGCAACTTAACCCTATATTTAGTTAGTAGATCTTCAAAAGATTGGGACTACTAAACAATCTAAGATAAAATTATTGACCATTAACTGGAGAGGTAATGTACAACCTTTTAGCCACTTTACTTCTACGTGTACACGGAACCAAGAAGATCCTAGACAAAGTGCTTTGGAAATTGTCAATGTAAACACAATCTAGTCAATGCGAGATCATGTTTGATTTTGAAAATTTTGTGAGCATGGTCATCGAGTTATGCTTATTTACTAATGTGTCCTTTGGAGATTGATCAGCATCAAAGTTAACTTGATGATGATTTGGTAAATGTGTCTGGAGTGGTAAATGGAATTGATAAGAAGTTGAATGCTAACAAAAAAAATATGCATTTTATACAATCTTGGATACTATTTCAAAAAACCAATCATTAGATTTTTTGTAGGCATCCTAGAACAAACTGAAAATATATATTTATGTTATGCTTTATTAGCTCAATTGTAGAGGAATGGAAATATTGTTATAGTATTAACTACTTTCGGAATAGTCACTATGTTGTAACATGGTGGTAGAACTACATAATCAGATTTATAGATTCCACTTAGATTAATGATAAATTGTTTTTGTAAAATACTTAAACTTTTCATGTTAAGTTTGTTTAACGTGCTATTGTTGTAGTGTGGGATGATGCTCCAATGCATTTGCAAATCTAGTAAATCTTTCCAAGACACTATGATATGTGTTAACACCATACAACAATTTAAATTTATAGTAAACCAATACTGTGGTGAGAATAGGTATCATATCTATAGAGAGGGGTGTCAATCAATATGATTAGAGTTTTATTAGTTAAGCTATCTAGGTAGCAATGATAGAAAAAGTAAAATAAAGCGAGCACCTAGAAAACAAAATCTCAAAGCTAGAATGATGTAGTACTAATAATTAGTGTCTAGCCCCATGTGTTGCGGAAGTTTTCAATGTATGCTAAATTACGTTAATTATCAATTTAATTATTTTCGTTATAGATTGTTAATCCTGAAAGCTGTAGGATATTCTCCCAAACTATTTGATAGCTTTAACTCCAAATAATAGCTAGCTTTCCTAGGCCAAATTGATTCAAATAATTTTGTTTTGTGATTAATAATGTTTTACCCACGCTAAACCTACAGTTTTACTTCTATTATTCTCACAAGATTAATTTTTATAATTGATTGTCTAGTGCACAGGTTTTACTCTTATTATTTCCTGCACAGCTAAAAATTAATTATAAAAATGATCAAGTCCTATAATTATTATTCAAACACCAATTGTAAATAATACAAGCAAAGAAAATCAATCGCAATATTGCGCATACATCTTCCACTAATCGCAAACCCAATAGACTTGAAAATAAATTAGGAAAACATATTATAATCAATGAAAACCATTGCTAATAAGTTCAACATCCAAACAACTCAAAAATAATAGAAAAAGTTTGGAAAGATTAGTCCAAAAATCGTGCATAAACACCTCTTCAACTTGGTGCAAATTCCTTGTCTTACACCTCTTCAATCTTTATAACCTAGGTTTCTAAGTATTTAAAAGATGAAAACTAATCTAAATTGTCCTTGGACACATGAGACTCTGTATTCATAAGTGCATGAAGGCTAAGGTTAAGTACATAAAGGAAAAGGCCTAAATAGCCCTCAAGATCCCATCTTAGACAATTTATGTGCTATTTATCGCAATTGCGAGCTTAGCTCCCATGGCCACGATGTCTCTTTGTGCACCCGTGAACCGAAGCCTAGGTTTTACATGAGTCTAACTGTCTTAAGTTCACAGCCACACTAATCTACCTTGCAACCACCGCTTTGTTTCTCGTGATTGCAATGTCAACCATGATAGAAATTGTTCCTTAGTCAAAAGGCACCGCGGTCCCACTCCACACTCGCAAACATTCTTCCCACAACCGTGGCATCCATTTCCATGAACGCGACGCCTTACTGCAAACAATTCTAGAATATGTTAGGGTTCACTCTTATAATTGCAAACTCATTTTTTGTGGCCATGAAGCCTAAAATGTGGACCAAAAATTCGTTTAAGTGTATATCATGTCTATAATTAACCAATATCACCAAAACTACGCTCAAGCACTTCTAAATTATCGCAATTAACATATTTCATGCATGAAAACATTATGCAGCCATTTTCCCTTCAAATGCACGCAAAAATTAAGCACAATAGAGTACAAATGTGCTACAAAATCACATGTTATCACACATCCACACTTACACCTTTGTTTGTCCTCAAGCAAATACTTTCTTACCCAATCACTTTATGGATGCATGAACCTATAAAAACCAAGAATTTGGCCACTCCTCTAAATTTCCAAAGTCAAAGTATATTTACATCACATAGCCCAACACCATTTAAGATCGAGCACCCTTAACCCAAGTGTTTCCAACATGAATTCCCATGTATATGTATGTCACTCTTCACTTCATAATCACCCCAACCACATGATGATTCTATGGGCATTAAAAGACAACTAAATCAAGGGCAGCTCACTTTAGTATTAATTCATTTGCTTTTGAATAAGTTTAATCAACAACAACAATTACTTAGACTAGTGTGGGTCTAAATTATTTTTCTTCCTTTTTTTCTCTCCACACTTATGTTTCCCAACTTTTTGTGAGTTTCACAATTTTTCTTAAGTTGTTGGAAGCCATTTTATGTGAAAGTGAACAAAAGTCATCATGCACCTTTAGTTACTTATCCTACAAATTACTCAATATGCTTTACATACTCATGATTAGACAACTGTTTTACATGAGAATGAATAGGAGTCATTACGCAATCCTAGTTACTAAATCGCACCGATCAATGGAGTAGAAATATTTCACACATGCTCACTTTTTAATAATTTTTTTCTTTGGATTTTTCAAAATTTTCCAAGTCCTTTCTCCTTTTTTCTTTAGTTAATCTCTCCCATTTTCTAGAGAATTCATCAACACCTAGAGTAAGACTTCCATCCTTAACTTAATTATCTTATCCTCACAATAGAACTTTTTAAGCAATCTAGCAACTAAGAACAAAGAATATTGTGCATAAAAATATGGGAATCACATCTTCAAAAAGTATGCTAGGTATGCTATTCTCAAGAATAATTCAAAGACAATGCAACCAAAAAATTTATTGAAAGATTTCATCACTAATTAAGTCCAGTGGCTACAAAATTCTTAGATTATCATGCCATCAAATTAATCATGTAAATCAAATACTTGCATGCATAAAATTTTTAGCAATACATACCACATACAAACACATCATTCTCATGCAGACTCACCCTCCTCCACACCTATGATGTTGCTCATCTAATGAATATAATCACATTAACAAAATAGGGCAACTAAAAGAAATATAATCTAGTAGGGTAGTTCATCCTCTTTGTTTGTCCGCCACTCATGCACGATCGATACCTTTCCTTCGCTTTCCTACACTAGAGTTCGGCATAAAATGATATTCCACACAACTCACAAACACAAAAAACAAAAACACACTAAAAAAAAGCTACTAAAAGCAAATAAAAAGCTTAGGTTGCCTCCCGAGAAACGTTATATTTATTATCTGCAACCCGACAATGTACTCATGGCTAGGGTGGATTGATGGAAACTTTGGGTACTCACACCCCCTCATGAGGTGCAACATTCTCCATCTTTCTTCCTCTCCTTTTCCTTTTTTTTGCTCTTCTCTTGAAGCCCAACTCTCTCCTTCTTTGTCAACTCACCGTGGTGGCTCCATTAGTTCCATTAGTTCCTTCTCTAATTCTTCTTTGGCACTCAAAACATCACTCAAGACATTATTAGAAGCATTAAACATTTACACTAGAGCCACATCTTCCTTTCCCTCTAGTGTAGAATTAACGAAAGGTGTAGAGTGTATGAAAAATGTTATCTTGTTAAGGGCTACGTGCAAAGTCAAGCTACTCTTTTCCATATTTATGACTGCCTTCATGCTAGCCAAGAATTGACATTCTAAGATAAGTGATGGCACCATCTCACCCTCCATGTCAATCACCACAAAATCCATGGGTACTATTAAACAACTTACCTAACACATTTTCCACCACTTCCAATGGTCTCTTTGTGGTCTTATCTACTAGCTTCATCTGCATCTTAGTGGACTTCATTAGCTCCATCCCAAGTGCTTGAAAAATAGAATAGGACATGACGCTTGCACTCGCACCCAAATCACACAATATTTTATCAAAAGACATAGTCTCTATAGTGCATGGTATGGAAAAACTTCCTAGATCTTAAAGTTTTGGAGGTAGAATTTTTTCGTCCTCTAGGGTGTTCTCCACGCCCTCTAACTTCCTCTTCTTATTTGCCACTTCTTACAAGCACTTAACATAGCCAAGTGATTTCTTCATTTTTGCAACTAAATGAGCATTAACATCAAGATTCTTAAAATTACTAAGGAACTTACTTACCTACTCCTTTACTTTTACTGGAACCCACCTTACTGGATACGTTATCTTAAGCTTATATGGTGCTGGTGCACTTATTTCCTTCTTTTCTTTTTCTTCGACATTCAGCAGTAACTATGCCTCCTTTTCCTTCTTGGCTTCCATTACCTGTACATTTTTTACATGCTCAATTGAATTGTTCTCAATATTATAGGTACTATATGTGTAGGTCTCGTAGCCATCTCCTTCACAAGTTGTTCCACTTGCACATCTAGGTTTTGAATGGAATATTTTTGATTCTATAGGAGCGTGTCAATGCGATTCATGTATTCTTGCATAGTCTTAGCTAAGTTACCTGCATTTTGTGATTAGACTTTGCAAAACTACACCCTACATCTTCCAATGATTGTTTCTTCTCCTACTAGTATGGTGCTTGGAACTTTGGCAGATTTTGTTGAATTTTCCAGATGAAGTTTAGATGATTTTGCCATCCAGGATTGTAAGTATTAGGATATGGATTATATGCTTGTGCACCTTAATTGCCTACAAAATTCACTGTCTCTTAGTCTAGAACTTGTCCACCATAGAAACTAAGATGAATTATTGCTTACCACAGTGGGGACTATTTTCTTTAACAAGAGCTCCACTTTTGCTATAAGAGCTATCATAATATCTACATCATGTACGCTCACAATTCTTTGTGCTGTGGACTTCTCGATTGGCCATTGATAAGCATTGGACGTCATTTCTTCAATCAAAGCCCACGCATCTTTAGGTAACTTATTCATCACTGCTCTACCCTTAGCTACATCTAAAATTGTATCTAACTGGCCAAAATCCTATTATAAAAATTTTATACCTGCATCCAAATTGGGAGTCCATGTTGCAGGTACTTTTAGAGTAGCTCTTTAAACCTCTCCCACACTTCCAGCAATGTCTCCATATCTAGCTACTTGAATGTCCCTATTTCCAATCTCAAATGCACCATCTTGGAGGGTAGAAAGTACTTTTCCAAGAATTTGTTAACAAGTCTTACCAAGTGACTATACTACCTGGGGGTAGAGATTGTAACCACTACCTAGCTAGGAGGAAGTTTCTGTGGTTGAGGTGGTGGCTATGGGTTATCCTCCATCTTTTCTCCTTCTTGCTTGTGCCAAAATAAAGCTCATCTTCAATGCAATATCTGTTCAATCTCTAGATCAAAGTCAAAATTGACACTCTTACTTCTATGCATACAAGATCCTCCAAAAAAGCATAATCAGCCTACAATAGCTGTAAATTTTTCAGACAAGTAAGAATCGAGAAGAGAAATGAGAAGAACTAAAGAAAAATAACAAAAAATAAAATAAAACAAAAGTGGCTTAAGCTAGTAGTCCTCTAGAGTTTTTGAAAGCACTTGTTGTTGTCCATAGCAATGATGCCAAAATTTGATGTGTCTCACTACCACACCAAAATTTAAATTTATAATGAACGAGTACTGTGGTAAGTACAGGTGTCGTATCTATGGAGAGAGTGTGTGCCAAGTAATATAACTAAGGTTCCATTAGTTAAGCCATTAGAAGATTGTAAGGACCAAAAAAGTAAAATAAAGCAAGCACCTAAATCTCAAAGTTAGAGTGATGCAATACCTATAATTAGAGAGTTTAGCCCTCTTTGTTGTAAAGATTTCCAATATATGCTAACTTATGTCAATTATCAATTTAATTGGTTTAGTTGCGTATTATTAATCCTGAAATCTATTTTATATTTTCCTGAACTCTCCTATAGCTTTGACTCCAAATTATAGCAAGCTAAATCAAGTTAAGTAATCTAACTATGATTCACAATGTTTTACCCCATACTAATCTTGTGATTTCACTTGTATTATTCCCATAAGATTAATGTTTACAATTAGTTGTCAGCATGTAGATTTCAATCTCGTTATTCCCTGCACAGCCACAAATTAATTATAGAGTTGGTCAAATTCTATTTTTACTATTCAAAACACCAATTGTAAATAACACAAGCAAAGGTAATCGATTGTGCATACATTTTTCACTAATCACAAACACCAGAGACTAGAAAATAAATTAGAAACACAAATTATAATCAATGAAAATTGTTGCTAACAAGTTCCTCATTGTAACAACTCAAAGATAATAGAAAACGTTTGGGAAAACTTGGTCTAAAAATTGTTCATTGCTCAAAAAAATGAATGCCTCTCTAATTTGGTGTGAATTCCTTCTATTACACCTCTTTAATCTTTTTAACCTAGGTTTTCTAAGTGTTTAACTGGTGAAAGCTAACCTAAATTGTCCTTGGACGTGTGAGACTCTATATTTATAGTTGCGTCAGGTGCAATTTCTGTGCTTCTTCTCATGTTCACAAGCTTGGCTCCTGCTACTGCAACATCTCCTTCAGCTCTTATGAACCATGGCACAAGTTTTACATGGGTCTCGCAGTCTTAAGTTTGCAGGTCATGCTTCTGTTTCTCATGGTTGTAGTGTCAACCATGACAAAAGTAGTTCATTAATTGGTATGCACTGTAGTCATGGTCCGTGCTCGTGAACATCCTTCCCACAACCACAACATCCATTTTCGCAGCCACAATGCCTAACCACAGACAATTCCAAATTATGTTGTGGTTCACTCTTGCAGTTGCAAACTCATTTTTTGCAGCCGCAACTCCATTTCTTGAGAGTGTGGACCCCAAAATGCTAACTAAAAATTCATTTAAGTTGGGATTATGTCCATAATCAATCAAATATCACTGAAACTACACTCAAATGCTTCCAAATCATTGTAATGAACTTATTTCACACATGAAAACATTATGCAACCATTTTACCTTCAAATTCACACAAAAATTAAGCACAATAGGGTACAAATACGCTATAAAATCATATGTTATAACATTATCAAAAACAAGGTGGCTTTTAGGGGAAATTTTTTTATTCTCAATGCAGATTTCACACATGTATTAAGAACAATAATCAAAGGATCAATTGTATAACAAATTGCTAGAAGCATTCAATGTTAACTTTGGAAAAAAGTGAATGTAATTCATCTTTAGCAAAATATGAGCTCTATCCAAGATGAAGATTTTGTAGAATTTTTACTTAGAGTTGGTAATGGATTAGAAAATATAATTTGTAGTGATTTTATCAAGTTACCTCCTTCAATAGTTATACCTTGGGAAGGTGAATAATAACTGTTTCAATTATTGATTTCTTTTCCGACATATGGTTTGCCAGTCTAATGATCCACTCCAAAAAAAGGCATATGTCAATAAGATTAATGAAAAGTTAATAGAATTTGTCTTTGGTGACGAGAAAGTATACACATCATGGTATACAATAAAGGAAGACAACAACATCCATTATCGAGAGTTCTTGAACTCTCTCACTCCAAGTCATCTACCTTTGCATAAGTTGACATTGAAAAGTGTTGTCAAGTAGTGCATTTAAAAAATGTTGCACCCAAACTTACATTCTACCATGGAACAAAGCTCGTGTGCTATAAACTAGCAAGAAAATTTATTGATGTAGAGATTATTGCAAAACCATATAAAGGTATTTTATTCATGGGATTCCTTTAGAAGTGAAGAAAATTGTGGATGAATGTTCATCATGACACATTTTCAGTTTTCAATAAGATTGAGCTTTGCTCTTATATAAAGAAAGCCCAATTTTAGACAATAATAGATGTTAGAATCTTTCTGTGCAATCATGTATTCGGTTATAGATAATTATATGTGTCACTTTTAAAAGGAGTTTAATATAAGTCAACATAAATTTAGGTTAAAAGTGGAAAGTTAGAACACTTGGTTCATGTCTATAATATAAATGTGTTAATAAAGATGTTTCACTTCAATTTAGTTAATGATCAACCACTTGTAAGCATGTCTTCTATAACTTCTTAACCTCTTTGTAAAACTTCATATTCATGTCTCTTGAATTAATGTATATTATTTGTGCAAGTTGCTAGTATTTAGTTTTCTTCTATGCATATGGGCATATACTTCCTTATGAAAAGATTTTTCAAATTTCTACTACTCAAAGACAAGATATGGAATTATGGGCTATGTTAAAATAATCACGTTCCCAAACTCATGAAGAATGGTAAACTATACAATTTATGTATAATAAATGCATTTAGAGAAACAAATACAAAGTCAATGACATAATATTATGTAAGGCTTAAATGCAATTAATGCGTCCAAGTTGGAAAATCACTATTGATGTCAATGGAAGGGACTACAAATTCTATGGGTACTTAAACAATAAAAACCAGATAGACAAGTAAATGTCAAATTTTATATTTTATTTTATTTTCAATACTTTTAGAATCATCATTATATATTTGTGAATCACTTTGCAAGTAACAACCAGGTGCAAGAGATAGAGCATAACGAGCACATAAAATAAGAAGATATCATTTTTTTTTAGTTTTTAATATTATTGAAACATTATTTATGATAATACTTCAATAATAGCATGAAGTAACAAAAGTACAGCATCCGATTGTTTTCAATTACACTTTTAAGTCACATGCCTAATTTTTCTTATTAATTGGAAAACTACAAAGGGATGTTGGCAACGATAATATAGATGCGGCAAACCTTTTCTAGCTAAAATTTGAAATGTAACTATATCAATTAGGACATCGAATATTTATATATACTTCAATATTTCATATATTGCTAATAAAAGTTGTGTGCATATGTTAAAGAATGCGTGAACAATTACAAATTAGCTATGTGGTAATGCTTTTTCTTTTATTTAATCATTCCATGACTAACCTTTGCAGCACTTTAAAGCTTATAAATGATTTATATTTATATTACTATTACATAACAAATTTGAGTTGTAATTATTAGGTACATAATCCTATGTTTTCTTTGAATTTAAATTTCTTCCATTATATAATTAAATTTCATTTAGAAAACATTGCATTCTTGACAGAGAGCTTCTAAGAGGAACATCATATCATCCCATACTGCAATAAGAACTACAACAAAAACAATGGTAACTGAATGGAGATTGCTATTTAGTTGCAACTCAACAGTTGATTGTTTATTATCATCTAATTGTTATTCTTTCTGACTAACAAGGAAACTATATTTGATTCCTTTCAATGACATTATTTTGGTAAAATTTTGTTCCATGTTATTACATTTATTATATTTACTCACAAAGTTATGTGTGTTCCATTTTTTTTCTTAGGACATTAAGTAAAAACCAAAAACCTGGTACAATTTTTACAATAATATTAATTTTATTTATCATAATGAGCTTCCAATTGGTCATTGCATGCCAAAAGGAAGTAGGAGGGACTCGGGTACTAGTCAAACCACCCCATGAGTGCATAGAGGTTTTGGGGCTATTGAATAGGGATGATTAGAGGAGGTGATGTGGCCGATGGCATAAGTTTTGAGGCTGGACAAAGTAGGTTTGGGGGCTATTGAATAGGGATGATTAGGGACTCAGGTACTAGTCAAAGTTTTGGGGTGCTTTGTTTTGGGGAAATAGTGTAGATTATGGGAGAGTAAGGGGTGACTAGTGGGGTTTGGATAAGTAACTGATATCTAAACTCACTCTAGCAATAAAACCGAAAAAAGGAAACAAAAAAAGGGGAGCTACTAAAAAACAAAGTTCTCCCACTTTCAAAACCTTTAGTCGGCTATTGCAGAGAGAGAAAGAGCAAATTCTCAAACCCAAACATCAAGGTCAATCCCTAGACTAAACTCTCAATTTTGATTCAGTTCACGTAGGAAAAGCTATGATTTTGAACCATATGCACATGTATATAGATTTTCCATAAATTTTCATAAAAATACATATAGAACGTTAAGGTATATGCATAAATGTAAGAGGGTGACATAGACTTTTGTATCAAAACCATGTTCCTTAGTATGTTGTCAAAGCCTTGTTAGTTATAGATGTAGACATGAATAATGGTGCATTTGCTCATGATATGACATTAATTGTGAATTTGGACTAAAAAATTACCAAGAAAATGGACAAAATTAGAATTTTAGATGTCCAGGACAATTTGGATGAATTCTAGATTGATGCCTATCATTCCGAGCTATGTGATCATAGAGAAAATGGCCTCTAGATCGACTTGCCAGTCTATGGGATCGATCCCAGTTGATCCAAAAACTTGAGCGATCAACCAATATCGATCACAAAAAGGCAATCATAAATCCTATGAGCATTAGATCAACCATTTTCGCATGGCATGATGATCCTCATCAATCAATGTAGATCAATCAATGTAGCATGATCAGCAGTGATTATTCAAGAGTTCATTGAATCATAATTCCAGAACTCTCCCAGAATGATCCTAGAGATGGCCAATCAATCTAGCTTGCCCCAATTGGTCCAAATCCATCTAGATCAATCCACCCTCGCTATGGTGGATTTAGAACCTATTTTTCATAATCTTTTGACTCATTTAGTGTCTCTAGCCATCGTATAGCCACAAATATTCACCCTAGACAAATGTAAACCACTGGTTACTCAAACCAAGCATAAAAAACCCAACAAGTAAGTGAAAATCAATTGGGTGAAATGCGAGCTAGTGCAAATCACGTAGAGAAGAATCATCCTCATGATTCAAGGATACAGGGTACACTTAAGAAAAGTACAAGTGGTGAATTTTATTAAATTGGTAATTAAATGAGAATTATTTTGATTGAATAAGAACTCAAGGATCTATAACCAATGAACAACCAAATCAAGAAAGCCAACACTAAGTCCCTTGGTAAAATTTATACAGCTACCTTTGAAAATTTGTTTTATCATGCCTAAGATTTCATATAGCGATTTTAAAATTACAAGTTCCAATAGTTATATTTGATGAAACTTACTTTAATTATGAAAGGTTAAACTTTGATTTTGAAACTGTGGATGTGGGTATTTGCACAGAACTGCTTTACACTGAATTTTAGATGAATGAATTTGAATTGGACAAGTTCGTTAAATTGCTCATGCCTTGGTCACAAATGCTAGTGTAGAGGAGCAAGTTCTAACTCATCCAATCAAGCTAGAAGTATTAGGGCCCTTAACAGGTAAAAAGCAAACCTTTTCAATTGGGGTTAAACATTGAAATAGCTAGCAAAGCTATAAATGACCTTTTCATTCAAGGTTATAAATTAAGCCTAAGTGACCTATTCAACTAGGGTTATTGTTAAGGCATGTGACCCCCTCAGTTGTTATAGATTGCACTTGAACGTCCTTAGTCAGGGTGATAGACTAGTACCCTGAACAATGGAATGGTACACTAGTAGTCTAAGACACATAAGTCGATTAACAAACATGTGAAAATGAATGACATTACTACCTTTACTCTAAAATGTCTTTACTGTAAAGCATTGAAAATTTTTCAATGATTGAAAACTCTTCTTCAAAATATTTGCTGAAAGAAATATCTTTATACTCATATTCCAAAAAGGTAGATACATCCATTTATTGAGGGATTAGTCACTCACAAAAATTCAAAACCCTTTTTGTAAATGAAGTCACTAAAGTCGAGGATACTTAGGGTTGTTAGATAGAGGAAAGGGACTTTTAGCAATTTTTTTATCTTTAAAATAAAGAACCCATGGCATAATTGAATTTTTCCACTGTGACATATTTTAAACACCGTATTATGAAATGATAACTACCTAAGGGTATGATTTAGGCTTTAGTATCCTTTGAGATAGCTATCTTGAGGGTATTTCCATGTTCTGCTCGAAATTTTTGGGGGGGGGGGGTGTTATAGAGAGTGCTATCTGAGCTTAGGCTTGATTTTAAAGGTGTCTAACCTTCAACTTTAACATATGACATTAAACAAATAGGATGTAAATCATAGGGCCTAAGATTACAAGCTCACTTCCATATAAGACCATAAGAATAGTGATATTACTCAGATACTAACTTGAATTGGTGTCTTGATGTAGATAATCGATAAAACTAACAAGCTAAGAGCATACGCCCTTATGTAGTAACGCCCCTTTTAAAGGCATCATGAACTGCCTTTTTACCAACCTAAATCAATTTAGGGGGATGGTCACTACAATGGTTGAATCATAGAGAGTGAGGCTAAAAACAAAGTATTGAGGAAGAAGATGGCTAATATGAGGAAGACACATGGTGAACTCAATAGGAAGTACGCAAACATAGAGACCAAGCACAAGAAGCTTAGGGACAAGTTATTAGACACAGAGTTGGGGTATGAATTCAAGGTAGCTACCTTGAAGGAGACTTGATAGGCCTTAACACTATAGGTTAACACCCTTCTCACAGAAAATGATGAGTTGTGGGAAATGATCCATGTGCTAGTTCTAGAACTAGAGAAGGATCCCAAAGAGAACCTAGAATAGGATCTAGAGGAAAACTTAGAGGAAGGGTGGAGTTAGGGAGAGAGTAGAGAGAGTAGAATAAATAAGAATAATACCTTGTCGATGATCATGTGATGTTGATAAGGAAACTCATCATGATGTAATAGTATTTGAGTAAATATTAATAATTTGCCATTTTATGCAATAGTTATTTATTTTTAATTTTCCCTCACATGCTATGCAACCATGAGATATTTGATAATTATTTATTGCTAAACATCAATCAAACCTTTAATATGTAGGAAATAGTTGGACGTCTAAAACACACGACTCAAAACCCCCGTTATGCAGGCATTTTTAACAATGAAAATAAATAACCATTCAACTACCCTCCACTTCCAGCCTTAGTGCAACCACAACTATAACCTCCTCATTCCAACACTAGGCTCAAACAAGAGGAGTTAATCGATATAGCCACCACAGTGGCTTAAGTAGTTGGGACTCAACAATAGGCCCTAGCTCTAACTCCAACCCAACATGGGAACTAAGGCTAAATTATGAGACTATGAGGGGAGCTAATGTCCCCACCTTTGATGGGTTGCATGACCTTGAGGAAGAACAGTAATAATTAAAAGGGATAGGAGTTAATTTTTAATTAATGGAGGTCCCAATCAAAGTGTAGCCAAGAATAATGGTGCCCTCTCTTGTGGAGGTGCTTAGGTGGGAAGGAGTTTTTCCCAATCTTCTAGAGAAGGAACCAATAACATGAGATCAGATCCAACAAGTGTCCCTCATTTATTTCTTTCCAAATGCCATCTAACTATAGAAGATAGTGAAGTTTGACAACCTGACACAAAGGGCAACTATGATAATGATGAAGTACTCCACTAAATTCCATGCTTTAAGGATGTATTCACTGATGATAAAGAAAAAGGACAAGAATTTAAGGTTGTTTATATACTACAAAGAGCTTAACAAGGTTATGTTCAAAAATAAATTCCCCTTACTGAGGATAGACAATCTCTTTAATCAACCCAAGAAGGCCAAAGTGTTCTCCAAAATTAACATATGGTTAGGGTATCACCAACTAAAAATTAAGGTAAAAGATTTAGCAAAGACAACATTTAGAATGAGGTATGGAGACTATGAGTTCTTAGTGCTGCCATTTAGGTTAACAAATGCCCCAATCTATGAAGAGGTTAGAAGGTCCCAAGATCTAGACCCTAAACTACAATTGCTCAAGGAAAAGGCTAAGGAAGGGTAGATGCAAGAGTTTAAGAAGGAGATGACTGCGTTCTATACATGAGATGTAGACTATGTATTCTGAAGGTCATAGAAATAAGAAAAATCACGTAGAAGGCACATCGTTCTAAGTATTCAGTCCACTCCAGGAGTACAAAGATTTATAAACATATGAAAGGGAATTTTGGTGGTCTAGAATGAAAAGGGATGTAGCTGACTTCATAGCAAAGTGTTTGATGTGTTAAAGGATTACAATGGACTCTGTGTTGGGATTGCCTTAAACCTCACAAAGCTATGATAGACTGACCATGTTGGCCTACTTTCTCCCTATTCTATCAATTTACACCATGGATAAGCTGGCTAAGGTGTATATAGACCATGTAGTAAGGTTGTATAGGACTCTGACTAGTATAGTGTCAGACTAAGATCCTCGATTTATGTCGTGGTTCTAAGGTTATTTCTAAAAGGCCATGGGAATAAAAGTAGAATTGAGCATGACCTATCACCAACAAACTGTGGATAGTCAGAAAGGACAATCCAGACCTTTGAAGATATGTTGAGAGCTTGTATGCTAGATTTCAAAGGAACTTGGATCGAGTATCTACCACTCATTAAGTTCTCTTACAATAATAGCTACCATAATAGCATTAGGATAGCTCTCTAGGAGATACTAACTATATGGACAAAAGTGTCGCTCACTCATTTGGTGGGATGAAATATGAGAGAAAAGGGTGATAAGGCTAGAGTTGCCTCAACTGATGATTGAGAAAGTGTCGGTGATATGAAGGAAACTTTAGGAGGCCTAAGCTAAACAAAAGAGTAGGATAGACCTAAAGAGGAGACCTTTATAGCTCCAGTCCAGAGAGAAGGTGTATCTTAAAGAATCCCTGATGTAAGGAGTGCTATGTTTTGGAAAGGCTAGGAAGCTAGGACTATGCTTCTTTGAACCCTTTAAGTTACTAAAGAAAGTGAGTGAAGTGGCATATCGCCAAGCTCTACCTCCAGAACTATCTAGAGTGCATATTGTCTTCAACGTTTCTTAACTTAGGAAGTATATGATAGACCCCAACCACGTATTGGAGACTAAACCATTAGCTATAAAAGAGGGCATGAACTATAGAGAATTCCAAAGAGAGTAATAGATTGGAAAGAGCAGGAATTGCAAACTAAGACCATTCCTTACGTGAAGATTCAGTGGTCCAATCACATTGAGCATAAAGCCACGTGCGAGCTGGAAGAGGAAATGCTAAGGCATTACCCCCAATTATTCTCTGAGTAATGCGCATTAAGCTTCTAGGATAGAACTTATTGTAAAGGAAGATTATGTAATAATCAAAAACATTGACCAATCTTTGCAATAATATTAATTTTATTAATCATAATGAGCATTCAATCTGTCATGCACGCCAAAGGAAGTAGGAGGGATTAGGGCACCAGTCAAACCACCCCATAAGTGCATGAAGGTTCTGGGTTTGATGAATGGGGATGATTAAAGCAAGTGCTATAGTTGATGGGATACATTTTGAGGCTGTTCAAAGCTAATTATTAAAGTCAGAAGAGTTTTAAGGTGTTAACTGTTAGGGAATTAAAGTAGATTATAAAAGAGTAGGAGTGTGACTAATGGGGTTTGGATAAGTAAATGATATCCAAGCTCACTTAAGCAACAAAACCAAAAGAAAATACAAAGGAGGTCTACTGTTGGATGTTGTTGGGGTTTGGCTATAAAAATCAAAACTTTTACACATGAAAGCATCATACATATGCATTGCAATGTAATGAAACAAATTGCATTTGTTTTTGTTGCAAAACATGCAAGATATTAATCAAACAAATGAAAGAAAATCTACACCTTTAAAACATTTACAACCTTTTCATGCATGATCCTTGGAGCTATGATCCTTAAACCTAAACCTCTAGATTTTCCACATGATCAAGATGCTTGTGAGCTTCTCTTACACTCCACAAAACTCCTTTGCTAAGCTCTAATGCAAACATCTTTGTGCTAAGAGGATTTTATGACAAAAGAGAGATGGAAGAGGGTAGCTAGGGATTGCTCTCTCTCTTGCTTTGTCAATGCACGAATTATATTGAATTTCTCATGTGTCTTGAACTTGTTTGGTGTCAAACCAGCAAAAATAAATTCCCACTCCAAAATTTTGAGTATAATGGTGAGTTGGGTTGTATCCTCAGGGACTAAGGAGTTATTTCCTGTAAATTGAGAATGATTCGAATGGGGCAATAAATTAATTCAAATTAAACTAGATATGTAAACTTGACGAAAATAAAATTAATGATGGATTAAAATCCAATCAATGCAAAAGCAAATGTGAATAACTCAAATAAAAGAGATGCTTCTACTCAAAGGAATAATCTCGACTTTAGTTAAATTAACTGATCATTAAGGCAAAGATAAATTTATCCACCTCACAAATAAATTAGTTATAATTGTCAATAGACTCTGACAACCTGCTTTTCCTTACAATTTCGATAACCACAACAGGCTCTGTAATTACTTCTCTTTATCAATTAGACAATCATAAATAGGCTTTTAAGAAGTAATCTATTAATAGCATTAATTACTAGAAAGGTTACCATTTCTAATTAATAAACTCACAAGCTTGGTTTATTTAAATTAGATTATATATTCCCACAACATAATTCGAATGTTTCTTTTACAATCAAATTATATCACTTGCTACACATATAGAAAGTACCAAACAATTATAGATTTAGAGTCTTAGTTGGGAATAGATTATCCCTATAATTAAATAGTGGCCAATTATTTAATCATAAAAGAACAATTATCTTGATAAAGCATAGAGACTATGTAAATACTTGTGAAAGATGAAATAATAAAAACTAATTAGATCTCACAGTATTGATGAACCAAAGTGTCAATTATCATTCAACTAGAAAAGAGAAATTAGTCACGCCACATGTTGAATTGCAAAAAAACCTAAAAGAAAAATAGTTAAAGTCTAAAAAATTCCCCTACTAAAAAGAACAATGTAGAAGAATGATGGAGGAGTTTTTTTTCTCTCTACCCAAAGTTTGTGTGGATCCCCTCTCCCCTCAAACACTTCTCCTTCCTATATTTTTAGAAATGAGATATCTTTCCAAACAAAACAAATCCTATCTACATCAAGCCAAAAATAGGGCTAGGCCTAAAACATCTCCCACAGGCCCAATCTTCAATTTTCAACAAATTCGAACCTCTAAGGTGCGGCCAAGCTTTACAGGCAGTAGTCTTCTAGCAATATTAATTTCCACCACTTTTTTTCTTATTTCTTCAATTTGATTTTTAAGGCAATGTCAAAACATCAATGTAAGCAAAATCCAAGACTTAATAGCAATTTTGGCAGAAATAGTGAGGAATCTGGTACAATTAAATTGTGTAATTTGCTATTCAACAAATTCCTCCACATCGAGTCAATGCTTGTCCTCAAACATTTCATAGCTAAGGAAGCACAACCAAGACAATGAGTACTTTGTATTTCATCACACGTGCATAACCACATCATTCTCCCAACAACTTCATCAAATTCAAAACATAAAAGACTCAATAATCCTCACATGGAATTGAATATAAGCACTCATTACTTAATAGTGTATAGGGTAAAATTTAACTCTCAAATCAACACAATGGAATGGCATTACCATAGGCTTGCTAACATATCACATCTCTACCACTAGTAATAAATTCAATCCAATAATCGAAGGGTCATAAATAAGGTTGTAACGTGGCTTAGGTAAATGGTAGGATAAAAGGAATATTTATGCATAAATATGTCAACAAGAATGTCCAAAATTCACCGAATAAGTTCAATTGCCTTTCTCATCACCAACTCCTTATTTTGAGGGATAACACTTTCCCATAACACCATCAAGTGTAGACATATTCAAACTCTTGCCCTCTACCACAATAGATGAATACACTCAAGGGCACTTCAAAACACATATCTTCCTCTCATTTTTTTTTCTTTTTCTTGTCTTTGTTTTTTCTTATTTATTGTTTTTCTTCTTCATCACTTTCAAAAAATTTCTTTTTTTTTTCAAAACAAGGACAATAAGCAGTTGACCCTGCTCGCATTTGCTAGTCTAATCATCTCCCTGCATTAGTATGGAAAATCCTCATACACTAAAATTTAAACATCTCTTGACATAAGGTTCTACAAAGAAAGTTGAATAAATTAAAAGAAAGGCCATTGGCATCAATTGCAGCTAATTAGCAAGGGAAGGGTCAAGGTTCAAATTGGTTCACTGATGGGAAATAAAATTAAAGGTGGGCTTTTAAGAAAGGGAAAAAGAAGGTGATTAATCCTAGATGCCCTTATCATTCTAATGCATCAAATTCAATATCAATCTAGTCTTGATGCATACAATAAAGCAAGTTCAAGAATGATATCTATGTGTGATAACCACTCAACAAAAAAAAATAATAATAAAACAGATCATAATTAAGTGAAATGCTCATGGATAGGCCCAAAACTCACAAGGTGGTTAAAATTTTGTCAAATCTTGCATGTTTATCATCCAAATCCATCATAAAAAAAAACCAAGGTACTTATCTAGCATCCTTACAGTACTCATTCTCATGTCTCAGTTGTATTAACCAAAAGAAATAACAATAACAAATAATGCCACATAGGTTTCCAAATTTTCAACAAAAATATTTCAGCGAAACAAAAATAAAAATGTTCCTTCCCTAACACCGAAACTAGACATTGTCCCCAATGAAAGCACTTAGAATAAAGAACTCAAGACAAAGGTGATGAAGTAACAGTAATTGAAGCATCTAGCCACTTGTCTTGTGTTGGTTTCCCATGTGTGCAAATTATGTTAAATATTAGTTTAATTGCACTAGTTACAAATTGTTAATTCTAAATTCTCAACTCTCCAATAACTTTAACTCTAATTTTTAGTGGGTATTCCCAAACTAAATCGAGTTAAGGAACTCAGGTTTTGTGATTAACAATGGTTACACACACTAATTCTACGATTTCATTCCCACTATTCTTATGAAATTAATGTTTGCAAAGTGTATGTCTAGTGTGCAAATTTCACTCTTGTTATTACTCACTCAACCATCAATTTATTATTGAATCCCCTAGTTACTCTTCAATTCAACAATTGCAAATAACCATGTAGTAAGGACAATTAATCAAAATTCATGCATTCTTATTTCATCAAACATAAACACAAGCTACGAGAATGATACTTAGAAACTCATTATAAATTCAATAAAAACCATGTCTAAGTTCTTTATCTTCCAAAACAACGCAAAAATACTAGATAAAGTCAAAAAAATTAGTCCAATAATCTTGTATTGCATAGAAAATGAACATACTTCAAACTCTTAGTGTGGATTCCTTCTTCTCCACTCCTTCAATATTGAATTCATATGTAAGTATTGAGGAAAATAAAACTAAGTCTATGATTGTGTGTGAGGCGTGGAGAACCTATATTTATTGTCTAAGGATTCCTAGGGTTCGTGTCTAAGTGGAAAAAGATGAAAAAGTCCAAAAACTTCATACAAAATCAAATTCTGAAATTTTGCTGCGTCATCGCTCTACACTTGTGAACATCAACTTTGTCTTTGCAAAACTACTTTTTGTTATCTCTACCTAGATAGTAGCCCTTGAATCCACGACTGCAAAACTTACTTTAGCAATCGCAAAACCTTTTTCTGCCTTCACGAACTTAGACTACTTAAATTTCAAAATGCTTTGTAATTAAGTTATGCAATTGCAAACTCCCCATCCACAACACAACCGCAGTGCCTAGTTTCGCAGTTGTGACTCTGTCTTGTGAACATGAAATTGCATTTTAGTATAGTAAATGTCCAAAATTAATCATTAACCCCATATTCACATTTTTCCACACCCAAATCTTCATATTTGGTATTTTTTCTTGCATGACACCATATTTTCTCTATTTTAACTCACATACTTGCATAAATTAAACTCACACAAGGGGTACAAATATATAATAATTTCATATTTTATCACACCCCTACATTTACTTGTTTGCTTGTCCTTAAACAAACACTTTCTCTTCCGTTACTTTATTGATGCGCAAAATCATAAACTTAACCACTCTTCTTAATTTTTAGTAATCAAATATGAACAAGTTATTTGGTCCATCGTCATTTAAGATCATGGCACTTTCAACCTCAATATTTACAACATGATTTCCCGTGTGTGTATGTGGCACTCTTTAACTCTTAGCCACTTCAACCATTTGATAATTCTATCACAATTCCAAAACAATCAAATTAAGGACTGCTCACTCTAAGCATTAATTCACTCTATTTCGAAAAAGTACGATTAAAATTAATTCTCATCAGAGGACTCATGTGGGCTACTAAATTTTTTCTTTCTTCCACACATTTATTTTTTACATTCTTTCATGAGCTTTAATTTATTTTTTAAGAAGTTGGAAGTCTTTTTACATAAAAATAAACAAAGGTCACTGCGCACCACTGGTTGCTCCAGTCACAACTAACTTAAGATGCTCTACATTCTCATAACTTGGCAACTTTTTTTCCCGAGAATAAATAGGGGTCTCTATACAATTCCAATTACTTAGTTGCTCCAATTAGAGGAGTAGACTAATTTTTTTAACGCTCACAATGTTTTTTAAATTTCAAGATATTTTTTCATTCACTTTGTCCTAAGTCCTCACTTTTTTTCCAATTAATTTCCCTCATTTGCTAAAGAATTCCTCAATACTTGAGATAAAGCTTATGTCCCTAATTCAATCATCTCATCCTCATCATAGAACTTTTCAAACAATCTAATAATAAAAAATGAAGAGTGTGTGCTCAATTAAATAGAAACCGGCCTTCAACACTCTATCTAGCATGTCAATCTTAAGAACAATAATAGAACAAAGCAACACTAATTTACTAGGCATTCATCATTAATTAAGTACTGTGGCCACAAGTTCAAGTCATGCTCATGCTATCAATTTAACCATATGAACCATATGTGTGCATGCAAAAAAATTTTAGCCCTCATGTCACATGCAACCGTAATATTTCCGCTCAAAAATTCCTTACACTTTGGCCCACCCCCACTCTTGTCTAGCTACCACAATCAATCATACCATTACAAGCAAAATAATGCAATTAAGAATGAGACAACCTAGTAGGGCATGGCACCTATTCTTCTTTCTTTTTTGAGCTTCTTCATGTACACTAGCCTTATTCCCAAAATCCTACACTAAGACACTAATATAGATAATCTTCCCACAACACAAAGCTAAACAACTTAAAAACAAAATAAGTAAACTAAAAGCAATAAAGCAAGATAGCTTAGGTTGTCTCCCAAAAAGGGTTATATTTGTTGTCCATAACCCGACATGATACTAATAGCCTAGGTTGGTTTAATTGATGCTTTGAAGATCCACAACTCCCCTTGAGTTGCAAATCTCTCTTGCTTCTTCCTCATTTTGTTTCTTTTCTTCCTTGCCTTCCTTCCTAAGTTTGTCTCTTCCACTTATTATGGTGGTTCATTTAACTCTTCCCCCACACTTGGCTTTTGTCTGCCTTCTAATCCTTATACTTCTTCTTCTTTTGCAATTGCTTACTCACTAGACTTTTTAGTAGGTTATTAGGCTCAAACAACATTAAATCATTGTCATCCTTCTTTTGTGTGTGAGTGATTATGGGTGTTGAGTGCATAAGAAATGTTACCTATTCTGTTACAACATGTAATGTCAAACTACCCTATTCCATGTCTAATATAGCCTTTGTGGTGGCTAAGAAAGGGCGGCCAAAGATAATGCTTAGGCCTTTTTCACTTTACATGTCTAAAACAATAAAATCCATAGAAACAATAAAATCATTCATCTTCACCAAGACATCCTCCACAAGCCCAAGTAGCCTTGTAATCGATCTATCTGCTAACTTTATTTTTATATGTGTGGCTTCACAGATTCCATAGCAAGTGAATAGGAAGTAGAAAAGGATATCACATTTATCGTAACACTTAAATCACATAAAACATTATCAAATGAGGTGCTTCCTATAGTACAAGCAATGGAAAAACTCCCAGGGTCCTTTAACTTTGGTGGTAGCACATTTTCCTCATCCAGGTTGCCTTCCAAATCTCCTATTTTCCTTTTCCTACTCATCACATCTTTTAGGCACTTCACTAAACTTAAGTTATTTTTTATTTCTAAAACTAAAGGACCATTCACATCTAACTTTTGAAAGTCATTAAGAAATGTACTTACCTTCTCCTTCATTTTGTCAATATAAGCCTCTGTGGATATGGGATTTTTGGCCTGTATGGCAGTAGTGTACTTGCCTCTTCCTTTTCCACAGCTTGCACCTTGCCCTCTTCTTGGGCAGTAGCAGATGAATCCACTTTTCCTATTTTGTTTTCTATTACTTCCACACTTTTGACATGGTCCATTGGGTTATTTTTAGTAGTTTTAAGTACCTGCCGACCTTTTCGTTATCTCCTTTGCCAACTGTCCCTCTTACACCTCTAAATTTCTAATTGATGATTGTTGGTTCCACTCATATAATCTTATTGGAGTTACCTATTATTTCTTAGGTTGACTTCACAAGATTTCCCATAATTTCCTCCAGTGATGACTTTTTCTTTTGCTGTAGTTATAGCACTTGAAGGCCTGGTGAATTTCGTAAATTTCTCCAGGGGATCGATTCTAACATCTTATGTTGTAGGTATTTAAATAGGATTATTACCTTGGGTTCCTACATCACCTACATAACTCACTTATTTTATCTACCTATTGCTCATTCCTTTACCTCTATACTCGTGCATAGGATAAGGCCCTGCACACATATCATAGAAATGACTTATAGATAGAGGAGAATGCTAAGAATTACTTACCAAGACACTATCAATCTTTTGGACAAGAGCTCCACTTTTTCCACAAGTGTCTTTATTGAATTTACTTTTAGCACACGTGGTGACCCTACATGAAATGGACCTCTGTGATGGCAATTATTAAGCATTAGACAACATCACCTCAATCAAATCCCATGCATCCTTAGGTAATTTGTTCATCAAAGCTCCCCCTATAGTTGCATCAAAAATAGTATGTGACTGACTAAATATATACCACTATAGAAAATTTGTACCTACATCCAGAGTGGATATTCATATTGCAGGCACTTTCTGAGAAGCTCCTTAAATCTTTCCTAGACTTTTGGCAAGGTGCCAGGCAAGAAGTATTTAGTTAGAAATTTATTTACCATGTCCTACCAAGTGACAATACTCCTAGTTAGTAAAAATTACAACCATTGTCTTGCTCTATCCTCAAAGAAAATGGAAATAATATCAATTTAATTGCAATGTCAAACATCCCATTAAATTTAATCATATCAAATAGTTTAAGAAAAGAAGCTAGATGTCTATTGGGGTCCTCATGTGAGGCTCCACCAAATTGGTTAGACTACACTATATTAATTAATGTAAGTTTTAACTTAAAGTTATTAGCATTCACCAGTGGTCTCACAATCCCAATCACATTTGGGTTCATCACCAGTTGAATGTAGTCTCTTATAGCCCACTGGTTCAATGGAAGAGGAAATTCTTGTAGCGGTAGGTTGTGTTTTGCCATTTCCTACTCAAGTTGGAAAAGAGTTCTATGCCTATGAAGAGTTCGCTCAACCTCTAAATCAAAATCAAAATCGACACTGTTACTCCTATGCATACAATTGTCTCCACAAACAAGAATTTAACAAAATAGTAATGTAACCAGAGAAGCAAAAAGAGAATCAGAGAAAAAGGAGATAACAAGAGAAATATAGAAAAATAAAAACGAAAATGAAAGAAAACTAAATGGCCTAATCTGACAATCCATCAGAATGTTTAATAACACTTGTTGCCCTCCCTAGCAACAGTGCCAAAATTTCATATGTGTTATCACTATACCAAAATTAAATTTATAATCAAACAAGTATAGTGGTGAATATAAAGTATCATTGCCACAAAGAGGCATTTTGACTCTATTGATTTAATAGAGTTCTTATTAGTTAGACCTCGAAATGTAGTGAGAGGAAAATAAATACTAACTAAAAACAAACGCTTAGAACAAAGCACTCAAGATGAAGGCGATGGAGTACTAGCAGTTGAACTATCTAACTACTTGTCTTATGTTGGTTTCCCAAGTGTGCCAAATTATATTAATAATCAGTTTAATTGCATTGAATATGGATTGTTAATCATAAATTCTATAGGATATTCTTTCAAACTCTTCTATAACTTTAACTCTAAATTTTGGTAAGTATTCTCTCACTAAATCGAGTCAAAAAATTCAAGTTTGGTTATTAACAATGGTTACCCACAATTGTATATCTAGTATGTAAGTTTCACTCCTATTATTCCTCTCACAGCCACAGATTAATTAGTAAATCTCTTAATTACTTTTCAATTCAATAATTTCGAATAACCATGTAGGGACAATTAACCAAAACTCTTAAATACATATTTCACCAAACACAAACATAAGCGACTAGAAAGAAACTTAGAAACTCATTATGAATTTCATGAAAACAATGTCTATACTGTTCATCATCTAAAACAACTTAAAAACACTAAATAAAGCTACAATAACTTAGTCCAATAATCTTGTGTTGCGTAGGCAATGAACACGCTTCAAGCTCTTGGTGTGGATTCCCCCTTCTCCACTTTTTTAATCTTGAATTTCTATGTTTCTCAGTGTTTAAAAAATAAAACTAAGTCTAAGATTGCATGTGAGGTGTGGAGAACTCATATTTGTAGTCCAAGGATGCCTAGGGCTCATGTGCAAGTGGAAAAAAAAAAGTCCTCAAAATTCATGCAAAATCGAATTCTGAAATTTTGTTGCGCCGTCGCTCCACCCTTGCGAACGTCAACTTTACCTTTGTGAAACCTCTTTTCACTATCTCAACCTTGATAGGAACCCATGAATTTTTGACCACAAAACTTAGTTCCACAATCACATAACCTCTTTCCACCTTCGTGAACCTAGACTAGAAAAATTCCAAAATGCTTCACAATTGAGTTATGCAATAGTAAACTCCCCATCCGCGGTTGAGGTTCCCTGTTTCATGGTTGTGACTCTGCCTTGTGAATATGAAATTATATTTTAGTGTGGCAAATGTTCAAAATTAATAGTTAACCCCATATTCACACCTTTCCCCACCTAAATCATCATAGCTAGTAATTTTCTTGCATGATAACATATTTTCTCTATTTTAACTCACATGCATGAATAAATTAAATGCAAACAAGAGGTATAAATACACTATAATTTCATATGTTATTAGCATCCACATACATATACTCTCAACATCTCATATCGAATGACATGATTCATCTTTTAAATATAAGGTGTGCAAGTCATACTGATTCTCTAATGCCCTTTAGAGTGTCTATGACTCATGGACGAGTTTTTAGTGATTGAGTACCAAAAGAACCTTATGTACATATTCAAAAGCCCTTATGAATAAGGCTTCCTAACTCAAGTACATGAGTACATACAATACTTTACGCCAATTAAGATTTACATGCATGAAAACTTACCGCAATACTAATATAGAAATCAATATTTTATTAATTAAGTTAAAAAGTACATATACAACCAAATGCTCATCTAGTATTCCTTATTTTCTATTGATGTTAGAGGGTATATCACTAACAACTTCCACTTACACTCTAATGCTAGCATTACTAATGACAGTCACTGTGGTATCAAACTACACTTAAGTCATTTGCTTGGTGAGTGTGTCAGTTACATTATCAGTTGAAGCAATTATCTACAAGGCTACATCACTCTTTCCAATGATTTCTCAAATAATGTGGTAACCCCTCACTATGTGTTTAGACTTCTAATGAGACCTTGGTTCCTTCACTTGTGCGATTATGCCATTGTTGTCATAATAAAATGATAATGGCCAATACACATCTATAACTACTTGAACTTCTATCACGAACTTCTTTATCTAAACTGCCTCCTTCTCTACATCTCGTGCAATGATATACTAGCCTCAGTAGTAGAGTTTGCAGTCATACTTTCTTTGGAACTCTTCCAACTGACTACTTTTTAAGAGTGAATATGAATCTAGAGATTAACTTTCTATCATCCACATTTGATTAGAAGTACAAGTCGGTGTATCCAACTACTCTCAAATCACTATCTCTAGAAACAAGTGCCATATCATTAGTCCTTCTCAAATATTTAAGGATACACTTCATAGAATTTGAATGCTCTCTACCATGATTTGCCTAAAACCTACTCGTAACACTTACTGCATATGTGATATCTAGCCTCGTACATAGCATTGCATACATCAGGCTCCTAATAGCCGAAGCATATGGAATGGCTTATGCTTCTCCCCTCATCATCAATCTTTGGACACATGGATTTTGAGAGATTAATGTCATGCTTGAATGGTGGCAATCCTCTCTTATAAACCTCTATACTGAACCTTTTACTACTTTATCTATGTACTAGACTTGAGAGAGATCTAACAATATTTTCACTTTATCTCTGTAGAAGCTCACACCTAAGATTTAGGTCACTTCTCCAAAGTCTTTCATAGAGAAAGTTCCAAATAACCAAGACTTGATTGAGCTTAACATTCCAATGTCATTCCCTATCAATAATACGTCATCCACATACAACACAAGGAATGTTATAACACTTCCACTAACCTTTTTGTAGACACAGAGCTCATCCTCATTCTTGATAAAGCTAAACGATTTAACTACACTATCAAAATAAAGATTCCAATTCCTTGATGAATGGACCTCTTAAGCTCACACACTTTATAAGATTCATCTTGGGCCTCAAAACCATGTGATTATATTATATAAATGTCCTCCTCAAACATACAGTTGAGAAAGTGGTTTTGCATCTATTAGCCAAATCTTACAATTCAAGTGGGTGGCTATTGCAAGCAAAATCTAAATAGACTTCAGCATGACTACTAGTGAGAAGGTTTTGTCACAGTCAATTTCTTTCATTTCAACTATAGCCCTTTGCCACCAACCTAGTCTTCTAGGTCTCCACTTCACCAATCAAACCAAATTTTCAGTTATAAACCCATTTATATCTGATGGGAATAATTCTCCTAGGTGGATCCACTATAGTCCATACCTAATTTGCATACAATGAATATATCTCAAACTTCATAGCCTCTAGCCACTTGGTGGAGTTTTTATCAATTGTTGCTTGATCATAGGTACAAGGATCATATCCATGATCGTTATCTCACATTATGAACAACCCTTATCTATTCTCTAGGATGCAACCATATCTTTCTAGTGCTCGAGAGATCCTAACCAATCATTGCAATGGCTACGTCTTAGAAGGTTCCCTTTAAACAAAAATGTATGTTATAGGCTGATTGCTTTATTCCTTGAGCTCAACTCTTGAGCACTAAGATTTTACCAAAACCACTTTCCCAAATGAAATCTTATTTGAGAAAGTGTGAGTGAAACCTAATGATAATTCTATTGTCCTCAAGTATGTAGAACTCATATTCCATTGAGTCTATAAGATATGTCACAAAATGGCCCATGATAACCCTCGTCTCTAACTTGTCCATCTTAGTCTTCTAAAGAAAAGCTGGACATTCCCAAATACTTAAATGCTTAAGGTCCAACTTCCTTCCATACCACATCTCATAGGGGTGGAGGGAACAAACTTGGAGGGTGTCCTATTCAAAACATATGCTAGGATAAGTGAGGCATGCCCCATGTGAGATAGGCAATTCAGTTAAGCTCTTCATAAATCAAAACATGTCAAATGAAGTATGATTCCTACATTCAACTACACTATTCAATTGAGGAGTTGCCAGTGGTGTTAATTATGATACCATACCATTCTCCTTGAGAAACTCAGCAAACTCAACACTCATATACCCACCTCTACCATTTGATCATAGCGCTTTGATATGTTTACCAGTTTGCTTCTCTACTTATGCTTTAAATTCCTTGAACTTTTCAAAGAATTCATACTTGCACTTCGTTAAGTACACATAACCATACTATGAATAATTATCAATAAAGGTTATAAAGTAGATAAATCCTTCTCTTGTCATTTCATTAAATGGCCCACAAACATCAGTGTAGAATAACTACAACACTTCAACAACCCTTTCAACACGTCCATTGAATAAACTTATAGCCATCTTTCCAAGGATGCAAGATTCACAAGTTTGATAAGCTTCCTCTCCTAATGGATAGATAAGCCCATCTTTCTCCAACTCACTAATCCTCGTGCCCCAACATGGGTGAGTCTAAGGTGTCACAAATACTTGGAATTCAAACCATCCCTTAAATAGTTGTTTGAAATGGTGTTGAATACATTACTATCATCCTTATACAAACAATATAAGCCATTAATAAGAGATTGTGCCAACCAATTTATTACAATAATAAATGTGACACACATCGCTTCTAAAGAAAAATTCATAATTCTTTTCCATTAATAACAAAATGGAAACAATGCTCTTAAACCCATTGAGCAACAAAAGACAATCTCTCAAAATTAATCTATGGCATGATGATAGTTTTACTAAAGCAGTCCTAATCACAGTGGCTACAACACTTTCTATATTCCCCACCTTGATCACTGCTTCACGTTTTCCAAGCATCCTACTTCTGACCAAATCCTGATTTAAATTACAAATGTGAGAAGTAACACCAAAATTTAAAATCCAAGAAGTATACAAAACATTAATGGAACAAGATATTTCATGAACATAATGTCTTTACCTTCCACTGCTTTCTTAAAATTGAGGTACTTGGTGCAATTCCTCTTTTAGTGCCCAGTCTTGCCGCAGTGCAAAAATTTTTCTTTTCAACAGGAGCTTTGGCGTTATTGATACTCCCACTAGCGTTGGGAACCATAAGCTTCTTTCTATTTGTTTTCCCTTTCTTGGTCACACCAGAAGAGATAGATGCAATAAGAACCACCTCTTTCCTTTTCCTTTCATAGCTTGCTATGCAGTCACCAGCTTATTGAGAAGTCCATCAAGTGTGCACTCAATATCATTCATGTGGTAACTAATGATAAACTATGAGAAGGAATCTATAAGTGACTAAAGGATCAAATCTATCCACAGATTGACATCCATGATGTAATCCTGTTTCTCAAGCCTCTTGAAGAATAAAATCATCTTGAGGACATGCTCACTCACATCACCACCCTTTGCTATGCGTATCATGAACAACCGTTTGGATATTTCATATCTATTAATACAACTCTACCCATTATACAACTCTTACAAGTGGTATAAGATCTCTCTTTCAATCCCCATACCCTCATGAGTCCTTGGAAGATCATTGGTCATAACAGCTAGTATATAGCCCTCGACCTATAGATTATCCTCCACTCATTTCTTATAAGGGGCCTTTTCCTCCTCACTAGCTAAGTCACTCTAAATTGAGAACAATTCTCAACTTTTGGAGCCAGTCAACAGATTTAAGCCTAGTCAAAATGTTGGTCTTAGGCAATTTAGAACAAGGCATAAGCATTATTCAACTAAAATAATACTACAAAACATAAACAAGATTAGTTAGCTTAGTTGTTATATGTGTTACCATTGTAATTAAGAACTTTGAATCAAAATGGACTCCCACTAGATTTTTTGAATCTTACACTCCCTTGAGTAGAAAATGAAAATTCTAATGGTAAAATTTCCTTGGCAAGGATTAAGGTCTTCATTAGATGTAACATACCTCATGTAATCGAGTCTTTGAATGCTAAGCTCAATGAATGCCAATGCATCTCATGCGTGGTCCAATCTTTCCTTCAGCCCATGGCCCAACAATGCCTTATGTAATTAGGTATTGGTATGATAAGTCCATTTAAGTCACACCTACCTATTAAAACCCGCTAAATATAAACTCCACCCATGCCTAACCAGTCTTAAGGCATAGCATCCTTTCAATGTCACATTAATGCACCCAACTAATGTGACGATATCACATACTCAGGCTACACTTGGGCTTTCGAGCTTATTGGAAGGCTACAACAAATATTTTGCTATTACAACTTAATATTTGCTTAAGGAAGTTTTAGGGTCCATTTAGATTATGTTTCAATTTGCGTATTATCTATTTTTATGTATTTCATACATCCATCACTAATAATATCCAAAAACAAAAATGGAGGATCATAAATTTCTAGATCCAACTCGAGCTAAGGTTGGATTATGCACAAGTGCATGAAATCCTACACTCTTACATAAAGATTTCTTAAACACCTTCATCTTCGTCTTCATAGCTTCATGAGGTCTAGCACATTTTGAAATCTCGAATGGCACTAATTCTTGGCCTCCACACGAACACCAACTCTTGATACCATTTAAATTTATTTACAAAAACATGCAGTATAACACGAAGAATCCTATTTTGTGCAATATAAAATAAAACTAGGCTTATGCCTTTATAACATATGAAAAATAATTATATAGGCCATAAAAAATCAAAAATGAAAGAAATGCCTTCATCCACAAGTGTTCTAAGTCCATCATCTAACCAAAACATCCATCCAAACAATTATACATCACATGTAAAATTAAATAATTTCACTCAATTACTATTTTCATAGCCTACGCATCCCACAATTAGTTTTTATCCCATGAAAAATAATTTTTCAAAAATAAAATTGAAAGAGAAAATTTTGTGCAAAAACCTGTACCAATCATAGGAAAATGACCACCATGGTTACAAGCCATGCTTCTGTGATCACAAAGGCTAACCACGACAAAAACACTAGGGTTCTGTCACAGTACCTCTGATAGCCACAAAGTGAGATGGGCCTTTAGGACTGCAGAAGAGGCTCTTGCTATGGCACATTGGATCACAAGGTTCATGCAATCCTGCAGTGCATACCACAACCGTGTGACTAGGTATCCCGATTGTAAGAATGCCTCTCACGACCTTGACTACCAATCATGGAAACCTACAGAAGCATCGTAGACATTCTGCAACCTTAGTTTTTCAATCCAAAACTAATTTTCTTCTAATTGTTTCAATTTTAATCACCTCAAAAACACTTTTAAAAGGTTGTTCATGCACCATATACAAGTTCAAAGGAATTTAAACTGAAACTAATGTAGAACATGGTGAAAATCATTAAACTTCACAGTTTTGCAAGAAAAACGATGGCTCTGATACCACTGTTAGATTTTGTTGTGGTTTGGCCATAAAAATAAAAAATTTTACACATGGAAACATCATAAATATGTAGTAGAATATAATGAAACAAACCCCATTCCTTTTTTTTTCAAACGCACAAGATATTAATCAAACATGCACTAGGATAATAACTACACCTTTAAAATGTTTCCAAGATTTTCATACGTGATCCTCGGAGTCTTAGACCTCAACCCTTGACCTCTAGATTGTACACACAATTAGAATGCCTATGTGCTCCTCTTACACTCCATAAAACTCTTTTTGCAAAACTCTAATGCAAATATCTTTGGGCTAAGAGAATTTTGTGACAAGGTAGCTAGGGGTTGCTCTTTCACACTTGGTGGGTGCACAAATTTTTCTGAATTCTTATATGTCTTGAACCCTTCAAGGATTTATTCCATAGGCTCTATGGGCCCTCCTACATAGATTCCTTTAATTAAATAAAAAATGGACTCTTATTTATTAATCTCATTAATAAATCAGCCCATATGTCCTGTAATTATTAATCTCATTAATAATTAAAACCCATTTTTGTCCTAACTAATTTAATTTTATTAATCTCATTAGTTAAATTAAATTCCAATTATGCTTCTAATTAATGATCTCATCATTAACAAGCACCATAGCTATTAAACATTAAACATCATGCACACAAGACAACTTGTTGGTCCACGAGATTGATCCCAATCTATCCGAGACTCAAGCGATCAATCAAGATTGATCACAAATAAGTGATTGGAAATTGAGTAAGCCTTGGATCATCCATTCTCACATGGCACAATCAATCCCCGTTAATTCGTGTAGCGTGATCAGTAGCGATCAATCAGAGTTCACTACATTGTAATTCCAAAACTCTCCCTGGATTATCCCTGTGCTAGTTGAACGATTTGGCAAATCCCCATCAATCTAAACTTGACCAAATCGATCCATCCTTGCCTAAGGTTGATCCAAAACCTATTTTTCATGATCTTTTCCCCTACTTGGTGTTTCCAACCACTTTACACCCATAAATATTCACCCTTAACAAATGAAAACCACTTATTAGTCAAACTAAGCATAGAAAACCTAATAGCTAAGTGAAAATCCATTGGGTTAAATGAAAGCTAATGCAAATCCCCATAGGAAAGAATCACCCTCACGATTCAAGGATATAAGGTACATTTAAGAAAATTATAGTAGCTAAATTTATTAAATTGGGAATTAAATAAGAATTATTTTGATTAAATAGAAACTCAAGGACTTACAACCAATAAACAACTAAACTGGGAAAGCTAACACCAAGTAAGTAGGTAACCTTGCAAAATTTCTAAAATTGCCTTTGAAAATTTGTTTTATTATGCCTACAATTTTCATACAATGATTTAAAAATTAAAAGTTCCAGTATGGAGGAAAGGGACTTTTAGCTATTGTTTTGTCTTAACAATTAAGAGCCTATTATGTAATTGAATTTTTCCACTATGAAATTGTATTTTAAACACCGTATTGTGAAATGATTACTACTTAAGGGTTTAGATACTTTGATGATTTAGGTTTTAGCATCCTTTGAGATAACTGTCACAAGGGTACTGTTATATTGTACCCAAAATGGGGACATGACACATTGCTTTGCTTTGGTCTCTACTATGAGTTGTAGTGCTACGCGCCATTAAAATTAATAGAAAAAAATTAAAGTTGCACTATAGAATCTTTAATGGAGATTCACACATGTGCTTTGTTGGCAGGAAGTAATTAGAATATTGTTGATGTCACATATCGTACAAAGTATGAGTTTATTTTCCAATGAGAGTTATCTAGTATGTTTTTATTTTCTAACGAGAATTATCCTTATAACGTGAGTCTATGAAGTCAAGCAAGCTAAAAACTTCTTAGCAGGGCATGTTTAGTGGCATTAGTGTTGGATTTTACTAGACTTGAGATGAAAAATTACAATTCAAGACATTAATAATATGTGTATGCACAACAGAATTAAATTTCTAAGCTCAATACAATTTTCTTTCAATAACACGTATAAATTAAATAGTACAATAAGGAAAATATTTTCTTACCTCAAATGTTACTTCGAAAAGTTCATCTCCTTGATCTAACTACTACAAAACTTAGTTTGTGATCTCTAGATTGACCATATGAATAAGCTCGGGTGAAATTCTCTAAATTCCTCTTCACAAACCCTTTTGCAAATATGGATAACAAATTAGACAAAAAATACAAAGAGGAGCCTAGAAAATTTTCTCTAAATTTTAGAGAAGTAGGCAACTTATTTCTTGTGTTGTAGGGTTAGACTGACTTCTAACCTTATTTATTCCAATACATAATCTCTAACTTATGGCAAGAATATTTTTGTGTATGAATATCGAGTTGGGTTTATATAGTGGGCTTAATTAAGCGTTTGCATGGGGCATTATCTTGATTCAAGTTCAAACCAACTTTAGTTATTAATCTAATTAATAATTTGAGTCAAATTATGTTTTAGCTTTTAATTTTAATTAATCTAATTAATTAAATTAGAAGTCCATAATATTTTAAATTGACAATCTCATTATCAAAAAATATAATGAAGATCTAACAAATTCTCTTGGCCCAACCTAATTGTGGCCCATATATTTTGATCATTAAACTTCTCAAGTCTTAATCATGTCACCCACAATAAAATTACTATTTGCCATTGCCTTTGAAGTGTGTGACTCTTTAGGTTACTTCTTTATTGACAACTAGTATACCTCAATGAGTATGTGTAACCCGTAATCTATAACCCATATAGAATCCCAACTAAGATGAAGTAATCCCTGCTCTTCTGATTGTGAATACTACGTAGTATAAATATTTTAGCTTGATAAGTCCCAAATAAGAGAGAGCCATAAATTTAGTCAAACTTACAAACTTATTGATCACAATACACATAAGGTATTTATGTGTCTAAGGCTCATTTTACATTTAAAATTTTCACAAAGCTTGATATTGATAACAAAGGAAAAACTCTCTGTGTCTACTACATTCTTCAAGTTGTTGCTTGAATATATCTTCCCCCAATAATGTATCTACATACATGTATTCTTAGCATTTTGTATCAAATAACATGATATTTATCATATAAACATAAGGTGTGCAAGACTTACCAATATCTCTAATGTTTAATTTAGAAATTTTGTAACTTTGAAGCTGGTTTTTAAGATTGAATATTAACAAGCTTTAGGTCAATATTTGTAACTTTTATGAACAAGGTTTCTTCATACAACCACATGGCACATGCGATACTTTTGCCACATGATCTACATGCACAATTAAAACTTTAACATATTGATAAAACAACATATCCATATGTTATTAACTAGAATAAACTTTTATAATCAATACCCTTATAATGTGCGAAGATTTGTTATTAAAAGGTATAACACTAACAATTTGTCACTTGCACACTAATGCCTGCATCTCGAATACCAATCACTATGATATCTAATACAAATCTTCAAAGTATGGTGATCTAGTTGCATTTATAACATAGGCTTGTGAGTGGGTTAACATCATTATCTATTGAATCTACTTTCCACATGCTGATGTCACATTATCCAATGATCTCTTAAATAGTGTGGTACTCCTCTCAAAGTGTTTGAATTTTTCATGAGACCTCAATTCTTTGAATTGGGAAATTGCTCTATTCTTGTCACTATGGAGTGGCAATGATTGCTATACACTAAAAACCACTTAAAGCTCAAAACAAATTTCTTGATCCAAATTGTTTCTTTTGTTGCATCACATGCTATGATATACTAGGCCTCATTAGTGTAGTCTACAATGGTACTTTACTTAAAACTCTTTAAACTCACTACTCTACCATTGAGGATGATCATGTATCTAGTAATGAATTTCTTATTATTGACATGGGACTAGAAGTAAGAGTTAGTGTAGCCATCTACTCTTAACTCTCCATCACCATAAACAAGTTCCCTATTCTTAGTTTATCTCAAGCACTTGAGGATGTACTTGACAACATTTAAAAGCTCCTTACTTTTATTTAGATGAAACCTACTTTTAACACTTACAATGTAGTCAATATTCGGTCTTTGTAAAAAGTTATACGTACATAAGTTTCCAATTGCCAAAGCATATGTAATGTCTCTCGTGTTCATTCTCTCTTTCAAAGTCTATAGGCTTATAGACTTTGAAAGAAGGATGCCATACCTAAATGGTTGAAATCCTCTCTTAGAGGCTTCAATCCCAAACCTCTTTAGAATCTTCTCTACGTACAAGGCTTGAGAGATAGCCACCAATCTTTTCTCTCTCTTTATATAAATATGAATGCCAAGATGCATATTGCTTCTTCCAAATCTTTGATGAAGAATGTACATGACTACCATGCCTAAAATATTGTTGTCATCCTAATGCCATTATCGATAAGCAATATATCATCCACATATAAGCACCTAGAATGTGATTGTGCTCACTTTAATCTTCTTGTAAGTGCATGGTTTATCTTTATTCTTCGTGAAGCAAATGATTTCATTGCACTATTGAAATAAAGATTCCAACTCCATGATGCTTGCTTAAGTCGTCAATAAGTAGACCTCTTAAGCTTGCACACCTTAAGAGATTACAATGAGGTTGCATCATGTAATTATCTTCCTTGAGAAATCAATTAAGTAGTTTTTGAAATTTATTTATCAAATCTCATAATCCAAACGAGTGGCTACACGGAGTATCTAAATGGATTTATTATAGCTACAAAGCAAAGGAGAAAATGTTTCACCATAGTCAATTCCTTTTTTTTAAACTATACTCTTTTACCACAAACTTGACTTTATTGCTCTCTATCATACCTTCGTGTCAATTTTTCTCTTATAGATTCATTTGCATATAATGGAAACTATTTCCTTAAGTAAATTAACTTGAGTTTGGATTTGGTTTAAACAAATCGAATCTATACCAAATTGCATAGCCTCTTACCCTTTTTCTAAGTCTATCCACCATTACTTAATATGGGTAGACTAAGATGCCACCATGATCATTATCTCTTATAATGAACAACTCTTGTCTATTATTTAGGAATTAACCATATCTTGCAAGAGCTTGAGAGACTCTACTCAATTGCTGCTTGTAAAAGTTGGCTCTTGAATAAGTACTCACTACATTTCTTTGCTTTGTTCAACTAGCACCACTAGCTCAAAGGATTTCTTTCCAAGCAAATGAGATAAATAATTAATGATCAAACTTTGGTCATGGGCACATTGAACTTATATCTCGTAAAATCAATGGGATATCCTGCAAAGAGACTCATAATGGCTCTTGTCTCTAATTTGTCCATCTTACTTTTATTGATGTATGTCAAACATCCCCTAATCTTCATATGCTTCAAGATTGACTTCCTCTCAGTCCACATTTCATGTATAGTCAAAACAATGGACTCAGAAAGATTTCTATTAAAGATGTGAGGAGGGCATGCCCCTAAGTGAATGGAAAGATTAGTGAAGCTACTCATATATTGAACTATGTCCAATTTTAAAGTTCTAAATTTGAAAATTAATATTACTAAGAATAAACTAGTAGTTTAAAAATTCTTTTGTGAATGTTTAATTAATTTTTAAAATTAATAATATATAATTGAAATTTGTACCATTTATTAATTACACTATTATTTCAATTTATGATAATTTTATATTTATATATTATATGAGAATGAACATATAAAATCCTTTCCTAGACACTTCTTGTTATTCACCATCGGGTTGTCAATCTCTCTTCCTTTCCACCAATACACGTATTTTATCAGCTTCTCCCCTTCCCAAGAACCTGCTCACGAGAAACTCAAGATCCTCATCAAGGGGTCCTTGGTCTTGAATGGCTAGTACATAAACATGGTCTCCCTTTTCCTAATCACTAAAGACACATCACGACTAGGTATAGTTATGTCCTTATTCTTCATATAGAAGAACGCAATTCGCGGTTAGATCTTCAGAGCCTCTCACACCATGTATTTGGTCACACTTATCTTACTCAACCCCATTAGGATGCCCTAGGCGCCTTCCTCCCTGACTACAACCCTAATCGTGTCAACTAAATAGTCGTGTAAACCTTCCCCTTTTGTGCCCACGTACTTAAGTAAAGCTAAGTAAACTAATTTCCCACTACTGTATGTGTTAAACCCTATAAAAAACAGCAAGTTGTGGGTGGCCTCATCTTGACAGGAATCTTGCTTCTCTGCCTCACCAAGCAAGGCTTCTTCCCACCTCCTCAAATGCATCTTGAAATTTTCAGTACTTTGATCTCACAACAAAGGTAAAGGGAAGGTGTAGAGCTGGAAATCCTCCAAGCAATTCAATAAGAACTTCAACCTTAAGGAAATCAGAGGAGCAAGCTAAAAAAATAGCCATGACTCAAGATTCGTGTTTCCATCTCCACCAACAAATGTATCATACAAACTCTCATTGGCCAACGAATGGAACAAGAAATCGAAAGACATCTTATCACTAACGAGTTGACATTCACTTCCCTTTCATCGAATAGCTAGATTCCAAGTTCAACAAACATCTAAGCATCCAAGTTGCAAAAAGTTGAGATGAGTTGCTTGAGATAGAAAGATGCCATTAAGAAATGTTTGGACTTTGAAGGATCAAGCAAAGCGCCAACAAAATATCTATCTATGAAACAAGTGGAAGGCAAGATGGTGCTAAAGAACATATTTTTCTTTTCAACTTATGAAGTGTTGAAAAGGAATCGGATGCTAATGGCGTTAAGAAGAATGATGGATTTAGAGTCCTTGGCACTGAAAAGCCGTGGAGGCATGTCAATCCTAAAGATTGTTGAGTTGTATTTCTTGATTCAAACTAGAAGAATTCTTCTTGTCCCTAATTATATTAGTAGTTGATGTAATCTTTGATTGTCCCAAAGAAAAGTTAACCATTTGATTGTCTCAAAGAAAAGTAAACCACTAGGAATTTGTATTTGGGTGAATTGATCACCTCGAAGAAGGATAAGCCATAAATATATATTTTGAAACACAAAAAATGTTCCTCCTCATATGAAATATAAATATAGAATTATATTACATTGAAATGATAACATAATTAATAAATTATTTGGTTTTCAATTGTATATAATGAATTTTAAAAATTAATTGAACTTTCACAAAAGAATTTGCAGCCTACTAGTTCATTCTTAGTAGTATTATTTCTCAAATTTAAAATTTTAAAATTCTAAATTTAGGTTTTCAATCTCTTATAATTATATTTTATGGTTGATAATGTAGAAAACAAGTTGTTAATTTGATAATTATAATATTTACGTTTTAATTATAATTTAACTAATTTTATAAAATTTTATTATATTATATTATTTTTTCATAATATATTAAAATATTTTAATAGCGAAATAATATTAGAGAAAATAGTAATTTATTTGATATATTACAATTAAATCCTTTTGCGTGTGAGTGTGTGTGTGTGTGATGCATTACAATTTGGTCGTTTTGGCTGAAGTAAATGCTAAGAAACTAAAGAATATTTTAGTGCATAAAATTTGGTCAAACCTAAAGAAGACAAAGGGTATATTCAATATTTTGTTCCCTTTTTTTTTTTTTTTTTTTTGTTTTCTTGTTCAGTCGTAATGAATTTAAAGAATCAAGAAATAATGATAATTTGTCAGAAATTAGAAGATATCTGTAATTTCAATAAAAGAAGTTAAGAGTAGTAGATACAAATATCTCCAATTTTTATATATAGAATTAAAATTTTAATTTAATAATTTCTTGTCTATGCATTTCTTAATGATTTTCATAATATCTTTTAATTAAGAATTTACTTAATATTTTTATAATATTTTATTTAAATTTTCATAGCGCACATGGTACTTATTTAAATTTATAATATTTGCATTATAATTACAGCAAGAGTCCACTCATATTGAATTTTTATAAGTGATTTCAATTCAATAAAATTAATAACTTTTTACTTGCAATGACTATTATCTAATTATTTAATATTTATTTGCTATTTTTCTTTCAAAATGTATATTGTTTATTTCTTTAAGAAATAAACTTTGTATTTATGCATTGTAATTAAGCATATATAGTATAGATCATTATTTTCATCCAGTAAAATAATTTAATTATTTTTGTATTTAAACATATTAGTCTATTCTGCATTTTTTTCACAAATTATATTTATAAAATTAGTATGCAATTATAATATAACATATAGTCTGTCTATACATATAAAATTATCATTTTGTATCATTATTTAATATTTATATGCTAATTTTTAAGTTTTTTCAAAGTTTTGTAACATTATTTTTATTGTATTATATTTCATATTTTTTATACATTATTAATTAGAGCATATTTACTATATATTAAATTGAATTACTTAAATATTAAATTTGACTATTTATTACAACACTTTGTGCATGTTTTTGCATTTTTATATTTATATTATTCTTTCATAAAATTATCCTTTTAACATATCATTTTGTTTCTCAAACTATTTATTTATTTTTATATTTTAAAAGTATTTTCATAATATTATACTTGCAGTCAAACGCATTGCTTGGATGTAATACACGTCCTATGTTTTCATATATGGGGAAATTTTCCGTGAGATATTCTCCTAAATGGCCATTTTTTACGGGGAAAACTTGAATTTCTTTGGAAAAAAACCCTTCTCCTCTTCTCACCTTTTCCTCTCATACCCATGTGGCGCGCTGACACACTCTGTACTTCCGATTCTTCCACAGTTCCCCATTCTCTTCTCTTGTTCTCTCTCCACCCCCACCTTTTAAGCCCACTTGGTAGTTGTTCCTCGTCCCCAAATCGTGGTTCGTCGTCGGCTTCCACTACCATATTAATGTCGACCCCGAGATCAAGCGATAGAGACCCTAAAAAAAATCTTCACCTCGACTATGGTGTCTTGGTCTTTCCACTGGCAGAGCTTCTAGTGACAGCTTTTGACCGTGGATGGCTGAGTTATTGGCGACTTCCACGCATCTCACTTGTTGTCCGCCACCGTTTCCTAAATCACTGGCTTCCCATCCCTTTTTCACCTTCTGCTTCCCCTTCGTTGACCGCTGGTGGCTACTACAGGGCAGGGTTTGATAGGGGTGGTTCTAAAATGAGGTGTTGGGACTATGGTGTTTTGTTGGAATAATGGTTGTGGTATGGACTGGGATGAGTCGTTCCACAGTTTTGTTCTTGTCTTGCGGGAATTTTCCTATGTTCTGAGCTCCTATGAATGTTGATGGATTTGGATTGGGTGATGGTTGGTGGATGTGGTTGTGGTTTGCAAAGATTAATCTTTGTGTTGGCTACTGATTTCTTTTGTGTGGGACATTGTCCTCAACATTTGTGTTGTTACTAATGATATTTATTGTTGTTTTTATTGCAAACGTGATCTTTGCGAAATTTTTCTATCACAGTTAGTACATCATGCCAAATAAATTGAAATAGAATTATAGAAATCATATTAATTGCACACATGATAATGATGTTATGTATTTAGGTTCGTAATAATAATAATAATCAGTAAAAAATAGGAATAATTAATTTTAGTAATAATAATCGGTTAAAACAAAAATATTAGTTACAACAATAATAATGAAAATCATTGCAAGAACAATAACAACAAAAACAACAGCAGCGACGATAATAATAATTATTATTCTTTAACGTTGTTATTTTTGTGCTTATCGTAATATCTATATTTTGACAATTTATTATTAATGTTGTTATTCTTGCTACTATTATCGTTATTATTGCTGTTAATGTTATTGTCATTCTATGGGATATTATTATTACTACTATTGTAAATATTACTATTATAAGGACACTAATGCTGAAAATAATGATGATATTACTAATAATAATAATAATAATAACAATAATAAAAGTAAAAGATATAATTAGAATGTTACTATTGTACATAATATTACCAATGATAACAATAATTACTATTACATTAATTATACGACTAATATTAATAGTAATATGGTAACAATGTTAATAATAATACCAACATTAACAATAATATGACTAAAATGAATATTAACAACATTATTAATAATTATTCAATTTTTTATCACTACCAAAATATATACAAACGCACAAAACTATTAGTTATATCAACTATATTTTTCAATAAACAAATTATCTATCACACCACTATAATTATTATATTATCTTCCAAACAATGTTTATTCACACACAATGCCTACTTTTCTATATCTTATTCTTAAACTTTAAAATAAAATTAATTTATATCCAAAAAAATTACGAATTTAAAGAAATTTATTGTCAAATTTTGCAGGTTTAAAATAATTTATAAAATATTGTTTCATTCATTACCCTAGTCGTTTTGGACATATTTTATTTATTTAATCAAAAATTTTAGTATTATTTATATTAGCTTTCATAATTTAATTTGATTAACATTTATTTTTATGATTTTTAACTCGGTTAATCTATTATATATTGATTAGGTCATATAATAATGAGTTAGGGTACTCCAACAAATTTATTACTATTTAATTAAAATAATTACGCACTTCATATATAACATAAATAATTAATAATTATAATAACTATATAAATAGTTTAAATAATTTAGAATTATATTAATTTCTTTTATTTTAGTTATTCATAAATAACAATACAAAAAGTTTAGATAAGTTAATAAAAAAATTATATCTAAATTAACTTTTATTATACCTAGCTGACCTCATTTTTAATAAATATGAATATTTAACAAGGATATAAATCTATTTCCACGACATGTAAAAACACATATGAAGAAAATATACTTTTATAGATGCTATATATTTCTATTCTAACGTCTCCCTCTATTTCGTCAGAAGATGCCCAACTTTCATGCTTCATTTTCTTTATTTGATCTTCAGCTCAGTTAGATTATGCATTAGTACAGATACTTCTTGCTAGATTTGTCATATTTGATTTTGATGGCCATAGGCAGCCACAAGACGAAACCGATGCCATTCTAGCGGATTTCATTTAATAAATTATTTGCCTTTATTTACGAAAAATAAATAAATAAATAATTACACTTGTGCCTATGCTTTCACATATGCTCATGTCTTTCTATTAATAAAAACTAAAAGTTCAAAATGAAATAAGATTTCAAAGGACAGTGGACTAAGCTATATGGGTGAGCAAAACCTTCAAACATTATTGATAAAAAGCAATCTTCAAAACTAAAGGATAAATTGCACTATGTGCAAACTATATATTTGTTAAATGTACCAATGGCAAGACGTGTTTGGGGATCAAACTATGAAATGTAACGGACTTCTGCTGGTAAGCATGATGTCCGTTTGAAAGATTGTGTTTATTGCATCTAGTAAGTGGAAAACAAAATATACAACAAAGAACATTTATATTTAGCTAGTTGGCTTTGTAATCACATTTTTAATATGGTAAAATGTAGGCTTTCCGCTCCTCGTAATATCTACAAAGTTAATCGAAGGTATAACATATAACCACAAATAGAAGCAAGCGAAAATTCAAGGTTTTTGTGCAGAAAAAATGATGAAAGATTGTTTTACTTTCTTCGTGTAATTGATGAGACCACAGGATGTGCACAAGTCTTCAATCTCCTCTTCGGTTAGGTAGTTGGGGTCCCTTATGATCCTCTGCCAAACAAAAATTTTAACACAATAAGGAATTCAGATGATCTTCACATGGAATTCATAAAGTAGAAGGATGTTTGTTTTTATTTTTAAATGTGTGTTTTTAAGTGTGTTTTTTTGAAAATTGTTTAAAAGTAAGAGAGAGAGAAAAAAAAAATTAAAAAGTGTAATTATTGTTGTTTGTGTTTTAAAGGGGGCAAAAAATAATAACAGAAACATAAATCCAGTATATACTGACAGAGAAAATATGAACAGAAGAGAGGAGATTTTTGTATTTCTTATCCACATGATGATGCCCTCCTGGCAACAAAGAGGCAGCCTAAATTTTCAAGTACGCTAGTTTGCATTAATGGAATAGCAAATGCCTTTTTCACTTCAGGAGTTAAGTGATGAAGTTTATCTGACCCATATCCATGAAAAGAAAATTGCTCACTTCATTTTATGAAGGGCAAAGTGGTTTCAACTACAAAATTAAGTCAAAAGAAAAAAAAAAAAACAAACAAAGATTAATTTTGGAGAATATGGATTTGTATCTACGATATCATCTATCTCTATAGAGGCCTTAGTTTCTGTGTACCAATCCACTAAATTCTCTTTGTGTAACTGTACAGAACTATGTAATGATCAAATTTTCTAGATCACTCTGCATTTTCTCTGTTCATATGCATTCAGCGCTTCGTTGTAATATAAATAATTAGCTCTAAAGGAGAAATCACTTGCATTTGATCCTAAAAATCTTACTACAACTTTCCCAAAAGTAAAGTGTTCAATTATCACAAAAAATGTAGAAGTAAGACAGATTCGTTAAAGAGAGCACCTGTCTAAAAGGTCTTAAGAAGGCAGGTGTTGATGAACTGACTCGAAGGAAAGTACTGCCAACTAAAAGGCCACCACTTCGTAATATTCGATTAATTTCAGAAACCTGACAGAGAATAAGAACATGAAAATGAACAAACATCAGTTTAAGAAGAGTGTTTGTAAAAACAAATAAGCGAAGGCAAAGCTTAATATCAGCAAGAAATGACAGAGCAAGTTATCAAAGATCCATGACAATCTAAAACAAATTTTGTTAGCACACGTTTCTTTTAATTCAAAGGATTCTGTACTAATTTAACAATATTAGGATGTGGGACCAGGAGAGAGTACACGATACACATGAAGAAACATATTATGTGTGAAAATTATTATCAAGGGCCACCTATGAAATATATTGACTTAGTGCGCCATGTAATTATAAAAATTGCTAAATATCCCAGGCAATAAAGGCACTGGGAGAAAAAAATAAAAAGACGTAATGTTATTGCGCTTGATACTTAACATTCAAAGCTCTGTAATTAAACTCAATTAATACACTAATTCAGTGTGAAACACACCAACTACATAGCATGAGCATGTCATCTAAAACTCAATTTGTTACAGAGAAAAGATATCTGCCGTTTCATGTTCATGTGATTCTTTTTCTGAAGTATAACAAGGAGACTTTCTCTTAACAAGGCAGCAACGATAATTGGAAACATGACATCTGCAGCCCAACCCTGATAATATATTCAGTGACCACAGTCATCTAAAAGACAGATTTGGTTGAGGTTTCATTCAATAATCAGAACAAAGTATTATTACTTTCAATTCTCTATAATAAGAGAATTAAATCTCATAAAAGTCTGTAGAAATCAGAATCATGGAAGGATGTGGTACCAAGAGGAATGATCCTAAGACTTTGATGGAAAATTTTTAGGAGAAATATCTTATCTTATGTTTCCAAATATTATGCTTCCTAAGTTATAGGATAGGAATTGATTTGTTTCCTTTTCATAAGATTAGTATTTTTTGTTAACTTTGAACCTATGTTTGGCAATTGTGCAATTCTTTTGAGTCTCACATTATAAATTGAAATGAAGTCTTCATTAATTAAATCTGGTTTGATTTTTCCAATCATTTTCTAAAATAAAATCAGAGCTAGTTCTTTCTCAAAAATTTTAGTTTGGTCAAAACCATTTTTTAGTCCCTTTGCAGCCGCCATTCATGGTGGTGAGATAAGAAAGAAAAGGAATTTCCTTAGTCAATTCCCATCCAAACAAACTTTAAATACCAAAATTGTCTCTAAAATCAAATCCTAAGCCCCATATTCTTCCCACCCTATTTTGAAACCCTAGCCACGCCACCGCCCCACAAGACCGTGTTGTTGCATGCACCTACATGATAACCCAATTTCTACAACACACCGCCATCATTGAGTCCAAAACATCTGCCAACATTCTTACTCCATCATGCTGCTATACCATGCATGAGACACCCTATACCATGCATGAGACACCTACTACAAACTTAGCATCACCTTGAGTAGCCCAGCGTCATGCCCAAAGTGACACGAACTCTAAGTGTCATTCTTATACTATGTGCAATGCCCCTAAACATAAGTCCAAGCCATCGTCCTCACGGATCACAAATCCAACCACCATAAGTCGAAAACTTGATTATGTGACCAAGTCCAACAACCCATGCCTTCATTCTTATGCGGGCAAGTCATTCTCCTACAACACTAATGCTCCCCATTGCCGTGAGTAGTCAAAAAGTGCACCATGTTCAAACCTAGACTTTACATGTTTCTTTACATCATGTCCTTTATTTAGGCTAAGTTTAATGTTAGTTAAATTTAGGTTGTGTTTAATTTGTTTTGTTGGCTAAATTAGTGAGTTGGAATGTCTTTGTGCTCAATAACTCATGATTTTTAAGCAAATTTCCATCTCCATTGTCATTAATTTAGCTAGCATTTGAAGCTTAAATTGCCATATTGTGTATGAATGTATTTATATGTGTTCAATTGTGATGGCTTGGAGAAGTTTGGGTGCATTTTGAGTTATATATGATTGAATCTGGACAATACCTACACTTGACAATTGCTCTATCCGATTTTACAGTTTTTGCAGCCACAAAAAGTGGAGCCCACGGCTGCAGATGAAGAATTTGCATCCATGAGAATGAAAGCAACAGAGAGCAGGAGAAGTCCATTTACGGCTGTTTCATCATTTATGGCTCTTTGCACATTTGAAAACATGTTTTTTATCTACTGTTGTCACTCCTACTATCTACTACTACTAGCTTCTCTCTAACTATATTGTTTGGCTGATTACTATGTACACTTCTGGTTGTTTGCATTATCTACACCAGCCATCCACTGCTACTATTTACTAGCTATTTACTACTGTTGTCTACTGCAATTGCTGTCTACTTGGTCTTCTAAGTTAAACATTCCAATACTTAACCCAATTCAAGTTGAGGGGAGTGTTGGAAGAGTGTTTAGTAGGACTATTTAGATTGGGTTTAATACTCTAATATCAATCTACTAAATTGTCTACGCTAGTTAGGATTCTATTTAATAGAGTTTTATTTATTTATATCTCTTGTAATCAAACTTTATAAATAAGGTGGTGAAACTCTATGACCAATGGGAAAATTGAGTCTTATTTTCAACACTGACAATAATCAAATGATATTTCTGGGTAATTAAACTTATTGAATCGCTAAATTCATCTTTTTATTGAAATTTTGACCATGTATATTTATGATCCCTAACATTGCAAGAAAGAAACAAAGAGAGAGAATAAAGAGAACAAAAACATAAAAAAGGACAAAACTATGTTTCATTGTTGTGTAAATGCAGTATACTAGTGAATAGTAAAGTGAGAACGCATGACTAACAGATAAAGAACCAAACTCTTTCACCCCGACAACTAGTTGAAAGCCTTGTAAACTAAAGAACTCACTGCATTGGAAGGGGATGGCCAGCAATGCAATGCCGCACCAGCATGAACAGCATCTATCGAACCAGATGAGAAAGGAAGTCTTGCAACATCAGCTCTCACAAGTGCAAGATTGCTGCCAATTGTCAAATGAAAAATGATCAGCAAATCACTTCATTAGAAAGAAGTAAAGAAATCTAACTTAGCCCTGCTGAAAATTATATCAAATTTCAATATTCAAGAGAATTAACCTAAAAGGGAAATGAGAAAGAAAATACCCACGAGCTTAAGATAGTGTTGTCGTTTTTTATAAAATCGTAACATTGGCGAAGCATATTTTCGGAAAAATCAAGTGCAATTACACTTGAATATGACCCTGATTTGACAAATTTCCTGAAAAACAATCCACTTCCACAGCTCACATCAACGAGGACTCCACCTTCAGCTGGTTTGAAGTACTCCTGAGCCATATTAAACTGCACAAGATTTCATAAGGATAGCTTGCAGAAATCAGCTGACAAAGTGAAAATATTGCAATGTTTGCCTGTTTTTACATTCACTATTGTGCACTTAAGTATGCTTTCCACAGTAATTGAACACATTAAAAGCAAAAAAGCACGAGAAGGAAGTACATCATGAAGTTTTCATAGAAAAACATGAATGATTAAACCAACATATTTCTGTAAGGAACACACCAAAACACATCGAGAATCTAATTTTTTAAAACCTATACTTCTTTACAACATACTTACAGAGTTTGTCTTCCTAGTATCAACTTACAACTTCTTGAGTTATTCTTGACATATAATCAGTTGGATGAAAGAAAAAAAATCCATAGAGGGAAAAATGTATACAGGGATTTCAAGCAAACTTATAAATCAAATAGAGCAGCAAGACAATGTTATAGCTCAAGGGCATATCAAAAAAGTCTGACAATTTTGTAGATTATTGTATGAGTAAAAATAGAATCCTCATGCATGATTTTAAAAATTTCATTCAAGCAACAGAAGAGTTTGAAATATAGAAAAGTAAATCGGATCAATTTTTCTTCTACAAGTGATACGAAGCAGGCACCATTTTATTGGTAGTTTACGTAAACAATATCGTCATCACTAAAAATGATAGGTATTTCATGGCTTAAATTCTTTCTTTATAATCAGTTTAATACCAAAATTTAACGGTGTTAAAACACTTTAGGGGCATTGAGGAGATAAGAAGTAAAAAAGGAATCCTTGTTTCTCAAAAAACATGTACTTGACCTATTGTTCGAAATGGAAAAATTAGGTGCTAAACTGTGTAATACTCCAAATGTTCTCAACTCCCAATATATAAAACAACGAGAATTGATTGGAGACCCTAAGATATATGGAGGACTACTGGGGAAGCTCAGTTATCTTCTTATAACTCACCTATATTGCATATTCTATCGATCAGTTGTGAATCAATAGACTGCTTTCCAAATGTTGATTGGGTAGGATCCTAAAAAGATTGAAAATCCACTTCAGGAAATTATGTCTTTTTTGGAAAAAATTTGATCTCATGGACAAATAAGAAATAAAATGCAGCGCATGCTCTGGTGTGGAGTTGAAGTACAAAACTATGGATGGTTAATATGTGAAATAATGTGTATATCTCAGTTTTTAACTAAGTAGGCCTAAAACTGCTGAATTGCCAACATTAAGCAGCAATAACCTAGCTGCTATTCATGCTGCATCTAATCAAATGCTCCATGGTTAAACCAAACACATTGAAATAGTTAATTGCTAAAAGCTAAAGAACAACTAGTTGACCTCTTTACAAAGAATCTGAACAGGACTTGAGTTAATTATCTCAGTATCTAGTTGAAAATGGTTAATAACTATGCTCCATCTTGAGGAAATGCTTTATAAAGTAGCCATGTGTTCTACTGTAAGTAATACAGCTTAATTGTACAAGTATAGCTTGATATAGGGATTTTAATTTGTATATTTTTCTAATTCAAATTATTAGGTCCGACATATATATAAATGTAATTATTCCCAACAAAATACAAGAGAGTGTTTTTCTCACCTTTGTTTACAATATTCCTTTTTCCTTTCTCTTCAAATAAGCTTCGTCTCTCTTATTGTCTATTCTCTTCTCCAATTTTAGTTAAATTCCTTCAAGATTTTCTTTCCCTTTTAACTTCTTTTTTTACACCATTTAATTACCTCACTTTCTACTATTTTCGTTTTCTATCTTATGCCTATTGCCTCCAATGTCAAAATGCATGGTGCAATGAACTTTCTAAGAAACCTAGAATCAACTGAGTAGTGGTTTTTCTTAAATTTTCTATCTAGTTTCTATTTATTGAAAAGTAACGCAAGCAAAATGCAAAAGCTTTTTAGGGGTTATGTTCATTTATATTTTTAGGTTTGTGTTTTTTTATGTATTTTTTTTAAAAGTGTGTAAAAGTAAAAGAGAAAAAGAAATAAAATTTGAAATTGATAATAATTGTAGTATGTGTTTTTTGGTGCTATAAAGCCAACAAATGTGGCCATTACTTTTTTGTCAAATTGTTGAGCATAATAGATTTTAGGAAAAATGTTTCATTAACAATTTATTCATTTATTTTTAACTTTGAATAAATAAAGTTTAATTTGTTACTTGTATTTTTATTATTAAATTAGAAGTTGAAAATTATATGTATTGTTATTTATTATGTAATATTTTTATTTATTTTTTATAAAATTAGTAAAAGTATAATTATATTTTATTTATTTACATTATTTACATCGTGCTTTGATAAGGTGTAGATTATGTCATGCGATAGCTCCAACAAGCCTTCGGTAATATGGTGCACTAAGCGCCATTAACAAATATGATTCCATCTACTAATCATGTTTTTACATTTGACCATGTACACACATATTTCTCATAGCAAGATAAAAATAGATTTATGAAGTGTAAAGATGACAATTTAGCACATTAACCAAACATATATTTCGCCTAGTTCAGGAACCAAAATGCTAACTAAAATAAAAGGATTTAATTAGGCAAACAATACAAGAAACCAATTATAACACTAAAAGATTCTCATAGAAATTAACATTCCTGACCATTTCTTACACACAGTTTTGCAATTCCGAACCCCTCTTTGGAGAGAAAAACATGATCAATTTCATGTCTTGAAAGCTCACTTCATGTAAAAAGTGTTACATGACATGAAATGTACTAGAAGGATGGGAAGTCAAAACAATTTACCTCTTCATCGGGACCAGGAAAACCACTGCGGTTAAAATTTTGGCGCCAACCCCTCTCATACGCAAATGAAACAAGTGGACTCCTAGAAAAAAAAGGTAATGGCACAACATCAGACTCTTTAACAATTTTCATACAACATATATTTGATATTTTCTGCCTACAAAACAAATTCAAGCTTTCCTCATTGTAGCTGTTAAATGGATGGAATAACTAAAACATATACTAATAATGAAAAACACATCTTAATTTATAGTATGAGATTATAGTTGAGAAATGCATAGATGTCAATGTAAAAATAAAATAGAAAGTAAAGGATATCTAGAATGCAAAAATATATTTTTTCTAGCACACCCTATAGTAATTTCTATTGAAGTTATACTTGGAGTATCAAGACTCACAAACCATAAATGTAATCTAGTAATTATCTTAAGACGATGAATATTATTAAGCTCAAGCTGATCATTTCTCCATTTATGACGTAAGCTCATAATGAAATCAAAGCAATCCATGATTTTGGAAAGAGAAAGTAGTCAGCACATCAAAAATCATATTGAGTGCAAACACAGAACTTGTCTACAATTTCATAAGGGACAGATTTAATAGCAAGGATCTGACAAACTAACAGTGTCATTAAAGACAATGAGGTTGCCTTCACATGAATGGAGGTGCAAGGACATGTGCCTCAAATTTTTTGGCCTTGCACATGTAGAATGACTATTGATTAACGTGTGTTCATCACAATTGAGGGCTCAATTCTCTAAAGGTGGAAGTTTTTTTTTTTTTCCCTCTTTGAACACGGTGGTGCAAAAGTAACAATGTGATAGGTGGTTGGATTTGAGGTGCCAAATAGCTAGCTTAGTTTGGAAATTTAAGGTTTTTATTTGAAAATTAGGATTTTGACCTTCTTCCTCTTTTGAACAACTGCTCGGTCAAAGTGGACCTCCTCTCTGTTTTTTTCTTTTTTTTCTTCTAAGAAATTATGTAAGAAAACAATCACATCCGCTCTAGTGCCATGTTGAAGTAACACTAAAAGAACTAAAGCATGTATTAATGAAGCACAGATCTTAATTTATAGTATGAGATTCATATGATGAAATATAAGGATGCCAAATATAATACTAAAAGTTGATATAATAATAATCCCATGAAATAGGAAGCACAAGACACACAAGTTTTGTTAGCATAATTAAATATTTGATGCATCTTTCTAAGAATTTAAACATTTAGATAAAATGATAATTCAACATGGTATCAAAGCCAGACCAAATAAGGAGTCTTTGAGTTCAAATCTCAACGTCACCTATTTATAATTAAGTTTTACACATGTAAAGGTTTCAGGGGAAAAAAGAAGAAGAAGAATGCCAAACAGCACCCGACAGGATTTGTTAGTAATGAAATATTAAATGATGAATCACTTTAACAACTTAAACTTGTAGATGAAATGCTCATTCAATAGACTTATAATTAGGTAACAACATTTCTGAAAATACATGAAAAGACATTTCTCTATTAAGAATCCATGAATAACAAAAAGGAAATTCTTGGAATTTATTGTATTTCTTGACAGCCTTAATAATTAGGTACTAGAAAGTAAAAAGTAAAGATATAATTGGATTTATATAATTAGTCATATTGTTTGAACAGAACAAGAAGTATATTTTTGATTGTTAAAACGCTTCTTCAAGAACTATAGTTGAATGGATGAGATGCCCATCTCTGAAAACTGATTTTTTGAGATAAGAGAAAAAATGAATTTTGGAAGTGAATGGCAATAGGTTATGCATGATTGAATGAAATTTATCAAAAAATAATGATGAAGTTTTGTAGAAAAAATGTTAGGTATTTTATGTGATGGATATGATTGTAAAAATAATGTGATGTGCAAGTGGAATAAAATAATGTTAGTGGACGTAAAAGTATTATTAATAATAATAATGTGAAGTGTAAGGGAAATCATATAACACTAGTGGAAGTGTTGTTGTAAGTGGATAGACAATTGGTTTTTTGCCAAAAAGTTTCAAGAAAATCTTTAAAATGCTCACCCCTGATCCCTCGGAAACCTATGGATGACTTGCTGGGCCTGAGTTGGGCTGGAAGCTTTCTTGGACTGGTCTCATTATTGGGCCGTTTGCAAGTCTAGGGTGGAATCAGAAAACAATAATTAAAAGAGAGAGAGAGAGAGAGGACTTAGCTAGAACGAAGACATTTAGTCCACTGTAGGTGAGGCTATTTATTTCTTCCTAGACTGAATTATTTGTTGGGCTAGATAAGGACTTGTTTGGATGCTGGGTTTTCTATCTCGCTAAAGGTCTATTTGGCTAGTTTATTTTTCCAGGGAAAAAAAGGATTTGTTTGGTTGCTGGTTTTTGGGATAAAAAAATAAGAGAGGTGGATAAAGTGTGTTAAAAAACAAGAAAAACACAAGTGAAAGAAAAAAAATAAAGGGATAGAGATAAAGATCTATTTGTCTTTATTTCTGCAAGATGTCAATTGATCATGCATATTACATGAAACTAATGTTTGACAAAATCCAGAAGTTAAGCACTATGGATAAAATGCAGAATTATCTAGATAGGATGGAATCTCAAACTAAATTAGCAACAATCATAACTTGAGATACGAGAGGATGATAAATAGATATACACCTTCAAAGTACTATTATGGTAAAGATTATGGATTGAATGAGAATAAGTACGACAAGACATCCAAGGTATCATATTCTTATATTGAAAGTCGATTTTGATTGTATTTTAATTGCTTTTAGCATGGAAATAGCATGAGTAAATGTCGAAACAAAAAATTTGATGCTAACACAACATGAAGGTAGCAGCAACTCTAGCGTCCATTTGGAGCTAGAGAATGAGAAATCGTGAAGGAAGAAATAATAAAAGTTGAATTAGAAATTGTTAAGGATAAAATTAAGAAGGAAGAAACTATAGAAATTAAAGTGGAAGTTGAGGACAAACACAGGAATGAAAAACTAGTAAAAGAATGGATTGAGCTTTTACAGAATCATACTTATGTTGATCCAGTTGACTATCTGACAATTTATTGGTTTGTTTGTGCAACACAAGAGTTGAAAATTTTTCTAGTTATAAAGACTACCTATGTATATTCGAATAAGTCAGCAGTACTAACATGATCAAAGAGAAGGCAGTGGAAGATTAAAAATTAATCGAACCCAATTTTGAATCCTAAGAACGCGAACGGTGAATTAGAATGCCCGACCCAATATAATGAAACCTAAATTAAACTCAAAATTGATAATTAACGTGATAGAATGGCTACAATCGATATGCCGAGATCGATTGATATGTCACGACTTACAAGAGGATCACCCCTGTTGAATCGATTTAAATATTTTCAATTCCAGAAAAAATTGAGTAATTTCATAACTCTCAAACTCGATATCAAAGATTTGTTTGTTTTTTCAACTGAATGAAATAACTATTTATACTAAATCCTATCAGACCCTACTTTAAAAGTCCATATGGCCTAATTTGTAAATAAAGCCCATTAACAGATAAAAATAAAAATAATAGATACTAAATAAAATTCGATAGATTCCTAAATTGCATCATGCCCCTCTTCTTAAGGATAAATTGTCCTTAATTCGAACTTATGTCTTCCTGGATCAAACAACAGTATCTGAAATCCTCTTAATTCTTCATCATCTTACTCAAAATTCAACTTCAAACATAAATCTAGCAATGGAACTCCACTAATGAGCCACATGACAAATTACGAAAAATCACCAATGTTACCCCCGGATGTGCATATGCAAACTCGTTAGCTTAAAAAATTTTCAACTCCTGTGCAACACAGATGGACAAAGCATTTGCCGAATGACCATACGCTGACCTGGTAAGGTAGTGTTTAGTTGCTGAAGTTCTATTTTTTGCAAAAAACAAAAAGAAAAAAAAAAAGAAAGGCAGCAACAAAAAAAGGAGAGAAAAAAAGGGCGGCCACAAATAAAAAAAGAGAGAAGTAAAAAAAAAGAAGTAGAGGAAAAAAACAGAATAGGAAAAACAAAAAAAAAAAGAGGAAGAGCAAAAAAAAAAGAGAGCTACAAAAAAGGTAGAGGAACAAAAATGGAAAAGTGAAAAAGGATTGAGAAGAGAAAAAAAAGGAGAGCAAAAAGAGAAAAACAAAAAGAGAAAAAATAGAGAGAGGGAGAGGGAAAAAGATCGATTTGTATTTATTTCTGTAGGATATCGATTGATCATGCATATTACATAAAACTAATGTTTAACAAAATCTAGAAGACGTATAGTGTTGTGGATAAAACGTTTGATGGCTCCAATTAAAACAACCTCCCTTGGCTTATGGTCATCCCTGGGTTTCCCTGGTTTGCCAATAATTCACCAGATCAATGGAACAAACAAGATTGTTGTAGATTTTGAGTGTTGTCCTAGCAAAGTCTATAAGTTTGTCATTATGTTGTTAACAATGCAACCATGACAAAAGGCAAGACCACAGCGCCATTGACAAAAAATAGTAAGCACCTTCAAAACGGCACACCGCACACCGCACACCTATGGCGCACCATGGTGCATGATGCAAGTGGTGATAAGGCATACTCCATATAGAGGGCGGCATTTCAAAAGAATTTTTGGCTCAAAACATTTAAAAGAAACGACAAAAAAAAAATTAAAACACACAGATCACTTAGCCTTTGTTGGATCTCATTTTTTCATGACAAACTAGCTATAAAATAAAGTGACTACTTTCATACATCAGGTGTTTCATTAAGTTAAATAGGTTTTCATTATTTGCTCCAAAAAACACCCTAAAAATCGGTTCTTTATTTTCCCCTGTTATCTTTCTTCTTTTCTTTCTTTAGTCAATTTTTTAAAATTATAGTTTGGTTGCTAACATTTTAAAATTTCTACATATTGAGTAACTGAGCATTGTTTAAGTTCTGAAATAAAATAGATGTATATTGTTAAATTTTCTAATTTTCATAGTTATTTGCTTATATCTAATTTTTGTAGAAAAATCAACGATAATAATAATATATTTCATATATTATGCGATCTTGTGCCATGCACTAATAAGGTGCACATTGCACAGCCATCATGCACTGTGGCTCTATAAAGACTTTGCACTGCATAATACCATTCTCCACTTATGGTTGTTAATGTGACAAAAAGTTTGATAACTAATTTTTTATATTTTTTATGTTGAACTCATTTTTTTCCTTTTCGTTATATCTCTGTTTTTTTCATTAATGATTTTTTGTTGGAAAGGAGCAAATGGAAAGAAGTAGAAAAACAGCATAATATATTTTTTTTAAATTATTAAATAATAATAACTATAAATTGTGTTGGTTTTAGATATTTAATATTCTTACATTCTATTTGAATCTAAATCTTGAAGAATTGAAAGGATAGATAATATATATGCAGCAACTAGAAGAAAGGTTTAGGGAAAAATCAATGAATTGGTACCAATTGCATTTACAACAAAATTCACTTTATATTTCAAAGTTTTCTCTTGAATAGCTATTAATATTACATTCTTGGGAAAACCGAGCCCATAAAAAATAGAAAAATAGTTGAAAAGAGTATTCATCAATATGCAGCATATGAGATTACTCAATTCAATTACAATCTGCTTCAAAAGCATTCCTCACATGGTCATATGGAATAAATTTATAGTATTTAAAAAAAATGAATGATCCTCTGCTTAAGTTTATCTTTGGATGATTGTCTATCTAGTGATTAGCATCTAGTGGTTAATTTGATGTGAACATTTAATAGTACTTCAATGTCTACGAAACTTATTGAAATATTTTTACTTCTATGCTTTTGGGAATAGCATATTGTCCATAAATATTAGATCCTAGCTTCATAAGTTCATATCATAAATTATATGTGAGTTCAACCTTATGAAATTCGATATTATTAGTTATTTTTAATTTTTCATGATGCATAAAACCTAAGTTGTAGAAAGAATTAAATTAAATGCAAATTGATTTATTTTACCATATTCAGTACTTATAGAGTGAAATGTACGTCTTTCTGTGTTTTGTTTAGGTTGTTTCTAATTAAATTAATAATTTCATTATCATATCTTTTAGATTAATTATTTGGTGAAATTGAAGAAAGCTAACAAAAAATGAAAATTTAACTAAAAATGCTAAAACATAAATTGCAATGGCAGAAAATACAAATAAATTAAAAAAGGAAAACAGAGTTCCATAAGATATATATTGTTTTTCACATTCCACCATTGATCATACATAAAAATAGAAAATTTCAAGTTAACAGTCAACATTGTGCCTTTGGCATCTATTAACACAAGGCCACTTTTATAAGCTAATCAACAAACATCTTTTTGGAAGAACTAATCTAAACGAGAAATAGCCCATTCAACAAAAATAAATGATTTTACAAATATTTTTTAAAGTTATAATTGATATTATTCTATGTAAAATGATCTACAACTTACAAGCAGTATACATATGTAAACTTGTATGACAGAATTGCTTAATTGAGCTTCTTTCATGATTCCTTTTTTTTTTTTTGGAGGGGGGGGCTGGAAAAGTAATATTTATAAGCATCTACACTGAATTTAAAATAATTACCTTTTAATGTGCATATATTTTTTTGAGGAAAAAGTTGTACTATTCTACTATTATAAGCATTCATTCAGCAAATATTTGGACAAGAATCTCAATAAACCTTGAATTTTTCATATAATGATTTCAAATTCAACAGTAATATAAATTATGAATTTTTTTGGAGCCATGAAAATTAATTTTAAAATTTACAGCATTTTCATTTGTAGGAGCATAAATCAGTTTATTTTGGAATATATTATACCCTGTGGAAATTATCGAGCAAGAGATACCGTTCGTCATTCCAATTATTACCAGCATAAGCTTTTCTTGACTTTCCAACTGATATTCAACTATGTCAAATGAATATAACAAATTTTCAATCGCAAAAATCGAAAACCAAAATTAAGCAAAGGTTAATCTTATTTTATTTTTGAATAAACATCTATTGTTAGCATTTCATCAAGAAAAAATATGAAATCAACTATCAAAAAAACCTCACATGTAATTTTTTTAAAGAAAAGGAATAAAGCACAGTGATTTCTACTGAACCAAGAAGAAGAAGACCATTTTGGGGCATCAATGCCAACTTCAAGAAAACAGATAATAAGGATTATTTTAAAAAAAAAATATCATAAACAATATTTTTCTGCATGCAAAGCAGGTACTTTTTTCACTGTTGATGTGAGAAATGAAACGTGCATAGTCAACCACTATTTCAATCAACAGTGCCTTTATTAAAAGAAGAATTGCAATATGAAATAATGGATTGCAGTACATTCAATCCAATGAATAATATTCTGAGGATCAGTATTTCGTACCTGAAGAGCTCAGTCCTAGCTGGTTTAAACTCATTGTATTCCTTTGTCCCAGAAGTAACTGTAAGATCAATGTAGATGTTTTTGCTCGAGTATGACTTGTTGCACTTCCTACATTTAAAACAAGACCTATAGATTGCTGACCTGAATCATTGCAGACTAGTTAAAAAACTTTTTCAGCGGGACATTGGACAAGATTTACTATAGTTTCGAACAGTAGAAAGTGATAAACCCCCTAACTGTAGGCTTGATTGCACTTGTGTCCACAGTCTTTCAAAATGCATGGATAATTTGTCAACCTTTATGATTAAATACTAGGTATATAGCATATTTAGTCTCCAAAATTCCACTATATCATCATGTCAGTCCCTTTTGTTAATATTTGACTTTACAGTCCTTAAAGTTTAATTTTGTTCTCATTTAATCCCTCGTATCAATGTCTTAACCAAAAATCACTGGAAACGCATTACTTGAGAGTCATGTGATATGTTTTAACAGACTTAAGTTACAATTTTTCAAAATATAAAGGATTAAAGCGACACTTAAAACCTTGTACTGAAATCTCATATTACCCTCAAGTGACATTTCCACTGATATTTTGGTCAAGACTAAATGAGACTAAAATTAAACATTTGTAAAGTCAACAAATGAGCATAAAAGACAAAATTGATTTAGAGTGAGAGGTTCGAGACCAAATATGTTACATACCTAGACATTCCCTATCTTTGTTTTCATTAGAATATTTCAATAAAGATGTTGACATATTTGTCCTGCTAAACTTTGTCCCCTACCTTCTGAATATGCACATCCAAGCACATAAATTAACATAACTTCTTGTTGCCATATAATCCCTATCAGGGAGGATATAAAAATGGCGCCATGCACTAGTCACGTCCCAATTTGTGAAAATCTAAATGAAATCAACTTATTTTAGAATTATAAACTAGTTTGATGGTCACATTTTTCTTAGTTTATGCTCCTGAAATAATTAAAATTATTCTTCTGTTTAACTCCAAAAACTTTTTTTGATATATGTAACTTTATGCAGATTTAATCAGTAAATTTAGGCACAGATAAGAGGCAATTTTAAAACTAAGATCCATGTTTACTACCAAAGTCCACTCATCAGGCATGGCTCCTCTTCTCTAAACATATTGGGCCATGGGGTATATTCAAGAAAATTATTTTTAATTCTTTCATAGAAATAAACTACAAAAAAAAAAATAACAATAAATTACCTTACAAGTATATGATAATGCAAATTGACTTAAAGATGAATGCATTGAAAATAATATTTTTGTGAAATATAGCATTTTAGTACACAAAGATAAAGATTTAATGGTAAAGTGAAAGATTTTATAATACTTTAGGAGGTTGGAGGCATAACTTTTAGAAGTCAGAGAGCAATGCGCTACACGTCTAAATTATGTCACCAGAAAATGGGATCAGGGAGTGTTTGAGCATATTTTAACAATAGGCTTATCCAGGTATCTTGACATGTTGTGAGAGAAAGTGCAATTATGCTACAGCTTGGAGGCTGCATCATCTTTATGCTGTTAGATATTTGAACTTACAAGTTGAAACCTGAAGGTCCTTTTCTTATTAGTGGCTCATAACAAATGGGGCAAGCAAACAAGTTACCGCATGAGGTGTCTTGGGCTTCAGTACTTGATTCCTAGCAAGCAAAAGAGAAGTATGTTCAGCACAGAGTCCTACGTAAAAATACTTTTCTTTAGAATGTAACATCAACATATCAACTTTTAATGAACTAAAACAGAGCCCTGAATCCAAAGGCCACAATTCAATTATATACTCTTGCCTTAGGTATACATATATCTATGGTTGGTATCTTCTGGTAACATAATTTGTAACATTTTCTGCTACACACCGACCAATACCTGATATATGAACAAAAGGGTGGTTATAATATGGAGAGAAAAGTTTATGATTTCTAAGCTTATCATAACTACTTCCCATCCCAATATCACGGCCATCCTTTCGTACAAATTTCAGTATTGGCGCATTATACACTTGTATTAAAAATAATTTGGAATTCATTATTCTTGTTGAAACAGTTTGAGTGCACATCATGATTGAAGTAACATGCTCATTCCATCTCAATTATTAACTCTGACAAATGGCCTTTTTTAGATTTATAAAAGGTTATGCCTATTTCAAGCAAATATTAGGCTCCATGTACGGAACTAGTCCGAGGAAGATATGACCCATACTTCAGTAGATGATATTTTAAAATCTAATCTTCTTCTCTCTGTCAAAAGAGAGCAGATAAAATTTCTTACTTCAACAAAAGTAAATTTAGATTTATAGTTATGCATTATCAATCATTTCTACAGATTCTATACATAAGGCAGAGTGGATTTCAACGGGTTCTAGCAAGAGAGAGAAAGGACAAAAACACAAAGAAAGGCAGGATCAACTCACTAAAGTAAAATCATCTAGACAATAATATCTTTACATATGCTGGAGGAGCTTGGATGGTGTCACTTTTAAGATTTAAAAAAAGTGTACATTTATCGGACATGCCAAAACTGCAGAATTAGCAATCTAAAATTTCCCACAGTAGGGCCTTAGAGGAGGTAAACGATTGTAAGATAAGAAATGTTGCTATTTTCCGACCCAAAAAGCAACATTCTTATCCTGTCCATCAATTCATTCACAATTTTGTCATAGTTCTCCCAGCATCAGGGCCTAGCAGCATCCCTCAAAATGGATAAATGAAACAATAACCATTGAAAGTTTAAATTAGTTTCAATGATTATTTGAGGAAAAATTGAATAATTGGTGAATTCATGAACTATGTAAGTGCATAACGTTGTTAAGTAGCATTAATGTATTACTTATATTGTCCTGTACATGCATCATAATCATAAAAGGAGGAAATTATAGAATTAAATACAGGTAATACCCATATGTAGCTGTGTATACTATTGCCATCATTTGAAGTTATATAATTTACTCTTCTATTCTCCTAAGTGATGTGATTATGGCAGTCATTCTGTCTAACAAAAACAACTCATACTTCACAGTTTCTTCCTCTATACATCCAGAAACAAGACATTGATTTGAATGAAATCAACAATTAATATATAGCCCCAAATTAAAGCATACGGAAATAAATTAAACTAAATTACAATATAAAACAAAAGTGAGCTAATACACTCAAACTCGTGACCTCGCGAAAAGAAGAATAATATTATTTCCCATTACAGACGCATTTATAAAATGGGCAGAAATATGCCAGGAATCAAAGGGTAGGTTAAGAGAATTACAGGTGTCAGAGCAACAGCAGCACATGCTCGGATCCTTGCAGGAAAGAAAACGGGTAGAGGACGGAGCTGGGAATTACGACAGAGACGAGGGTGTCTTGGGAAGAAAGCGGAACTATGAGGGGAAAGCAAGGAAGCTGAAACAGCAACGGCCATGGCCGCCCCTACCGCTGATGATGACGAAGGTTAGCTTCCTTTCTCTTTTTGTTTGATGATTCTCTGTGGTATCTGTAGACATACATAAATAAGCCTAGATACAATGGAGATTTCAACAGCGTGAGAAGGAACGGAGGAGATTTCTGATATTTTTCTTTCATTTCTTTGTGAATTGATAGCAATTCTGTGGCAATAACTAAGGGTAATTTTAACGTATACGCACACACACAGTGTGTGTGTATTTTGTAATGTCTTATACGTTAGGTATATATATATATTTTGTAATGTCTTATACATTAGGTGTTTTACACACACACACACACATATATATATTGTAAAATCTTGTACATTCTCGCTCTCTTTCTTTTGTTAATTAAATAGGAGAAATTGATTTTTATTTCACTCTTTTAGATAGATTTACAGTTGCTAGGGAGGTTTTTTAGGGTTATTACTATCAATATATTGATATTGTTAAATATAAGTTCTCCAAAATAACTAATTTAGATCAAATTAGCAAGTGGCAAAGATAACCCTGTTTTCCGTTTTTTTCACTTCTTTCTTGATTTATTCTCTTTCATTTTATCTTTTACAATTCATTTCTGAGATTTTTCTTCATTTGTCCTTTTGACAAATTTATTAATATAAATTTAAATTTAGTTTATATAAATTTCCAAGAATATGACAATTTTATAATTAATTATAGTGCCCTTCCTCTATCTTATTTCATTTTGTATGTTAATTTCTACACCCTGCGTACAGTCAAGTAAACAAAATTGTGATATTCAAACTTGAGTTCAAACTTAATCAAATTGAGCCTCAAATTAAAAAGAAAAAAATCTGAAATGCCAGACATGGGAATCAAATTTATTATCTCAAATATATCATGGCATCTTTATATCATAACTCAAACAATGATTTAATTTGTTTATTATTTTAAAATTATAAAAAAGATATAATGAATAAAAGAATTGAAACCCCTAACATATCCATGCCTTCTCATACAAGGGAAGGACGCTGGCCACCAAGTTAGTCATTAATATAATTAGCATTTATATTATATGCAAGTTTGACTAATTCAACGAGCTCCGAGCACATACGGATTATGCCCGAGTTTGATTTTGATCAAGCAACTAGATTGAAAGGAGTCAAGTAATTCAGTTGAAATTTAATCTCACTCCACACTAACAAAATTTTATAATAATATATACTTTAAATTTTAATTTATTAATATACACATATTAAATGTGCAAATTTTTTTAATTGTTTTTTTTTATTATTATTCTTCTTCTCGATGGAGGATACTTTATTGTTTTATTTGAGGATGATGGAGTTGCCACATAACAACGTTTCTGACCATTGCTTCCTTTGATTCGTTCCCAAAGTCTCTGGCTGTTTCGATTTCCACTTCTGATGTTAGCACGTAAGTATCAACAGAAATTCTATAACTTTAAAAGATAATTTATGTATACTTTTTAGTAATTAAAATTTTAACAAAATCTACAATTTCATAAAATTATATGTCATCTTCAAGTAAATTACAATGCAAAACTAAAAAAAATAAAAAATGATAATTGCATTTAACTTATACAGTGTAATACAAAGAATTAATTATTAAAAATTCATTTTTAATAAATAAAGTATTGTAGATTATAGCAATAACAAACTTAATATAAATTGAATAACTAAATTTTAATTTCATATTTACAAAATGAGGATATTGGTTCATAAATTGACATGTATTTTTGTGCATATTAATTTATTATTTAATTTTTGTTTACAAAATGAGGATATTGCTTTATAAATTGGCAAGTATTTCTATGCATATTAATTTATTATGATAAATTTGTAAATCAAATTTAAAATTTAAGTTCTAGGACAAAATTTTTATATAATAAAATAAAATAACTTAAATCAAAATAAATTTTGTATGGGTTCTATTCTTTAATTTAAATACTTTAATTCCTCCTTCAATTTCAAAATTTTGGGGCTTTGATAATATTTTGAAGAGGTTGGTTAACTTAATCTTTGTTGAAATTGATTTGACCTATAAAAAATATTATTTGTGGAGTTTGACACTGCATGCATGAATCAAATGCCAAATTTGGAAAAATACCACGATGAATACTTCAAATTTTTGCCAAGAACACTGTAAAACTTCTTTAAGAATACGATTTGAAATTTGAAGTAATTTCAAAAAAGGATTTATACTTAATCTTCATCGAAAGTTGCTGGATGTTGAAAAAATATGGGTTTTTCATGCTTAGTATCACAATTTTTGATCAAATAGCGAAGTTGGCGATTTTTCACAACGATTTTTGAATTTAATGGTGAACTATTTGAATTTCGTAAAAAGTGCCTTGAATTTGATTTAAAAAAATGCCTTAAATTTAATGATGAACTTTTAGAATTTGATGAGGAACACTTTGAATTTAATAAAAAATTTCTTGAATTTGATGAAAAACATGTTAAGTTTGATCTAAGAATTTCAAAGAGAAATTGAGATACTTCCTAGCTTTAAGTCTTCAACTGTTTTAGCTCTATCTCTCCATTGTGTCCTTTTTCCTCGAGGTTTGAGGTTTGGCCTCTGTTTATAGATATAGAAGAAAAAGTGTTATTACTTTATTTTGCTGATGTAGCACCGTCTCATAGGTAGTCTCAGCTTAGAGTTTATTCAAAAATTTAATCAATAAACTTAATCTTATAGTCTTTATCTCATAAGTCTCTAATAGAATTTCACCACTTGGCATCATCTGATTGGCCAATTAAAATATCAAATTTTTATTTATTTATTTTAAGAACTATGCTTATTTTAAATTCTCAAAATATAAATAAAATTGATTTAATTAATATTTTACACTGTATTTCCGCGTGACATTGTTTAATTGAACACCAAATTTTATGTGTCTACATAAGTTTTTTTTTTTTTTGACAAATCCGTTTAACAATATATTATTTAATTACTCAAATGAATACTTACAATATAAAAAATAAAAAATAATTGGGCTCATGTAATGTGCATCAACCCACAATATAGAATTGATTAATTAATATTTAAAATGTGAAAATTGTTGTACAATAATTTAGTTTTAAATAGTTGTGATATAATATATAAGTGAGCAAAAATTTAAATTTCAATTCAAACAAAATTGGGTTCTAAAATATTTGGTTGGGCAAAATTTTGATGGATTGCAAACCCATCAAAATCTTGTTGCAAACAAAGCCAAGATAATTTGTATCAAGAGAATTTAATTTTAAAATTTAAAATCTCACTTTGTTGTTGTTGTCATTATAAAAGTGGGAATATAAAGGTTTTGGATTTCATGTCTAATTTTGTGTACCATTGCATTAAAAAAAAAGAACTGAAACAATTAAGAAAAATCAGATTTTCTTATTTAATAAAATATTTTTAAGAATTTCATGTAATACTTTTTTCTGCATAGAAGCTTAAATAATATTCAAATAAGATTCAAAATGATTATCATTAAACGTAATTGTTAAGTTTATGATTTACCAAAAATATCTTAGATATAATAATAATAATATGTTTAAAACAAAAATGCAATGAAAAAATAATAAATTATTTTGAGTACACATTAGCTTATTATTGTTGGTTGAAACGAAATTATTGAGTCATATATGTACACCTTAATAAATACTTACAATATGGAATTCTCATGTGACTTTTTTAAGTAGGTCGATGTGATTATTTTTTTTATTATTTATAAATATAATATTTTTTAGTAGACTATTATTATTCAAAATCATAGGTGTTATGTGTTGGCCATGACTTTATCAATACATTACATGATTATGTAATTAGAATCGGCCTCGTTGAATTGGTTTGTTAATTTTATTTTTATAGTTAAGTTTTCAAATTTATGAAATACTATATATTTAAGAGGATGCTAAAACATACTGTAAATTGGATTAATAATTTTATTTTTATTTTTATTTATTTTAAAATGCCATATATTTTAAATGAAAATGATGGTTAAGAAAATAATTAAATTGGAAACAATTCATATTAAAATTAATCCAATATTTACTTTGTAGAACTTTTTTTTATTTTCTGATATTTTAAATATTTTTTATGGTCAATGGATAGTTATCTTTCAATGAACTTTAGTAGTAACAGCGATTGACATCGATCACTCAACATAATTTTTTTACTAAAAAAACTTATTATATATGAAAATGACATGAACTTGGCAACATCAACACTTCTTTTTTCTTCTTCTCTTCTTTTTTTCTCACAATGCTTATTCTTTTCGTTCTTTCATGATCTTTCATAAATTTTTCTTAAGTTATTGGAAATCTTTTATGCAAAGATGAATAAAGGTTACCACGCATCTTTAGTTACTCAACCCACGATAAATTTGAGATGTTATATATACTCATAATTAGATAACTATTTTATGTGAAAATGAATAAGGGTTTCTATCCAATCCCAGTTATAAAGTCATGCTAAGTAGCAAAGTAAAGAAATTTTCTATCACCTCCTGTTCAACAAATTTTTGTTCTCTTCTTTTTTACTTTATTTATTTATTTTTTTCTCTTTCCCCTTTGTTCATTCCTTTTTCTTGTCAAGTATTGATATAAAAGATAATAAGGAGTAGTGACCAAAAAAGGGACGACAAATATCGCAATATAGGTTGCAAAAATGCCAAAAAGAACTTAAAAAATTGCCTACTTCACTTCTCATCCCTTCCATTATTCTCATTCTTTCTCCAAGAAGTTCATTAACACATTAAATAAAGACGCACATTCCCCAAACTATGTTTAATCAATAAGTTTAATCTTATAGTCTTCATCTCATAAGTCTTTAATAGAATTTCGCCACTTGGCATCATCTGATTGGCCGATTAAAATATCAAATTTTTATTTATTTATTTTAAGAACTATGTTTATTTTAAATTCTCAAAATATAAATAAAATTGATTTAATTAATATTTTACATTGTATTTCCATGTGACATTGTTTAATTGAACACCAAATTTTATGCGTCCACATAAGTATTTTTTTTTGATAAATCTGTTTAACAATATATTATTTAATTATTCAAATCAATACTTACAATATAAAAAATAAAAATAATTGGGCTCATGTAATGTGCATCAACCCACAATATAGAATTGGTTAATTAATATTTAAAATGTGAAAATTGTTTATATTTTAAATATATATATATATATATATATATATGGAAACATAAAGCAATGTTGGTTGTTTATTTGGATGAAAATAAAAAATAATGGAGATTCTATAGGATATTAAAATTATCTTTAATTGTAAAATTTTGATGGAAAAAATTTTAATTTGTTTGAATTTAAGTGTGTGTGTGTGTGTGTGCGTAAATGTGAGTGTATATGTATATATAAGTAGTGAATTGATTGTAATAGTATAATAATTTAGTTTTATATAGTTGTGATATAATATATAAGTGAGGAAAAATTTAATTTCAATTCAAATAAAATTGTGTTCTAAATATTTGGTTGGGCAAAATTTTTATGGATTGCAAACCCATCAAAATCTTGTTGCAAACAAAGCCAAGATAATTTGTATCAAGAGAATTTAATTTTAAAATTTAAAATCTCACTTTGTTGTTGTTGTCGTTATAAAAGTGGGAATATAAAGGTTTTGGATTTCATGTCTAATTTTGTGTACCATTGCATTAAAAAAAAAGAACTGAAACAATTAAGAAAAATCAGATTTTCTTATTTAATAAAATATTTTTAAGAATTTCATGTAATACTTTTTTCTACATAGAAGCTTAAATAATATTCAAAATGATTATCATTAAACGTAATTGTTAAGTTTATGATTTACCAAAAATATCTTAGATATAATAATAATAATATGTTTAAAACAAAAATGCAATGAAAAAATAATAATTATTTTGAGTACACATTAGCTTATTGTTGTTGGTTGAAATGAAATTATTGAGTCATATATGTACACCTTAATAAATACTTGCAATATGGAATTCTCATGTTACCTTTTTAAGTAGGTCAATGTGATTATTTTTTTTATTATTTATAAATATAATATTTTTTAGTAAACTATTATTATTCAAAATCGTAGGTGTTATGTGTTGGTCATGACTTTATCAATACATTACATGATTATGTAATTGGAATCGGCCTCGTTGAATTGGTTTGTTAATTTTATTTTTATAGTTAAGTTTTCAAATTTATAAAATACTATATATTTAAGAGGATGCTAAAACATACTGTAAATTGGATTAATAATTTTATTTTTATTTTTATTTATTTTAAAATGCCATATATTTTAAATGAAAATGATGGTTAAGAAAATAATTAAAATGGAAACAATTCATATTAAAAGTAATCCAATACTTACTTTGTAGAACTTTTTCTTATTTTCTGATATTTTAAATATTCTTTGTGGTCAATGAATAGTTATCTTTCAATGAACTTTAGTAGTAACAGCAATTAACATCGATCACTCAACATAATTTTTTTACTAAAAAGACTTATTATATATGAAAATGATATGAACTTGGCAACATCAACACTTCTTTTTTCTTCTTCTCTTCTTTTTTTCTCACAATGCTTATTCTTTTTGTTCTTTTATGAGCTTTCATAAATTTTTCTTAAGTTATTGAAAATCTTTTTATGCAAAGGTGAATAAAGGTCACCACATATCTTTAGTTGCTCAACCCACAATAAATTTGACATGTTGTGTATACTCATAATTAGGTAATTATTTTATGTGAGAATGAATAAGGGTTTCTGCCCAATTCCAGTTATAAAGTCATGCCAAGTAGCAATGTAAAGAAATTTTCCATTATCTCCTATTCAACAAATTTTTGTTCTCTTCTTTTTTACTTTATTTATTTATTTTTTTCTCTTCCCCCTTTTTTCATTCCTTTTTCTTGCCAAGTATTGATATAAAAGATAATAAGGAGTAGTGGCCAAAAAAGGGAGGACAAATATTGCAATATAGGTTCAAAAATGCCCAAAAAAACTTAAAAAATTGCCTACTTCACTTTTCATCCCTTCCATTATTCTCATTCTTTCTCCAAGAAGTTCATTAACACATTAAATAAAGACGTACATTCCCCAAACTAACTATCTTTTTCTCAAAAATAGGATTTCTCAAGCATGTAAGCACTCAAAGGTAAGCAGTGGTGCAAATCTATATGGGGCTCATCATCAACAAAACTAGCCTAAGGGTTATTATATTTAAGAATGATGACAGACTGGAATTACATAACTTAATTAGTTCACATGATTCAAAACTACATTTAATCATTAATTATGTAAAGTGCTCACGAACGCTTAATGCTTCTTTTGTTAATAACATAATGCCATTCATTATGATGAAAAAGAAAAAGATGTGCACAATTTAGACATAGGCCAATCCTAGCATAAAGAGCAAATGACTCATCAAAACATCCATTATCATTCATTATATCATTAGGTATGTCACTTTTCCAATACATTAATTAAACATTAATTAACTCCACATGTAAAGAAGAAAAGAAAAATCCACAACTTTCATTGAACATAATAATAAAAAAACAACAAACCACATAGCTTCATAACTTGCCAACACCCCTACACTTTTTCGGTTGCATTATCACTAATGCAACTATATTAACATCTAATCAAGAAATAAGAAAAAAAGAAAGGCATAATCTAGCAGACATCTAATGGCACCAGCATCTTACTCGTCAACTGGAGGACTTGAAGGCAACGGATGGATATGTGTCCCTTAGAGTAGTAGCTAACAAAGTTTTTATCTGTGTGAGGATGATGCTAATAATGTTGGATCAATGGTAGCAGATGGTCAGTAGGAAAAGATATATCGAGGTAGGCTTGCTGACAGTACACAATCGTTGTCATCTAGAAATCTATAAGAATGTGTAAGAGAGAGGGATACTTGATCAAATCTATGCTCACAATGGTGATTGAAATAGTGGATTCTCTAGTTTACTTATCCTACTTGGCACTCAACCCCATCAACCAACCTCTCCAACAGGGCATGGGATGACAAGTAATCTTACTCTATGGCTCAAATATTTTCATCCAAGCAGTCTAACATATCCGAGGTGGAGAGGTTATATGCCTACTGGCATTGCTGTTGTTGAGCTATAGGTCTTTAGTGGCCTAATTAGCCTATCGGGGCTAACATTAATCCTAAAATGTTGCTTGATGCTTAGGTCAGCTTGGTAGCACAAAGTTGTGATCACATATGTGTCTGGCATCACTGCCTTCCTTTTATAGGCCACATTGAGGATATTATCTTAGATTAAATTACCAAATGTAGAGGGATGCCATGTAGATGGCATAAGTAATAATGGCTTGGTATATATCAATGGTGGTGTGGTGTTTGGTAGGCCTATCCTGCCACATGCAAAATACCACAACACTTTCACTAATTAATGCAGAAAATGAGAGCTGAATTTGTAGTGCCTATTGTCTTTCCACTCTACCCAATTCTAACACATCTTAGTCACAATCTCCTTATTTGATGACAATCTGCTACAACCACAAAGGCCCCAAATCTTGTGATATTGACGAGGTCAAGATTAAAAACTCCATTCATGCTTACTGGATCAAATGTGACTTACACTTCATTGAATCGTCATACTGTTGTCAACCCTATCAAGAACAATGTTGTAAAATTTCTAAAGAAGCTCTTTTGATGTCCAAACAGCTAGATGCTCAATAGCTATTGACCAACCCCTTACTACCACCAATTCTAAAAATTATGGATGACGAAACCTTGCTCAAGCACCACTTTACGACCTACCATATCCAGCTTATAACAGTTTTGAGCCTCCTCGAACATAAAATGGTTGGTATTGTAGACCTCTAATAAGCAAGAGTGTGGCTACTCCTCTTTGTGGCACCTATAAATCAACACATAGGGACTTTAATTATACACCAAAACTTGTCCAAATAATGCATACTATAGCCAAATGCTTAAACATAAATTTACAAAGGCAAAAGCCCAAGGGCTATCAAATATAAGCTAGGAAACTTCATTTAGGCAATTCATCATAGCATGAATTGTTCACAAGTCCAAAATTTATACCAAAGGAAGTGACCATATCCCTCCATGTTCTAACAAACAACCAAAATTCCCATAAATCATCATCATGTCTTCAAAAATTTCCAATTAAAGTATTAAAAATACAACTTTCACAATCTCATAGGTCTTCAAATAAATGTTTACAATGTAGCCACAATATCACATAGACTTTTTCATACTCATCTAGAATCAAATAAACTTGTTCAAAACCAAGTAATAATTTGAGGAAAAGTGGAGAAATTTACTTGACATCTTTTGAGGGCTTGGTGAAGAAACCTTTAAATACTATTCTTAAACTTAAGTGGAAGTAGTGTGGGATAATGTGAAATTGAGTGAAAAATGTCTGTGGAGTGAAAAGGGAGAGGCTTAGAGTGCAAGATATGGAAGAAAAAGAACAAGTGAAAGAATTGTGTCCTAGATCGATTTAAAATCCTAACTACGCGTCATGTTGAACTTCATAGTCATGAGAAAACCTTCAATGGGCGCTACTGTGGTTTTGGCCAATGGGAGGATGCTCGGGATAGATGCCTTTTCTGTTGTTGCCTTGTTTGTGGTCACAACATGATGCCCCACGATTGTGAAATGATGCCCCACACCTGCGAGAATGAACTACAAACTATGGGACTTTTTACTGTTGTTTTAACTGTAAAAACAAACACGAGTCTTGCACACATGAGACTCAAATTCAAGATTTTAATTTCAAAAGTGGAGACATGTTTTTTTTTTGTGATCTGGTACGCAAGCATGATCTTGATTAATATAGCCATAAGACACACTTTTGCAAGTGTGAAAGTAAACCACATCACTATTCTTGCTTGCATTTAAACCCCAATTAAATGTAATCTTTGCTCATGCATCTACCACAATTCAAAGGTACGAAAACCAAGCCTAAACACTGGGAAAAGAAAAGGACAAGTTAGATGACATGAGCACCAAGTCGAAATAAAGCATATTAAGCTTTGAATGCAAGTTAAAAATTATGAGCTCCAAGAAGCCAGGTGGCTTTGAGGACGTGGAACCTAGAGTGCTTCATATTCTTTACTGTATCGATTGTTATAGCGTATACAAATGTGGTGCGTTGCAGCTAGATTGCTACCTGATCATAGTGCTAGTTGAGAGGTGGTGTCAAGAAACACACATACTTCACTTTGTGCCTAAGGAGGCCATTTTATGCTAAAGCAAATGAGACTGATATGGCATATATCAGTGAAAGGTGATCTAGTCACCAGCACAGAGCCCCCACTAACACATGCGCAGTGGATTTGCGTGGAGGCATTAGGTTGGGCACTAAGAGATTAGGATTTCAAAGGTTACACTCTTCTCTTGTACAAATTGCATAACACATAGAGTTACTCCCGTTGCATACAGATAGTTCACAACTAGATGTACAATAGTGGGTTTGTGGCTACATTTTACTATTATTAGGTGCTAGTTTGTTTTTGACTAATCCAAAAATTAGGTTAGATTGCTCTATCTTGACCTAATCATTTACTTGGATAGTGTTGGCAGATACAGTTGGGGTAGTGCAGTTTTGGCATGCCTATACCAAAATCTTTGTGTTGCTTGCCAGAGAGGACGATCATTTATTTCTGGCCTGTTGCACAACTTGTATTCACATAATATAATTTCGATTTCAAATATAAACTAGATTGTCATGGTAATCTCATTGCTAATGATGCAAATATGGGTATGATCCCAGATACCAGGACTTACACCATAGATTGTGGGGCACCATTCTGATTTAAGTCCACTAACTCTACCTGATAGTGAGGAACTTCTCACAATACTATATAATACCACGTATGATCATAGCACACTTTTATTAATCTTTTAATCACTCTCTCTAGAATGCATAATTGTTACTTTTGCCTTTGCTTTTTGTGATAAATGTATAGATGGTCCTATCTATGGAGATAGATGACTAAGTTTGGTGGCCACAGCATACGAATTTTTCAAAAAATTTTGGATTTCGAAGCACACACATAGATTTGTTATTAGATTATATATTATGTATTATTGTCAGTACGATATTTGATTGAGATAATCATCTAAGGTGTTTGTTGTAAATAATGTGTAATTTAACTAGCAGCTATATGCTCTTAAGTGGTATATTGCATCGCCAGCAAGATCTAGGCACAATGTGTTAACGTACTCAAGTCCACTCATTTTGTATGACATTGTGGAGATGCATTGGTTGAAGCAAGTTCTACGACAATTTACAATGATGCAAGACATTCCAACTATCTCTTAATTCGATGAGGATCGCCTACACACCATTGACCATCACAAAGGGAGTTCGACGAGAGATTGACGCATAGATCATCAAACATATGTGGATAATTGGCGAAGTCTAGCAATGGTTGTGCATAAAAAAAGACACCATAGTCATGTACCCTAAGTAGTGAGTGGATACATTGATTGGTATTATTAGATTACTCGCCACACGATTACTCCACCGACTATCTTTGTAAAGTCTAGATTTTAGTCTAGAGATGGTAACTGGACTAATTATGTGGTATGTAACTTCAAATAATATTTATTATCTACTTATGTCTATCTGATAATAAAAATTGAGTGTATATTAAAACATATATCCATTTTTGATCCATAAGATGGAATAATTATTTATAAATGGAGATACCAATCATTGTGCGTGGATTTTGTCATGCAGTTGTGTGAGGCAGGTTAGGAGATTGCTTGTCTATGTTGAGGTGGATGTCACTTCCGCAACATACAACACGTCTGTAGAAATGTGCCTGTTGACGAGCAAGCCTAGGTTAAAGCAGTGCAGTAGACATTGCTTTGTATTTTGTAGTGTATCATCTTCAGATTTTAATAGATTATCCACTTCAGAATGCTATGCAACACAAGTCTCTTACATGCCCACTACATCACAGCAGTATGATGATGTTTACACGCTCCACCAGATTTATTCATATGGAGTTTATACTCACTGCAGGTGATGCAGGATCTTTACTATTCAGGAGATAGTGTCAGACGCCCATGTAGGACTTTGGGACACTAGAGGATTATATATGTACTTTTCATACATTATCTATTCTTTGGAGCAACTACCAGATACGTGAGGAAGTACAACAGGACAATATATTTGAGTAGTCCACTATACATCGTTGCATAATGACACGTCATAGTATATGGATGATGATGCTAATTTGAGTTCTTGTAGAGATCGACGCGTTTCCAAGTGTGGCACTGGGTGACACAGAACATTTGTATCGGATTATGTTGTACTATATATAGACATGTCTATTAAAAGCTACTTGGATAAATATGTTTGTTAGAATTTTTTTTCAAATTATCATGTTGTATTATTCATTACTTGTATATATTTGTGGGATCTAATAGTATAATAATTTATTCAGGTACGATTAATTATAAATCAACAATATAGATATGACTATACTTAAAACCTACACTAGTTGTTTAAAAACAAATGCAATGTTAAACTGTAATTATAATTAACGTAAAAGAAATTTTCTTAATTTACTTGTCTAACAAAAATTTATTATTAAAATAATATTGTTGTATATTATTCACATTTTCTATACAATAAAAAATTTTGTCAACAAAATTTCACATTCACATCAACGTGAATCCAATGAAGCTTGTTTATCTTATTTTGCAATTTTTATGGTTATATTTTTAAATAGTTAAAATATTTGATCGCTGAAAATACATACATACATACATACATACATATATAAATATATATAGATATATGTATGTTATTTCTTAAAAATAGCAAACCTCACTTTTTTAAATTTCCACAAATGTAATTTTTTAAATGTGAAGTTTCATGCCATAGAGGATAGAATTCAGTTGTGAATTGTGATTGGATGAATACTCCCTTTTTTCAGAAAAAAAAGGAATTTTTAGAAAAAAATATGGTAGATAGTAAAGTTGGAGAAATTATAATGATTTGCAAAGAATAATTTTCATTATTGCAATATATTTTTAATATTTATGACAGCTGGAAGAAGAAAAGTAAAGAGTGAAAATTTAAAATGTAGGTTTTAGCACGTGAGGAAAATGGATATGCATTAAACTCTGATATAAATTTTTAGCTACATCAACATTTAAAATTAAAATTTTTTATAATATATCATATATAATATATAATAGTAAGGATGCCCTTTGACTAATTTTGGCCAACTAAAGTTCAATTTTAATTTTCTAGAATTTTGAGTTTTTTTATTAAATTAAAAATTTCTATTGTTAGACTATATAAGTTCAATTTTTATATAAATATGTTTTTAATATGAAAATTTAATATGAGTTATTTAATTTTTCCAAAACTATGATCTATATTTGCATATATAATAAAAACAAATTTAACAAAAATCTTAAAGTTACAAAATTTACTATTTGAAAAATTTCACGCATACTAAAATTTTTTTGAAAAATAAAAATCAAACTATATAAGTTCAACTTCTAAATAAATTTATTTTTAATATACAAATCTAATATGAATCATTTAATTTTCCAAAATTACAATCTCCTCATGGATTTATAGTAAATTAAAATCGTTAGATTCATTAATAGGAATTAAATTTTTTTAGTTATTAGTATTTTTAATTATGAATAAGACATTATTTAAATCAGGAAATTATTTGAAAAGATCGATGTGTATCAATAAGTGAAAAACTACTTGAAAATCAAAATTCCTTTAAGAAAATAAAACAGTACAAATTAATAATCGGGTTATAGTTTGGTATGTTTGATATAAAAAAAAAATTAATTTCCTATATTGTAGTGTTAAAGGCAAACATGTAAATTCCTAGTGTGATTTCTACACAATTGGTTGTGATTTAATAAAAATTCACAATTGATTCATAACTATATAAAACAGTGCATCATGCATGATTTTTGATAGCAGCACAAAATTTGTGTACACGTGGGGTTTGGTTCTCACTGGCATCTGCTCTATTTCCAAACTCTGCTGAAGATGAGGGCATTAGTCTATAATTGTGTTCTGAAATGTGAATAGTTCTTTTAATATTTGCTGAACATGATCTACAGTCATTGTTATCATTGCTATTGTTACTGTAGGCTTTTTTGTAAATGCAATCTAATTCGATATCCTCTTAACTAACAATATCTTGTACAAAAAGTAACCTGAAACTTAAGTTATTAATTTTGTTACAAATAGTTTGTTAATTTAGTAACTTAAATGTAATAAAATTAAATAACCAAATTAGTTTACTTGGTCTATGATATTGCTGGTTAGTAGGAGTCCTTCACAACATTGAATTACCAAAAATGAAGTAGCCTGCAGAAGTTGGGAAGACTGATGATTCTAAATACTGCAAATACCAATGGTTGGTCGGGCCCCCTATCAATGACTGCTTCATATTTAAAGAGAAGGTCATGGAACTCACCCACTAAGAAAAAAATCACGTTGGAGGATAATAACGCAAATGCTAACACCATCACCCTCAGCAACCAACGGAAGGAAGGTCACTAAATCGACAACTCTCCTAACGAAGCTGGCCGCCTCCATAAGAAAAGCCAATCCTTTGTCAAAGACTGCATGACCACAATAGTTTTTACAGATGAAGATTTGATATTAGGATCTCCACCCCATAACAGGCTATTATTTGTCATCAACTATTCCCATGAACAAAAAATCAATCGAATGCCGATTGATGATGGCTCGGCCATCAACATTTTACCCTTACAAACTTTTAGAGAGCTAGAGATCCCAATTGATAAGCTTTCAAACAGTCGTTTGATGATCCAAAGATTCAACTAAGTGGGGCAAAGGGCCTTGGGTACTATAAAAATGAAATTACTCATTGACGACATAGAATTGATAGCCTTGTTCTATGTCATTGATACTAAAACATCATATAACCTACTCCTCAGCCAACCATGGCTCCACCAAATAGAGTAGTCTCTTCTACTTGGCACCAATATTTCAAATACTATAAAAACAGTCTTGTGAAGAAAATGCTCGACGATTGCAAACTGTTCACTGAGGCTAAGTCCCATTTTACTGATGTAAAATATTACCTAAGCAAAGTTGAGATTTTTGAAGCTAGTGACTCTTAAGAGAAAGAGAAACGAAATAGCTTGGAAGAGAAAGGCGCCCCAACTGAAAAGGTACATACCAAAAGCCGTACAGGTAAATAGCCAACAATCGATAATGCTCTTAAAGGTTTGACACAGCCTCTAACTCAAATTAACAGTGGAGCACTTGTTAAACCACCTAAAGAAGTTGTAAAAAAATACCAAGAGGCTTAAGAGCTAATGACTGTAAAATGCTTTAGTCTCAAGGCGTACAAACTCCTCATTAAGGCTGGAGACAACTCGTAGGAGCAATTGCTATAGGGAAAGCTTTCGCAGAAATCATCAAGCCAACACCTGCGGTAGGACTTGGGTATGAGCAACCAAAAGGTTCTATCTGCATTGCCATAAGAAGAGCTTCCACCAACACCATCATGGAGGAAGACTGATTGACATGATCAAAACCACACAACGGAAGCAGCAGGATAGCGAATGATGTAATCGAACCCGAATCCGAGAATCCCAGGGCCACGAATCAAGTGAAGAATGCCGACCCAACGTGATAGGATTGGATTGAACTCGATGTAGATGGCCACAATCAGCATATTGAACATTGATTGATACGTCACGAATCACACGAACCACTCCAGAATGACTCGATTTGGGGACTGGAATTCACGAGAAATTGAATGCACAATTTTAGGGAATTTGGAAGGAATCCTGAATTGATTAAAACTCTCTATGTCTTAAATGACGGTGAAAATAAATTTATAAGTGCCTTAGAAACCCTAGCTCACTTGTAGTTGGGCTTATTTTACACAACCCAGAATTAAAATAGTTCAGAATAGAATAAATAACAACAAAAAAATAAACTAATCCTTTTGCTCCTTTGCCTCCAAGTCTTCTACTCAGTTCAGAATGTTCACCTGGTGCTCTTCATTGTGTTCCTCGAATTTATGTCCACGGATGACCTTCTCTAGAATTTGATGCACTAAGACGTTGATTGCTTCCTTAAGTCTTTTTGCCCGTGCCCTAGTTATTGGTCCAATTGGAATTATCAAGGGGTCCCTTTTATCATGCTAGGCGTCCATGTCATTCCCCTCCTCTTGAGAAGGAATTGACCTCAATTCGGTGGTCGGCTCATCCCCTGTATTAAACAAGCTTAAGTCAGAAATATTAAAAGTTGCACTAACTCCAAACTCACCTGGTAGCTCTAATCTGTAAGTGTTATTGTTAATTCTCTTCAAAACTCTGGATGGTCCATCCCCTCAAGGCATCAGTTTAGACTTTCGCTGCTTGGAAAACCTCTCATTCCTCATATGAATTCACACTTAATCCCCAGGTTCAAACACTACTTGCTTTCTTCCTCTGTTTGCCTGCTGAGTGTATTGTTGGTTCTTTTTCTCAATATTTTGCCTGACATGCTCATGCGCTCGCTTTACATACTCAACTCGCTTCTTACCTTCTAAACTCAAATGCTCATTGCCAGGCAATAGCAACAGATCCAATGGCATTCATGAATTAAAACCATATACTACTTCAAATGGGGACATATTGGTAGTAGAATGAACAACTCGATTATAAGCAAATTCTACATGCGGAAACTTTCTTCCCAACTTTTAATATTTTTCTTAATAACAGCACGCAATAATGTAATGAGTGTTCTGTTAATAGTTTCAATTTGTCCATCGGTTTGAGGGCGATAGATTGTAGAAAATAATAGTTTAGTTCCCAATTTAGCCCATATTATTTTCCAAAAGTAGCTTAAAAATTTAACATCACGATTTGATACTGTAGTTTTGGGCACGCCATGTAGACTCACCACCTCTTTGAAGAACAAATCAGCTATATGCGTGACGTCATTAGTCTTATGGCATGCAATAAAGTGAGTCATCTTAAAAAATCTATCTATGACAACAAAGACGGCATCCCTACCATTTTTAGACCTAGGTAACCCCAAAAACAAAGTTCATAGATATATCAGTCCAAAGGGTACTCGAAATAGGTAAGGGATGATACATATCATAGGGTTGGTTGCGGGACTTGACTTCTTTACACCATATGCACCTCTACGATCTGCTCCACGTCCCCTTTTAGTCCCGACCAATAAAAATGCTCCTACAAAATTAGCACCATCTTGGTGACACTAAAGGGTTCTATCAGTCCTCCACAGTGAGCTTCTTGAATAAGTAATTCTCGTAAAGAGCACTGTGGGATGCATAACCTATTGATGTGGAATAGAGAGCTTTCATGTCTAAAATATTTATCATAAACGCATTTTTCAGTGAGCACATAGGCTTAACCGAAGTTAGGGTCGTCTTTATAAAGTTCTTTAATATGCTCAAACCTTAGTAGTCTTGCGCCTAGCGTGCTCCAAAAAGTATACTTACAGGATAACGTATCGGCAACTATATTTTCCATACCTTTCTTGTTTTAACGACGTAGGGAAAAGTGTTAATGAAAGACATCCACTTGGTATGTCGTTTGCTAAGCTTGCTCTGACCCTTTAGATGCTTTAAAGATTCATGGTCAGTATGAATCACAAACTCCTTCGGTCTCAAGTAGTGCTGTCACGTCTCCAAGGCCCGCACTAAAAAATATAATTCCTTGTCATATGTAGGATAATTTAATGCAGCTCCATTGAGCTTTTCATTGAAGTATGCGATGGGCTTCTTCTCTTGCATCAAGACTGCTCCAATACCTGCACTAGAAGCATCACACTTAATTTCAAAGGCCTTATTAAATCCGATAAAGAGTAAAAGAGCATGTGTAAGTTTATGTTTTAGGGTATCAAACGCCCGTTGTTGGGCTTCTCCCCACTTGAACTTCTTATTCATTTTAATTATAGCGGTAAGTGGAGTAGCAATAGTGCTGAAATCCTGCACGAATCGCCTGTAGAAGCCAGCCAACCCATGGAAGCTTCTTACTCCAGATATTAATGTCGGGGTTGGCCATTCTTGTATAGCATTCACCTTACTTTTATCCACCTGTATTTCCAGTACACCAATAACAAATCCTAGGAAGACACAATGGTTAGTACAAAAAGTGCATTTTGTAATATTAACATATAGTTTTTCTCGTCGTAAAACATCACACATGTTACGTATGTGCTCAACATGTTCAGCTATTGTACGGCTATACACTAGTATGTCATCAAAATATACTACAACAAATTTACTAATGAAAAGTACGCATAACATGGTTCATCAGACGCATGAACATACTAGGAGCATTAGTGAGCCCGAATGGTATTATAAGCCATTCGTACAGTACAAATTTTATTTTAAAAGTTGTTTTCCATTTGTCACCCTCACACATTCTAATTTGATGATACCCACTCTTGAGATCTATTTTAGAAAATATAGTAGCACCATGTAGTTCGTCAAGCAAGTCATCTAAACGAGGTATTGGGTGATGATACTTTACCGTAATGGCATTAACCTCTCTACATTCTACGCACATGCGCCATTGTCCGTATTTCTTTGGCACAAGTAGCACGGGAACGGCACACGGACCATACTTTCTCGAACTTAACCCTTACTCATCAATTCCTCCACTTATCTCTAGATCTCTTGGGTTTCCTCGGGGTTGGTTCTGTAAGCTGGCTTGTTAGGTATGGATGCCCCCGGGGCAAAGTCTATCTGGTATTCTATCCCTTGAACCGACGGCAACCCCCTAGGAATCTTCTATGAGAACACGTCAACATATTCCTGCAAAATAGACACTACAAGAGAGGGGAGGGAGGATGTGACATCATTAAATATATAATATAATTCCTTATACATCAACAACATAAGGGACCGCTCAGCACTCAGTGCCAACCTCACATCCCTCGTAAATGCCATCATATGTTCTTTCCTTTCCTTTCCTCTCTCATCTTTCTTTTGTTCTTTCCCTCTTAATCCTTCTTTTCTCTTTTTTCTCATTTCTAACTCTAGCTCAAATTGTCTTTGCATTTACGACCGATCCTCATATACTTGCTTCGGAGTCAAGGGGGTTAATGTGACTTTCTTTCCATGGAATAAGACAAGCAGGATGTGACAGGCCTGCATAGGTACTACGTCACATGTCACCTGATCCTCGTACGAACTAATTTTAAAAATCACCAACACTTGCTTCACCACCTTAACCTCGCCACTATTATTAAGCCACTGTAACTTGTACGGCCGAGGGTGATCCTTCATAGGCAAGGCCAACATCTCAACCAACGTTGTATTTGCCATATTCGTACAGCTCCCTCCATCTACAATTAGACTGCAAGTCTTTCCGTTGATTAGGCAGTGAGCATGGAATATATCTATTCTCTCCACTTGAGCGCTCAACGCCCTCATTACTACCAAATTAATTCCTTCTTCTTCACACAGCCCTTCTTCATCGAATGGCACTTCCTCCAATGGCGACATTTCTTTATCGCTATCATGCTCCTCATTAGTCATAATATCTCCATTTTCTGACAATAGCATGGTTCTTTTATTAGGACACTGCAAAATGATGTGTCCCCTTCCCTAACATTTAAAACATAAGATATCCTTATTTCGTGTGCTAGATGAGTCAGAAGGGACAGAGCTGTTACCTTAGGTGCTTCCACTTTAGGTGCAGTCCTGACCTTTGTGGCACTCGTCATAAGCACCTTATCCTCCTTTCTGGAGAAGGGTCTACTAGCTATGTTAGGTTGGGACGTGAACCTTCCCCTCCTCTTCAACTGCCTCTTTATCTTAACTGCCTTTTACACCATCTTTTCTAACTCCACGTAATGCTGCAGTTCCACTACGTCAGTTACATCCCGGTGCAATCCACTTAGAAAACATGCCATAGTAGCCTCCCTATCTTCCACAACATTTGCTTGGATCATGGCTATATCGAGCTCCTCGTAATAGTCCTCCACACTCTGATTACCCTGTGTTAATATCTGCAGTTGTTGACACAGTTCTCGATGATAATGACTCGGCACAAACCTCTTCCTCAGGGCTGTTTTCAACTCTGTCCAAGTACGAACCGGCCCCTCTCCAGCTCTCTTCCTATTAGTGCATAACTGATCCCACTATATAATTGCATAGTCTGTGAACTCCACTACGGCCAACTTAACCTTTTGGCTCTCTAAATAACGATGACAGTAAAAAATCAACTCTACCTTCCTTTCCCACTCGAGGTAGGCGTTAGGATCAGATCGCCCGTAAAAGGACGACAGCTGTAACTTCACCCTTTTAGGTACCTTGTCTTCTATACTATCCCTCCGTCGATTTCTCCTGGGCTTGTTGTTATATGTGTACCAGTCCTCATCTTCGTTTGACCCATATTTCTCCTCATAGTCATGTCGATCTTGTGTCACAAGCCTGACATGATGCCCAAATCTATCCCTAGTTCAAGCTCGGCCTAGCACGGGACTGCTTCTGCGTCTGGGTAGTGAATTGTCTCTTTTTAGGGTCGCAACTTGGAATGCTTGTACATGCCCTAACCAGTCTTGTATATCGGTCATCTTGGCCTGCATACCCCCCACGCTCCTAGTAAGCTTCCTCAATTCACCAGTGAGGGATTCAAATAAGAACTTAGTCTCGTTAAGACTATTACCCTGGCCTGAATACTGACTGGCCATCCAATGTAACTGGAGCTACTAGAAGCAACAATAAGAGATAATAATTAGTAATAAAAAGCCATCACCAATAACCTCACCAATTTCACTATTCTCACTCCGCTTAGGTGAAGGGCTCTCTAACACTCTTTTCTTACCTTCACTCATATATCACTCAAAACTCAATTTAGTTCTCACAATTTCAATTTCTCGTGTGATTCCAAAATGACCTTAATAATTCAAGTAACATAAAAATTACAAGCTCCCGATATGAATGATATAGGGCTATAACGGAAACGGGATGAACAAGTATCTCAATCCACAATAGACCCAAACACAACCCCAAAGGAAAAGAAAGGAATAATCCTCCCCATTTTTTTAGCTCTCTCTCTCTCTCTCTCTTCTTTTTTTTGTGCTATCTCTTCTCTGCCCCTTTCTTTTTTTTAAAAATAATAAATAAATAAAATAAAATAAAATAAATCAGCAACCAAATATGCCCTTAGCTCAGAACAGAGATTCTGCAACCAAACATGGCCTTACCATGTCAGCACTAAGGTTCTAGCCTAGTAGCAGTTTCTGGCTCAGCCCAATTCCTTTCAGCCTAAAACACGGCCCAAGAATTTCTTTTTTTTTTTTTATCTGGCCCAATTGCAACTCTGGCCTAAAGTAGCCTCCAGCCTAATCAACTCCTTGGCCTAACTAATTTTTTTTTTAAAAAAAGGCTCTCCGCAGGCGGTGGTGGTGGAGACGCAACCGGTTGATTTTGCCGGCGTACACCCGCAGAAGCGGCTGAAGTTGACTGGCCTAACGTCGGCAAGGCCTGGGGAGGCTTCAGCGGCGGCGTCGGGTGGCGAATTTAGGTGGAGTGGCGTGATTTGTGGGTAGAAAACCTAGGTGGCATTGCGGCAGTTTGTCGTCCGAATCACATCTCCTCTGGCGGCAAATCAAGGTAAGATGGAATGGGCTTGCGGGAGTGGCGCTATTGGTGAAGATTACGGTCGTGAATCAACTGAAACTGCAGTGGATTGCCGTTGTGATTTTTTTTGGCTGGTGTCGACGACTGTTCTTCCTTTTTTTTTATTTTTGATTTTTTTAACCTGAACTATGTATCGAATTATAATTCGATACAACCTTACTCTGATACCAAACTGACATGATCAGAACCACAACGGAGGCAGCAGGATTGCAAATGATGTAATCGAACCCAAATTTGAGAATCCCAAGGACGCAAACTGAGCGAAAAACGCCAACCCAATATGGTAGGATTGGATTGAACTCGATGTAGACGGCTATAATCAGCACATTGAATACTGTTTGATACGTCACGAATCACACGGACCACTCCGGAATGACTCAATTTGAGGATTGGAATTCACGAGAAATTGAGTGCATAATTTTAGGGAATTTGGAAGGAATCCTAAATTGATTAAAACTCTTTATGTCTCAAATGATGGTGAAAATGAATTTATAAGTGCCTTAGAAACCATAGTCCACCTACAGTTGGGCTTATTTCCCATATTGGACTTATTTTACACAGCCCCGAATTAAAATAGTTTAAAATAGAATAAATAACAACAAAAAAGTAAACTAATCCTCTCACTCTTTTGCCTCTAGGTCTTCTACTCAGTTTATAATGTTCACCCAGCACTCTTCTTTGGGTTCCTTAAATTTATGTCCACGTGTGACCTCCTCTCGAATTTCATGCACCAAGGCATTGATTGCTTCCTTAAGTCTTTTTGCCTATGCTCTGGTTATTGGTCCGACTGAGATTGCCAAGGGGTCCCCTTTATTATGTTGGGCATCCACGTCATTGATCTTCAAGAATTGAGAAAAAGTTAGCATTAGTGTCAGTTTTCGAAAAGCTTAGCCCACTCAAAAGGCAAAAGTGCTGGAAGCTAAAAAGAGGCGTCATTGAAGTACCAAAACAAGAAGGGAAATTTCAAAACCTGATACCTTCTTGTATGCAGTGGCAAATGGACTTGATTGTATCTTGCGACAAAGTCTTTAAAGCCAAGTTTTAAACTATCATCTTCACCAAATCTCAAGTGAAGGAAGATGATGATAGAGCAAGTGTGAGCTCATCCAACCACACAACCTTGTGAGAGGAAGACGAACCCATTAAAGAAGATGCTGAAATTATACCACCTTAAATGGAAATAGGTCCCAAGTCCACAGTAGGTGAATTGAGAGAAATAATTTTAGGGGACCGTGATAACCCTCATCCCATCTACATCAGTGCCTTGCTTACAAATGAAGAGGCCAACGTGAACGTGGAACTACTAAAGGGGTTCAAGGATGTTTTTGTCTGATCATACAAAGAAATACCTGGCTTAGACTCAAATGTGCCTGTGTATCACCTAACTGTGAAAAAGGGTGCTCATCCCGTTAAGCAAGCATAATGTTGATTTCGACCAGAGCTTCTCCCTTAAATTGAAGCAGAAGTCAACAAATTAATCGAGGTTGGATTCATGTAGGAAGTTAAATGTCTTATATGGATTTCCAGCATCATCCCGGTAAGAAAGAGGAACGGGCAAATTTGAGTCTGTGTTGACTTTAGAGATCTCAATGAAGCATGTCCCAAATATGATTTCCCTTTACCCATCACAGAGCTCATGATTGATGCCATCACAAGACAAGAAGCATTTGCCTTCATGGATGGATCATTCAAGATATAATCAAATACGTATAGCGCCCAAAGATGAGGAATTGATAGCATTTCTCACACCCAAAGACATATAATGCTACAAGGTAATACCATCCAGCCACAAAAATGCTGGAGCTAAGTATCAAAGAACCATGTAGAAGATCTTTGATGACATGCTCTACAAAAATATTGAATGTTATATTGATGACCTTGTGACAAATTCAAAGAAAAGAAAAGATCATTTGCACGATTTAAGGAAGGTTTTCGAGCACTTAAGGAGATATTAACTAAGGATGAACCCATTGAAATGCGCATTTGTGGTCACTTCGGGAAAATTTTTGGGCTTCATTGTCCATTATCGAGGCATCAAAATTGAGCAAGAAAAGATTGATACTATCTTGAAGATGTTAGAGCCTTGAAACATTCATAAACTTAAGAGTCTAAAGGAAAATTAGCATATATCAGAAGATTCATCTCCAAGTTAGTAGGGCATTGTCAACCGTTCAGTTGCCTTATGAGGAAGGGCATTCCATTTGAGTGGGATGAGTCCTGTAGAAAGGCTTTTTAAAACCATCAAGTCTTATCTGACAACACCACCAGTGTTGGTGGCCTTAGTATCCGGCTGTTTGTTGATCCTATACATTGCTACACAAGAATGCTCAGTAGGAGCTCTATTGGCACAAGACAATGATGAAAAGAAGAACACTCTCTACTACTTAAGCAAGATGATGACACCAAATGAATTAAAATACTCATAAATTGAGAAAATTTGCTTGGCACTTGTTTTCACCATCCAAAAGTTAAGGTATTACTTCAAAACTCATATAGTTCATTTGGTGTCTAAAGCCAACCTACTAAAATACATCATGACAAGACCCGTTCTTTCCAACAGACTTGCAAGGTGGTACCTTCAATTTCAACAATTTGAAATCATATATGTACCACAAACGGCCGTAAAGGGACAAGCATTGGCCAACTTCTAAGCAGACCATCCTATTCTAGTTGAGTGGAACCTCCCCGATAACCTACCTCATGAGGATGTCTTGATGGTTGAAATCACTCCTCCATAGAAGATGTATTTTGACGGAGCTTCTCATAAAAAAGGAGCCGATGCTCAGGTTTTGTTTGTAATATTTGAAGGAAAAGTCCTTTCTCACTCACCCACCATTGTGGAAAAATGCTCCAATAATGTAGTTGAATATCAAGCCTTGATTATTGGATTCGAAATCGCCATGGAAATCAAGTAACTGTACCTCAAAGTCTATGGGATTCTAAGTTAGTGGTCAACCAGCTACTGGGGAAATATGACATTAAAAATCCTAAACTACTCCTATACTATATGCTAATATACTCATGAGGTGGCTTAGAGATATCATGATAAAACATATGCTAAGAAGGAAAAACAAGTAGGCAGTGTATTGGCCAAGCTTGCCTCCTCCTTGTCCTTGCCTAAAGTAGAATATCACATGCCCATATGCAAAAAATAGGTAGTGCCACCGATGCTCAAGGACAAAGAAGGCGAAGAAGAAAATTATTCTGTAGAGATCTTCGAAATTGAAAAGGAAGATTGGGGCCAACCATTCATGGACTACCTAAAATATGAAACGTTACTGGAAGATCCATGCCGAAAAATAGATGTTCGATGACGAGCAGCTCGTTTCATCTATTTCAAGGCACATTGTATAGACGCTCCTTTGATGGGATATTCTTTTTCTGTTTGGGCGATGACGAAGCCATACAAGTCATAGTGGAAGCACACTTTAGAATTTGTGGTACCTACCAGTCAGGACCAAAACTTCACTTCCACATCAAGAGGATGGGTTATTACTAGCCGACAATGGTAAAGGACCTCATGGAATTCTCCCATAAGTGTCAACCATGCTAGTAACATAGCAGCTTCATTCACCAACTGCCTGAGCTCTTGCAACCCACAGTTGCTTCATGGCCCTTAGATACTTGGGCTTGGATGTTGTCGAACCCATGACAAAATCAGCTGCTAGCTACCTCTAGATTCTTGTTGCAACCGACTACTTCTCAAAATGGGCAGAAGCAATTCCTCTCAGAGAAGTAAAGAAGGAAAATGTTGCCGAATTTATCCATGTCAATATCATTTATAGATACAGAGCCCCTCAGTATATCATTATCGATAAGGGAAAACTGTTTATTAATAGTACAATTGACAAACTATGTCAAAATTTTGGCTTCAAGCAGAGGAAGTCTTCAATGAACCATGCCCTAGCAAACGGTCTTGCAGAAGCTTTCAACAAGACTTTGTGTAACTTGTTGAAGAAAGTGGTATCAAATCAAAAGGGATTGGCATGAAAGGATTAGTGAAGCTTTATGGGTCTATCGAACCACTCACAAGACTCATACGTGGGGAACTCCTTATGCATTAGTGTATGGGGCCGAGGCCATCACCCCACTTGAATAGCAAATTCTATCCTTACGAATTGCCATACAAGAGGAGCTGACTGAGGAAGACAACACTTGCCTGTGTCTTGAAGAACTAGAAGCACATGATGAAAAGAGGCTAGACGGACAACAGAAGATTGAGTGCTATCAAGCTCGCTTATCCAAGGCATTCAACAAACAGGTGCATATTCGATGTTTTTCAACTCAGGGACTTGGTGATCATAGTAAGAAGGCCTATCATCATCACTCACTGCATTGGAAACAAATTCACCTCCAAATGAGATAGACCATATGTTGTCAAGGAAGTTTACACAAATGGTGTTTACAAGCCAGTTGACCAAGATGGCGTTAGAGTTGGCCCAATCAGTGGGAGATTTTTGAAAAGATATTATTCTTGAAAAAAAATTGAAATAAAAAGCAATAGAAAAAAGACGAAGAAAAGAAAAGTGAAAAAAATAATAACAAAATGAAAATTCAAGAAGTCCTATCAAATCAAGGATGCTAAAAAAAAAAAAAATAGGGAAACTGAAATGATGAAAATCAACTCCCCTTTGACATGAGTATAAATTGTCAAACAAAAGTTAAATCGAAGTTCCTTGACATGAATTTAAAACTTTCAAACAAAATCCATATCGAAGTTCCTTGACGTGAATTTAAAACTATCAAACCTAAATTAAATTCAAGATGCTCCTTAACACACGAGCTTAAACTGTACGTTACTCGTGACCCGCAAGAGTATAAACTATGAACAGCCCTATCTTTCACAAATTAAAAGTGTTTGAATTGCGTTATGACTTGATCCATTTTATGGGTACGTAGGCAGCTTAGATATTTTCTAAGTTCAATCATGAACTTGTGATAGATTATGCTTTAATTCATGATTGTTGCTGAGGGTACATCTAAACAAAGAAAACAAGAAATGACGAACAAGACGTTTTATTGACAAAAGCAAGTGCTTGGCAAAAGAATAATGTTAACTAAGCAATAATCCTAACAGAGCTAAGAAAAGGGATTCAAGCTCTCTAACATATCCTTAGTAGCTACTAAATCCTCTTCAGTAGTGTGCAAGGCCTCTGCACCTACAATATCTGAAGGCTTGATAGATTGGATAGCAACAATTTTCCTATGAAGCTCACCAACTTCTAGCATGCCTCTCTAAGGGCTTCATTTTACAATGAAAGGGATGTAAAGAACTCTTGTCGTCGCTTGGTCAAAAGTTCAAGTTTCTCCTCAACCCTATTCAATTTGGTTTCGGAAACCTCAACTTGCCTAGCTCCTTTGGCTTCCCTATTTAAGGCCTCCTGAAGATGACATTTTGCATCCTTCAACTATTTAGGAAGGACCTCTTTGGTAGGTATATCAGTCGTAGTGGATCTTGCCTCATCATAAATTGCAGCCTTAGCAAAAAGTGCCTCTAAAACTCTTCTATAAAGAACACATCGATGTGATCAAAACATTTCATAAATTTAAGGACAAGTAAAACTTCATCTTTCAGAGAAGAAATGAGATTGAGAGAGGTGCTGGCTAACCTTTTGTGGAGACTTACCCACAGCCAGCAAAGGAACACCTCTTTGTGACTTCGAAGAAATTTCTCTACTTTAAATACAGAAGCCACTGCAGGAGAAGGTGCTTTCTTTCTCTATTTCAAAATAGAAATCTCCTCAGGTGCTCTAGTTATAAGTAGATTTGGCACCGCAATAAGTTTATGACTACCACTAGAACCCCCACTATCGCTTTCGAAGGCCTGCCTCTCTACTTAGAAGAAAAGAAAAATGTGTTGGTAAATTAAAAAGGAAGGGAAAGAATGCAACAAAGAAAAAAGTAACAAACCACCTCCTGGGCAAGATCTCTAACTAACTTTGGGTAGTTGGAAATTTTGCTTTCTTTCAGACTTAAAGGAGAAGGGGCTCTTATAACCCTCTTCCAATGACGATCCCCATTGCTACAGGACTATCATCTAAGATCTGGAAACATGGCCTCATTTCTGTAGGGATAGTTGGGGCTGCAGGTCCTCAAGGTAGATCTCTGATAGTAGGAGACAAGCTTCTTACATCAGGGACGCCACTTTGAGATGGAGTAATGCACAACTTCACAGAATATTCTACAAAGTAGTTCCTGTGAACTTTAGTCCACCACTCCTTATATGCCTTGGAATAAAACTTTCTCACAACTACAGGAATGTAGGGAAAGCATGCCTTAGCCCACGAGTTAGACAAAGTAGACACCCTTTAAAAGTACAAGCCCTCCTTTAGAGAGGTCTCACTGACGTCATGTGTAAGAATGTTAGGAATCTCTTGATAGAATCCAAATTGGTGACTAAACTGATGCGAACTGTAAGGCTTAACAACGAATTGATTACCTTGCCTTAATGAAAGATAACCTAAACGAATGGCAGCAAAATAATCATCTTCAAACTAATTAATACTACCATCATCAACATAAAAGATATCCCTCTACTTAGTAATCATAGTTTCAGTCCAACTAAAGAGTTCACCTCTATGAATTCTTCGATGCGCCTCGCATGGGTCATAATACATGGCCCCACCTTCGCTAGATTACGTGATCATATTTAGGCTATCAACTGCCTTATGGACCAGATAATGAGTCTTAAAATAATGGGCAGACCACGCATAGACATAATGAAGCGAAAAAGGGTAATAAACTTGCAAAGGCATTTGGGAATGTACAATTCTACCCAAACCTTGATAAATACTAGCAAGAATGGGAATGGCTAAGCTTACTGCCCTCCTGATTGCTATAATACTTGCCATCTTAAAAGAGCTTGGATGAACAAAACCAACGTTCTCAATGGGAAGAGCAAAGACGCAAAGCCAACAGGCGAGAAATGCTGCCAGGTAGGTCTCCGTTCTAAAATTCTTACCGACATTGAGATGTGCAAAATGTTCCCTGATGGTGAATGATCAAGGCCTAAGAATGCCAATCTTGCTAGAAGGGTTGCATGTGGACCTAGGATGAGCCGTCTTTTTCTCCTTTTGGGCTGGGGGTGCTGAGTACTTTGCGTCCCTTTTTCACCAAAAGCTGATCTAATCTTCAATAGAAATCGAAGGAGCTTGAGCATCATTTGGCTTTTCCTGAAGCAAGTGATAGGTATGGAACAAATGCTAACAAGATTCGGGAACATATCTCTTCCCTTACTCATTAACACTTATAAGTTGCTTTGCACTTAGAACAAACTCATCATAGAGTCTCCCATAAATTGGAAGACCTGCCAAGTTTCACAAGTCATAAAGGGACATTGATATCTCACTACAAGATGTGAAGAGCGTATTGGTAGAAGGACACCATACCTCATAAATCGCTTATAAGACGTTCAAGTTATGGTTGTAAGTGAAAAACGAGATGTAAATCGTGTCAAAAATTTGAGCCCCCTTCAACTTACAGCCATATCAGCCAGGTACACCTTCCGTCCACTGTTAATAGACCTTAATAATTTAAAATTTGCCAGCAGATAGAAGTGAGTCCCTCTATTTGGCCTTTCCTTCGATAATCCTACGACCTAAAGTAAGTAGTAGAACTAACCTAACGGCATGATGATGGTGAGATGATTGTAGGATCTAGGCCTTCAAAATCTTGCTGAACGAGATTTCTTGAGTCCAATTATCCATCCAATAAGGGATCATCAACTTAGGCCAAGAATGGTTGATAAGGAAAGTATAAACTGCCAGAATTGTGCCTTTCTTTATAAGATGGCCTTCTTTGTCAAGAATGTCCAAGTACTTCACGTCGGAAGAAGACATGTTGCTCCTAAAATGCACCATGATGATTAACTACAAGAAAGGAGCAAGGAATGAATCCATGAATACATGAAAGCTCTACAAGGCACCAAAAAAAAATAAAAAATATATATATATATATATATATAGCCTTTAAAGGAGCCAAGTAAAATCAGAGAATTCCAAAAGGAGTTGGGGCACCAGCAAAGCAACACCAACAAAGAAAAACTTCAGGCCTTAATCCAAGCTTAACGAAATTAAGCCCAGAACTCAAAAGCTTAAAAGCTCTAACCTAGATAGTACATGTAAACTGCATTAAGCTTAGTACTTAAAGGCTCAAAAGTATAAGTCTAGATGGTACATGTGGGCTAAGCCAAACCTGGTACTCAAAGGCTCAAAAATTTAATCCTAAATGGTAATCGTAGGCTAAGGCAAGCCTGGTACTCAAAAGCTCAAAAATTCAAGTTTAAATGGTACTCATGGGTTAAGCTAAGCCTAATAATGTAGAGAAAAAAGGAGAGCTAAAGAAAAACAAATAGAGTGGGTTGTTTGTGCATAGAGAAGAACTTACATGCTTAAGTATTTGATTAAAGTTGCGATGATGATGTTTTGAAGTAATCCTTGTTGCAGCGTTCAAATATCGTGATGATGAGGAAGTGTCTCTATTTGTGGATGGTGGGATGTTGGAAATTAGTAGAGTTCGAGTTTGGAAATAGAATTCCAATGGACAATGGCTCTCCCTTGATAGCTATCCACTTGGAGATTTGCATGTTTTTGGATAATTGAAGAGATATGAGATGAACTCAGGCAACACACTCAAAGTAAAGAACGGAGGGAGAGAGTTAGACAAAGCCTACTCCAAATGGGACTCTCAATCTCAACTCTTGGTGAAGATTTAACTATTGACCTCAAGGCTCCTTAAATAAAGTGCTAGCCCAAAAACAAAAAATAGAAGAGGACAAAACCGAAAGGTTGGGCCCTCTAAAATGGTCCAACAAATTTGTGAGATGAAATTAAATAAGCCCAACCAAAAAAACAAAAGAGCTCACAAAAAAAAAAAGAAAAAAGGGGAAAATTTGTCTCTTATTCATTCAAAAATAAAATTTTCATGAACAAGTCTTAAGGGAGCCTTTGTAGGCACATTAAAACTTTGTGCCAATCAAATAACGCTACATGGAAAATATAGCATTAAAATATTAATCAAATCAATTTATTTGTTTATCTTAGAAATTTAATAATTTCTAAGATAAATAAATAAATTATTAATATTTTAATCAACCAGTCAAACTTTGAAAAATGGTGTAATTCTGTTAGAAGTAGACAAGACAAGGGCCATTTTTTTTGTAGGGACAGTTGGGGCTACAAGCCCGCGAGGCAAATCTCTGATGGTAGGAGACAAGCTTCTTACATCGAGGATGCCACCTTGAGATGGAGTAATGCACAACTTTACAGAATAAAGCTTGGTAGTCAAAGGTTTAAAAGTTCAAGCCTAGATGGTACGCGTGGGCTGCATTAAGCTTAGTACTTAAAGGCTCAAAAGTTCAAGCCTACATAGTACATGTGGGCCGCATTAAGCTTGGCACTCAAAGGCTCAAAAGTTCAGGCCCAAAGGTACGCGTGAGTTGCATTAAGCCTGGTACTCAAAGGCTTAAAGTTCAAGTCTAGATGGTATGTATGGACTGCATTAAGCTTGGTACTCTAAAGCTCAAAAGTTCAAGTCTAGATGGTATGCATGGGCTGCATTAAACCTAATACTTAAAGGTTCAAAAGTTCAAGTTTAGATAGTATGCGTTGGCTACATTAAGCTTAATACACAAAGGTTTAAAAGTTCAAGCCTAAATGGTAAGCGTGAGCTACATTAAGTTTGGTACTCAAAGACTTAAAAGTTCAAGCCTACATTGTACTCATGGATCAAGTCAAGTCTGGTACTCAAAAACTCAAAAATTTAAGCCTAAATGCTACTTGTGGACTACATTAAACCTGATATTCAAAGGCTTAAAAATTCAAGCTTAAATGTTACCCATAGGCTACATTAAACCTGGTACTTAAAGGCTCAAAAATTCATACCTAAATGGTACTTGTGGGCCAAATTAAGCCTGGTACTCAAAGGCTAAAAAATTCAAGCCTAAATGGTACTCATGGGCTAAGCCAAGCCTAATATTTAAAGGCTTAAAATTCAAGCCTAAATGGTACTCGTGGGCCAAGTTAAACCTACTATTCAAATGCTCAATATTTCAAACCTAAATAGTACACGTAGGTTAAGTTAAGCCTATGCTAAGTTAAGCTTGGTACTCAAAGATTAAAAATTTAAACCTAAATGGTATTTGTGAGTTACGTTAAGCCTGACACACAAAGGCCCAAAACGTTTAAGTCTAAGTGGTACAGATGAGTCAAGTTAAGCCTAATACTCAAAGACTAAAAAATTCAAATTTAAATAGTATTCGTAAACTAAATCAAGTTGGGTGTTCGTGGGACGAAAAAAAAATTAAGGCAGAGTAAAAGAAAAAGAAAGGGTTAACAGTCAAACACAGCCTAAGTCAATAGTTGAACACAGCTTAAGTCCGTATCCAAACATGGCCCTATGCCCAAGTAAGAAGTCTGCATCCTTATTCCCAGCCAAAAATCTGCATCCAAACATGGCCTTATTCTTAGACAAAAATCTTCACCCAAAAAAAGCCTTATTCTTCCTTAAAATAATAATATAAAAAAACATGCCTAAAAATAGTCTAATTCCTTTTTCTCTCTCGATAAAATTTGCACCACTGTCGCTCTCGCCTACAAGCCCAACGTTAATCGCACCCTGTGCCTCTACCACTAAGCCTGCTGTTGAGACCGCACGACGTCACCCAAAAAACACCGCACATCAGAGTGTGAGTCACCTGCGTTAGGCCAATGCCGCTGCATCTTCCTTGCGTTGCGCCTCCATCAACAAACAAAAACAGGTTCTGCCACGACTGATTCAGCACACCATCATGCACCCCCAAGCTACTGTATTTGGTCTCTTAGCGCGTTGCCACTTTTTTTCTTTTCTTTCATCACCAGCACCGCCACTTCTCATGTCGACGATTTAGTCTAGTATCGAGGCCGCTAGCCGAACGCTTGCCGAGTTAGTCCCCTATTCGCCACACCACGACCATGCCCGAAAATTAGATGTTGTTGCATATATCGCTGGCAAATTCTAATGCTGTGCATCACCTCTAGGATACATTGGCTGAAACAAAACAAGAGAAAAAAAAAACCAAAAAAAGGAGAAGAAAGAAGAGCAAAAGAAAAACAGATAAAGTGGGTGTTTGTGCATAGAGAAGAACTTACGTGCTTAATTGTCTGATTAACATTGTGATGATGATGTTCTGAAGTAATACTTGTTGTAGCGTTCAAATATGGTGATGATGAGGAGGCGTCTCTATTTATAGATGCTGGGACGTTAGAAAATCAGTAGAGTTTGAGTTTGGAAATAGAATTCCAATGGACAATGGCTCTCCCTTGATAGCTATCCACTTGGAGATTTGCATGTTTTTGGATAATTGAAAAGATATGAGATAAACTTAGGCAACACACTCAAAGTAAAGAACAGAGGGAGAGAGTTAGACAAAGCCTACTCTAAATTGGATTCTCAATCTCAACTCTTGGCGAAGATTTAACTGTTGACCTCAAGGCTCCTTAATTAAAGTGTTGGCTCAAAAATAAAAAATAAAAGAGGACAAAACTGAAAGGTTGGGCCCTCTAAAACGGCCCAACAAATTTGTGAGATGAAATTAAATAAGCCCAACCAAAAAAACAAAACAACCCATGGAAAAAAAAGGAAAAAGGAGGAAAAAATCGAGACTTGTTCATTCAATAATAAAATTTTCATGAACAAATCTCAAAGGAGTATTTCTAGACACATTAAAATTTTGTGGCAATCCAATAACGCTGTATGGAAAATATAGCATTAAAATATTAATCAAATAAATTTATTTATTTATTTAGAAATTTAAATAAATATAATATCTAAGATAAATAAATAAATAATTAATATTTTAATTGACCAATCAAACTTTGAAAAATAGCCTAATTTTATTAGAAGTAGACAAGACAAGGGCTGTATAACATTAAATCTATCTATTAAGGTTGTTGGATGAGATTCAAATTGTGATAGTCATTAAGATTGCGCTATGTCAGCAAGATAACGCACTTACTTTATCTCTCCCCTAACTATGAATAAGGGTCAAATCCCATGGAGAAAGGAGGACAGAAAACACAAAGTGAAACAGCTGAAAATTTGAAAGCATATCAATATTAGAAAGTAGAATTGATAAAATTCAATTTAATTCAAATTATTCAATATTTACACCAAATTTTCTTGTTCATTGAAAATTTTGTCTTACAATCATATACTACAAAAATCCCTATCCCATGCATAGCTTTATGGAATTGTTGTTCAACTGAATGTGTTGAAGGCGTCTTACAATCATTTACAACAAAAATCCCTCTCCCTTTGCCATCTTTTTTAAATTTAAATTTGCACAAATTAACTCTTTAAATATGAGAAAATATGTATACCTCTTTTTAAGAGAAGTATATATAATTTTTTAAAGAATTAATATGTAAGAGTGGACTTAAACATTATTCGAATATGTAATTAAGGGGAGGATGCTATAACTTCTTATCAGAACTCAAGAAGGCTACCTTAACATAAATTATTTAGTCATTATTCTAATTAACTATAATTAGAGTTGTAGAGGTGAATTTACTAACAATATGTTAGGTTTTAAAAATTTAGAGTCGAAAGAAAAACGATAAAAAAAAGAAAAGAAAATGAGATTAATTTAAAATTTTATCTATTATTTCGTTGAAAGGGTTTCAACGAGGGAAGAAAATTTGAAAAAAACAGAAATAAAATCAACATAGAATTAAAATTGAAAGTATATTTTTCTATAGTTTGAGAAAAAATATTGAAGATGTTAATAAAAGAAATAGAATCAGTGAAATTTTTGGAAGAGTAAAAACGATTAAAATAATTTTTTTCTATTTGTTTACTTTTTTATAAAGAAAATAAATTTTTTCTCATTAGACTACAATTTACTTTTAATCAAACAATTAAAAATATTTTTTTCAGTTTTTTCTTTTTTTTTTCTTTCTAAATTTCCAAAACCAAATATAGTGTAAATAGCAGCGGAAATTTTAAATTTTATTTCTAAAATCTATCACAATTTCCCTTTTCTTTTATTGAAACCATAAGGACCCAGCTGAACTAATGACCCAACAATATGAACAGTCCGTCTGACCTGGACGCCAGATTTTGCCATTCGACAAAATCTCATTATTCTTTTCTTTTCTATTTTTAAATATAAAAAACATCAACTAAAACTTTCAAAAAATTAGAAATGAAATAAAATAAAATATAAAAACCCCTGAAATGTTTACTTTCAGTTATTCAATTATGCAATTTTTAAATATAAAAACAAATAAGAAAGATATAAAGTACTAAATAAAGTAAAAATACTACATATGCATTTTTAAATAATTTTAAATATAAAAAATACTTGATAAATTAAGCAACTAAATTTAAAAAAGTTTCTAGCACCAATTTTTTAAATGTGGTTAAAAATCTAAACATAGTTAAATTTATTTTTTAAAAACATTTTGAAAGTTTTGATATGTTATTTTATTTAAAGTTATTTTAATTTTTTATTCGATGTTTCAGTACAATTTTATTCAATGTAAATTTTTATTGTTTGAAAAGCAAAATTAATAAGTTAAGTAATTAAGATTTTTTCACGTGTATCAATGCGTCTAGCAGGTTCAATGTACTAAGAAGGTGTGATCATTGAGAGTGAAGATAGTCCTTTGACAGCAGATATTGTTATCTTTGCAACAGGATATAAAGGAGATGAGAAGCTCAAGAATATCTTTGCATGTCCAACCTTCCAAAACAACATAGTCGGATCTCCAAACTCCATCATTCCACTTTACAGGTAATTTATAGTATAAATAAATGCGTTTTAAGTGTGAAAACATCCCTCGACATTTACATTAATTAATTATTGGTCGTTATGCAGCATTTTTCTCTTTTGAAATTACCCAAACTTTGTTTTAAATTTTTAATGCTCACATTCTTTTCAGTTTCAATTTTTTTTTTTTGTTGTTTTATCATATATATGATATTAATGATGCATGTTCATTGCTTCCTAAACGATACACTTGCATACAAACTGTCTATATGTACCATGCCTTTGAAAGAGATTTTACACGAATGTGTTCTTTTGTTTGGAAATTTGATGGAATAAAATTTTATTTTATGAAAAAAAAAAGGGTCTACTTCTTGAAAATAATATCCCAAATGGGAGATTATTTACAACTTCGACAAGAGGAGAAACGTTAATAATTACACTAATGGAGGTCATTTTAGTTAACCACCTTTTTGTGGGATAAAAACTAAATCTCAACAACTGAATATGACGGTTTCAAGTTGAAATATATAAACATCCGCTCTATTTTATCATTAAAGTTGATATGATAATATATACACATATACATGCCTGTGTAATATTGTTTTTTTCGCTATTGCAAACAAATGGTCCATCCGAGAATCTCCCAACTAGCTATAATAGGTTACTCTAAGTCTCTCTCAAATCTTTACACATTTGAATTACGATGTAAATGGCTAGCATCTTTTTTGAACCAAGCTTTCCATTTGCCAAGCATAAAGGCGATGGAAGAAGATATTAAGAAGTGGGATAAGTACATGAAGAGATATGTTGGTAACAGTAAGTACAGGCGATCTTGTATTAGTGGAGTTCACATATGGTACAATGATCAACTATGCAAAGGCATGGGATGCAATCCAAGATGGAAAAAGGAGTTTCTCTTGGATTGGTTTGAGCCTTATGGTTCGGCAGATTACAATGGAATAGGCTTTGATTAATTCTGCTTTTTTTCAACTATAGTAATGTTTTTGAGCTGGTGTGGCTTTCATATTATTACAAGATTATGGGCCATAGAATGGTGATTGTAGAATTTGGGTTTGTGGAGTGTTTTGCATTTGATTAGTTGTAAGCTTTAATAAATCTTGAAAGCCAGGGGTAGAGTGCTGAAGAAATACTTATTTGGATCTATGCCATTTGAGCCGATTATATGCATTATGAAGCCAATATATATTGAAGTAAATATGTTATGCTACATGTCAGTTCATGTCTTACATTGTATAGAAATTGATTTCATAAGAATTATCAACATTGAAATATGGTTTCCATTTTTTCTTTTTGTTATATTTAGTGAGAAATTTCTTCACAATTTAAAAGTATGTTGGAGAAAGTAATGTGATTGTCTTGTTTTGTATTACTGCTATTTGGGACAGAGTGGAAAATTCAAATCACTAGAACAATGATTCGTTGTAAATTTTATGAATGTTTGCAAAATAGTACTTGAATTTGTCTTCAATTCTAGTCAATGAATGATTATTTCTTTGGTCAATGGCTTTATATTGGGTCCATATGCATTTGAGAGGTTGATAAACTAAATACAGCCCATTTTTTGAAGTGTGTGTGCCATATTCGTAAGTACAGACGATCTTGTATTGGTGGGGTTCACATCTGGTACAATGATCAACTGTGCAAAGACATGGGATGCAATCCAAGACGGAAAAAGGGGTTTCTCTTGGATTTGTTTGAGCCTTATGGTTCGGCAGATTACAATGGAATAGGCTTTGATTAATTCTACTTTGTTGCGACTATAGTAATGCTTTTGAGCTGGTGTGGCTTTCATCTTATTGCAAGATTATGGGCTATAGAATGGTGATTGTAGAATTTGGGTTTGTGGAGTGTTTTGCATTTGATTAGTAGCAAGCTTTAATAAATCTTGAAAGCCAGGGGTAGAGTGTTGAAGAAATACTTATTTGGATCTATGCCATTTTGAGCCGATTATATGCATTATGAAGCCAATATATATTGAGGTAGATATGTTATGCTACATGTCAGTTCAGTTCTCACATTGTATAGAAATTGATTTCGTAAGAATTATCAACACTGAAATATGGTTTCCATTTTTTCTTTTTGTTATATATAGTGAGAAATTTCTTCACAATTTAAAAGTATGTTGGAGAAAGTAATGTGATTGTCATGTTTTGTACTACTGCTATTTGGGACAGAGTGGAAAATTCAAATTACTAGAACAATGATTCTTTGTAAATTTTATGAATGTTTGCAAAATAGTACTTAAAATTATCTTCAATTCTTTGGGTCTTCAGATTATATATGAATACACACTTGCACCCAGGCACGCACATATAAAAACTGAATTTCCACAATATAAATGGAAGGAAAACCAATATAAATAATTTTTGAACCTAATATTATCAAACAATTTAAAGATCACACTTAAACTTATAAAAGTAATTTAACTTTAGAATAACAACCTACCTGACATGAGTTTCGTATTGACTTTGATATATATTGTCAACATGTAATGCCTAATTGGAGTCCATATTTTGGCGGATGTAGTTATGCAATTAAATTTGAAGAATAGTAAATTGTCTATAATAAATTCATCACTCCAAGAGCAAGAGAGATTGTTCGAGAATATATTTCACAGCATGTATTTCATCCAAACGATAGGAGATGTGTCATCCAATTGCCTGTGGCATATGCATTTGAGAGGTCGCTAAACTAAATACGGCCCATTTTTTGAAGTGTGTGTGCCATATTCATTAGTTAAGGGATTCAAGCAAATTTGGTATCCTGAATCCTGATTATATGCGTTGTGAAGCCAATATATATTGAAGTAGATATGTTATGCTACATGTCATTTCATTTCTTACATTGTATAGAAATTGATTTCATAAGAATTATCAATACTGAAATATGGTTTCCATTTTTTCTTTTTGTTATATATAGTGAGAAATTTCTTCACAATTTAAAAGTATGTTGGAGAAAGTAATGTGATTGTCTTGTTTTGTACTACTGCTATTTGGGACAGAGTAGAAAATTCAAATTACTAGAATAATGATTTCTTGTAAATTTTATGAATGTTTGCAAAATAGTACTTGAAATTGTCTTCAATTCTAGTCAATGAATGATTATTCCTTTGATCAATGGCTTTATATTGGGTCCATATGCATTTAACAGGTTGGTAAACTAAATACAGCCCATTTTTTTAAGTGTGTGCCATATTCATTAGTTAAGGGATTGCAACTCTTAAATGATATGGCTCCTACTATTCATAACCACATGTAACGATCCCTAGTGACTGCCATTTTCATTTAATTGGTTGAAATAACATGTAAATTGTATCATGTAAATCAATGGGTTGAGAAGTTGTGTGAATGAATGAAATGTAATTTAAGAATTTGCTGCATGCGCATGCACATATATACAGAAGAACTCTTAATTCATGGAGGTGGTGGTGTTGTTTTTTTTTTTTTTAAACTTCTTTTGGCATAGACAACATATCAATAACTTATAAAGGTGCGCGTTTGAGCTTAGAAAGATTTTTTATATATGGAATTTGAGGTACTTTTATATATTATATTGTGAATATACATGTGTGTCTGTGTGTATGTATGGACAATTCAGGATGACAGGATCTAAATTTACATCAATCCAAATCATTTCTTCCAAACATATCTAACATAAAAATATTACCTCTTTTTTTTTTATATATCTTTTTCTTTCTTCTATTTTACATTATTTCAAAGTTTCCATCCCAAATTTCTGCCCTTTAAAATTTAAATCCAAACATAATCATGTCATCATACATATGTTTTCTTAATAGTACAACGTCGGTGTCAAATATGCCTTTTTCTGAACAATTTGTGCAAGTTGATTTGTGTGTGGCTTTTAGTAAATATTTGGGCTTGAAAAATATTGATCTGTTCAGTAGAAGCATAAGCAAAAATAAATCTAATATGCTTAACGCGTTTGGCTAAAATAATTAAAAAATGTTTTACCTTTTCAAATTTTATGAAAAAATGGTGTCAATAAAATGGCAAACCTTATTCCAAAAATAATTGTGTGAATTAAAGTTAAATACCTTATAAAATATCAATAACAAAAATTTTATAATTTATATAATTAATAATAAAAATTTGTTTTTTAATATTTTAAAAACAAATGATCAATTTTTACTTTTTAAAAAGACTTTTAAGAATAGGAATCTAACATTTTACTTTGAAATCTTATTAGTGATGGGCTTCGTGAACTCACTACACAGACCTTAAGTAATTTCTAACCCATAAACTCGTAATTATTAATCTCTATTAATAATTGTAGCCCATACATCTTAGTTATGAGTCTCCATTAATTATTAGGGCTCATCTAGCCTCTTAATTATTAATCTTTATTAATAATTGAGGCTTAATGGAATTATATTTTCAACTCGATTAATCTCATTAATCAAATTAAAAATTATCATGTTTCTAATTAATAATCACATTATTAATAAATATGATCGAAACCATATAACTCCATTTGTGTCTTGCCACTTTAATTTATTTTATTTCCATTAATTAAATTAAAGGTTTATTGTGCTTTCAAATTAATAATCTAATTGTTAACAAGTATCATGGTAATTTATTTGCTTCAATTCAATTGCTAGCAAATAAATTCTTCACGAGTTTTCTCAAGATTTGTTCATGAGGCTTTTCAAGCCTTGATCACGTTCCATCAATTTAACACTTATCATGCATTCCAATCTTTTATGTATGACTTTCTAAGTTTATTCTTAAATAACAATCTGTGCAGATCAACGGATATGAATAGTGCCAAACTTATGGCCCATATCGTAGCTTAATTAAGACAAAATCGAGCGGGTCATAATGAATTTTTTTAATCATGAATACCATGCACTGTAAAACTTTTATCTTGCTTTTTTTAATCAAGTAAGACTTATAAATTTAGTTAAATTTACAAACTTAATAACGTTTTAGTTGTCTTAAGTTTAAGGTAGATGTACATTTAGTACAAAGATGAAGCAGGACGTTGATAGCTAAAAATAAACCCTATGTGTTTGCTAATGCGTGTGTTGTCATTACATTAAAATTAAATTTGTGATTAAATCAATATCATAGTGAGCTTAAGTATTGTCTCGCGAGGAGAGGTTTTATGTCTGCAAATGTAACTAGGAGATCAAGTCCAATCCAATAGGATTATTACCAGTATGTTGTGACCAATCTCTGGCCGCCAGACTTGTTCACCAAATCTCACCTTTTTGACATATACATCAACAAGATGGGAATAATAGACAACTATCCATCGTCAGCGGGAGTGTTAGCCACATTTAAACATTAGTTACTTCCATATGTTGGTTAGGGGAAGTTAGTGACAGTTAGCTTCTTAGCTTTGTAGTTAGCTTGATTAATTTGGTTTTGTTTTTCTTTCTCTTTCGTTTCAGCTACATTTGGATCCCTTTAACTGAATGGCAATTAGGAGCTCTACCAAAAAAAAAAACAAAAAAAAGGAATTGTAGTGACAAAAATATTAGCGGTGGCCAAAACCTTGTCACTGAAAGTGTGTGTGTAGTGATAATGTTAATACCTGTTACTAATTATGGAAAGGAGTGGTTATTACTGACAATATTAATTTTTGTCCCTAAGTGTTATCAAAATATTGCCACTAAAAGAATACATGTAGTGATAATATTTACCATTGTTACAAATTAATGAAAAAAAGGGATTATTGGTGATAAAATTGACTTTTGTCACTAATTATGATCAAAATATTGTCCCTGATAGTTCACTTGTTGTGACAACATTTATAATGACTAATTATTGAAAAGAATATTTATGAGTGATAAGATTATGCTCTGCCAATAATTGTGGCAAAAGTATTCTCACTGAAAGTATGTTTGTTGTGATGATATTTACTATTGTCACTAATTATTATTGCTATTTCTATTCACTATAAGGTTGGCGTTGTTTAGATGCTGGTGGGTCACAAAATCCTCATGTCCATTATTGATAGAGAACTTTGTCATAATAAACTAACATTCTACAAGTAAAATTAATTGTCATATTAGTGATTATAAATATAGAACAATGTAACTTTTTATCAATTTTTATCGAAAATAAGTACTTGGCATCTGTTTTTGGTGTTGGTGGAAAATTATAGTTATTACGAGTTCAAGTTGTCTTAATATCTATAGTCATCACTAATTATGAATCATTCATTTCTTTCGATTGGGATAACCTAATTTTCTCACTAAGTAGTTGATAGTTAGCATTAGTGGCATGAAGATTAATATTATCATTACTTAAAAAGTTATGTATAATGGAGTTTTAATATATTAAATTAATTATATAAATAATATGTTACATTAAATATATAAATAAAATATAAGCACAAATTCACTTAGCCAATAAAACTCACAAAAATAAGTGAAATTGCTAGCCGGATCACTGTAGATAAAGCTATTCTATTTTTACCCCAAGATTAACATGATTCTGATTTTTTTTGTCCAACTTTTAGGTTCTCACATTTAATTCTATTTTAACTAATTTAGGTCTAACAATTTTTCGACCTTGCAAAATTAGCAAAAAATTAGATAACAGAATTGAAAAAATTGCTCATGCTGCTATTTCAAGAACATTAGGACAAAAATTGAAAATTTAATTCATCTATATTTTATTTTGAAATTTCATTTTTTAATGACCAAAATTTAAATTTAAATATTCAAAATTTTTTCTCTATTTTTTTAAAAAAACTTTTGTAAAAATATTAAGTAAATATAAAAATTATGCACAAAGAGTGAAAAACTAATAAAATTATAAAACAACAATATTTTAAAATTTTCAAATTTTAAATAAAATTTGAATAATTTAAAATTTAAAATTTTCATTTTATTAAAATGTAATTATTATCATTTTCTCGATATTTAATATAGATTTTCATATGATTTTGTTATTCATTATGTATAATGAACATCAAATGCGATTGATATTTCATTTTAATATAGGATTCTAAAAAACTAAATAATCATGGTTTTTGTAATTTTTCATTAAAATAAATATTTTTTTAAAATTATTTAAAACAAGAATAATTACGTAATAAATTGATAAAATAAACTAAAATATTGATGTTTCTTAAATATTTATAAAATTATAATTTTCATGTAAAATAAACCTCTAATTTTTATGTAATATAAATTCTTTATTAGAATAAATACATCAAATAAAAATTTAAAAAAAATTAAATATATTTTTTGAAAAAAATAAAATAATTTTTTTGAATCGATTAGAGTTTATAGCTATAAATTTTAGTTTAAAATATTTTGAAATATTTCATAAATTAAAATAAAATACTTGGTTTGAGTGCAATTTCATTCAATTAATTTTTTTTTAATGCTTACACAAAATCTTGTTAAAAAATGAAATTTAGAAAATAGTTCTACGGAATAAAATATTTATTAGAATATTAGAAAATATTTGGGATTATCATTTTAAAAGTATTTTATAAGATTAATTTTTTATGTTAATATATACTTTTATTCAATTTGATTTGTATAAAATTTAATCCAATATTTAATATTCAAAGTATTGTTTCAACATAGCAAACAATATTAATTATAATTGAAATATTTATTTTTGAAAAATGAAGATATTAATTTTCAAAAATTGTTTTTATATATTTGTTTTTTTTAAAAAAGAAAAAACTTTCTATTTTCGAATTTGGTGATTTTGCTATGCATCTTCAAATAAAAAAGAAAAAATATAAAGCAATTTAGAAAGAGGAAATTTAAACTTATGTGAATCTTTCTTTTTAATATTTTTTTACTTTCCATAATTCAAAATGTTTTAATTTTTTGTTATGGTTTTCAGATTTGTCATGGCACTATTTTTCTGCAAGCAAATCACTTGATTTATTCTTGTTGGGCTACACCTGTGATTGCCATGCTTTTATATGGCAAAGTCAACATTGGCAGAAAACCATGACAGGAAACTCACCTTCTCTTCCCTTTTTTCTTTTTCCAAATTTTATCATTCGCTAAAATATATACAGATTGTCGACATGGCAATTGGTTGATCATAATACAGCCTATTAGCAATCTGTGCATAATTTAATTTTAGCAGCAAGGCACGCTTGAAACTAAAATATATGTCTATGCATTGATTTGAATAATTGCACGAAATAGAAAATTTAAACTATAAATTCAAAGTGAATTATATTAGATAAAAAAAATTTAAAAATCCTAATAACTCTAAACTAAACCAAATTCAACTTGGAGGGGGAAATGTGCAAAAACGGCTTTCTGATTCCTCACACCTCACACCATCACTCCTATAAGAATTCCTATTCCATAAAATTACTCCATCAGTGTTCATATTTGCACTTCTCTCTTCTTCTGTCTATGCATTTTTCTCCGCCATCATGGATCAATCAAGCCGGTGATTGCCACTTCAGTTGGAATCTTTATATAGGATGTCCACTTCTGATCAGATTCGTTTCTCATGCATGAAACATCTAGTTGTGTACTTTAAACATTTAGTTTACTAGTAGATCTTATTCATCTAAACTGATATTTTTATTATGATGCTTCGTATATGGATTGATAAAATTAATGGGATTTTAAGTTGGTAAGATTAGAGTTGTGTTAAGGTTTGTGGCTATTTATACACTAAGAGCCACCCATTTTGACCAACAAGAACAAGCCAAAGGTTATGACCAATGAGGTGCGGGGGTAGGTGCCTCCAAACGTGGCCAATCGGGTGCGGGGGTAGGTGCCTCCAAATGTGGCCAATCGGGTGCAGGGGTAGGTACCTCCAAATGTGGCCAATCGAGTGCAGGGCTTTCAACTATAAATAGAGGAGGTTTTGGCAAGCTTTAGCATTAGTTCAAGTGCATGAATTGAATGTGTGAGTGTGTGTAAAAGGAGTGTTCCTTGTGAGGTTGTTTTTGGAGAGTTCAAGTTCCTCCCTCCCTTTTGTTGTTTGTTTCTTTCTTTTGTACTATACACACTCAAATATAAAGTGCCACGTTTTAAAAGCTCCTTTCTGTTTTAGAGTCTATTTCTCCCAACAAAGTGGTATCAGAGCGAGGTTTTGTCATTTTTATAATTCAAGGAATAATGGAGGAATCAACCGGCACCATGATCAAGTTGAATCATAGCAACTATGCTATTTGGAAGCCTCGAATGGAGGACCACTTGATCATACGAGACCTGTGGGATCCAGTGCTTGGAGACGCTGCAAAACCCGAAGGTAAGTCTGATGCCGAGTGGGAAAGGATGCACAGAAAAACGGTAGGCCAAATTCGTGCTTGGATTGATCAAAGTGTTTTTAATCATGTTTCTAAAGAAACAAGAGCTGATGTTTTGTGGAAGAAACTTGAAGCAATGTATGAAAGGAAACATGGTTTAAACAAAGCTTCACTGTTAAAGAAAATTACTCGTCTTCGTTATAAGGAGGGCTCTAGTATGTCAGAGCATCTAAATGATTTTCAAGGGTTAATTAATCATTGTGCAACCTTGAAATTAAATTTGGATGATGAGGTTCAAGCTCTTTTGTTGTTTAGTTCATTGCCTGATAGTTGGGAAACCTTGTTTGTTACTATTTCTAACTCTACTCCAAATGGAGTTTTGACCTTGGATATGGTGAAGGAAGCTCTACTCAACGAAGAAACAAGGAGGAAAGAGCTTGGACAAGAAGTTGAAGGTGAGGCTTTGGTTTTTGAAAAATATGGAAGACGTGGACGAAGCCAAAGTCGAGGACCAAATCGAGGAAGAGGACGCTCAAGAGGTAAGTCTGTTAGTAGAAAAGAAGTTGAATGTTTCTACTGTAAAAGGAAAGGCCACATCAAAAAGGATTGTTGGAATTGGAAACGGGATTTTAACAAAGGAAAAGAAGAGCAAAAGAAACAAGAGAACGTGCTCGAAGAAACCACAGCCACAGCTTCAGATGGAGATGTGATAATTGTAAGTGATGAAAATTCCTTGAACTTTACCTTTCAAGATTTCTCTTGGGTGATTGACTCAGAGGCTTCCTACCACGTTACTCCGCATAATGAGTTCTTCTCTTCTTATCATCCTATAGAAAATGGTTTTGTAAAAATGGGTGATGGTGGCACCTGTAAAATTCATGGTTTTGGTGATGTTTTAATAACTACTGCCTTGGGATGCAAATTAAAGCTGAAAGATATGAGGCATGTACCGGACCTGAGGTTGAATTTAATTTCTACGAGAAAGTTGGACGATGAAGGGTTTTCTAGTCATTTCAGTGGTGGAATTTGGAAGTTAACAAAGGGCAATCTGATTATTGCCAAAGGAAGAAAGGTAAATACCCTCTATGTTACTGATGCAAAAATTGATAATAATGCTTGTGCAGTGGTGGAATCATCAATGGAGTTGTGGCACAAAAGGCTAGGGCACATGAGTGAAAAAGGTATGTCAATTTTGGCTAAAAATAATTATTTGCCAAAATTTGAAAAATTTGATTTCATACCTTGTACCGACTGTATAAAAGGGAAACAACAAAGAATTGCTTTCAAACATTATCCCCCTACAAGGAAAGAAAAACCTCTTGAGCTTGTACATACTGATGTTTGTCAAATGAATGAAAGAACAATTGGTGGTGCTTTGTACTTTGTGACTTTTTATTGATGATTTTTCTAGAAAAGTTTGGTCCTATGCATTAAAATCAAAGGATCAAGTTTTGGAGTCTTTTAAAAATTTTCATAAAAGGATTGAACGAGAAATGGGTCTTAAATTAAAATGTGTTCGGGCTGATAATGGTGGAGAATACCGAGGACCATTCGAAGAATATTGTAACAGCCATGGGATCCGGTTGGAAAAGACTGTTCCAAAGACCCCGCAGCAAAATGGCGTTGCTGAAAGAATGAATCGGACCATTACTGAAAGGATTCGAGCTATGCTATCACATGCAAGGCTATCAAATCCGTTTTGGGGGGAGGCTATGAGGACAGCTGTTGATTTGATCAATTTTTCACCTTCAGTTCCTTTGAATGGAGATGTTCCAGAAAAGGTATGGTCCGGTAAGTCTATCAATTTGCAGCATTTAAAGGTTTTTGGGTGTCGGGCATTTGTTCATATCCCAAAGGATGAAAGGAATAAACTTGATCCTAAATCAAGAGATTGCATCTTTTTGGGATATGGACATGAAGAATTTGGATATAGATTGTGGGACCCTAATGAAAAGAAAATAATAAGAAGTCGGGATGTTATTTTCTTTGAAAATCAAACTATTGAAGATGTAAAGAAAGAAAATAAGAACAGGACTACTGAAGAAATTCCAGTAAAGGATCCTCCCTTCAAGCAAGTTCAACAAGGAGTTGAAGTCCCACGAGAAAACATAGAAGAAAGGCATGAAGCTGAAACCATTGCAACTCCGCCTCAACCTGCAAGAAGGTCTGAACGAGAAAGGAGGCCATCAATAAGGTACAGTCCAACTGAATACCTTATGCTGACAGAAGATGGTGAACCAGAATCCTTTGAAGAAGCAGTAAATGACAAAAATAGTAAAGAATGGTGGAGGGCGATGGAAGAAGAAATGAAGTCCATCTATGAAAACCAGACTTATGATTTGATAAGTCTACCTCTGGGAAAAAAGGCACTCAAAAACAAATGGGTATTCAAGCTAAAGACGGTTGAAGGGAGTTCTCAACCAAGGTATAAGGCAAGGTTAGTAGTTAAAGGCTTTGAACAAAAATATGGCATTGATTTTGATGAAATCTTCTCTCCTGTTGTGAAAATGAATTCTATTCGAGTTGTCCTTGGATTAGCTGCAAGTTTGGACTTGGAGATAGAACAACTTGATGTGAAAACAGCATTCTTAAATGGAGAACTTGAAGAAGAAATTTTTATGGAGCAACCAGAAGGCTTCCAAGTGAAAGGTAAAGAAAATTTAGTCTGTCGGCTTAAGAAAAGCCTTTATGGACTGAAGCAAGCCCCGAGGCAATGGTACAAAAAATTTGACTCCTTCATGGCTAATCACTGTTTTAGAAAAACAAGTGGTGATCATTGCGTATATATTAAGAATTTTGATGATGATTTTATCATTCTTTTATTGTATGTTGATGATATGCTTATTATTGGCCATGATCTAAACAAGATTAACAAGTTGAAAAAGGAGTTGAATAAGTCCTTTGAAATGAAGGACTTGAGACTAGCAAAGAAACTCTTGGGTATGCATATTCTACGAGATAGACCAAATGGTAAGATTTGGCTCTCTCAAGAAAGCTACATCAAAAAGATGGTTGGAAAGTTCAGGATGGAAAATGCAAAGCCAGTGACAACTCCACTGGGAAGACAATTCAAGTTGAGTTCGAAGCAGTGTCCAAGCAGTGAAGATGAAAAGCTATATATGAGTAAGATACCATATGCCTCAGCTGTTGGAAGTTTGATGTATGCAATGGTTTGCACCCGGCCGGACCTAGCTTATGCAGTTGGACAAGTAAGTCGTTACATGTCAAATCCCGGAAAAGAACATTGGAATGCTGTCAAGTGGATTTTGAGATACCTAAAAGGAACAATCAAACTTGGACTTTGCTATACTCGAGGAAGGAATAAGCCTGTTCTTGAAGGATATTCTGATGCAGACATGGCAGGTGATGTTGATTTAAGAAAATCTACTTCTGGTTATTTAATAACCTTTGCAGGTGCTGCTGTATCTTGGCAAAGTAAACTCTAGAAATGTGTTGCACTTTCAAGTACAGAGGCAGAATACATTGCACTAACCGAGGCGTGCAAAGAATTAATTTGGTTGAAAGAGTTCCTTCAAGAGTTAAAATGGAGCCAAGAGAATGTTGTCCATTGTGACAGTCAGAGTGCGATCCACCTAAGTAAGAATTCAACATTCCATTCTCGGTCCAAGCATATTGATGTACGTTATCATTGGATTCGACAAGCCTTGGAAGAAAAAGAAGTAAGTTTGCAAAAGATCCATACAGATGATAATGGAGCAGACATGTTAACTAAGGCGTTGCCTAGAGAGAAGACTGACACATGCAAAGAAGTTGCTGGGTTACAAGAAAGTCTATAAATAGCAACAAAGGGGGAGGAATGTTAAGGTTTGTGGCTATTTATACACTAAGAGCCACCCATTTTGACCAACAAGAACAAGCCAAAGGTTATGACCAATGAGGTGCGGGGGTAGGTGCCTCCAAACGTGGCCAATCGGGTGTGGGGGTAGGTGCCTCCAAATGTGGCCAATCGGGTGCAGGGGTAGGTACCTCCAAATGTGGCCAATCGAGTGCAGGGCTTTCAACTATAAATAGAGGAGGTTTTGGCAAGCTTTAGCATTAGTTCAAGTGCATGAATTGAGTGTGTGAGTGTGTGTAAAAGGAGTGTTCCTTGTGAGGTTGTTTTTGGAGAGTTCAAGTTCCTCCCTCCCTTTTGTTGTTTGTTTCTTTCTTTTGTACTATACACACTCAAATATAAAGTGCCACGTTTTAAAAGCTCCTTTCTGTTTTAGAGTATATTTCTCCCAACAAGTTGGAATGGCAACTCCCACTCCATATTTGAAAAAACTAGAGTATTCCATGGTTCTTGTGAGGATATGCTCTATCAACCACTGAACTTTTTTGTTAATTGATTCATATTTTCAGGCTATATAAATATTGTTGGAGCTTTACGCATTGCACTTGTTAAGTATCTTAGAAGGTGATGCCATATTAAATAAACCTCGAAGTTGGTTCTTGCAGTGGTTAACATTGTTAACAATGACTCCACCTAAGTGATTAATTAAATAAAGGTCGTAAATAATTTATTTATTTATTTCATTATACCTAACTTCATATACAGATCTATGATATTTTTGTTAAAGCAGTCATTTAGAATTTTCTTTTAAACTCCAATAATCTATAGTGTTGTAAGTGATAAATAAGCTATTGTAATTCAGTCTACTTTATTAAATGACGATGATTTAGTTAGACATTCTTTTCTCCCTTGCTAGTTACAGTTTAATGTGTTACAAATCATGTAATGGATTCTATTCTATTTTTATTGTAGTATAGTTTCATTCTATTGATATTTTGAATAAATTATACCGTTCAGTGATTTTCTTTTTATGTTCTTTTGCTTGTTTAAGGTGCAAGATTTCAATTATCTATCAACAAAATTATGATGAATAGTGATTTTGCTGGATTACTTTTGCTATTTATTCACTTATAGTTACTAGTTTTTGAATTTTAGTTTGTTTGTATTGAATTTAACTTCAAGTCTTATTTTATGTAAAACATTGTTTTCGATGATTTTTTATTCTTGTTTTGCTTATTTGATGAGATTAAATTGATTGAATGTCACTAAAAATAATACATTTAAAAAATATGTCTACATATACTATAAAATTAATACAATAAATGTTACTGTTATGATTATTTCTTCTTAGTGATAATGAAATGGATACAAATACAATTTTAGTGAATGCTAATTTTTTGTGACTATATGTATAGAGTTTCTATATTAGAAATTTCTTATCACTAAAGCATTGCAATTTAGCCATGACAACTATGAAATTATATTGATAACATTTTTGTGTGACAGAAGTTATAGTCATGAGTTTTAGTGATAAGAAATGCATGTCACTAAATAATATTGTTTCAGTGACCATATTTTGTGTGACTAAAACATTCATCTTTAGTGATGAGAATTGAGAATTGTGTGTGTGATTGTAAGGGTGGTCATAATGATGAGTTGGCTGTGACTAAAAGCTAAACTTTTAGTGACACTAGTTACTCCCCCATTTCGGGACATGATGTGACAGTAACCCCGAGGCAATTATCTCAAAAGACACCAAAATCCATTATTAGAGTATCTAGACCGAAGCAATATTTACATTTTAATACTTAGGATGGTCACGTGGTTCAATTTATATTCTCGGTTGATAGAGTTATGCAACTCAACTTATAACTTTAGTTGAATGGATTACTTGAACTTAACGTATAATCCCAATTGATAAAGTTACGTACAGTTTTGATAGTTGTCACAATCTTTAACCCCGTTTGATAAGGTTAGCTTGTTAGCAATTAAAGGTCCTAATATTTATATTTTGATTGTGCTGAACTCGTTCTTCTAAATTAGTGTATGTTTGTAGGATGAAATTCTTGAATTACAAGAATATTTGGAATTTGACTGAATAATTCGAATAAACTTGAATTTTTTGTGGGTTCTACTCTCTAAATTTGATCCTCTGATTCTTCCTTCAAAAAATGCTCGACTTGAAATTTGATCAATTTTCAAGGAAAGGGCTTGCGCTTGATCTTCCTTGAGAGTTGTTGATTTCTCAGCAACACTGATCTTCGGGTTTAGCACCACGATCTTAGATTAAATGTTGAATTTTGGGGACTTTGGTGAAGAATGCCTTAAATTTAGCGACGAACTCCTTGGATTTAGTAAAGAACACGATGAACTTCTTGGATTTAGCGAAGAACACGATGAACTTCTTGAATTTGGTGAAGAACACAACGAACTTCTTGAATTTAGCGAAGAACACGACGGACTTCTTGAATTTGGCGAAGAACACGGCGAGCTTCTTGAATTTGGCGAAGAACACAGCGGACTTCTTAGATTTGGGGAAGAACACGTTGAACTTCTGAACTTAGGGAAGAACACGTCTAACTTCTTGGATTTGACGAAGAACACGGCGAGCTTCTTGGATTTGGCGAAGAACACGACGAGCTTCTTGAATTTGGTGAAGAACACGGCGAACTTCTTTGAATTTGACAAAGAACACTTTGAACATTCTTGGGGATTCCAGAGAGAATTTGGGGAGTTCTTCAGCTGCTTCTTCTTCCTTTTCTCTTCTCCTCTTCTTGTGGGGTTTGGCTCCTATTTATAGTTGTAGGAGCGATAGAGTGCCTGCTGACGTGGCGTGATTTCATTGGCCGTCAGAGTTTGTACTCTACCCAACAACTCAATAGAGTCTTCTTTGCTTAGACTTCTAGCGGGACTCTGCTACTTAGAGTCTTCGCTGCTTGGACTTCTAGCAGGGCTCTGTTACTCAGAGTCTTTGTTGCTTGGACTTCTGGTAGGACTTTGTTACTTAGAGTCTTTGTTGCTTGGACTTCTGGCAGGACTCTGCTACTTAGAGTCTTTGTTGCCTGGACTTCTAGCAGGACTCTGTTACTTAGAGTCTTTGTTACTCGGACTTTTGGCAGGACTCTGCTACTTAGAGTCTTTGTTGCTTGGATTTCTGGCAGGACTTTGCTACTTAGAGTCTTTTGATTGGCCGATAAAAATATTAATTATTCATTTATTTATTTTAGGAATTTCATTTTAAATTCCCAAATAAAAATTGATTTAATTAATATTTTTAATGCCATATTTTCCGCGTGGCATTATTTGATTGGGCATTAATTTTTGTGTGTCTACAATGTTATCAAGGTATGAGCATTTTAACATTAAACTTTATTAAAATCATGCATCTTGAAATTCAATGTAAAATAGATAAGCATACTTGTTCACATTGGAAAATTTTCCATAGTCAAAGCAATTTGAGTCTCCAGAAATGGTGTATAACAAGTTTCACTTGTTAAAATTGGAACATTTGTAAATAATGCAGAAATTTATCTTTATAAAAAAAATTTATTGCTCAAAAAATGAATTTTCCCAAGACAATTGTAGGAATATTGCAAGGTAAACCATTTATTTGATGTCATCTTTCTTGATTTTGGTTGCTTACGTTTAAAGGTCCTTGGGTTCCTATTCAATCAAAATAATCCTTATTTAATTCCCATTTTAATAAATTCACCTCTTTTACTTTTCTTAAATGTAACCAATAACTTAGAACCTAGGGGTGATTTTTCTCCAAATTGATTTGCACTAACTCTCATTTAATGCTATTGATTTTCACTTAGTTGCTAGGTTGTCTATTCTTGCTTTGCATAACCAATGGTTTACATATGTCAAAGATACATATTTTTGGGTGGATGGATCTAGTTGAGTTTGAATCGATCGGGTCATCATAAATTGTTCACCCAATCTTGGGATCATCATGGTTGGGTTCTAGCATTATGATTTAGAGAACTTGTGATCGACTGTTGTCGATCACGATACAGAGATCGATCATGATGTAGGGATATCGTTGATCCAAAACTTACTAGATTTATGATTGACCCCTTCACAATCAATCATGCTTGATCACTCAACTGGGATTAATCCCATGGGTCTGTAGGTTGATTTGAAGTCAATTATCTTTATGATTGCTACCTTTTGTGATCAACTAGGCAGTGATTGATCTTTGTGGATTGTACTGCCTAGATTGATCTAAATTTCATCTGGAGCACTTTGGATGTCTGAAAATTCTAATTTTGTCCATTTCATTGGCAATTTTTTGGTCCAAATCCTTGTTTAAAGTTATATTATGAGTAATATGTATCCTTATTCATGTTCACACCTCTGATTATTGAAACTTGTTAAAATGCTAATGTACATGATTAAGTATGGCTCGAAACTAAAAACCATGTCACCCTTCTATGTTTATGCATCTTCGTTTGAATTTCTACCTTTAACATCATCAAAATCTACATATACGCATGGAAATATACAATGCTCCAATGGTTCAAACCCTTACTTTCATCTACATAAACTGAATTGTAATAGAAGGTTGGGTCTTGGTCTTGATTACCTTGAGGTTGGTGTTGTGGTGTTGTAAAATCTTCCTACTCTTGTTCGTCTTCTAGTAGCCAGTTCCAGCAGAGGTTTTAGGTGAACTCTTCTCTCTCTCTCTCTCTCTCCCTCGGTGTTGTTCTTCTCTGTTTTTTTTTTTAAATGGCCGGAATAGGATTCAGTATAACTTGCTTGTCCAACCTCATTAATCCCCATTACTCTCCATAATCAGCCATCATTTTCCCCCACATTCAGCACTAATCCCTCAATCCTTGTGATAAGCTTTGACCAGTCTCATGTTTTCTCCATCATCCATTGCTGTTGCCAATAATCAGTCCCATTCATTCCTCAATTAGCCATCGTGGCATTGTTGACCAACCCAATCACTCCTACTTCCATTGCTATGCAAATCCCCTTTTCATGCTCATCATTAATACTGATAATATTATTACAATTAATATTGTTGTAAAATAAGGAAAAATATGATTTTGGGGTCGTTACAGTACTTATAGCGACAATCCAATAACAACATTTGATTTCTCCACAAGATGTTTGTTGTGCCGACATTTGAATGTATATAGTGATGACAAATTTCGAAACGAAAAATCATATTTCTTGTAGTGACCAAACATTTGATATATAAGAATTCTCATAAAGGACTGCTAACTTAAGTAAAAGCCACAAATACAAAAGATTTCAAAATTAAATTATCGTCAAAATTTCCGTTTTCTATACTTCTATTCTATATCTTTAGTATTATATTATTTCTAAGTGCACTGGCCTTTTCATGATTTTTTTCAAAATACCCCTTATTACTGATCAACTCCTACAACCTTAGGTCTCTTAATATTTTACCAAATATATTTCTATTATCTCAATTAATTAACTAACACTAATCATTTAATCGTATTTTATTTTTCAATTTGGATCGAGTGTCAATAATTTTTTTTTAATATCATTCTAATTCATTTTAAACTATGAAAACATCAATGTTATTAATTGTAGTCATAAACATATTATATAACAAAAAATAATGTAAACTATAATGTAATTTTCTAATTTGTATTTAAAAAAAAACTCCTAACGTAATTTTTGTATTTATACTAAAGTTTGAATATATTAAGTTCAATATTTGTACATTGTAAATTTACAACATTATATAATTAGTAAATTTATACTGTTACCCTTAATTAAGGAGATCAAACATACTCTATATTACATTTTTTGTGTACTATACACACACGCTATATTATTATTGAAATAAGATTTGTGTTACACAATGTGAAATTATACAAGTATCCCTACCTTAAATTCTTTTATTTTTCTATAATTTTCTTTCTTCCTCTCTTTTTTACTTCTTTTCTATTTGTTTACTCTCAAATTTCCTCTCCTTTCAAATTCTTTTTATCGTTCTTTATTTTTTAAAATATAATTATACTTTTAATTTTAAATAATAATATTTTGATTATTTAAAATATAATAATTTTATAATGTATTAATAAATTTACATATGAGTGTACAATTTTACTAGTATCTCAAGAACCCATATTCATAAACTAAAATGATGAAGCAAAGTAAGAGTCAAAAGATTGGCTAAATAATAATTATGGGAAATTGGAATATGTGGAAGGGCTGTCTATATAGCTTAATTTTATCCCTTAACTTTGACAAGGTTTAGTGTGGTATTTTATGTACGTCGAAAAGGCTTTTCACACGTTTATTACTTTGGAAATCAAGAATAAGTTAATTTCTATGGGAAAAAATTGAAACTTTAAGGCCAGATGGACCTTTCTATACAAGAAAATACTCAAAAGCAACCACTGCAGCAATAAAAAGATAAGAGAAGCATTAGCTATATACTATGTTATGGGAATAGTTAAAGGCAAACATGTAAATTCCTAGTCTTATTGTAGTATAATAATTTTGGGACAGTTTTGGGACGACGTTTTCGGGATATTTTTGGGATGGTTTTAATTTTAGTGTAGTCAAATAATTTGAGATAGCTTCAGAATGGCTTTTTCGAAAGGACTTTGGGATGGTTTTAATTTTATTGTAATCAAATAATTTTAGGACAACTTTGAGATGGATATTTGGGGTAGTGTAGTCTAATAATTTTAGAACGGTTTTGGGACGGTGTTTTCGAGACGACTTTGAGACGGTTTTAGTTTTAGTGTAATCAAATAGTTTTGGGACCGCTTTGGAACTGCTTTTTAGGGATGACTTGAGACAATTTTAATTTTCATGTAGTCAAATAATTTTGAGACGGCTTTGAGATAGATATTTGGAAAGGCTCTGAGACAATTTTAGTTTTAGTATAGACAAATAAATTTGGGATGGCTTTGGGATAGATTTAGAGACTGAAAGATAAAATAGTCCCAAAACTGTCCCAATTTGGCATGGCTTTGTGACGGTATTTTTTCTTAAAAAAAAATATTTTTATGATGATTTTGGAGTGACTTTGAGATAAATTTTCAAGGGCCATCCCAAAGTCGTTTATAATTTGGGATGTAATTTACTCGTCCCAAATTAGACATTTTTTGGTAGTGCATGCATAAATGATGAGAAGTTTCTCAAGGTTTTGGGTGCACCATTCATGAATAATGACGTGAGTTAGAAAGAGAGAAAAATCCACACACACCTAAGACATATTTGTTGTGATATTTTGGTAGCAAGATAGTGTGAGAGATCCACTTCATGTCAACATGAGGTTGAAGCTGCAATATCTCGTATTTATATTCACATATATGTTTGTTTTGTCAAATAAATAGGTATATATTTGATTATTTTCTAGTCATGAATTCTCAAGGGCACCAACCCTTATTAAATTGTGTCCTTTCCTTCCCATGGGCACTAGTCCCTGCAATAAATGTGGTCTCATTTTGTAGAAAGGCTTTGGAATGCATGACAATCATACATACATACATACATATATAATATCCTTTATTTTCTATCGACATTAGAGAGTATATCATAAATGATAACCCACAAACACACACATTATATACATATATATATATGGACACAAAACTATCTTAGAACATAATCACCAAAACTTATTCATAAGTCACAGACTCTCTAAATAGACATTGGAGAGTCGGTATACCTTGTACACTTTGTGTATGTATAGTGAGTGTTATATCATTTAGTATTAGATATTAAAAACAAATGTGTAAATAAATTATTAGAGAATGAGTATTCGAACACAAACTTAAAGAAGGAAGTAGACGTATTCACTTTCTACTACTATTGTCTTGCTTTGTCATTATGTTTAGTGCGAGTGGGCCTTAAACTTGAGAGAACATATTTGATTTGTATGCATGATGGTCAGTATGTCATTAAGGTGGCAAAAATCAATATCTATCTTGATATAAAATAGGATTATGAGCCCAACATACCATCCCTAGATGCATGCGCAAAAGTGTATGCATTCAATAAGGGATTTGTTTCTTTGTAAGTGAGTAAGGTGTTTGTCTTATCAAATTGATATTTCATGAGCTAAGATAGTGTGTATTGGATACCAATTTCTGATATAACATTAGTTTCATAAGGTAATATTGATCTGGTCATATGACCAAACTAATAAGTTTGACTAAATGATGACTTTAGCTCAGTTAGGACAAAGTAAAACAAAAAGGCTTATATCCTATGGTATTCACATTTGAGAGGATTCATGTGATTCATTCACTTGGTTATAATTAGGCTACGATATAGCTCGAAGGCTAGCCATTGTCCATATCTTATGCAAGTGACAAGTAAGAGCAAGGGTTATTCATCAAACTATGGAAGTGAGTTATAGATTATGAGCTCCAAGGAGCTAAAAAGAAGCTTGAGCATGAGTTTCAAAGGAGTTTGGAATGTTTAGAGAGGTTTTGGAAGGCGAAGGGGAATTTAGAGGATAATTTGGTGCGAAATGGTGAAGCTTGGATTGACATTAGGATTGACCACACGCAAGGCTAGATCAATCACAACTATTTAGGATCAATCTAGAATAAGGGAGATTGTCACAGAGAGAAGATTAAAGGCGTTGGAAATATGATCTAGTCGAACATAATTGATCACACCCTCATTGGATTGACTAGAATGTTTAAAATTTAAGCAATTTGGTAAAGGGACATTGATACCTCGCCATAAAGGGACATTGATACCTCGCCATAAGATGTGAAGAGCATATTGGTAGAAGAACACCATGCCTCATAAATCGCTTGTAAGATGTTCGAGTTATGTTATTAAGTGAAAAGCTAGACATAAATAGCGTTAAAAATTTGAGCTGCCTTCAGCTCACACCCACGTCGGCCAAGTACACCTTCCATCCATTCCCAATAGCCCTTAATAAAATGAAACTCTTTAGCAAATGGAAGAGCGTCCCCCATTTGGCCTTTCCTTCGATAATCCTAAGACCTAAAGTCAACAATAGAACCAACCTAACAGCCTGATGATGGTCAAATGATTGTAGGATCCAAGCCTTCAAAGTCTTGCTGAATGGGATTTCCAGAGTCCAATTATCCATCCGATGAGGGGTAGTCAACTTAGGCTAAGAACAGCTAATAAGGGAAGAATAAACTGCCAAAATTGTGCCTTTCTCTATAGGATGGCCTTCTTCGTCAAGAAAAACTAAGTACTCCACGTCGGAAGAAGACATGTTACTCCTGTAATGTGCCACGATGATTAACTGCAACAAAGGAGCAAGGAATGAATGATTAGGGCCGGATTCCAACAAGTAAAGAGATCCATAAATACATAAAAGCTATATGAAGCACAATATATATATTGCCCTTAAAAGAGCTAAGTAAAATCAGCAAATTCCAAAACGAGTTAAGACACTAGTAAAGCAACAATAACAAAGCAAAACTTCGGGCCTCAATCCAAGCTCAACGAAATTAAGCTTGGTACTCAAAGATTTAAATGTTCAAACCTAGATGGTACGTGTGGACTGCATTAAGCCTACTACTTAAAGGCTCAAAAGTTCAAGCCCATATAGTACATGTGGGCAGCATTAAGTTTGGTACTTAAAGGTTCAAAAGTTCAAGCCTAGATGGTATACATGGGCTGCGTTAATCCTAATACTCAAAGGCTCAAAAGTTCAAGTCTAGATGATATGCGTGGGCTGCAATAAGCCTGATACTCAAAGGTTCAAAAGTTCAAATCTAGATGGTATGCGTGGGCTGCATTAAGCTTGGTACTCAAAAGCTCAAAAGTTCAAACCTAGATGGTATGCATGAGTTGCATTAAGCCTAGTACTCAAAGGCTCAAAAGTTTAAGCCTAGATAGTACGCGTGGGCTACATTAAACCTGGTACTCAAAGATTCAAAAGTTCAGGCCTCAATGGTACACGTGAGCTACATTAAGTCTAGTACTCAAAGGCTCAAAAGTTGAAGCCTGCATAGTACTCGTGGGTCAAGTCAAACCTAGTACTTAAAGGCTCAATTTAAGCCTAAATGCTACTTGTGGGCTAAATTAAACCTAATATTCAAATGCTCAAAAATTCAAGCATAAATGTTACTCATGGGCCACATTAAACCTAGTACTCAAAGTTTTAAAATTCTTGACTAAATGGTACTCGTGGGCTAAGTTAAGCCTGACACTCAAAAGTTCAAAAATTCAAACCTAAATGGTATTCATGAGCCAAACTAAGCTTGGTATTAAAGGGCTCAAAATCCAAACTTAAATAGTACTCATGGGCCAAGTTAAGCCTAGTATTCAAAGGCTCAATAATTCAAATCTAAATGGTACACGTGGGTCAAGTTAAGCCTAGGTAAGTTAAGCTTGATACTCAAAGACTCAAAAATTCAAACCTAAACAATATTCGTGGGTTAAGTTAAGCCTGATACACAAAGACCCAAAAAATTTAAGCCTAATACTCAAAGACAAACAAATTCAAGTTTAAATGGTCCTTGTAGGCTAAATCAAGTCAAGTGTTCGTGGGATGAAAAAAAAAATTGAGCAGAGTTAAAAAAAAAAGGGGTCAACAGCCAAACACAACCTAAGTCAACAGTTGAACACAACCTAAGTCAACAGTCGAACAAAACCTAAGTCTGCATCCAAACATGGCCCTATGCCCATGTCAGAAGTCTGCATCCTTATTCCCAGCCAAAAATCTGCATCCACACATGTCTTTATTCCTAGCCAAAAATCTGCACCCAAACATAGCCTTATTCTTCCTTAAAATAATTAAAAAAAAACCATGCCCAAAAACAACATAGTTCCTTTTTCTCTCTCGATAAAATCTACACCTGCTTTCACTCTCGCCTGCAAGCCCCACGTCAATCACACCCTGTGCCTTTATCGCTAAGCCCACTATGGAGACCGCACGATGTCACCCAAAAACATCGCACATCAAAGTGTGAGTCACCCACGTTAGGCCAATGCCGCTGCATCTTCCTCACGTTGCGCCTCCATCGACAAACAAAAACGGGTTTTGCCACGACTGATTCAACACACCACCGTGCACCCCCAAGCTGCCATATATGGTCTCATAGCACGTTGCCACTTTTTTTCTTTTCTTTTGTCACTAGCACCACCACTTCTCATGCCGATGATTTAGTCCTGTATTGAGGACGCTAGCCGAACTCTCACCGAGCTAGTCACCTATCTGCCACACCATGGCCATGCCCGAAAATTCGATTTTGTTGCACATGTCGCTGGCAAATTCTAATGCTATGTATCACCTCTAGGATTTTGAAACAAAAATAAGAGAAAAAAAAAACCAAAAAAAGGAGAAGAAAGAAGAGCAAAAGAAAAACAGATAGAGTGGGTTGTTTGTGCATAGAGAAGAACTTACTTGCTTAACTGTCTGATTAATGTTGTGATGATGATGTTCTGAAGAAATACTTGTTGTAGTGTTCAAATATGGTGATAATGAGGAGGCGTCTCTATTTATAGATGCTGGGACGTTAGAAAATCAGTAGAGTTCGAGTTTGGAAATAGAATTCCAATGGACAATGGCTTTCCCTTGATAGTTATCCACTTGGAGATTTGCATGCTTTTGGATAATTGAAAAGATATGAGATAAACTCATGCAACACACTCAAAGTAAAGAATGGAGAGAGAGAGTTAGACAAAGCCTACTCCAAATGGGACTCTTAATCTCAATTCTTGGCGAAGATTTAACTATTGACCTCAATGCTCCTTAATTAAAGTGCCAGCCTAAAAACAAAAAATAGAAGATGACAATACTGAAAGGTTGGGCCCTGTAAAATGACCCAACAAATTTGTGAGATGAAATTAAATAAGCCCAACCAAAAAAATAAAAGAGCCCATGAAAAAACAAAGAAAAAAGGAGGAAAAAAATCGAGACTTATTAATTCAAAAATAAAGTTTTCATGAACAAGTTTCAAGGGAGTATTTTTAGATATTAAAATTTTGTGCCAATCCAATAACGTTGCATGGAAATATATAGCATTAAAATATTAATCAAATCAATTTATTTATTTAGAAATTTAAATAAATATAATTTCTAAGATAAATAAATAAATAATTAATATTTTAATTGACCAATCAAACTTTGAAAATGGCTTAATCTTATTCGTAGATAAGACAAGGGCTCTAGAACATTAAACATATCTATTAAGGTTGTTGGATAAGGTTCAAATTGTGACAGTCATTAAGACAACACCACATCAGCAAGATGATACAATTATTTTATCTTTCCTTTAACTATGAATAGGGCCCAAACCCCATTGAAAAAGGAGAGAAAACACAAAGTGAAGCAGCTGAATACTTGAAGCTACCTAAATTTTCTTTGGAATTTTCAAGATCATTCAAAGTGTTATTCGTCAAATTTAAAAAGTTCATCGCGTTCTTCATCAAATTCAAGAAGGCCTTCGCCAAATTCAGGAAGTTAATTAAAAGAAGTTCGTCGTATTTTTAACCAAATTTATAGAAATTCGTCGTGTTCTTCACTAAATTTAAGAGTTTATTATTAAATTCAAAACGTTCTCCATCATAGTCTCTAAATACAGTGTTTGATCTAAGATTGTAATGCTAAGCCCGAAGATCAACATTATTAAAGACCTAATTACTCTCAATGAAGATCAAGCATAAGTTCTTTCTTTGAAAATTGTTCAAATTTCTAATCAAACGTTCTTGAAAGAAGAATCAGAGTGTTAAAATTAGAGAGTAGAATTTATAAAATTCAATTAATTTAAATTATTCGATATTACATCAAATTTCTTGTTCACTAAGAATTTTGTCCTACAAATATCCAAAAAAAATTCATCTCCCATGCATAGCTTTATTGAATTGTTGTTCAACTGAATGCGTTGAAGGCAGTCCAGCAAATCATGTGATGCCAGGTTGAATGGGCTGTAACCCCATCTCCATGAAAGGGTCAAGACAGCAGCCTGTCTATTCCACGTTGCACCATTGGAGAAGGGTCAAATAAGTGGAATTCTGGGGTTACATGGCTCTCGCATAATTGGACCGAGTTTTACTTCAAAGGTAACAAATTTTAACATTTTATTATTAGTAAATTGAAAACTGATTGAAAGCGATTTTACGTGGTATTTTGAAAATAAAATTTTAAAACAACAGTCACCGACGTTTTTATTTAGCAAATTTTCACTTCAAATGATTTATACATGAATGTTTATGTATGTACCTCATCGAACTTTCTTTTTGTGTGTATTTAAATTAAAATTAATATCTAAATGTGGGCTCAGGATTACAAAATAGTTAGTTTTGTTCAACTTTTATCTTTTAAATATTATTCAATGGATTTTATAAATAATATTATAAAAATTAAACTTTTACCAGCAAATTTATTTTAAAACGTTGGACACGTAATGGGAGAAAATCCTATCCACTCCTATCCGTTCCCGAGGCCAAGACTCGAAAGCAATTACCAATTAGGACATTTGCAGTTTGGAAGTAATAATCCAACTTCCCCAAGAAGTTAAGACACTTGATTCAATGGAGAAAAGGGTGGCAATCATCGGAGCAGGAATAAGTGGCCTTCTGGCCTGCAAATACGCAGTATCCAAAGGCTTCAACCCCATCGTATTGGAGGAACAAAATCAGGTTGGTGGAGTGTGGAACCAAACCATAGATTCCACCAGACTCCAGATCGCGAAAGAAATTTTCCAGTTTTCCGATTTCCCATGGCCTTCTTCTGTGAAGGATGTGTTCCCGAAAAGCACCCAAATTCTGGAATACGTCCAGTCTTATGCTCGGCATTTTGAGCTCTTGCCGTATATAAAGTTCAATTCCAGAGTCATCAGCATAGACTACGTGGGAGATTCTGAAGAAGACGTGGAAGCTTGGGAACTGTGGGGTGGAGCTGGAAAAGCTTTCGGCTCCAACGGAAAGTGGAACCTCAGAGTTCTCGACACGAAACAACAGTCCACAGAGGTAAAGCATTTACGTGCTCTCTGTTGCTTTTCTGGTCACCAGATTGTTTGCTATCTATGGATGTATTTTGTGGTCATTCGGCATATACGTGCAAAATCATAATATGTTGTTAGGATTTAGGACCCGGCGATAAACTTTGACAAATCAGGAGGAAGAACAAGAATAAATAAATAAATGAGAACATACAAGAGCAAGCGTGCTGGAAATCCAGCTCCTGGGATGACCATAAGTTATAGCCCGGAGAAGATAAGTTTTCTGTAGTCTAGGGTGGTTCGGATCCACATTTGGTTGCGTGCAGCCCCATCGAAACTTTCTGTTCAAATAAAAGAGCAGGGTAGCTACGGGTAATTGATTTTGTTTCTTTAAATAATTTAGAGAAAATTACATTGCCATCTTTTTTAAATTTAATTTTTGCACAAATTAACTATTTAAATATGAGAAAATATGTATACCTCTAATATATAATTTTTTAAAGAATTAATATGTAAGAGTGGACTTAAACATTAATCGAATATGTAATTAAGGGGAGGATGCTATAATTTCTTATCAGAACTCAAGAAGGCTACCTAAACATAAATTATTTAGTCATTATTCTAATTACCTATAATTAGAGTTGTAGAGAGGTGAATTTACTAACAATGTGTTACCAGGAGTATGTTGCTGAGTTTGTGGTTCTGTGCATCGGAAGATTCAGTGGTCTGCCAGACATCCCAAGCTTTCCTCCAGGTTGCGGCCCTGAAGTCTTCTCGGGGAAAGCGTTGCATTCTATGGAATTCTCCGCTATGGAGAATGCAACCGCAGCCGAGTTAATTCAAGGAAAAAGAGTTGGAATTGTAGGTTCAGGCAAATCAGCGGTTGATATCGCATTCGAGTGTGCTAAAGCCAATGGTTTGATTTTCTTTCTTCTTACATTTGTATAGGTTTTAAAAGTAAATATATATACAAATACACTTTGTAATAAAGGATCTACAATTTTCATGCCAAGTACCATGAAATGTTTTGTACAGCTGCACTCGCATTATCGTCAATTTAATTATTTCATCAGGGAACGATAAACCTTGCACGGTGATCCAGAGGACCATTCATTGGATGCTTCCTGATGCACAACCATGGGGAGTCAGTTTTGGGTTTTTATTCTTCAACAGATTTTCTGAGCTAATGGTTCATAAGCCTGGTGAAGGGTTCTTCTCTAGTGTTTTGGCCACACTGCTTTTACCTTTGGTATATAAAGTTCTTCCCTTCGAAATATTTTGTGTTTGATGTCAATGGTTGACTTACTTGTCAGTATTTTTATCCACATTTTAGCGATGGGGAGTTTCAAAGTTCATTGAGAGCTACCTTAGACGGAAACTTCCTTTGAAAAAGTATGATATGATTCCAAAAGAGAGCATTGTTCAAGAAGCCTCTTCTTGTCAGATACTATTTCTACCTGAAAACTTCTACGATAGAGTGGAGGATGGGAGCATAGTTTTCAGGAAATCAGACCACTTCAGCTTCTGCAAAGAAGGTGTGATCATTGAGAGTGAAGATAGTCCTTTGAAAGCAGATATTGTCATCTTTGCAACCGGATATAAAGGAGATGAGAAGCTCAAGAATATCTTTGCATCTCCAACCTTCCAAAACTGCATATTCGGATCTCCAAACTCCATCATTCCACTTTACAGGTAATTTATAGTATAAATAAATGTGTTTTAAGTGTGAAAACATCCCTTGACGTTTTCATTAATTAATTATTGGTCGTTATGCGGCGTTTTTCTCCTTTGAAATTACCCAAACTTTGTTTTAAATTTATAATGCTTACATTCTTTTCAGTTTCAATTTTAATTTTTTTTGTTGTTTTGTCATATATATGATATTAATGATGCATGTTGAGTGCTTCCTAAGCCATACACTTGCATACGAACTGTCTATACATACCATGCCTTCGAAAGAGATTTTACATGAATGTGTTCTTTTGCTAGGAAATTTGATGGAATAAAATTTTGTTTTTCGAAAAAAAAAAAGGGTCTACTTCTTGGAAATAATATCCCAAATGGGAGATTATTTACAATTTCCACGAGAGGAGAAACGTTAATAATTACACTAATGGAGGTCATTTTAGTTAACCACCTTTCTGTGGGACAGAAACTAAATCTCGACAACTGAATATGACGATTTCAAGTTGAAATATATAAACATCCGCTCTATTTTATCATTAAAGTTGATATGATAATATATACACATATACATGTCTGTGTAATATTGTTTTTTTCCCTATTGCAGACAAATGGTCCATCCGAGAATCCCTCAACTAGCTATAATAGGTTACTCTGAGTCTCTCTCAAATCTTTATACATTTGAATTACGATGTAAATGGCTAGCATCTTTTTTGAACCAAGCTTTCCATTTGCCAAGCATAAAGGCGATGGAAGAAGATATTAAGAAGTGGGATAAGTACATGAAGAGATATGCTGGTAACGGTAAGTACAGACGATCTTGTATTGGTGGGGTTCAAATCTGGTACAATGATCAACTGTGCAAAGACATGGGATGCAATCCAAGACGGAAAAAGGGGTTTCTCTTGGATTTGTTTGAGCCTTATGGTTCGGCAGATTACAATGGAATAGGCTTTGATTAATTCTACTTTATTGCAACTATGGTAATGCTTTTGAGCTGGTGTGGCTTTCATCTTATTGCAAGATTATGGGCTATAGAATGGTGATTGTAGAATTTGGGTTTGTGGAGTGTTTTGCATTTGATTAGTAGCAAGCTTTAATAAATCTTGAAAGCCAGGGGTAGAGTGTTGAAGAAATACTTATTTGGATCTATGCCATTTTGAGCCGATTATATGCATTATGAAGCTAATATATATTGAGGTAGATATGTTATGCTACATGTCAGTTCAGTTCTCACATTGTATAGAAATTGATTTCGTAAGAATTATCAACACTGAAATATGGTTTCCATTTTTTCTTTTTGTTATATATAGTGAGAAATTTCTTCACAATTTAAAAGTATGTTGGAGAAAGTAATGTGATTGTCATGTTTTGTACTATTGCTATTTGGGACAAGAGTGGAAAATTCAAATCACTAGAACAATGATTCTTTGTAAATTTTATGAATGTTTGCAAAATAGTACTTGAAATTCTCTGCAATTCTAGTCAGTGAATGATTATTCTTTTGGTCAATGGCTTTATATTGGGTCTTTAGATTATATATGAATACGCACTCGCACCTACGCACGCACATACAAAAACTAAATTTCCACAATATAAATGGAAGGAAAACCAATATAAGTAATTTTTGAACCTAATATTATCAAACAATTTAAAGATCACACTTAAACTTATAAAAGTAATTTAACTTTAGAATAACAACCTACCTGACATGAGTTTCGTATGGACTTTGATATATATTGTGAACATGTAATGTCTAATTGGAGTCCATATTTTGGCGGATGTAGTTATGCAATTAAATTTGAAGAATAGTAAATTGTCTATAATAAATTCATCACTCCAAGAGCAAGAGAGATTGTTTGAGAATACATTTCACAGCATGTATTTCATCCAAACGATAGGAAATGTGTCATCCAATATTAATCAAATCAATTTATTTATTTATTTATAAATTTAAATAAATATAATTTCTAAGATAAATAAATAAATAATTAATATTTTAATTTGAAAAATGGCTTAATCTTATTCGTAGATAAGACAAGGGCTCTAGAACATTAAACATATCTATTAAAGTTGCTGGATAAGTTCAAATTGTGACAGTCATTAAGATAGTACCATATCGCAAGATGATGCAATTATTTTATCTCTCATTTAACTATGAATAGGGGCCAAAACCCATTGAAAAAGGAGGAGAGAAAACACAAAGTGAAGCAACTGAAGACTTAAAGCTATCTAAATTTTCTTTGGAATTCCCAAGATCATTCAAAGTGTTCTTCATCAAATTCAAGAAGTTCATCGCGTTCTTCATCAAATTCAAGAAGGTCTTCACCAAATTCAGGAAGTTAATTAAAAGAAGTTCGTCGTATTTTTAACTAAATTCATAGAAGTTCATCGTGTTCTTCACCAAATTTAAAGAGTTTATTATTAAATTCAAAACGTTCTCCGTCAAAGTCTCTAAATACAGTATTTGATTCAAGATTGTAATGTTAAGCCCAAAAATCAACATTATTGAAGACCTAATAACTCTCAATGAAGATCAAGCATAAGTTCTTTCTTTGAAGATTATTCAAGTTTCTAGTCAAACGTTCTTGAAAGAATAATCAGAAGGTTAAAATTAGAGAATAGAATGTATAAAATTCAATTTAATCTAAATTATTTGATATTACATCAAATTTCTTGTTCACTAAGAATTTTGTCCTACAAATATCCAATAAAAATGATCTCCCATGCATAGCTTTATTGAATTGTTGTTCAACTGAATGCGTTGAAGGCAGTCCAGCAAATCATGTGATGCTAGGTTGAATGGGCTGTAACCCCAGCTCCATGTCAAGACAGCAGCCTGTCTATTCCACGTCGCACCATTGGAGAACGGTCAAATAAGTGGAATTCTGGGGTTACACGGCTCTCGCATAATTGGACCGAGTTTTACCTCAAAGGTAACAAATTTTAACATTTTATTATTAGTAAATTGAAAACTGATTGAAAGCGATTATTACGTTGTATTTTGAAAATAAAATTTTAAAACAACAGTCACCGACGTTTTTATTTAGCAAATTTTCACTTCAAATGATTTATAGATGAATGTTTATGTATGTACTTCATCGAACTTTCTTTTAGTGTGTATTTAAATTAAAATTAATATCTAAATGTGGGCTCAGGATTACAAAATAGTTAGTTTAGTTCAACTTTTATCTTTTAAATATTATTCAATGGATTTTATAAATAATATTAGAAAAATTAATCTTTTACCAGCAAATTTATTTTAAAGCGTTGGACTCGTAATGGGAGAAAAATCCTATCCACTCCAATCCGTTCCCGAGGCCAAGACTCGAAAGCAATTGCCAATTAGGACATTTGCAGTTTGGAGTAATAATCCAACTTCCACAAGAAGTCAAGACACTTGATTCGATGGAGAAAAGGGTGGCAATCATCGGAGCAGGAATAAGTGGCCTTCTGGCCTGCAAATACGCAGTATCCAAAGGCTTCAACCCCATCGTATTGGAGGAACAAAATCAGGTTGATGGAGTGTGGAACCAAACCATAGAGTCCACCAGACTCCAGATCGCGAAAGAAATTTTCCGGTTTTCCGATTTCCCATGGCCTTCTTCTGTGAAGGATGTGTTCCCTAAAAGCACCCAAATTCTGGAATACGTCCAGTCTTATGCTCGGCATTTTGAGCTCTTGCCGTATATAAAGTTCAATTCCAGAGTCATCAGCATTGACTACGTGGGAGAGTCTGAAGAAGACGTGGAAGCTTGGGAACTGTGGGGTGGAGCTGGAAAAGCTTTCGGCTCCAACGGAAAGTGGAACCTCAGAGTTCTCGACACGAAACAACAGTCCACAGAGGTAAAGCATTTACGTGCTGTCTGTTGCTTTTCTGGTCACCAGATTGTTTGCTATCTATGGATGTATTTTGTGGTCATTCGGCATATACGTGCAAAATCATAATATGTTGTTAGGATTTAGGACCCGGCGCTAAACTTTGACAAATCAGGAGGAAGAACAAGAATAAATAAATAAATGAGAACATACAAGAGCAAGCGTGCTGGAAATCCAGCTCCTGGGATGACCATAAGTTATAGCCCGGAGAAGATAAGTTTTCTGTAGTCTAGGGTGGTTCGGATCCACATTTGGTTGCGTGCAGCCCCATCGAAACTTTCTGTTCAATTAAAAGAGCACGGTAGCTATGGGTAATTGATTTTGTTTCTTTAAATAATTTAGAGAAAATTACATTCCCATCTTTTTTAAATTTAAATTTTGCACAAATTAACTATTTAAATATGAGAAAATATGTATACCTCTTTTTAAGATCGAATCGAATATGTAATTAAGGGGAGGATGCTATAATTTCTTATCAGAACTCAAGAAGGCTACCTAAACATAAATTATTTAGTCATTATTCTAATTACCTATAATTAGAGTTGTAGAGAGGTGAATTTACTAACAATATGTTAGGTTTTAAAAATTTAGAGTCAAAAGGAAAATGATAAAAAAAAAAAAAGAAAATGAGATTAATTTAAAATTTTATATATTATTCGTTGAAAGGGTTTCAATGAGGGAAGAAAATTTAAAAAAAAAAACGAAATAAAATCAACATAGAATTAAAATTGAAAGTATATTTTTCTATAGTTTGAGAAACAAATATTGAAGAAGTTGATAAAAGAAATAGAACCAGTGGAATTTTTGGAAGAGTAATAACGATTAAGATAATTTTTTTCTATTTGTTTTCAGCTTTTTATAAAGAAAATAAATTTTTCTTCATTAGACCACAATTTACTTTTAATCAAACAATTAAAAATATTTTTTTTCAGTTTTTTCTTTCTAAATTTCCATAACCAAATATAGTGTAAATATCAGCGGAAATTTTAAATTTTATTTCTAAAATCTATCACAATTTCCCTTTTCTTTTATTGAAACCATTTGGACCCAGCTGAACTTATGACCCAACAATATCAACAGTCTGTTTGACCTGCACGCCAGATTTTGCCATTCGACAAAATCTCATAATTCTTTTCTTTTTTATTTTTAAATATAAAAAATTCATTAAAATAAAAAACATCAACTACAACGAAACTTTAAAAAAATTAGAAATGAAATCAAATAAAATATAAAAACCCCTGAAATGCTTACTTTCAGCTATTCAATTAGGTAATTTTTATATATTAAAAAAATAAGAAAGATATAAAGTACTAAATAAAGTAAAAATATTACATATGCATTTTTTAATAATTTTAAATATAAAAATACTTGATAGATTAAGCAAATAAATTAAAAAAGCTTTCTAGCACCAATTTTTTAAATGTGGTTAAAAATCTAAACATATTTAAATTTTTTTTTAAAAACATTTTGAAAGTTTTGATATCTTATTTTATTTCAAGTTATTTTAATTTTTTATTTGATGTTTCAGTACAATTTTATTTAATGTAAATTTTTATTGTTTGAAAAGCAAAATTAATAAGTTAAGAAATTAATATTTTTTCATGTGTATCAATGCGTCTAGCAGGCTCAATGTCAATCTTACTAAACTTGACTTAATCCAACCAAAACGTAATTAGACTTGGTCGGATCCATGAATCCAAACCCACTTTCTACTACGCATAGCGATGGGGGAAGCGAAGTCAAAGCAAAACAAATCTTTACTTATCAAGTTTAACTTGCATCAATGAATGGGGAGCATCAGTTGGAAAGTTTCGATTAAAGATGATTATAGGTACCGGGAAGATAAATCTTGAAGACATGAGTTAAAAAAAGAAACACAACGTAACCTTCGGGTGATTAGTAGTTTTTACAGTCTCCTGTGTTAACAGGAGTATGTTGCTGAGTTTGTGGTTCTGTGCATCGGAAGATTCAGTGGTCTGCCAGACATCCCAAGCTTTCCTCCAGGTTGCGGCCCTGAAGTCTTCTCGGGGAAAGCGTTGCATTCTATGGAATTCTCCGCTATGGAGAATGCAACCGCAGCCGAGTTAATTCAAGGAAAAAGAGTTGGAATTGTAGGTTCAGGCAAATCAGCGGTTGATATCGCATTCGAGTGTGCTAAAGCCAATGGTTTGATTTTCTTTCTTCTTACATTTGTATAGGTTTTAAAAGTAAATATATATACAAATACACTTTGTAATAAAGGATCTACAATTTTCATGCCAAGGACCATGAAATGTTTTGTACAGTTGCACTCGCATTATCGTCAATTTAATTATTTCATCAGGGAACGATAAACCTTGCACGGTGATCCAGAGGACCATTCATTGGATGCTTCCTGATGCACAACCATGGGGAGTCAGTTTTGGGTTTTTATTCTTCAACAGATTTTCTGAGCTAATGGTTCATAAGCCTGGTGAAGGGTTCTTCTCTAGTGTTTTGGCCACACTGCTTTTACCTTTGGTATATAAAGTTCTTCCCTTCGAAATATTTTGTGTTTGATGTCAATGGTTGACTTACTTGTCAGTATTTTTATCCACAATTTAGCGATGGGGAGTTTCAAAGTTCATTGAGAGCTACCTTAGACGGAAACTTCCTTTGAAAAAGTATGATATGATTCCAAAAGAGAGCATTGTTCAAGAAGCCTCTTCTTGTCAGATACCATTTCTACCTGAAAACTTCTACGATAGAGTGGAGGATGGGAGCATAGTTTTCAGGAAATCAGACCACTTCAGCTTCTGCAAAGAAGGTGTGATCATTGAGAGTGAAGATAGTCCTTTGAAAGCAGATATTGTCATCTTTGCAACCGGATATAAAGGAGATGAGAAGCTCAAGAATATCTTTGCATCTCCAACCTTCCAAAACTGCATATTCGGATCTCCAAACTCCATCATTCCACTTTACAGGTAATTTATAGTATAAATAAATGTGTTTTAAGTGTGAAAACATCCCTTGACGTTTACATTAATTAATTATTGGTCGTTATGCGGCGTTTTTCTCCTTTGAAATTACCCAAACTTTGTTTTAAATTTATAATGCTTACATTCTTTTCAGTTTCAATTTAAATTTTTTTTGTTGTTTTGTCATATATATGATATTAATGATGCATGTTGAGTGCTTCCTAAGCCATACACTTGCATACGAACTGTCTATACATACCATGCCTTCGAAAGAGATTTTACATGAATGTGTTCTTTTGCTAGGAAATTTGATGGAATAAAATTTTGTTTTTCGAAAAAAAAAAAGGGTCTACTTCTTGGAAATAATATCCCAAATGGGAGATTATTTACAACTTCCATGAGAGGAGAAACGTTAATAATTACACTAATGGAGGTCATTTTAGTTAACCACCTTTCTATGGGATAGAAACTAAATCTCGGCAACTGAATATGACGATTTCAAGTTGAAATATATAAACATCCGCTCTATTTTATCATTAAAGTTGATATGATAATATATACACATATACATGTCTGTGTAATATTGTTTTTTTCGCTATTGCAGACAAATGGTCCATCCGAGAATCCCTCAACTAGCTATAATAGGTTAGTCTGAGTCTCTCTCAAATCTTTACACATTTGAATTACGATGTAAATGGCTAGCATCTTTTTTGAACCAAGCTTTCCATTTGCCAAGCATAAAGGCGATGGAAGAAGATATTAAGAAGTGGGATAAGTACATGAAGAGATATGCTGGTAACGGTAAGTACAGACGATCTTGTATTGGTGGGGTTCACATCTGGTACAATGATCAACTGTGCAAAGACATGGGATGCAATCCAAGACGGAAAAAGGGGTTTCTATTGGATTTGTTTGAGCCTTATGGTTCGGCAGATTACAATGGAATAGGCTTTGATTAATTCTACTTTGTTGCGACTATAGTAATGCTTTTGAGCTGGTGTGGCTTTCATCTTATTGCAAGATTATGGGCTATAGAATGGTGATTGTAGAATTTGGGTTTGTGGAGTGTTTTGCATTTGATTAGTAGCAAGCTTTAATAAATCTTGAAAGCCAGGGGTAGAGTGTTGAAGAAATACTTATTTGGATCTATGCCATTTTGAGCCGATTATATGCATTATGAAGCCAATATATATTGAGGTAGATATGTTATGCTACATGTCAGTTCAGTTCTCACATTGTATAGAAATTGATTTCGTAAGAATTATCAACACTGAAATATGGTTTCCATTTTTTCTTTTTGTTATATATAGTGAGAAATTTCTTCGCAATTTAAAAGTTTGTTGGAGAAAGTAACGTGATTGTCATGTTCTGTACTACTGCTATTTGGGACAAGAGTGGAAAATTCAAATCACTAGAACAATGATTCTTTGTAAATTTTATGAATGTTTGCAAAATAGTACTAGAAATTCTCTTCAATTCTAGTCAGTGAATGATTATTCTTTTGGTCAATGGCTTTCTATTGGGTCTTTAGATTATATATGAATACGCACTCGCACCTATGCACGCACATACAAAAACTGAATTTCCACAATATAAATGGAAGGAAAACCAATATAAGTAATTTTTGAACCTAATATTATCAAACAATTTAAAGATCACACTTAAACTTATAAAAGTAATTTAACTTTAGAATAACAACCTACCTGACATGAGTTTCGTATTGACTTTGATATATATTGTCAACATGTAATGCCTAATTGGAGTCCATATTTTGGCGGATGTTGTTATGCAATTAAATTTGAAGAATAGTAAATTGTCTATAATAAATTCATCACTCCAAGAGCAAGAGAGATTGTTTGAGAATACATTTCACAGCATGTATTTCATCCAAACAATAGGAGATGTGTCATCCAATTGCCTATGGCACATGCATTGGAGAGGTTGAAAAACAAAATACGGCCCATTTTTTGAAGAGTATGTGCCATATTCAATAGTTAAGGGATTCATGCAAATTTGGTATCTTGAATCTTGATTATATGCATTATGAAGCAAAATATATTGAAGTAGATATGTTATGCTACATGTCAGTTCAGTTCTTACATTGTATAGAAATTGATTTCGTAAGAATTATCAACATTGAAATATGGTTTCCATTTTTTCTTTTTGTTATATATAGTGAGAAATTTCTTCACAATTTAAAAGTATGTTGGAGAAAGTAACGTGATTGTCATGTTTTGTACTACTGCTATTTGGGACAGAGTGGAAAATTCAGATCACTAGAACAATGATTCTTTGTAAATTTTATGAATGTTTACAAAATAGTACTTGAAATTGTCTTCAATTCTAGTCAATGAATGATTATTCTTTTGGTCAATGGCTTTATATTGGGTCTTCAGAATATATATGAATACGCACTTGCACCCACGCACGCACATACAAAAACTGAATTTCCACAATATAAATGGAAGGAAAACCAATATAAGTAATTTTTGAACCTAATATTATCAAACAATTTAAAGATCACACTTAAACTTATAAAAGTTATTTAACTTTAGAATAACAACCTACTTGACATGAGTTTTGTATTGACTTTGATATATATTGTCAACATGTAATGCCTAATTGGAGTCCATATTTTGGCGGATGTAGTTATGCAATTAAATTTGAAGAATAGTAAATTGTCTATAATAAATTCATCACTCCAAGAGCAAGAGAGATTGTTTGAGAATACATTTCATAGCATGTATTTCATCCAAACGATAAGAGATGTGTCATCCAATTGCCTGTGGCATCTGCATTTGAGAGGTTGATAAACTAAATACGACCCATTTTTTGAAGTGTGTGTGCCATATTCATTAGTTAAGGGATTCATGCAAATTTGGTATCCTGAATCTTGATTATATGCATTATGAAGCCAATATATATTGAAGTAGATATGTTATGCTACATGTCAGTTCATTTCTTACATTATATAGAAATTGATTTTGTAAGAATTATCAACACTGAAATATGGTTTCCATTTTTTCTTTTTGTTATATATAGTGAGAAATTTCTTCACAATTTAAAAGTATGTTGGAGAAAGTAATGTGATTGTCTTGTTTTGTACTACTGCTATTTGGGACAGAGTGGAAAATTCAAATCACTAGAACAATGATTCGTTGTAAATTTTATGAATGTTTGCAAAATAGTACTTGAATTTGTCTTCAATTCTAGTCAATGAATGATTATTTCTTTGGTCAATGGCTTTATATTGGGTCCATATGCATTTGAGAGGTTGATAAACTAAATACAGCCCATTTTTTGAAGTGTGTGCCATATTCGTTAGTTAAGGGATTGCAACTCTTAAAAGGTATGGCTCCTACTATTCATAACCACATGTAACGATCCTAGTGGCTGCCATTTTCATTTAATTGGTTGAAATAACATGTAAATTGTATTATGTAAATCAATGGGTTGAGAAGTTGAGTGAATGAATGAAATGTAATTTGAGAATTTGCTGCGTGCGCATGCACAGATATGCACAAGAACTCTTAATTCGTGGAGGTGGTGGTGTTGTTTTTTTTTTTTTAAACCTTTTTTGGCATAGACAACATATCAATAACTTATAAAGGTGCGCGTTTGAGCTTAGAAAGATTTTTTATATATGGAATTTGAGGTACTTTTATATATTATATTGTGAATATACATGTGTGTGTGTGTGTATGTATGGACAATTTAGGATAATAGGATCTAAATTTACATCAATCCTAATCATTTCTTCCAAACATATCTAATATCAAAATATTACCTCTTTTTTTTTTTTCTTTTTCTTTCTTCTATTTTTACATTATTTCAAAGTTTCCATCTCAAATTTCTGCCCTTTAAAATTTAAATCCAAACATAATCATGTCATCATACATATGTTTTCTTAATAGTACAACATCGGCATCAAATATGCCTTTTTCTGAACAATTTGTGCAAGTTGATTTGTGTGTGGCTTTTAGTAAATATTTGGGCTTGAAAAATATTGATCTGTTCAGTAGAAGCATAAGCAAAAATAAATCTAATATGCTTAATGCGTTTGCCTAAAATAATTAAAAAATGTTTTACATTTTCAAATTTTATGAAAAAATGGTGTCAATAAAATGGCAAACCCTATTTCAAAAATAACTGTGTGAATTAAAGTTAAATACCTTATAAAATATCAATAACGAAAATTTTATAATTTATATAATTAATAATAAAAATTTGTTTTTTAATATTTTAAAAACAAATGATCAATTTTTACTTTTTAAAAAGACTTTTAAGAATAGGAATCTAACATTTTATTTTGAAATCTTATTAGTGATGGGCTGCGTGAACTCACTACACGGACCTTAAGTAATTTCTAACCCATAAACTCGTAATTATTAATCTCTATTAATAATTGTAGCCCATACATCTTAGTTATGAGTCTCCATTAATTATTAGGGCTCATCTAGCCTCTTAATTATTAATCTTTATTCATAATTGAGGCTTAATGGAATTATATTTTCAACTCGATTAATGTCATTAATCAAATTAAAAGTTATCATGTTTCTAATTAATAATCACATTATTAATAATTATGATCGAAACCATATAACTCCATTTGTGTCTTGCCACTTTAATTTAATTTATTTCCATTAATTAAATTAAAGGTTCATTGTACTTTCAAATTAATAATCTCATTGTTAACAAGTATCATGGTAATTTATTTGTTTTAATTCAATTGCTAGCAAATAAATTCTTCACGAGTTTTCTCAAGATTTGTTCATGAGGCTTTTCAAGCCTTGATCACATTCCATCAATTGAACACTTATCATGCATTCTAATCTTTTATGTATAACTTTCTAAGTTTATTCTTAAACAACAATCTGTGCAGATCAACGGATATTAATAGTGCCAAACTTATGGCCCATATCGTAGCTTAATTAAGACAAAATCAAGCGAGCCATAATGAATTTTTCCAATCATGAATACCATGCACTGTAAAACTTTTATCTTGCTTTTTTTCATCGAGTAAGACTTATAAATTTAGTTAAATTTACAAACTTAATAACGTTTTAGTCGTCTTAAGTGCAAGGTAGATGCACATTTAGTACGAAGATGAAGCAGGACGTTGATAGTTAAAAATAAACCCTATGTGTTTGCTAATGCATGTATTGTCATTGCATTAAAATTAAATTTGTTATTAAACCAATACCGTATAAGTATTGTCTAACGAGGAGAGGTTTTATGTCTACAAATGTAACTAGGAGATCAAGTCCAATCCAATAGGATTATTACCAGTATGTTGTGACCAATCTCTGGCCGCCAGACTTGTTCACCAAATCTCACCTTTTTGACATATACATCAACAAGATGGGAATAATAGACAACCATCCATCGTCAGCGGGAGTTTTAGCCACATTTAAACATTAGTTACTTCCATATGTTGGTTAGGGGAAGTTAGTGACAGTTAGCTTCTTAGCTTTGTAGTTAGCTTGATTAATTTGGTTTTGTTTTTCTCTCTCTTTCGTTTCAGCTACATTTGGATCCCTTTAACTGAATGGCAATTAGGAGCTCTAAAAAAAAAAAAAACAGAAAAGAAAAGAATTGTAGTGACAAAAATATTAGTGGTGACCAAAGCATTGTCACTGAAAGTGTGTTTGTAGTGATAATGTTAATACCTGTTACTAATTATTGAAAGGAGTGGTTATTACTGACAATATTAATTTTTGTCCCTAAGTGTTATCAAAATATTGTCACTAAAAGAATACATGTAGTGATAATATTTACTATTGTTACAAATTAATGAAAAACAGGGATTATTGGTGACAAAATTGACTTTTGTCACTAATTATGATCAAAATAATGTCCCTGATAGTTCACTTGTTGTGACAATATTTATAATGACTAATTATTGAAAAGAATATTTATGAATGATAAGATTATGCTCTGCCAATAATTGTGGCAAAAGCATTCTCACTGAAAGTAAGTTTGTAGTGATGATATTTACTATTGTCACTAATTATTAAAAATAGGGGCTATTAGTGACAAAATTAATTATTATTGCTATTTCTATTCACTATAAGGCTGGCGTTGTTTAGTTGCTGGTGGGTCACAAAATCCTCATTTCCATTATTGATAGAGAACTTTGTCATAATAAACTAACATTCTGCAAGTAAAATTAATTGTCATATTAGTGATTATAAATATAGAACAATGTAACTTTTTATCAACTTTTATCGAAAATAAGTACTTGGCATCTGTTTTTGGTGTTGGTGGAAAATTATAGTTATTACGAGTTCAAGTTGTCTTAATATCTATAGTCATCACTAATTATGAATCATTCATTTCTTTCGATTGGGATAACCTAATTTTCTCACTAAATAGTTGATAGTTAGCATTAGTGGCATGAAGATTAATATTATCATTATTTAAAAAGTTATGTATAATGGAGTTTTAATATATTAAATTAATTATATAAATAATATGTTACATTAAATATATAAATAAAATATAAGCACAAATTCACTTAGCCAATAAAACTCACAAAAATAAGTGAAGTTGCTAGCCGGATCACACTAGATTAGGCTTTTCTATTTTTTACCCCAAGATTAACATGATTCTGATTTTTTTTGTCCAACTTTTAGGTTATCACATTTAATTCTATTTTAACTAATTTAGGTCTAACAATTTTTCAACCATGCAAAATTAGCAAAAAATTAGATAACAGAATTGAATAAATTGCACATTCTACTATTTCAAGAACATTAGGACAAAAATTGAAAATTTAATTCGTCTATATTTTATTTTGAAATTTCATTTTTTAATGCACAAAATAACAATTTAAAAATTCAAAATTTTTTCTCTATTTTTAAAAACAAACTTTTGTAAAAATATTAAATAAAATATAAAATTATGCACAAAGAGTTAAAAACTAATAAAATTATAAAACAACAATATTTTAAAATTTTCAAAATTTAAATAAAATTTGAATAATTTAAAATTTAAAATTTTCATTTTATTAAAAATTAATTATTATCATTTTCTCGATTTTTAATATAGTTTTTGATATGATTTTGTTATTCATTATGTATAATGAACATCAAATGCGATTAATATTTCATTTTAATATAGGATTCTAAAAAACTAAATAATCATGGTTTTTATAAATTTTCAATAAAATAAATATTGTTTTAAAATTTTTTAAAACAGGAATAATTACTTTATAAATTGATAAAATAAACTAAAATATTGATAAATACCAAAAAAATACAGTAATAATTTTAATATTTTATTTATATTACCCTTTTACTATATATATATGTTTCTTTCATATTTATAAAATTAGAATTTTCATGTAAAATAAACCTCTAATTTTTATGTAATATAAATTCTTTATTAGAATAAATACATCAAATAAATTTTTTTTAAAAATTAAATATTATATTTTGAAAAAAATAAAATAATTTTTTTGAATCGATTAGAGTTTATAGCTATAAATTTTAATAAATTTTAGTTTTAAAATATTTTGAAATATTTCATAAATTAAAATAAAATACTTGGTTTGAGTGCAATTTCATTCAATTAATTTTTTTTAAATGCTTACACAAAATCTTGTTAAAAACTAAAATTTAGAAAATAGTTCTACGGAATAAAATATTAATTAGAATATTAGAAAATATTTGGGATTATCATTTTAAAAGTATTTTATAAGATTAATTTTTTATGTTAATATATACTTTTATTCAATTTGATTTATATAAAATTTAATCCAATATTTAATATTCAAAGTATTGTTTCAACATAGCAAACAACATTAATTATAATTGAAATATTTATTTTTGAAAAATGAAGATATTAATTTTCAAAAATTGTTTTTATATATTTGTATTTTAAAAAAAAGAAAAAACTTTCTATTTTCGAATTTGGTGATTTTGCTATGCATCTTCAAATAAAAAAGAAAAAATATAAAGCGATTTAGAAAGAGGAAATTTAAACTTATGTGAATCTTTCTTTTTAATATTTTTTTACTTTCCATAATTCAAAATATTTTAATTTTTTGTTATGGTTTTCAGATTTGTCATGGCACTATTTTTCTGCAAGCAAATCACTTGATTTATTCTTGTTGGGCTACACCTGTGATTGCCATGCTTTTATATGGCAAAATCAACATTGGCAGAAAACCATGACAGGGAACTCACCTTATCTTCCCTTTTTTCTTTTTCCAAATTTTATCATTCGTTAAAATAAATACAGATTGTCGACATGGCAATTGGTTGATCATAATACAACCTATTAGCAATCTGTGCATAATTTAATTTTAGCAGCAAGGCACGCTTGAAACTAAAATATATGTCTATGCATTGATTTGATTAATTCCACGAAATAGAAAATTTAAACTATAAATTCAAAGTGAATTATATTAGATAAAAAATTTTTTTAAATCCTAATAACTCTAAACTAAACCAAATTCACCTTAGGGGGAAATGTGCAAAAACGGCTTTCTGATTCCTCACACCTCACACCTTCACTCCTACAAGAATCCCTATTCCATAAAATTACTCCATCAGTGTTCATATTTGCACTTCTCTCTTCTTCTGTCTATGCAATTTTCTCCGCCATCATGGATCAATCAAGCCGGTGATTGCCACTTCAGTTGGAATCTTTATATAGGATGTCCACTTCTAATCAGATTCGCTTCTCATGCGTGAAACATCTAGTTGTGTACTTTAAACATTTAGTTTACTAGTAGATCTTATTCATCTAAACTGATATTTTTATTATGATGCTTCTTAGTATATGGATTGATATAAATCATATGTTTTGTTATAATTAATGGGATTTTAAGTTGGTAAGATTAGAGTTGGAATGGCAACTCCCACTCCGTATTTGAAAAAATTAGAGTATTACATGGTTCTCGTGAGGATATGCTCTATCAACCACTGAACTTTTTTGTTAATTGATTCATATTTTCAGGCTATATTAATATTGTTGGAGCTTTACGCATTGCACTTGTTAAGTATCTTATAAGGTGATGCCATATTAAATAAACCCTCGAAGTTGGTTCTTGCATGTGGTTAACATTGTTAACAATGAGTCCACCTAAGTGATTAATTAAATAAAGGTCGTAAATAATTTATTTATTTATTTCATTATACCTAACTTCATATACAGATCTATGATATTTATGTTAAAGCAGTCATTTAGAATTTTCTTTTAAACTCCAATAATATATAGTTTTGTAAGTGATAAATAAGCTATTGTAATTCAGTCTACTTTATTAAATGACGATGATTTAGTTAGACATTCATTTCTCCCTTGCTAGTTACAGTTTCATGCGTTACAAATCATGTAATGGATTCTATTCTATTTTTATTGTAGTATGGTTTCATTCTATTGATATTTTGAATAAATTATACCGTTCATTGATTTTCTTTTTATGTTTTTTTGCTTGTTTAAGGTGCTAGATTTCAAATCATCTATCAACAAAATTAAGATGAATAGTGATTTTTCTGGATTACTTTTGGTATTTATTCACTTATAGTTACTAGTTTTTGAATTTTAGTTTGTTTGTATTGAATTTAACTTCAAGTCTTATTTTATGTAAAACATTGTTTTCGATGATCTTTTTATTCTTGTTTTGCTTATTTGATGAGATTAAATCGATTGAATGTCACTAAAAATAATACATTTAAAAAATATGTCTACATATAATATAAAATTAATACAATAAATGTTACTGTTATGATTATTTCTTCTTAGTGATAATAAAACGGATACAAATACAATTTTAGTGAATGCCAATTTTTTGTGACTATATGTATAGAGTTTCTATAATAGAAATTTCTTATCACTAAAGCATTGCAATTTAGCCATGACAACTATGAAATTATATTGATAACATTTTTGTGTCACAGAAGTTATAGTCATGAGTTTTAGTGATAAGAAATGCATGTCACTAAATAATATTGTTTCAGTGACCATATTTTGTGTGATTAAAACATTCATCTTTAGTGATGAGAATTGAGAATTGTGTGTGTGATTGTAAGGGTGGTCATAATGATGAGTTGGTTGTGACTAAAAGCTAAACTTTTAGTGACACTAGTCACTCCCCCATTTCGGGACATGATGTGGCAGTAACCTCGATACAATTATTTCAAATGACACCAAAACTCATTATTAGAGTATCTAGACTGAAGCAATATTTACATTTCAAAAAATACTGTATTTTATTAAAATATTGTAGTGGAAATGTACATTGTAAATTTGAAATATATTTTTTGTTGCCAAGCTAAGCACTATCTAGAAATGTAGTATATCCTTATTTCCATTGTTTTACCTTCCCCAAGTGTGATCCATGCCCTCGCCCTTGACTACGACACTGGCTAAAGGGTTTTAATAAAGGGTTTTAAAAATTAGTTAGTAACTAATTGCCCAATAAGGGTTTCCCTACCTTCTAGAGATATTAATATAGTAAAATATTTAATTATGCACAACTGCTTGAGAACCATTTTTGGAATAGTAATAAAATGTCCAAGTCCTAGAAATCTCATGTGTCATTCCACTAATTTGGATTTTAACCTATTATCTTAACTTAGGATGGTCACGTGGTTCAATTTATATTCTCGGTTGATAGAGTTATGCAACTCAACTTATAAGTTTAGTTGAATGGATTACTTGGGCTTAATCTTTAACCCTATTTGATAAGGTTAGTTTGTTAGCAATTAAAGGTCCTAATATTTCTCTTTTGATTGTGCTGAACTCATTCTTCTAAACTAGTGTATGTTATCAAGGTATGAGCATTTTAACATTAAACTTTATTAAAATCATGCATCTTGAATTTCAATGTAAAATAGATAAGCATACTTGTTCACATTGGAAAATTTTCCATAGTCAAAGCAATTTGAGTTTCCAGAAATGGTGTATAACAAGTTTCACTTGTTAAAATTGGAACATTTGTAAATAATGCAGAAATTTATCTTTATAAAAAAAATTTATTGCTCAAAAAATGAATTTTCCCAAGACAATTGTAGGAATATTGTAAGGTAAACCATTTATTTGATGTCAGCTTTCTTGATTTGGTTGCTTATCGTTTAAAGGTCCTTGGGTTCCTATTCAATCAAAATAATCCTTATTTAATTCCCATTTTAAAAAATTCACCTCTCTTACTTTTCTTAAATGTAACCAATAACTTAGAACCTAGGGGTGACTTTTCTCCAATTTGATTTGCACTAACTCTCATTTAATGCTATTGATTTTCACTTAGTTACTAGGTTTTCTATTCTTGCTTTGCATAACCAATGGTTTACATATGTCAAAGATAAATATTTGTGGGTGGACGGATCTAGTTGAGTTTGAATCGATTGGGTCATCATAAATTGTTCACCCAATCTTGGGATCATCATGGTTGGGTTCTAGCATTATGATTTAGAGAACTTGTGATCGACTGTTGATGTAGGGGTATCGTTGATCCAAAACTTATTAGATTTATGATTGACCCCTTCACAATCAATCGTACTTGATCACTCAACTAGGATTGATGTCATGGGTCTGTAGGTTGATTTGAAGTCTACTATCTTTATGATAGCTACCTTCTGTGATCAACTAGGCAGTGATTGATCTCTGTGGATTGCACTGCCTAAATTGATCTAAATTTCATCCGGAGCACCTTGGATGTCAGAAAATTCTAATTTTGTTCATTTCATTGGCAATTTTTTGGTCCAAATCTTTGTTTAGAGCTATATTATGAGTAATATCTATCCGTATTCATGTTCACACCTCTGATTATTGAAACTTGTTAAAATGATAATGTACATGACTAAGTATGGCTCGAAACTAAAAACCATGTCACCCTTCTATGTTTATGCATCTTCGTTTGAATTTCTACATTTAACATCATCAAAATCTACATATACGCATGGAAATATACAATGCTCCAATGGTTCAAATCCTTACTTTCATCTACATAAACTGAATTGTAAGAGAAGGTTTGGTCTTGGTCTTGATTACCTTGAGGTTGGTGTTGTGGTGTTGTAAAATCATCCTACTCTTGTTCGTCTTCTAATAGCCAGTTCCAGTAAAGGTTTTGGGTGAACTCTTCTCTCTCGGTGTTGTTCTTCTTTGTTTTTTTTTTTTTTTTTAAGTGGCCGGAATAGGATTCAGTATAACTTGCTTGTCCAACCTCATTAATCTCCATTACTCTCCATAATCAGCCATAATTTTCCCCCACATTCAGCACTAATCCCTCAATCCTTGTGATAAGCTTTGACCAGTCTCATGTTTTCTCCATCATCCATTACTGTCGCCATTAATCAGTCCCATTCATTCCTCAATTAGCCATCGTGGCATTGTTGACCAACCCAATCACTCCCACTTCCGTTGCTATGCAAATCCCCTTTTGATGCTCATCATTAATACTGATAATATTATTACAATTAATATTGATGTAAAATAAGGAAAAATATGATTTTGGGGTCGTTACAGTACTTATAGCGACAATCCAATAACAACATTTGATTTCTCCACTAGATGTTTGTTGTGCCGACATTTGAATGTATATAGTGATGACAAATTTTGAAACGAAAAATCATATTTCTTGTAGTGACCAAACATTTGATATATAAGAATTCTCACAAAGGACTGCTAACTTAAGTAAAAGCCACAAATACAAAAGATTTCAAAATTAAATTATCGTCAAAATTTCCGTTTTCTATACTTCTATTCTATATCTTTAATGTTATATTATTTCTAAGTGCACTGGCCTTTTCATGATTTTTTTCAAAATACCCCCTATTACTGATCAACTCCTACAACCTTAGGTCTTTTAATATTTTACCAAATATATCTCTATTATCTCAATTAATTAACTAACACTAATCATTTAATCGTATTTTCTTTTTCAATTTGGATCGAGTGTCAATAAATTTTTTTTAATATCATTCTAATTCATTTTAAACTATGAAAACATCAATGTTATTAATTGTAGTCATAAACATATTATATAACAAAAAAATAATGTAAACTATAATGTAATTTTCTAATTTGTATTTAGAAAAAAACTCCTAACGTAATTTTTATATTTATACTAAAATTTGAATATATTAAGTTCAATATTTGTACATTGTAAATTTACAACATTATATAATTAGTAAATTTATACTGTTACCCTTAATTAAGGTGATCAAACATACTCTATATTACATTTTTTGTGTACTATACACACACACTATATTATTATTGAAATAAGATTTGCGTTACACAATGTGAAATTATATAAGTATCCCTATCTTAAATTCTTTTATTTTTCTATAATTTTCTTTCTTCCTTTCGTTTTTACTTCTTTTCTATTTGTTTACTCTCAAATTTCCTCTCCTTTCAAATTCTTTTTATCATTCTTTATTTTTTTAAATATAATTATACTTTTAATTTTAAATAATAATATTTGATTATTTAAAATATAATAATTTTATAATGTATTAATAAATTTACATATGAGCGTACAATTTTACTAGTATCTCAAGAACCCATATTCATAAACTAAAATGATGAAGCAAAGTAAGAGTCAAAAGATTGGCTAAATAATAATTATGGGAAATTGGAATATGTGGAAGGGCTGTCTATATAGCTTAATTTTATCCCTTAACTTTGATAAGGTTTAGTGTGTTATTTTATGTACGTCGAAAAGGCTAAGGTTTCACACGTTTATTACTTTGGAAATCAAGAATAAGTTAATTTCTATGGGAAAAAATTGGAACTTTAAGGCCAGATGGACCTTTCTATACAAGAAAATACTCAAAAGCAACCACTGCAGCAATAAAAAGATAAGAGAAGCATTAGCTATATACTATGTTATGGGAATAGTTAACCAATAAGTGAAGAGATTAGAATAATAAGCTAATGTAAAACAACAATAGTTAAATACACTTTCAAAACTTCAACATCATCCGTCTTTACCATGTGGATATAAGGCAATTAAACTATCGTCGGAAGTGACAAAATAATTAATAGAGATCAAACAGTTTACAGTGAGATGTGAGTTTTAACATTACAAAAATTGGTGATGAACAGCAATTTTCATAATTATATTTCATCATTGCACGCGGATGCATTCATCTGGAAAACAGTGATGACTTCAATGGATCGGATACTGTCCGTAATCCATATATTTGGTCAAATTAAATATCGTGTAACTTATCAAATTGTATTTGAGTAGACAATGACAAAATATAATACAATATGCCTTTATATTGATGAAAAACAAAGTGCCTGAGAAACTACCAAGTCTCTCTACACACACGCACACACACACACACACACACACACATATATGTATATCGATCACCCTACTTTCATAAAACTATAGAAAGACCATGTTTTATGCATATTTCAGTGCCCTAGAAGCTGACACACGTACGCAAATAGCTTATTAAGTCTTCAAACAGACAGGCCATTGCCAAAATCAGATGTTCTTGGAAAATTAGGCTGCTGGCGCCACATCTGAGCCATGGTCATCATGGTCGTCGTCGTCATCACCATCCCCTTCATGGAGATCTCTAAATATGTAATAATCACAGATTTTGCCTCCGATGTTTTTGATTAACTCGGGGTCATCAAGCTTCTTGCCTTTAATTGTGATCATATTGAGGAGCTCAAGATAGAGTGCGGAAGGAAATATTTTGATATCCTCAAATTGCCCTAGGGTTAGAGCAAAAGTCCCTCCTATTTATAGCACAGTTATTCGAAGCATCTGCCCCAAGTGATATTTTCAGTCAATCAGGATTCCAATTGCCCGTCAATTCGAGAATCTATGATGATATCTCTTATTCTCTGCGTTTGTGTGCATCATCGATAACTTGTCAGGTCGAACTATCAAAAACACAAACTATGTTATGCTATAAACAGTAATGACAACGTTTTTATGAATTTGTTAATGGATGTTATATATTTCTGATCATGGAGTTCACTCCTTTTCAGGAAACCTGTTGTATAACATGACTTAGTCTATGTGCTACTATATATGCAATGAATGGTTGTCAGCATAATTACTTGTAAATTGCTTTCCTCTATATATAAATTTAAGTTTGACAATGATGTTTTTGCTCAACTTTATCAATCCTTGAGACAATAACTTTGATATGTACATATCAATAGTAATTTGTGTCATTCTTATCTTCTGTATGTTTGAATGTTTTGCAGGGCAGAAGTGAAAAAGGAGAAATGCAAGCTTTGCTCTGGATGCTATTTTTTCCCAAATGGCACTGCCTGTGTTTAGCTCAAGGCGGGGTGCTTCCCGCACGTGGTCACATTCAGCCTACACACATTCACTTGCTCAAATTCGAGCGCAGAATCATATTCTTCCAGCTCAGATATTGTTCATGCAAAGGTCTCATAATTTCCACCCTTTTCCTATATGTGGCTTTAGATTCATGGTAACAAAGGAGATTGGATGTATCACAAATTTGAGTCCCTTTTACATTTATTGTTGGCATTTGTAATAAGCTGATTAATATGTGGCAATTATCCATGTAGTCTTCACAAAATGGTTAAATTTGATATAATCTATTTCTTTGAAAATAGGAGACAATAAAAGTGGATAAAGGATAATCTCTGACCTGTTGGAAGTTGACCAAAGCAACAATTTCAAGGAAACAAATGGAACTTTAATGTGTAGGTCTGTATCAAACTAATTTGGAAAAGAAATTGCTTGACATGGTGCTTCAACATTGATGACGTGGACAAATCATTAGTAGAATATTGTACATTTTCTTTTTTGGTGATGATACACAACCTATTTTAACGAACTAGTTGATGCACGACATCGCTGTCAAAAAATTTAAATTTTGAAACGATAGATTTGGGATTAAAAACTGTCTTAAATTAAATTTGGGACTGTATTTCAAATGAATAATATTCCGTTTCTATTTACTCCATTGCTAAAATTTGGGATGGTCAAAATAGAGTCGTCTCAAATTTGGGATGACTTATTTTAGGACAGATTTGGGACGATTTTTTTTGGAATGGCTTTGGCATATGGATTTAGGACGACATTTTTAAGATAGCTTTGGGACGGTTATTTTGAGACGGTTTTGGGACGGTTATTTTGAGATGACTTTGGGATGGGTTTTTTGAGATGGCTTTTCCGAGACGGCTTTTAAGTGTAATTTGGGATGATTTTGATATGATTTTGAGATGGCTTTTGCATTAAATTGGAGGAAAAATACTACTAAATTTTTGTTAAGTTCTTGTCATTCTTGTATAATTAATTACTAAATTTTATACACAATTTTTGAAAAAATATACAAATACGTAATGTAATAATTTCAAACTGGTGGAATTATTTACATACAATAAAGCCATAATTAAAAGTGTTATACAATCCAATCTTTTTTGTGAAACAAAAAACATATGAAATGGGAAATGTTGGGCAAACAAGCTCAACATCTAGCTATCGAAGTCTTCATTGTCTTCGTCACCTTCATCGTCATCGAGGGATCTATGTCCATGCTTTTTAGAAGCGAGTCACATAAATTTATTTAATCTCGCCTCTGTTTGGGCCAATCTAGTTTTGTAGTCATGCATTTTTGTATCTCTCTCCCATAGCGGCTGTTGATTACATTCTAATGTAGTTTGCATTGCTTATAACTCAAGGTTTGGTGAGGAAGTGGTTGAGCTAGTCGACTCACGAAATAATTATTTAAAAGACTGAGACTTTGAGCCCATTCCTAGCAAGTGACCTTTTGTAAAGCCACCAAGTGCGTTGAGGACAATCATGTTACTATTGGTTGAGCTAGATGAAATCCCACCGCCCTCTAACTTTTGTGCCTTTAGGACTTCGACGACATTTAAGTCTGCTTGTAATTTTTGCATTATCTCCTATAGATATATAAAATCAATTAGTAGTTGCATGACATGGTAAGGTATATGGATATAGGCATAAGTAATTGTACTTACCTCTTGAGATTGTGCACGAGGGCCTGCCCATTCGCCTGCTGTGTTCTTTCAATTCAAATTATTGTGATCAACTCAATTAAATGTGGAAAATGCAATTTGGAACAAACATAAATAACAATACTACATTGAAAACTTGTGTAAGTACCAAATAATGCTACATCATCAAACATTTAAATGTGCAAGTTCAACTTAATAGTAGCCTAATAAATGTATAATGAAACGAGCACCCATTAAATCATATAGAATGAAAAGAGTTTGTAGTGAATTCATTTGAACTTGTTCAATTTATGATATTAATTTTGTCGGCTAAAAATGGAAGAAAGTTGGAAACAAACCATTTGATATCCAAAAACATCTTTCAATGGCATTTCATTGAAAGACTTATATAAGCAATGACAGTTCACCAAACATGTTATACAAGCAAATCATTTGGAATAACATTTTTCAATAGCATTCATCAAATATGTTATGTGCATGAATATGGATAGTTAAATTGTCTAAAAAAAATTTGATGTCTAAGAATCCACTAAACAAATGACACTAACCTATAGTAAATCTTATTCTAAATTAATATTCTAACAAATTTCATCACTAAATAATTTGCACATATACAAGGTTATCATTTAAGTTGTCAACCAAAAGTCGTCTAAAATGAGATGAATGTGGCATTTCATCTAACACTTGATGTGCAAGTTTTTTAATTAAAAATTACTCTATTAAAGGGGCTTCAATTCACCCCATAAGTAACACCAAGCATTAAAATATGTTATTAATATGAATTTCACTAACAAATTGTTCCTTCATTGTACAACAAATTTCACCCAAATGTTTACGACATAGAAAGCCAAAAGTGGGTTTACATGTTTTACTAACATCTACAAAAAACCCAAATAAGTTGCTCAAGAACCCCAAATTTCACATAAACGAAGATTTTTACAAAAACCCCAAATCTACATAGACATTTAACTTTGGTAGATTTGCATAATTAAGAAAAAAATTCTTTAACACTTATCTTGTCGAAGTAGAGCTAAAATAAAGAGTTGGAATTTTGAAAATTTTGAACAAACACAATGGTATAGAGTGTGAGCCGTCCGACGCTAGTTTTTGAGAGATTTCAAAGTTTCAAATAAGGATGGAGCGAGATATTTGGGGAAGAAGGGAATTTAAATTTTCATACTTGGATTTTGGAACAGCTTTGGGACGGATATGTTAAAGTCGTCCCAAAACTCCAGGTGTATTAGTGCACAGTGGCAAATCATTGTATTCGGCGTCTTGATGACTAGGAAGACCTACCTAGTAGTCTGCACATCGCACTCGTCTTCGCAACATCACAGCCCCAGGTGTTGGGCATCGGGTGTAGCGTTGGGCATTGGGTGTAGTATTACCCTGGGTGTCTATATGTTGGGTGCTGGGTATTAAGTGTAATCTAATAGTTTTAGGACATCTTTGAGACGGATTTAGTTTTGTTATAGTTCAATAATTTTGGAATGGCTTTAGGATGACTTTTTAAGGAGGACTTTAGGATGGTTTTAGTTTTAGTGTAGTCAAATAATTTTGAAACAGTTTTAGTTTTATTGTAGTATAATAATTTTGGGACAGTTTTGGGACGGTGTTTTCGAGATAGCTTTAGGATGGTTTTAATTTTAGTGTAGTCAAATAGTTTGAGATAGCTTTGAAATGGCTTTTTTGAAAGGACTTTGGGATGGTTTTAATTTGATTGTAATCAAATAATTTTAGGACAGCTTTGAGATGGATATTTGGGGTAGTGTAGTCTAATAATTTTAGAACGGTTTTGGGACGGTGTTTTCGAGATGGCTTTGAGACGGTTTTAGTTTTAGTTTAGTCAAATAGTTTTGGGAGGGCTTTGGGACAGTTTTAGTTTTATTGTAATCAAATAATTTTGGGACGACTTTGAGATGGATATTTGGGATAGTGTAGTCAAATAGTTTTAGGATGATTTTGGGATGGTGTTTTTGAGACGACTTTAGGACGGTTTTAGTTTTAGTGTAGTCAAATAGTTTTAGGACCGCTTTGGGACTGCTTTTTAGGCATGACTTGAGACAATTTTAATTTTCATGTAGTCAAATAATTTTGGGACGGCTTTGGGATAGATATTTGGGAAGGCTTTGAGACAGTTTTAGTTTTAGCATAGACAAATAAATTTGGGATGGCTTTGGGACATATTTAGAGACTAAAAGATAAAATAGTCCCAAAACTGTCCCAATTTGGCACAGCTTTGGGACGGGTTTGGGATGGTATTTTTTCTTAAAAAAAGAGTATTTTTATGATGATTTTGGAGCGACTTTGAGATAAATTTTCAAGGGCCATCCCAAAGTCGTTTCTAATTTGGGATGGAATTTACCCGTCCCAAATTAGTTGTGCCAAATTAGACATTTTTTGGTAGTGCATGCATAAATGATGAGAAATTTCTCAAGGTTTTGGGTGCACCATTCATGAATAATGAAGTGAGTTAGAAAGAGTGAAAAATCCACACACACCTAAGATATATTTGTTGTGATATTTTAGTAGCAAGATAGTGTGAGAGATCCACTTCATGTCAACTTGAGGTTGAAGCTGCAATATCTCGTATTTATATTCACGTATATGTTTGTTTTGTCAAATAAATAGGTATATATTTGATTATTTTCTAGTCATGAATTCTCAAGGGCACCAACCCTTATTACATTGTGTCCTTTCCTTCCCATGGGCACTAGTCCCTGCAATAAATGTGGTATCATTTTGTAGAAAGGCTTTAGAATGCATGACAATCATACATACATACATACATACATATATATATATATGTATATAGTGTGTGTGTTTGTGGCTTATCATTTGTGATATACTCTCTAATGTCGATAGAAAATAAAGGATATTAATTATATTTGCAAAACGTTTCACATATTAATAAAATATTGATTTATTTTATATCAATATTTAGTTTGTTTTTCATGCATGTAAATTTTGATTGTTGTAAAATTTTGCATGTGTCCATGATATTACATTAATAAGCTTTATTCAAAAGAGGATATGAATATGGACACAAAACTATTTAAAACATAATTACCAAAACTTATTCACAAGTCACAGACTCTCTAAATAGACATTGGAGAGTCGGTACAACTTGTACACTTTGTGTATGTATAATGAGTGTTATATCATTTAGTATTAGATATTAAAAACAAATGTGTAAATATATTATTAGAGAATGAGTATTCAAATACAAACTGAAAGAAGGAAGTAGACGTATTCACTTTCTACTACTGTTGTCTTGCTTCGTCATTGTGTTTAGTACGTGTGGGCCTTAAAGTTGAGAGAACATATTTGATTTGTGTGCATGATGGTCAGTATGTCATTAAGGTGAAAAAGACCAACATCTATCTTGATATAAAATAGGATTATGAGCCCAACATACCATCCCTAAATGCATGCGCAAAATTGTATGCATTCAATAGGGGATTTGTTTCTTTGTAAGTGAGTAAGGTGTTTGTCTTATGAAATTGATATTTCATGAGCTAAGATAGTGTGTGATTGGATAACAATTTCTGATATAACATTAGTTTCATAAGGTAATATTGATCTGGTCATATGACCAAACCAATAAGTTTGACTAAATGTATGACTCTAGCTTAGTTAGGACAAAGTAAAACAAAAAGGCTTATATCCTATGGTATTCACGATTGGGAGGATTCATGTGATTCATTCACTTAGTTATAATTAGGCTACGATATAGCTCGAAGGCTAGCCATTGTCCATATCTTATGCAAGTGACGAGTGAGGGCAAGGGTTATTCATCAAACTATGGAAGTGAGTTAAAGATTATGAGCTGTAAGGAGCCAAAAAGAAGCTTGAGCATGAGTTTCAAAGGAGTTTGGAATGTTTAGAGAGGTTTTGGAAGGTGAAGGGGAATTTAGAGGATAATTTGGTGCAAAATGGTGAAGCTTGGATTGACATTAGGATTGACCACACGCAAGGCTAGATCAATCACAACTATTTAGGATCAATCTAGAATAAGGGAGATTGTCTCAAAGAGAAGATCATAGGCGTTGGAAATATGATCTAGTCGAACATAATTGATCACACCCTTATTGGATTGACTAGAATGTTTAAAATTTAAGCAATTTGGGAATTAAAAGCAATCCTAATTTGGGACAACTTCTTGAGGCCATCCTCAAATTGTCTCAATTCGGGATGGCTTTTTATGTCGATCCTAAAGTGTGCTATTAATTAATAAAAAGTCACAGAAAATTTTCTTTTAATAAAAATCAAGAAGCTTATATAAAAAAATCTATGAAAATCAATATTGAATAATATAAGTTATTAAAATTAAACACTATTTATAACTACATCAAGGTATAGTTATCATTGCATGCAACTAGTCACACACACACATTTATATTTATAGAATTAAAATTTTATGTTTATGTTTTTATTTTGAAATTTATGAAACTTTAAGTTAAGTTTTTCTTAGTATTCTAACATTGTAATTATAGTTTAGATTATCGATTATCATATTACTAGAAGCTTCAAAATTGAATAATTTCAAAAAATTTAATGAAATTTTCATAAATTTGAAATTTAATTTCAAACATAGAAATCATTTTTCAATATATTACATGCTTGTGAATTAAGTTGTTAAATGCTAATATCTTAATGAATAATGCATTAAATGTGTACAACTAAGTTAGTTTTAATATACTTGATATTTTTATGTTAAAGTTCATGTACTTTTATGTATTAGTTTATCTAAATTTGGTTAAATAGTTAAATTATATTTCACTAAACACAATAATCTTATGTCTTAATTTAATTCAATGGGGGAATTCATTATGAACAAAGTTTAAAAATTTAAGCAATTTTAAAATTGCTATTAATTAAGAAAAGTCATTACATAGAAAGCAATTTCATTTGATAAATATCACGAATTTTACTTAGAAATTCTTTGAAATCAAATTTTGAATAAAATATATAAAAAGCATTCCACATTATCAATACATCAAGGTATAGTCATCATTGCATGTGTGTGTATTCAATGTATATTAAAATTTTAATTTGATGTAAATTTTTAATTTTAAATTAATGAGGACTTTAGATTAATTTGAAATAGAAAATAATACTTCATCCCAAAATTTGGGATTCTTTGCTAACTTTGCTCCTACCTTTTTGGCTTCCCTTCTTTTGTTTGTACTCTAAGCTTAAGCCCACCCCACCTCCTCTTTATGTGATGCTAACTCTTCCTATGCTCCAGTCAATTTTCTCTTCCCCATATCCCCTCATCACTAGCCCATTTCTCTCTTTCCCAAATATATGCCCCTTATCCTTGTATTTTGTCGTAACTATCCTCATCCCTCTACTCACTCCGCCTCCTTCTAGTGGGCAAAATGCCATCTTGTCATTCCAAATGACCATTTTGGCCATGTGTGCTACTTTCCTAGTTTTTTTAAACAATCGCAGTTAGCATAAAAGACCAAGCTTGCACTATTGCTACATATCTGGACATGTTATACCATCGTGAGCAAATGTTTGAGCACCCCCAGTGCATCCACGGTAAAGGGTATTTAAAGGTGACTTTGAAAATGGCTGTTTTAGGAAGCGATTATGAGCGCTGGTACACTTATTCATGCTTTATCACTTGTTTTAGAAATTTCATGTTAAATTACTGAAAACTAAACTGAAGATTTCCATACGTGGAAATGATGAAATTGAAGAAGAATGAGTTGAGAAATTAGAGGTTTGAACTATGAAGAGAGTTCAATCGAGCCCTAACTATGTAGGGAAGAATAAATAAATTTTATTGTTACTGTACAATGTAGAGGAGCCCTATTTATACTACTAATCTAATTAGCTCACTTAATCACTGTTATCCACTAACAATTACATTAGCCTAAATAGCACACTTAACACAGCATGATATAAGCAATTGCTAAATCTAATTAAATGAGCTAGTTTGGTAGTCCACCTTAATGCCTAGTCAGTTGCTTACTGTACCTCCAGCCAGACACCTAAACCTTCAACAACTGTCCTCAAGATAGGAGTGGCAAACAAATAACTCTCATCTTGCTAAGGTGTGCCTTTAAGACCTATTTTGGCAAAGAATGGTGAAGATGTCTGCAATTTTTGATTGAGAACTCGCATGCTTGGTTGCAATGACCTTTGCCCGCACCAAGTCCCTCACTAAATGATAATCTAGTTTAATATGTTTAGTTCTCTCATGGAACATTGGGTTGGAGGCCATGTGCAGTGGCTATTATAAAACATAATCACTGGTTCTTTGTGCTCCGCCTACAAAGCATTCAAAACATATTTAATCAATAGGGCTTAAGTACAAAGGGTAGCCATAGACCTATATCCAACTTTAGCTAAGGATTTTGATACCAATAACTATTTCTTGGACTTCCATGAAATCAAAGAGTTTCCCAACATAACACGATAGCCTGTTATTGATCTTCTTGAGTCGAGGCAAGAGCCCTAGTCTATATCACAATCTCTCTTTAGTTGGTAATTAACATTTGCAAACAAGTGAATACTGTGCTGTAATGTTAGTTTGAAATATTGTAATACTTTATATATAGCCCTCAAATGAATATTGGTTGGTTTTTACAAAAATTGACTAAGGATATGAAATGTGAAAGCAATATTGGTCTAGTTATGGTTAGGTACAATAATCTTCCAAATCTTCTATAATGTGTCACATCAGAAATTGCTTCTCCATCATACTTGCTGAGCCGTGCATTTTGACCTATTGGAATCCTTGATACTTTGCAAATTTTCATTCACTGTTAGTCAAAACGTTTTGCACATATTTTCTTTGACTAAGATGTATCCCTTCCTTTGTCTTTGTCAGCTTAATGACTAAGAAATATGATAAGTCCCTAATATCTTTGATCTTGAATACATCATTGAAGTAAGATTTCAGTTGTTTGATTTTTCTTGAATTATCACCTACAATAATTAGTTATCAACATATAGTACAATGTCAGTAAATGAATTTTTATTTACCATAGTAATGAGACTATAATCAACTTTATTTTGAACAAAACTAAACTTTTTTACGTCTGTATAGAATGCATGTTTCCATTGTCTAGAGCCATATTTAAGCCCATAAATGCTTTTATTGAGTTTATATACCTGATATGGTCCTCCCTTATTAATGGCTTCTTCATGTAAATATCTTCTTCCAAGTTTTCATGTAGGAATGTATTATTACTATCCAATTGCTCTAAGAACTACCCCTTTTTAACAACAATAGCTAACGAAATTTTGAAAATTTTTATTTTAGCAAAGTGAAAAGGTTTCTTGGTAGTCGATTCCATGTTCTTGTGTGTAACTCTTAGCTGCCAATCTTACCTTCTATCTTTCAATAGAATCATCTGGTTTGTATTTTATTTTATATACATATGTACAATCTATAGGTTTCTTACCTAGTGGTAAATCAATGAGTGACCAAGTGTTGTTTTCCTGTAAGGCTATTAGCTCCTTTTCCATTGCATCACACTATTTTGGAAATTTTGAGGCTTGATTATAATTGCTTTGTTCAATTTTGGTGTTGTGAGCTCTTGAGTTCTCACCATTGCAAATGTCAGAACAATTACTAGTATTTAGTGCAGAACATGTGATTGCTGAATTCTTTGTGGTTTCTCCAATTACTTTAGCTTTGGGTTTGGAAAGCTTAGTCACTTGTTGACAATAGCAGTCATTTAAGTACTTTGGTACGTTCCTCAAATTTTTTGATCTCCACAACAATGGTGGTTGAATATTAGGTGTAATGAAATTTGGTAGCTCCTCTAACTAACTCAATTCGGGTTGTGAGGCTTCAGCCATTTCCATATTAAAGTGTATTGATTGTTCTAATTGATTTGGTGTGAGTTATGTGGAATGTTGTCAAACGGATCATTATAAAGCACTAAATGATTAAAAGGATTCACACCATTACAAAGCAAGGAGGATTAGATTCTTCAACATTCCCTTTTTCTGAAGATCAAAATGGGAACACATTTTCATAGAAAACTACATCTCTAGACATAAAGATTTTATTTTTTTTAGGTAAAGAAGTTTATATCCTTTTATACCAAAAGGATATCCAATGAATACACCCTCTTTAGCCTTTAGATCAAATTTTTTTCTTCCATTTTTTACAGTGCCAGCAAAGCATAAATAGCCAAACTCTCTTATTTGATCATAGGTTGGCTTAACTTTAAAGAGCATTTCAAATAGAGTCTTGTTATCTAAAATAGGTGTAGGCAAGTTTTTAATGACGTAGGTAGCTGTAAGTATACATTCACCCCGATACTTAAGGGTTAAATGTGATTGAAACCTTAAAGCTCTGGCAAAACTAACCAAGTGTTGACGTTTTCTCTTCACAACCCCATTTCATTGTGGAGTTTCAACACATGATTTTTACTACACAATTCTATTCTCCTTGTAGAATGTTTTGAGATTAAATTTAGTTCCATGATCAGTTCTTATAATTTTTATAGTTAACTTAAACTGTATCTAAACAAGATTGTAGAAATTTTGAATGGAGATAAGCACATTTGATTTATTTTTTCAGTATATACACCCAAGTGGTTTTTGAGAAATCATTCACAATGGTTCGAAAGTATCTAGTGCCATCATGCCCAATACTACAGGGCCCCCATAAGTCATAATAAACAATTTCAAAAAGTTTTGATGTACTATGCGAACAGTTATAAAAGGGAAGCCTATGTTGTTTTGCTAAGTGATAGATAATACAAGGAGAATTTTCATAATCATCAAAAGAGATATTTAGGCCTTGATTATTGACTAACTTCAATCTATCATTCGAAAGGTGTCGTAACCTGTTATGTCGAAGGGTGTATGAACTTTGTGAATTAGTAGTAGAAGAAAGCCTAGATGAAATAACATGAATGTTAGTCCCCTGGTCAGTTAATAAAGTAGATAAACATACCTGATACTTGTTGAAGTTATATAAGCCTTTCTTCACCTCACCCTTATCAATTATGGCCCAAGAGGTTAGGTCCTGAGCAACTTAGGCCAATTATCCATCCGATGAGGGATTGTCAACTTAGGCCAAGAAGGGTTGATAAGGGAAGTATAAACTGCCAGAATTGTGTCTTTCTTTATAGGATGGCCCTCTTCGTCAAGAATGACCAAGTACTCCACGTTGGAAGAAGACATGTTGCTTCTGAAATGCGCCATGATGATCAACTACAAAAAAGGAGCAAGGAATGAATGATTAAGGCTAGATTCCGACAAATAAAGAGATCCATAAATATATGAAAGCTCTATGAAGCACAAAATACATATATATATATATATATAGCCTTTAAAGGAGCTAAGTAAAATCAACAAATTCCAAAACGAGTTAGGGCACCAGCAAAGCAACACCAACAAAGAAAAACTGCAAGCCCTAATCCAAGCTTAACTAAATTAAGCTTGGTACTCAAAGGCTTAAAGGCTTAAGCCTAGATAGTACACGTGAACTACATCAAGTTTGGTACTCAAAGGCTCAAAATTTCAAGTCTAGATAGTACACGTGAGCTACATTAAGCCTGGTACTCAAAGGCTCAAAAGTTTAAACCTAGATGGTACTCGTGGGTAAGCCAAACCTATACTCAAAGGCTCAAAAATTCAACCCTAAGAGGTAATCACGGTCCAAGGCAAGCCTGGTACTTAAAGACTTGAAAATTCAAGCCTAAGTGATAATCGTGGGCTAAGCCAAGCCTGATAATGTAGAGAAGAAAGGAGAGCTAAAGAAAAACAAATAGAGTGGATTGTTTGTGCACAGAGAAGAACTTATGTGCTTAATTGTCTGATTAAAGTTGCGATGATAATGTTCTAAAGTAATCCTTATTGCAGCATTCAAATATGGTGACGGTGAGGAGGTGTCTCTATTTGTAGATGGTGGGATGTTGGAAAATTAGTAGAGTTCGAGTTTGGAAATAGAATTCCAAAGGACAATGGCTCTCTCTTGATAGCTACCCATTTGGAGATTTGCATGTTTTTGGATAATTGAAGAGATATGAGATAAACTCACACAACACACTCAAAGTAAAGAATGAAGGGAGAGAGTTAGACAAAGCGTGCTCCAAATGGGACTCTCAATCTCAACTCTTGGCGAAGATTTAACTGTTGACCTCAAGGCTCCTTAAATAAAGCGCCATCCTGAAAACAAAAAATAGAAGAGGACAAAACTGAAAGGTTAGGCCCACTAAATTGGCCTAACAAATTTGTGAGATGAAATTAAATAAGCCGAACCAAAAAAACAAAAGTGCCCACAAAAAAAAATAAAAAAAGGAGGAAAAAATCGAGACGTATTCATTCAAAAATAAAATTTTCATGAACAAGTTTCAAGGGAGTATTTGTAGGCACATTAAAATTTTGTGCCAATCAAATAACGCTACATGGAAAATATAGCATTAAAATATTAATCAAATCAATTTATTTATTTATTTAGAAATTTAAATAAATATAATTTCTAAGATAAAAAAAAATGATTAATATTTTAACCAACTAGTCAAACTTTGAAAAATGGCGTAATCCTGTTAGAAGTAGACAAGACAAGGGCCAATTTTTTTGGAGGGACAACTGGGGCTACAAGTTTGCGAGGTAGATCTTTGATGGTAGGAGAAAAGCTTCTTACATCGAGGACGCCACCTTGGGATGGAGTAATGCACAACTTCACAGAATGTTCTTTAAAGTAGTTCCCGTAAACTTTAGTCTACCACTCCTTATAGGTCTTGGAATGAAACTTCCTTACAACTACAGGAATGTGAAGAAAGCATGGCTTAGCCCATGAGTTAGACAAGGTAGACACCCTCCAAAGGTACAGGCACTCCTCTAGAGAAGTCTCACAAACGTCACGTGTAAAAATGCCAGGAATCACTTAATAGAATTCGAATTGGCGACTAAACCGATGTGGACTACAAAGCTCAACAACGAATTGATTACCCTGCCTTAATGATAGATAACCTAAACGAATGGCAGCAAAATAATCATCTTCAAACTGGTCGCAACTACCATCGTCAATGTAGAAGATATCCCTCTGTTTGGAAATCATGGTCTTAGTTCACAGAAGAGTTCGCCTTTATGAATTTTTTGATGGGCTACGCGTGGGTCATAACACCTGGCTCCACCTTCGCTAGAATACGTGATCATCTTTGGGCTATCAACTGCTTTATGGATCAGATAATGAGTTTAAAATAATGATCAGACTATGCATAGACATAATGAAGCAAAAAAAGGGAATATACTCGCAAAGACCTTCAAGAATGTGCAATTCTACCCAAACCTTGATAAATACTAGTAAGAATGGGAATGGCTAAGCTTACTACCCTCTCGGTTGCCATAATACTTGCCATCTTGAAAGAGCTTGGACAAACAAAACCAATGTCCTCAATGGAAAGAGCATGGACAAACAAAACCAATGTCCTTGATGGAAAGAGCAAAGGCCTAAAGCCAACAGTCGAGAAATGCCGCTAAGAACGTCTCTATTCTAAAATTCTCACCGAAGTTGAGATGTGTAAAAGGTTCCTCATCGATGGATGAACAAGGCTTAGGAATGCCAATCTCGCCAGAAGGGTTACATGTAGACCTAGGATGACCGTCTTTTTCTCCTTTTGGGTTAGCGATGCTGAGTACTTTGTGTCCTTTTTACACCAAAAGCTAATCTAATCTTTGATAGAACCCGAAGGAGCTTGAGCATCATTTGGCCCTCTCTGAAGCAACTGATAGGTATGCAACAAATGCTAATAGGATCAGGGAACATATCTCTTCTCTTGCTCATTAACACCTGTAAGTTGCTTTACACTTGGAACAACCTTATCGTAGAGCCTTCCATAAATTGGAAGACCTACCAAATTTTTCAAGTCATAATGGGACATTGATACCTCGCCATAAGATGTGAAGAGCATATTGGTAGAAGAACACCATGCCTCATAAATCGCTTGTAAGATGTTCGAGTTATGATATTAAGTGAAAAGCTAGACATAAATCAAGTCAAAAATTTGAACTGCCTTTAGCTCACACCTACGTCAGCTAAGTACACCTTCCATCCATTCCTAATAGACCTTAATAAAATGAAACTCATCAGTAGATGGAAGAGCGTCCCCCATTTGGCCTTTCCTTCGATAATCCTAAGACCTAAAGTCAGCAATAGAACCGACCTAACGGTATGATGATGGTCAGATGATTGTAGGATCCAAGCCTTCAAAGTCTTACTGAACTGGATTTCCGAAGTCCAATTATCCATCCGATGAGGGGTAGTCAACTTAGGCCAAGAACAGCTAATAAGGGAAGAATAAACTGCCAAAATTGTGCCTTTCTCTATAGGATGCTCTTCTTCGTCAAGAAAAACCAAGTACTCCACGTCAGAAGAAGACGTGTTACTCTTGTAATGTGCCACGATGATTAACTGCAAAAAAGGAGCAAGGAATGAATGATTAGGGCCGGATTCCAACAAATAAAGAGATCCATAAATACATAAAAGCTATATGAAGCACAATATATATATATATATAGCCCTTAAAAGAGCTAAGTAAAATCAGCAAATTCCAAAAAGAGTTAGGACACTAGCAAAGCTACAATAACAAAGCAAAACTCCAGGCCTCAATCCAAGCTCAACGAAATTAAGCTTGGTACTCAAAGGTTTAAAAGTTCAAACCTAGATGGTGCGTGTGGACTGCATTAAGCCTACTACTCAAAGGCTTAAAAGTTCAAGCCTATATAGTACATGTGGGCAGCATTAAGCTTGGTACTTAAAGGCTCAAAAGTTCAAACCTAGATGGTACACATGGACTACGTTAAGCCTGGTACTCAAAGGCTCAAAAGTTCAAGTCTAGATGATATGTGTGGGCTGCAATAAGCCTGATACTTAAAGGCTCAAAAGTTCAAGTTTAGATGGTATGTGTGGGCTGCATTAAGCTTGGTACACAAAAGCTCAAAAGTTCAAACCTAGATAGTGCGCATGAGTTGCATTAAGCCTAGTACTCAAAGGCTCAAAATTTTAAGCCTAGATAGTACGCGTGGGTTACATTAAGCCTGATACTCTAAGGTTCAAAAGTTCAGGCCTAAATGGTATGCGTGAGCTACATTAAGTTTGATATTCAAAGGCTCAAAAGTTGAAGCATGCATAGTACTCGTGGGCTAAGTCAAACCTGGTACTTAAAGGCTCAAAAATTTAAGCCTAAATGCTACTTGTGGGTTACATTAAACTTGGTATTCAAATGCTCAAAAATTCAAGCCTAAATGTTTCTCATGGGCTATATTAAACCTGGTACTCAAAGGTTTAAAATTCATGACTAAATGGTACTCGTGGGCTAAGTTAAGCCTGACACTCAAAAGTTCAAAAATTCAAACCTAAATGGTACTCATGGGCCAAGCTAAGCCTGGTATTCAAGGGCTCAAAATTCAAACCTAAATAGTACTCGTGGGCTAAGTTAAGTCTAGTATTCAAAGGCTCAATAATTCAAGTCTAAGTGGTACACGTGGGCCAAGTTAAGCCTAGGCTAAGTTAAGCTTGGTACTCAAAGACTCAAAAATTCAAACCTAAACAGTATTCGTAGGTTAAGTTAAGCCTAATACACAAAGGCCCAAAAAATTTAAGCCTAAGTGGTATACATGGGCCAAGTTAAGTCTAATACTCAAAGACTAACAAATTCAAGTTTAAATGGTCCTCGTAGGCTAAATCAAGTCAGGTGTTCGTGGGATGAAAAAAAAGATTGAGCAGAGTTAACAAAAAGAGGGGGTCAACAGCTAAACACAACCTAAGTCAACAGTCGAACACAACCTAAGTCTGCATCCAAACATGGCCCTATGCCCATGTCAGAAGTTTGCATCCTTATTCCCAGCCAAAAATCTGTATCCAAACATGGCCTTATTCCTAGCCAAAAATCTGCACCCAAACATAGCCTTATTCTTCCTTAAAATAATTAAAAAAAAAACCATGCCCAAAAACAACATAGTTCCTTTTTCTCTCTCGATAAAATCTACACTCACTATCGCTCTCGCCTGCAAGACCCACGTTAATCGCACCCTGTGCCTTTACTGCTAAGCCCACTATGGAGACTGCACAATGTCACCTGAAAAACACCGCACATCAAAGTGTGAGTCACCCACGTAAGGCCAATGCCATTGCATCTTCCTCGCGTTGCGCCTCCATCGACAAACAAAAACGGGTTTTGCCACGACTGATTCAACACACCACCGTGCACCCCCAATCTGCCATATCTAGTCTCAGAGTACGTTGCCACTTTTTTTCTTTTCTTTCGTCACTAGCACCACCACTTCTCATGCCGACGATTTAGTCCTGTATTGAGGACGCTAGCCAAATACTCACCGAGCTAGTCACCTATCCGCCACACCACGGCCATGCCCAAAAATTTGATTTTGTTGCACATGTCGCTAGCAAATTCTAATGCTATGTATCACCTCTAGGATTCTGAAACAAAAAAACAGAGAAAAAAAAAACCAAAAAAAGGAGAAGAAAGAAGAGCAAAAGAAAAATAGATAGAGTGGGTTGTTTGTGCATAGAGAAGAACTTACTTGCTTAACTGTCTGATTAGTGTTGTGATGATGATGTTCTGAAAAAATACTTGTTGTAGTGTTCAAATATGGTGATGATGAGGAGGCGTCTCTATTTATAGATGCTAGGACGTTAGAAAATTAGTAGAGTTTGAGTTTGGAAATAGAATTCCAATGGACAATGGCTCTCCCTTGATAGCTATCCACTTGGAGATTTGCATGCTTTTGGATAATTGAAGAGATATGAGATAAACTCATGCAACACACTCAAAGTAAAGAATGGAGAGAGAGAGTTAGACAAAGCCTACTCCAAATGGGACTCTCAATCTCAACTCTTGGCGAAGATTTAACTGTTGACCTCAATGCTTCTTAATTAAAGTGCCAACCCAAAAACAAAAAATAAAAGAGGACAAAATTGAAAGGTTGGGCCCTCTAAAATGACCCAACAAATTTGTGAGATGAAATTAAATAAGTCCAACCAAAAAAATAAAAGAGCCCATGAAAAAAAAAAAGAAAAAAGGAGGAAAAAAATCGAGACTTATTCATTCAAAAATAAAGTTTTCATGAACAAGTTTCAAGGGAGTATTTGAGACATTAAAATTTTGTGCCAATCCAATAACACTGCATGGAAATATATAGCATTAAAATATTAATCAAATCAATTTATTTATTTATTTATAAATTTAAATAAATATAATTTCTAAGATAAATAAATAAATAATTAATATTTTAATTTGAAAAATGGCTTAATCTTATTCGTAGATAAGACAAGGGCTCTAGAACATTAAACATATCTATTAAGGTTGCTGGATAAGTTCAAATTGTGACAGTCATTAAGATAGTACCATATCGCAAGATGATGCAATTATTTTATCTCTCATTTAACTATGAATAGGGGCCAAAACCCATTGAAAAAGGAGGAGAGAAAACACAAAGTGAAGCAACTGAAGACTTAAAGCTACCTAAATTTTCTTTGGAATTCCCAAGATCATTCAAAGTGTTCTTCATCAAATTCAAGAAGTTCATCGCGTTCTTCATCAAATTCAAGAAGGTCTTCACCAAATTCAGGAAGTTAATTAAAAGAAGTTCGTCGTATTTTTAACTAAATTCATAGAAGTTCATCGTGTTCTTCACCAAATTTAAAGAGTTTATTATTAAATTCAAAACGTTCTCCGTCAAAGTCTCTAAATACAGTATTTGATTCAAGATTGTAATGTTAAGCCCAAAAATCAACATTATTGAAGACCTAATAACTCTCAATGAAGATCAAGCATAAGTTCTTTCTTTGAAGATTATTCAAGTTTCTAGTCAAACGTTCTTGAAAGAATAATCAGAAGGTTAAAATTAGAGAATAGAATGTATAAAATTCAATTTAATCTAAATTATTTGATATTACATCAAATTTCTTGTTCACTAAGAATTTTGTCCTACAAATATCCAATAAAAATGATCTCCCATGCATAGCTTTATTGAATTGTTGTTCAACTGAATGCGTTGAAGGCAGTCCAGCAAATCATGTGATGCTAGGTTGAATGGGCTGTAACCCCAGCTCCATGTCAAGACAGCAGCCTGTCTATTCCACGTCGCACCATTGGAGAACGGTCAAATAAGTGGAATTCTGGGGTTACACGGCTCTCGCATAATTGGACCGAGTTTTACCTCAAAGGTAACAAATTTTAACATTTTATTATTAGTAAATTGAAAACTGATTGAAAGCGATTATTACGTTGTATTTTGAAAATAAAATTTTAAAACAACAGTCACCGACGTTTTTATTTAGCAAATTTTCACTTCAAATGATTTATAGATGAATGTTTATGTATGTACTTCATCGAACTTTCTTTTAGTGTGTATTTAAATTAAAATTAATATCTAAATGTGGGCTCAGGATTACAAAATAGTTAGTTTAGTTCAACTTTTATCTTTTAAATATTATTCAATGGATTTTATAAATAATATTAGAAAAATTAATCTTTTACCAGCAAATTTATTTTAAAGCGTTGGACTCGTAATGGGAGAAAAATCCTATCCACTCCAATCCGTTCCCGAGGCCAAGACTCGAAAGCAATTGCCAATTAGGACATTTGCAGTTTGGAGTAATAATCCAACTTCCACAAGAAGTCAAGACACTTGATTCGATGGAGAAAAGGGTGGCAATCATCGGAGCAGGAATAAGTGGCCTTCTGGCCTGCAAATACGCAGTATCCAAAGGCTTCAACCCCATCGTATTGGAGGAACAAAATCAGGTTGATGGAGTGTGGAACCAAACCATAGAGTCCACCAGACTCCAGATCGCGAAAGAAATTTTCCGGTTTTCCGATTTCCCATGGCCTTCTTCTGTGAAGGATGTGTTCCCTAAAAGCACCCAAATTCTGGAATACGTCCAGTCTTATGCTCGGCATTTTGAGCTCTTGCCGTATATAAAGTTCAATTCCAGAGTCATCAGCATTGACTACGTGGGAGAGTCTGAAGAAGACGTGGAAGCTTGGGAACTGTGGGGTGGAGCTGGAAAAGCTTTCGGCCCCAACGGAAAGTGGAACCTCAGAGTTCTCGACACGAAACAACAGTCCACAGAGGTAAAGCATTTACGTGCTGTCTGTTGCTTTTCTGGTCACCAGATTGTTTGCTATCTATGGATGTATTTTGTGGTCATTCGGCATATACGTGCAAAATCATAATATGTTGTTAGGATTTAGGACCCGGCGCTAAACTTTGACAAATCAGGAGGAAGAACAAGAATAAATAAATAAATGAGAACATACAAGAGCAAGCGTGCTGGAAATCCAGCTCCTGGGATGACCATAAGTTATAGCCCGGAGAAGATAAGTTTTCTGTAGTCTAGGGTGGTTCGGATCCACATTTGGTTGCGTGCAGCCCCATCGAAACTTTCTGTTCAATTAAAAGAGCACGGTAGCTATGGGTAATTGATTTTGTTTCTTTAAATAATTTAGAGAAAATTACATTCCCATCTTTTTTAAATTTAAATTTTGCACAAATTAACTATTTAAATATGAGAAAATATGTATACCTCTTTTTAAGATCGAATATGTAATTAAGGGGAGGATGCTATAATTTCTTATCAGAACTCAAGAAGGCTACCTAAACATAAATTATTTAGTCATTATTCTAATTACCTATAATTAGAGTTGTAGAGAGGTGAATTTACTAACAATATGTTAGGTTTTAAAAATTTAGAGTCAAAAGGAAAATGATAAAAAAAAAAAAAGAAAATGAGATTAATTTAAAATTTTATATATTATTCGTTGAAAGGGTTTCAATGAGGGAAGAAAATTTAAAAAAAAAAACGAAATAAAATCAACATAGAATTAAAATTGAAAGTATATTTTTCTATAGTTTGAGAAACAAATATTGAAGAAGTTGATAAAAGAAATAGAACCAGTGGAATTTTTGGAAGAGTAATAACGATTAAGATAATTTTTTTCTATTTGTTTTCAGCTTTTTATAAAGAAAATAAATTTTTCTTCATTAGACCACAATTTACTTTTAATCAAACAATTAAAAATATTTTTTTCAGTTTTTTCTTTCTAAATTTCCATAACCAAATATAGTGTAAATAGCAGCGGAAATTTTAAATTTTATTTCTAAAATCTATCACAATTTCCCTTTTCTTTTATTGAAACCATTTGGACCCAGCTGAACTTATGACCCAACAATATCAACAGTCTGTTTGACCTGCACGCCAGATTTTGCCATTCGACAAAATCTCATAATTCTTTTCTTTTTTATTTTTAAATATGAAAAATTCATTAAAATAAAAAACATCAACTAAAACGAAACTCAAAAAAAATTAGAAATGAAATCAAATAAAATATAAAAACCCCTGAAATGCTTACTTTCAGTTATTCAATTAGGTAATTTTTATATATAAAAAAAATAAGAAAGATATAAAGTACTAAATAAAGTAAAAATATTACATATGCATTTTTTAATAATTTTAAATATAAAAATACTTGATAGATTAAGCAAATAAATTAAAAAAGCTTTCTAGCACCAATTTTTTAAATGTGGTTAAAAATCTAAACATATTTAAATTTTTTTTTAAAAAAATTTTGAAAGTTTTGATATCTTATTTTATTTCAAGTTATTTTAATTTTTTATTCGATGTTTCAGTACAATTTTATTTAATGTAAATTTTTATTGTTTGAAAAGCAAAATTAATAAGTTAAGAAATTAAGATTTTTTCATGTGTATCAATGCGTCTAGCAGGCTCAATGTCAATCTTACTAAACTTGACTTAATCCAACCAAAACGTAATTAGACTTGGTCGGATCCATGAATCCAAACCCACTTTCTACTACGCATAGCGATGGGGGAAGCGAAGTCAAAGCTAAACAAATCTTTGCTTACCAAGTTTAACTGGCATCAATGAATGGGGAGCATCAGTTGGAAAGTTTCGTATTAAAGATGATTATAGATACCGGGAAGATAAATCTTGAAGACATGAGTTAAAAAAAGAAACACAACGTAACCTTAGTGTGATTAGTAGTTTTTACAGTCTCCTGTGTTACCAGGAGTATGTTGCTGAGTTTGTGGTTCTGTGCATCGGAAGATTCAGTGGTCTGCCAGACATCCCAAGCTTTCCTCCAGGTTGCGGCCCTGAAGTCTTCTCGGGGAAAGCGTTGCATTCTATGGAATTCTCCGCTATGGAGAATGCAACCGCAGCCGAGTTAATTCAAGGAAAAAGAGTTGGAATTGTAGGTTCAGGCAAATCAGCGGTTGATATCGCATTCGAGTGTGCTAAAGCCAATGGTTTGATTTTCTTTCTTCTTACATTTGTATAGGTTTTAAAAGTAAATATATATACAAATACACTTTGTAATAAAGGATCTACAATTTTCATGCCAAGTATCATGAAATGTTTTGTACAGTTGCACTCGCAATATCGTCAATTTAATTATTTCATCAGGGAACGATAAACCTTGCACGGTGATCCAGAGGACCATTCATTGGATGCTTCCTGATGCACAACCATGGGGAGTCAGTTTTGGGTTTTTATTCTTCAACAGATTTTCTGAGCTAATGGTTCATAAGCCTGGTGAAGGGTTCTTCTCTAGTGTTTTGGCCACACTGCTTTTACCTTTGGTATATAAAGTTCTTCCCTTTGAAATATTTTGTGTTTGATGTCAATGGTTGACTTATTTGTCAGTATTTTTATCCACATTTTAGCGATGGGGAGTTTCAAAGTTCATTGAGAGCTACCTTAGATGGAAACTTCCTTTGAAAAAGTATGATATGATTCCAAAAGAGAGCATTGTTCAAGAAGCCTCTTCTTGTCAGATACTATTTCTACCTGAAAACTTCTACGATAGGGTGGAGGATGGGAGCATAGTTTTCAGGAAATCAGACCACTTCAGCTTCTGCAAAGAAGGTGCGATCATTGAGAGTGAAGATAGTCCTTTGAAATCAGATATTGTCATCTTTGCAACAGGATATGAAGGAGATGAGAAGCTCAAGAATATCTTTGCATCTCCAACCTTCCAAAACTACATATTCGGATCTCCAAACTCCATCATTCCACTTTACAGGTAATTTATAGTATAAATAAATGTGTTTTAAGTGTGAAAACATCCCTTGACGTTTACATTAATTAATTATTGGTCGTTATGTGGCGTTTTTCTCCTTTGAAATTACCCAAACTTTGTTTTAAATTTATAATGCTCTCATTCTTTTCAGTTTCAATTTTAATTTTTTTTGTTGTTTTGTCATATATATGATATTAATGATGCATGTTGAGTGCTTCCTAAACCATACACTTGCATACGAACTGTCTATACATACCATGCCTTTGAAAGAGATTTTACATGAATGTGTTCTTTTGCTAGGAAATTTGATGGAATAAAATTTTGTTTTACGAAAAAAAAAAAAAACGGATCTACTTCTTGGAAATAATATCCCAAATGGGAGATTATTTACAACTTCGACAAGAGGAGAAACGTTAATAATTACACTAATGGAGGTCATTTTAGTTAACCACCTTTCTGTGGGATAGAAACTAAATCTCAACAACTGAATATGATGGTTTCAAGTTGAAATATATAAACATCCTCTCTATTTTATCATTAAAGTTGACATGATAATATATACACATATACATGTCTGTGTAATATTGTTTTTTTCGCTATTGCAGACAAATGGTCCATCCGATAATCCCCCAACTAGCTATAATAGGTTACTCTGAGTCTCTCTCAAATCTTTACACATTTGAATTATGATGTAAATGGCTAGCATCTTTTTTGAACCAAGCTTTCCATTTGCCAAGCATAAAGGCGATGAAAGAAGATATTAAGAAGTGGGATAAGTACATGAAGAGATATGCTGGTAACGGTAAGTACACACGATCTTGTATTGGTGGGGTTCACATATGGTACAATGATCAACTATGCAAAGACATGGGATGCAATCCAAGACGGAAAAAGGGGTTTCTCTTGGATTCGTTTGAGCCTTATGGTTCAGCAGATTACAATGGAATAGGCTTTGATTAATTCTATTTATTGCAACTATAGTAATGTTTTTGAGCTAGTGTGGCTTTCATCTTATTGCAAGATTATGGGCCATAGAATGGTGATTGTAGAATTTGGGTTTGTGGAGTGTTTTGCATTTGATTAGTTGCAAGCTTTAATAAATCTTGAAAGCCAGGGGTAGAGTGCTGAAGAAATACTTATTTGGATCTATGCCATTTTGAGCCGATTATATGCATTATGAAGCCAATAAATATTGAAGTAGATATGTTATGGTACATGTCAGTTCATTTCTTACATCGTATAGAAATTGATTTCGTAAGAATTATCAACACTGAAATATGGTTTCCATTTTTTCTTTTTGTTATATACAATGAGAAATTTCTTCACAATTTAAAAGTATGTTGGAGAAAGTAATGTGATTGTCATGTTTTGTACTACTACTATTTGGGATAGAGTGGAAAATTCAAATCACTAGAACAATGATTCTTTGTAAATTTTATGAATATTTGCAAAATAGTACTTGAAATTGTCTTCAAGTCTAGTCAGTGAATGATTATTCCTTTGGTCCATGGCTTTATATTGGGTCTTCAGATTATATATGAATACACACTTGCACCCACGCACGCACGTACAAAAACTAAATTTCCACAATATAAATGGAAGGAAAACCAATATAAGTAAAAGTGTGTTTGTCACTAAATGTGTGTTTGCAAGTGAAATTATTTAATAATTCTGATTTTATTAATATTGCTTTTTCTTGCAATTTTGTAATTATAAAAATCCCAAAATTTTCATCATTATGTGGTTTTAATGTTCATGTAATTTCTTTTTATTGCTATGGATAGCTTCAAATAATATTGCCAAGCTTATTCGTTATGACAACGTTGAAACAACAATTCGCGCAGCAGAAAAGTTACTAATTATAAGATGCTGTAACTTGGTCTAATTTGCATATGCACAACAATAAGTCATTCACTAATACATCAAAATAGTAAAGAAGAGTTAAAAAAGCAATACACTAATGCAATTTGATGTCAACACACCTATCTTTATGGAGTCTCACTCAAGCAAGAAATAATCTATTAAATGAAAGAATTTTACAACCAAAATCACTGTCAAATGCAATTGAGCAGCTTACTACCTCACTTATCGTTATTGAGTAGTTGGTGTTCTACAACACACTCACTTGCTTGGAACCTTGACCTAGCTTCTCTAAATCTCAACCATCTATCATACTCAACTCTCCAATTTAGGTACAAAACACATGACCCTTTACATAAAAACACATAACGATACTGTTTTTTTAGAAAAGCACATACTCACTGCACTCATATCTTATCAAAGTTCGTAAGTATGCACTTTGTAAAGCTTCCACTGATCACTCAAATACTCACACGACTTATTTTTCATGTTTCTAGAGTGTATGGTATTTGTAGAAGTCTCGTATACAGAATTTCATGACTCGTATACAATAATTTCATGTTCCTTGTAAACCTTTTTGTTGTGAATTTTTTATCTTTAAAATTTTGTTGAATTTCACTGAATTTTAGTGACAAAAATATTAATGGTGACCAAAACATTGTCACTAAAAGTGTGTTTGTGGTGATAATGTTAACAACTGTTACTAATTATTGAAAGGAGTGGTTATTACTGACAATATTAATTTTTGTCCCTAAGAGTTATCAAAATATTGTCACTAAAAGAATACATGTAGTGATAATATTTACTATTGTTACAAGTTAATGAAAAAATGGAATTATTGGTGACAAAATTGACTTTTGTCACTAATTATGATCAAAATATTGTCCCTGATAGTTCATTTGTTGTGACAATATTTATAATGTCTAATTATTGAAAAGAATATTTATGAGTGATAAGACTATGTTCTGCCAATAATTGTGGCAAAAGTATTCTCACAGAAAGTATGTTTGTAGTGATGATATTTACTATTGTTACTAATTATTAAAAATAGGGGTTATTAGTGACAAAATTAATTTTTATTTCTATTTCTATTCACTATAAGGTTGCCATTGTTTAGATGTTGGTGGGTCACAAAATCCTCATTTCCATTATTGATAGAGAACTTTGTCATAATAAACTAACATTCTACAAGTAAAATTAATTGTCATATTACAAATTAGTTGAAGTAGTGATTATAAATACAGAACAATGTAACTTTTTATCAATTTTTATCGAAAATAAATACTTGGCATCTGTTTTTGGTGTTGGTGGAAAATTTTAGTTATTATGAGTTCTAGTTGTCTTAATATCTATAGTCATCACTGATTATGAATCATTCATTTCTTTCGATTGGGATAACCTAATTTTCTGACTACATAGTTGATAGTTAGCATTAGTGGCATGAAGATTAATATTATCATTATTTAAAAAATTATGTATAATGGAGTTTTAATATATTAAATTAATTATATAAATAATTTTGTTACATTAAATACATAAATAAAATATAAGCACAAATTCACTTAGCCAATAAAACTCACAAAAATAAGTGAAATTGCGAGCCGGATCACACTAGATAAGGCTATTCTATTTTTTACCCAGTGATTTACATGATTCTGATGTTTTTTGTCCAACTTTTAGGGTATCACATTTAATTCTATTTTAATCAATTTAGGTCTAACAATTTTTTGACCTTGCAAAATTCGCAAAAAATTAGATAACAGAATTGAATAAATTGCACATACTGCTATTTCATGGACATTAGGACAAAAATTGGAAATTTAATTTGTCTATATTTTATTTTGAAATTTCATTTTTTAATGCACAAAATAAAAATTTAAAAATTCAAATTTTTTCTCTATTTTTGAAAACTAACTTTTGTAAAGATATTAAATAAAATATAACAATTATATACAAAGAGTTAAAAACTAATAAAATTATAAAACAACAATATTTTAAAATTTTCAAATTTTAAATAAAATTTGAATAATTTAAAATTTAAAAATTTCATTTTATTAAAAAGCAATTATTATCATTTTCTCGATTTTTAATATAAATTTTGATATGATTTTGTTATTCATTATCTATAATGAACATCAAATGTGATTAATATTTCATTTTAATATAGAATTCTTAAAAACTAAATAATCATGGTTTTTATAATTTTTCAATAAAATAAATATTTTGTTTTTAAAAATTATTTAAAACAAGAATAATTACATAATAAATTGATAAATACCAAAAAAACAGTAACAATTTTAGTATTTTATTTATATTACCCTTTTACTAAATATATATAGTAAAAGGATGAACAAAATATACTTGCCATCTTAAATGAGTTAGAATGAACAAAACCAACGTCCTCATTGGGAAGAGCAAAGGCACAAATCCAATAAGCAAGAAATGCCGCTAGGTACGTCTTCGTTCTAAAATTCTCATCGACATTGAGATGTACAAAAGGTTCCTCATTGGTGGATGATCAAGACTTGGGAATGCCAATCTCGCTAGAAGGGTTGCATGTGGATTTGGGACGAGCCGTCTTTTTCTCCTTCTGGGCTAGGGGTGCTGAGTATTTTGCATCCCTTTTACACCGGAAGACGATATAATCTTCAATAGAAATCAAAGGAGCTTAAGCATCATTTGGCTCTCTTTGAAGCAAGTGATAGGCATGAACAAATGCTAACAAGATTGGGGAACATATCTCTTCCCTTGTTCATTAATACTTATAAGTTGCTTAGCACTTGAAACGAACTCACCATAGAGTCTCCCATAAATTGGGAGACGTGCCAAGTTTCACAAGACATAAAGGGATATTGATACCTCACCATAAGATGTGAAGAGTGTATTGGTAAAAGGACACCATGCCTCATAAATGGCATATAAGATGTTCAAGTTATGGTTGTAAGTGAACAGTGAGACGTAAATCACGTCAAAAATTTGAGCCACCTTCAGCTTACACCCACATCGGCTAGGTACACCTTCCATCCACTCCTAATAGCCCTTAATAAATTAAAACTCGCCAGCAGATGGAAGAGTGTTTCCCCATTTAGCCTTTCCTTCAATAATCCTATGACCTAAAGTCAGCAGCAAAACCGACCTAATGGCATGATGATGTGAGATGATTGTAGGATCTATGCCTTCAAAATCTTGCTGAATTCAACTTAAGCCAAGAACAGTTGATAAGGGAAGTATAAATTGTCAGAATTGTGCCTTTCTTTATAGGATGGCCTTCTTCGTCAAGAATGAACAAGTACTCCACGTTGAAAGAAGACATGTTGCTTATGAAATGCGCCATGATGATCAACTACAAAAATGAAGCAAGGAATGAATGATTAGGGTCGGATTTCGATAAATAAAGAGAACCATGAATACATGAAAGCTCTATGAAGCACAATATATATATATATATAGCCTTTAAAGGAGTCAAATAAAATTAGCAAATTCCAAAAGGAGTTAAGGCACCAATAAAGCAACACCAACAAAGCAAAACTTCAGGCCTTAATCTAAGCTTAATGAAATTAAGCCAGTACTCAAAGGCTTAAAAGCTCAGCCTAGATAGTACACGTGAACTGTATTAAGCCTATTACTCAAAGGCTCAAAAGTTTAAGCCTAGATGGTACTCGTGGTCCAAACCAAACTTGGTACTCAAAAGCTCAAAAATTCAACTCTAGATGGTAATCGTGGGCCAAGGCAAGCTTGGTACTCAAAGGCTCAAAAATTCAAGCTTAAATAGTACTCATGGGCTAAGCCAAGCCTGATAATGTAGAGAAGAAAGGAGAGCTAAAGAAAAATAGATAGAGTGGGTTGTTTGTGCACAGATAAGAACTTACGTGCTTAACTGTCTGATTAAAGTTGGGCTGATGATGTTATAAAGTAATCCTTGTTGCAGCGTTCAAGTATGGTGATGATAAGGAGGTGTCTTTATTTGTAGATGGTGGGACAATGGAAAATTAGTAGAGTTTGAGTTTGGAAATAGAATTCCAATGGACAATGGGTCTCCCTTGATAGCTATCCACTTAGAGATTGCATGCTCTTGGATAATTGAAGAGATATGAGATAAACTCACGCAACACACTCAAAGTAAAGACAGAGGGAGAGAGTTAGACAAAGCTTGCTCCAAGTGGGACTCTCAATTTCATCTCTTGGTGAAGATTTAACTGTTGACCTCAAGGCTCCTTAAATAAAGTGCCAGCCCAAAAATAAAAAATAGAAGAGGACAAAACCGAAAGGTTGGGCCCTCTAAAATGGCCTAACAAATTTGTGGGATGAAATTAAATAAGCCCAACCAAAAAAGCAAAAGAGCCCACAGAAAAAAAAAAAAAAGAAAAAAGGAGGAAAAAAGTCAAGACTTATTCATTAAAAAATAAAATTTTCATGAACAAATCTCAAGGGAGCATTTGTAGGCACATTAAAATTTTGTGCCAATCAAATAACGCTACATGAAAAATATAGCATTAAAATATTAATCAAATCAATTTATTTATTTATTTAGAGATTTAAATAAATATAATTTCTAAGATAAATAAATAAAAGATTAATATTTTAATCAACTAGTCAAACTTTGAAAAATGGCGTAATCCTATTAGAAGTAGACAAGACAAGGGCTAATTTTTTTGTAGGAACAACTGAGGCTGTAGGTTCACGAGGCAGATTTCTGATGGTAGGAGACATGCTTCTTACATCAGGGACACCACCTTAAGATGGAGTAATGCATAACTTCACGAAATGTTCTTCAAAATAGTTCTCGTGAACTTTAGTTCACCACTCCTTATAGGCCTCGGAATAAAACTTCCTCACAACTATAGGAATGTAAGGAAAGCATGCATTGGCCCATGAGTTAGACAAGGTAGACACCCTCCGAAAGTACAGGCCCTCCTCTAGAGAAGTCTCATAGATGTCACGTGCAAAAATGTTAGGAATCTCGGGATAGAATCTGAATTGGTGACTAAACAGATGTGGACTGTAAGGCTCAACAGCGAATTGATTACCCTGCCTCAATGAAAGATAACCTGAACGAATGGTAGCAAAATAATCTTCTTCAAACTGGTCACGACTACCATCATCAACATAGAAGATATCCCTCTACTTGGTAATCATGGTCTCAATTCACTGAAGAGTTCGCCTTTATGAATTTTTCGATGTGCCTTGCGTGGGTCATAATACATGGCACCACCTTCACTGGAATACGTGATCATCTTTGGGCTACCAACTACTTTATGAACCAGACAATGAGTTTAAAATAATGAGCAGACTGTGCATAGACATAATAAAGCAAAAAAGGAGAATACACTCACAAAGGCCTTCGGGAATGTGCAATTCTACCCAAATCTTGATAAATACTAACAAGAATGGGAACGTCCAATCATACCACCCTCCCGGTCGCCATAATACTTGTCATCTTAAAAGAGCTTGGACGAACAAAACTAATGTCCTCAATGGGAAAAGCAAAGGCGCAAAGCCAGCAAGCGAGAAATGCCGCCAGGTAGGCCTCTGTTCTAAAATTCTCACCGACGTTGAGATGTGCAAAAGGTTCCTCATCGGTGGATGACCAAGGCTCAGGAATACCAATCTTGCCAAAAGGGTTGCTTGTGGACTTAGGACGGCCATCTTTTTCTCCTTTTGGGATAGGGGTGCTGAATACTTTGCATCCATTTTACACCAGAAGCTAATCCGATCTTTAATAGAACCCGAACGAGCTTGAGCATCATTTGGCCCACCCTGAAGCAAGTGATAGGTATGGAACAAATGCCAACAGGATCAGGGAACATATCTCTTTCCTTGCTCATTGACACCTGTGAGTTGCTTTACACTTAGAACGACCTCATCATAGAGTTTCCCATAAATTGGAAGACTTGCCAAGTTTCGCAAGTCATAAAGAGACATTGATACCTCACCATAAGATGTGAAGAGTGTATTGGTAGAAGTACACCATGCCTCATAAATCGTTTGTAAGATGTTTGAGTTATGATAGTAAGTGAAAAGCGAGACATAAATCACGTCAAAAATTTTGAGCTGCCTTTAGCTCATGGCCACATCGGCCAAGTACACCTTATGTCCATTCCCAATAGTCCTTAATAAAATGAAACTCGCCAGTAGATGGAAGTGCATCCCCTAATTTGGCCTTTCTTTCGATAATCCTAGGACCTAAAGTCAGCAGTAGAAGCAACCTAATGGCATGATGATGGTGAGATGATTGTAGGATCGAGGCCTTCAAAGTCTTGCTAAATGGGATTTCCGGAGTCCAATTATCCATCCGATGAGGGATAGTCAACTTAGGCCAAGAACAATTGATAAGGGAAGAATAAACTGCCAAAATTATTGCTTTCTTTATAGGCTGACCTTCTTCGTCAAGAATAACCAAGTACTCCACGTCGGAAGAAGACATGTTGCTCCTATAATGTGCCATGATGATCAATTGCAAAAAAAGAGCAAGGAAGGAATGATTAGGGCCAGATTTTGAAAAATAAAGAGATCCATGAAGACATGAAAGCTTTATGAAGCACAATATATATATATATATATAGCCCTTAAAAGAGCTAAGTAAAATCAACAAATTCCAAAAAGAGTTAGGACACCAGCAAAGCAACACCAATAAAGCAAAACTTTAGGCCTCAATCCAAGCTCAACGAAATTAAGTTTGGTACTCAAAGGTTTAAAAGTTCAAGCCTAGATGGTATACGTGGGTTGTATTAAACTTGGTATTCAAAGGCTCAAAAGTTTAAGCCTACATAGTACATGGTGGGCTACATTAATTTTGGTACTCAAAGGTTCAAAAGTTCAAGTTTAGATGGTATGCGTAGGCTACATGAAGCCTGGTACTTAAAGGTTCAAAAGTTCGAGTCCAGATAGTCTGCATGGGCTGCATTAAGCTTGGTACTCAAAAGCTCAAAAGTTCAAGTCTAGATGATACGCATGGGCTACATTAAACCTAGTACTCAAAGGCTCAAAAGTTTAAGCCTAAATAGTATGCGTGGGCTACATTAAACCTAATACTTAAAGGTTCAAAAGTTCAAACCTAAATGGTATGCGTGAGCTACGTTAAGCCTGGTACTCAAAAGCTTAAAAATTGAAGCCTACATGGTACTCGTAGGCCAAGTTAAGCCTGGCACTCAATGCTTAAGAATTCAAGTCTAAATGCTACCTGCGGGGTACACTAAACTTGGTATTCAAAGGCTTAAAAATTCATACCTAAATGGTACTCATGGGTCAAGTTAAGCCTGGTACTCAAAGGTTTAAAAATTCAAGCCTAAATGGTACTCCTAGGCCAAGCCAAACCTAATATTCAAAGGCTCAAAATTCAAGCCTAAATAATACTTGTGGGCCAAATTAAGCCTAATATTCAAAGGCTCAATAATTCAAGTCTAAATGGTACTCGTGGGCTAAGTTAAGCCTGGGCTAAGTTAAGCTTAGTACTCAAAGAGTCAAAAATTCAAACCTAAATGGTATTCGTGGGTTAAGTTAAGCTTGGTACACAAAGGCGTAAAAAATTTAAGCCTAAGTGGTACACATGAGCCAAGTTAACCCTAGTACTCAAAGACTAAAAAGTGCAAGTCTAAATGATACTCGTAGGCTAAATCAAGTCGAGTATTCATGGGATGAAAAAAAAATTGAGGCAGAGTTAAAAAAAGGGGGGTCAACAGGCAAATATAGCTTAAGTCAACAGCCGAACACAGCCTAAGTCTGCGTCCAAACATGGTCTTATGCCCAAGTCAAAAGTCTGCATCCTTATTCCCAACCAAAAATCTGCATCCAAACATGGCCTTATTCCTAGCCAAAAATCTGCACCCAAACATAGCTTTATTCTTTCTTAAAATAAAAAAAATCATGCCCAAAAACAGCTTAATTCCCTTTTCTCTCTCAATAAAATCTGCACCTGCTGTCGCTCTCGCTTGCAAGCCCCATGTCAATCACACCCCGTGCCTCTACCGCTAAGCCCGCTGTCGAGACCGCATGACATCGCCCCAAAAACACCGCACATTAGAGCATGAGTCACCCGCGTTAGGCCAATGTTGCTGCATCTTCCTTGCGTTGCACCTTTATTGACAAACAAAAATGGGTTCTACTACAACTAATTCAGCACAACACCGTGCACCCCCAATATCAGGTCTCTTAGCACATTGCCACTTTTTTTCTTTTCTTTCATCACCAGCACCACCACTTCTCATGCTGACGATTTAGTCTTGTATCGAGACCGCTAGCCAAACGCTCACCGAGTTAGTCACCTGTCTGCCACACCACGACCATACCCGAAAATTCAATTTTGTTGCATATGTCGCTGGTAAATTCTAATGCTGTGCATCACCTCTAGGATACATTGGCTGAAACAAAAAAATGAGAGAAAAAACCAATAAAGGAGAAGAAAGAAGAGCAAAAGAAAATAGATAGAGTGGGTTGTTTGTGCATAGAGAAGAACTTATGTGCTTAACCGTCTGATTAATGTTGTGATGATGATGTTCTGAAGTAATACTTGTTGTAGAATTCAAATATGGTGATGATGAGGAGGTGTCTCTATTTATAGATGTTGGGACGTTGAAAAATTAGTAGAGTTCAAGTTTGGAAATAGAATTCCAATGGACAATGGCTCTCCCTTGAATAGCTATCCACTTGGAGATTTGCATGTTTTTGGATAATTGAAGAAATATGAGATAAACTTACACAACACACTCAAAGTAAAGAATGGAGAGAGAGAGTTAGACAAAGCCTGCTCCAAATGGGACTCTCAATCTCAACTCTTGGCGAAGATTTAACTGTTGACCTCAAGGCTCCTTAATTAAAGAGCCAGCCCAAAAACAAAAAATAGAAGAGGACAAAACCGAAAGGTTGGGCCCTCTAAAATGGCCCAACAAATTTGTGAGATGAAATTAAATAAGTCCAACCAAAATAACAAAAGAGCCCATGGAAAAAAAAAGTAAAAAGGAGGAAAAAAATCGAGACTTATTCATTCAAAAATAAAATTTTCATGAACAAGTCTTAAGGGAGCATTTGTATATATATTAAAATTTTGTGCCAATCCAATAACGCTGTATGGAAAATATAGCATTAAAATATTAATCAAATCAACTTATTTATTTATTTAGAAATTTCATTAGATATAATTTTTAAGATAAATAAATAATTAATTAATATTTTAATTGACCCATCAAACTTTGAACAATGGCGTAATCTTATTAGAAGTAGACAAAATAAGGGCCCTACAATATTAAACCTATCTATTAAGGTTACTGGATGAGGTTCAAATTGTGACAGTGATTAGGATTGCGCCACATTAGTAAGATAATGCAGTTACTTTATCTCTCCTCCAACTATGAATAGGGGTCAAACCCCATGAAAAAAGGAGGACAGAAAATACAAAGTGAAGTAGTTGAAAACTTGAAACTCTCTAAATTCTCTTTAGAATTTTCAAGAACATTCAAAGTGTTATTCATCAAATTCAAGAAGTTCGCCACATTCTTCATCAAATTCAAGAAGGTCTTCGCCAAATTCAGGAAGTTCTTCATCAAATTCAAAGAAGTTCATCGTGTTCTTAACCAAATTCATATAAGTTCGTTGTATTCCTTATCAAATTTAAAGAGTATGTCATTAAATTCAAAATATTCTTCGTCAAAGTCTCTAAATACAGCATTTGATCCAAGATGTGATGCTAAACCCGAAGATCAATATTTTTAAAGACCTAACAGCTCTCAAGGAAGATCAAACACAAGCATTTTCTCTGAAAATTATTCAAGTTTTTAGGCGAGTGTTCTTGAAAGAAGAATTAGAGGATTAAAATTAGAGAGTAGAATCTAAAAAAATTCAATTTAATCCAAATTATTTGATATTACACTAAATTTTCTTGTTCACCAAAAATTTTGTCCTACAATGATATCCAACAAAAATCCCTCTCCCATGCATAGCCTCATTGAATTGTTGTTCAACTGAATGCATTGAAGGCAGTCCGGCAAATCATGTGATGCCAGGTTGAATGGGCAGTAACCCCAACTCCATGAAAGGGTAAAGACAGCGGCCTGTGTATTCCATGGTGCACCATTGGAGGAGGCTCAAATAAGTGGAATTCCGGAGTTACACGGCTCTCGCATAATTGGACCGATTTTACCTCAAAGGTAACAAATTTTAACATTTTATTATTAGTAAATCGAAAACTGATGGAAAGCAATTATTACGTGGTATTTGAAAATAAAATTTTAAAAAAACAGTCACCGACGTTTTTATTTAGCAAATTTTCACTTCAAATGATTTATACATGAATGTTTATGTATGTACTCCATCGAACTTTCTTTTAGTGTGTATTTAAATTAAAATTAATATCTAAATGTGGGCTCAGGATTATAAAATAGTTAGTTTTGTCCAACTTTTATCTTTTAAATATTATTCAATGGATTTTATAAATAATATTATAAAAATTAAACTTTTACCAGCAAATTTATTTTAAAGCGTTGGACACGTAATGGGAGAAAATCCTATCCACTCCAATCCGTTCCCGAGGCCAAGACTCGAAAGCAATTGCCAATTAGGACAGGAATGATTCTAAAAAACTAATATTTCATTTTAATATAGAATTCTAAAAAACTAAATAATCACGGTTTTTATAATTTTTCAATAAAATAAATATTTTTTAAAAAATTATTTAAAACAGGAATAATTACGTAATAAATTGATAAATACCAAAAAAAGCAGTAACAATTTTAGTATTTTATTTATATTACCCTTTTACTATATATATATATATATATGTTTCTTTCATATTTATAAAATTAGAATTTTCATGTAAAATAAACCTCTAATTTTTATGTAATATAAATTCTTTATTAGAATAAATATATCAAATAAAAATTTAAAATAAATTAAATATTATTTTTGAAAAAAATAAAATAATTTTTTTGAATCAATTAGAGTTTATAGCTATAAATTTCAATTAATTTTTTTTAAATGCTTACACAAAATCTTGTTTAAAACTAAAATTTAGAAAATAGTTCTAGTGAATAAAATATTAATTAGAATATTAGAAAATATTTGGGATTATCATTTTAAAAATATTTTATAAGATTAATTTTTTATGTTAATATATACTTTTATTCAATTTCTGTATTTATATAAAATTATCCAATATTTAATATTCAAAGTATTGTTTCAACATAGCAAACAAAATTAATTATAATTGAAATATTTATTTTTGAAAATTGAAGATATTAATTTTCAAAAATTGTTTTTATATATTTGTATTTTTAGAAAAAGAAAAAACTTTCTATTTCCAATTTGGTGATTTTGCTATGCATCTTCAAATAAAAAAAGAAAAAATATAAAGCGATTTAGAAAGAGGAAATTTAAAATTATTGTGAATCTTTCTTTTTAATATTTTTATACTTTCCATAATTTAAAATATTTTAATTTTTTGTTATGGTTTCCAGATTTGTCATGGCACTATTTTTCAGCAAGCAAATCACTTGATTTATTCTTGTTGGGCTACACCTATGATTGCCATGCTTTTATATGGCAAAATCAACATTGGCAGAAAACCATGACAGGAAACTCACCTTCTTTTCCCTTTTCTTTTTCCAAATTTTATCATTCGTTAAAATAAATACAGATGGTCGACATGGCAATTGGTTGATCATAATATAACCTATTAGAACAGTAAAATATAACCTTCTAGAGATGTTAATATAGTAAAATATTTAATTATGCACAACTGCTTGAGAACCATTTTTGGAAGAGTAATAAAATGTCCAAGTCCTAGAAATCTCATGTGTCATTCCAATAATTTGGACTTTAATCTATTATCTTAACTTAGGATGGTCAGGTGGTTCAATTTATATTCTCGGTTGACAGAGTCATGCAACTCAACTTATAACTTTAGTTGAATGGATTACTTGGGCTTAATGTATAATCCCAAATGATAAAGTAACGTACTGTTTTGATAGTTGTCTCAATCTTTAACCCCATTTGATAAGGTTAGCTTGTTAGCAATTAAAGGTCCTAATATTTCTATTTTGATAGTGTTGAACTCATTCTTCTAAACTAGTGTATATTATCAAAGCATGAGCATTTTAACATTAAACTTTATTAAAATCATGCATCTTGAAATTCAATGTAAAATAGATAAGCATACTTGTTCACAATGGAAAATTTTCCATAGTCAAAGCAATTTGAGTTTCCAGAAATGGTGTATAACAAGTTTCACTTGTTAAAATTGGAACCTTTGTAAATAATGCAGAAATTTATCTTTATAAAAAAAATTTATGGCTCAAAAAATGAATTTTCCCAAGACAATTGTAGGAATATTGCAAGATAAACCATTTATTTGATGTCAGCTTTCTTGGTTTGGTTGCTTGCGGTTAATGGTCTTTGGGTTCTTATTCAATCAAAATAATCTTTATTTAATTCCCATTTTAAAAAAATTCACCTCTTTTACTTTTCTTAAATGTAACCAATAACCTAGAACCTAGGGGTGATTTTTCTCCAAAATGATTTGCACTAACTCTCATTTAATGCTTTTGATTTTCACTTAGTTGCTAAGTTTTCTATTCTTGCTTTGCATAACCAATGGTTTACATATGTCAAAGATGAATATTTGTGGGTGGATGGATCTAGTTGAGTTTGAATCAATCGGGTCATCATAAATTGTTCACCCAACCTTGGGATCATCATGGTTGGATTCTAGCATTATGATTTAGAGAACTTGTGATTGACGGTTGTCGATCACGATACAGGGATCGATCATGATGTAGGGGTATCGTTGATCCAAACTTACTAGATTTATGATTGACCCCTTCACCATCAATCGTGCTTGATCACTCAAGTCTGTAGGTTGATTTGAAGTCCACTATCTTTATGATTGCTACCTTCTGCGATCAACTAGGTAGTGAATAGTGATTGATCTCTGTGGATTGCACTGCCTAGATTGATCTAAATTTCATCCGGAGCACCTTGGATGTCTGAAAATTCTAATTTTGTCCATTTCATTGGCAATTTTTTGGTCCAAATCCTTGTTTAAAGCTATATTATGAGTAATATCTATCCTTATTCATGTTCACACCTCTGATTAGTGAAACTTGTTAAAATGCTAATGTACACGATTAAGTATGGCTCGAAACTAAAAACCATGTCACCTTTCTATGTTTATGCATCTTCGATTGAATTTTTACATTTAACATCATCAAAATCTACGTATACGCATGGAAATATACAATGCTCCAATGGTTCAAATCCTTACTTTCATTTACATAAACTGAATTGTAACAGAAGGTTGGGTCTTGATTACCTTGAGGTTGGTGTTGTGGTGTTGTAAAATCTTCCTACTCTTGTTCGTCTTCTAGTAGCCAATTCCAGCAGAGGTTTTGGATGAACTCTTCTCTCTCTCTCTCTCTCTCTCGGTGTTGTTCTTCTCTGTTTTTTTTTTAAATGGCCAGAATAGGATTCGGTATAACTTGCTTGTCCAACCTCATTAATCCGCATTACTCTTCATAGTCAGCCATCATTTTCCCCCACATTTAGCACTAATCTCTCAATCCTAGTGATAAGCTTTGATCAGTCCCATGTTTTCTCCATTATCCATTGTTGTCGCCATTAATCAGTCCCATTCATTCCTCAATTAGCCATCGTGGCATTGTCGACCAACCCAATCACTCCTACTTCCATTGCTATGCAAATCCCCTTTTCATGCTCATCATTAATACTGATAATATTATTACAATTAATATTGTTGTAAAATAAGGAAAAATATGATTTTGGGGTTGTTACAGTACTTATAGCGACAATCCAATAACAACATTTGATTTCTCCACTAGATGTTTATTGTGCCGACATTTGTATGTATATAGTGATGACAAATTTCGAAACGAAAAATCATATTTCTTGCAGTGACCAAACATTTGATATATAAGAATTCTCACAAAGGACTGCTAACTTAAGTAAAAGCCACAAATACAAAAGATTTCAAAATTAAATTATCGTCAAAATTTCCGTTTTCTATACTTCTATTCTATGTCTTTACTATTATATTATTTCTATTTCATGATTTTTTTCAAAATACCCTTTATTACTAATCAACTCCTACAACCTTAGGTCTTTTAATATTTTACCAAATATATCTCTATTATCTCAATTAATTAACTAACACTAATCATTTAATCGTATTTTCTTTTTCAATTTGGATCGAGTGTCATTAATTTTTTTTTAATATCATTCTAATTCATTTTAAACTATAAAAACATCAATGTTATTAATTGTAGTCATAAACATATTATATAACAAAAAATAATGTAAACTATAATGTAATTTTCTAATTTGTATTTTAAAAAAAAATCCTAACGTAATTTTTATATTTATACTAAAGTTTGAATATATTAAGTTCAATATTTGTATATTGTAAATTTACAACATTATACATAATTAGTAAATTTATAATGTTACCCTTAATTAAGGAGATCAAACATACTCTATATTACATTTTTTGTGTACTATACACACACACTATATTATTATTGAAATAAGATTTGCATTACACAATGTGAAATTATACAAGTATCCCTATCTTAAATTCTTTTATTTTTCTATAATTTTCTTTCTTCCTTTCTTTTTTACTTCTTTTCTATTTGTTTACTCCCAAATTTCCTCTCCTTTCAAATTCTTTTTATCGTTCTTTATTTTTTAAAATATAATTATACTTTCAATTCTAAATAATAATATTTTGATTATTTAAAATATAATAATTTTATAATGTATTAATAAATTTACATATGAGTGTACAATTTTACTAGTATCTCGAGAACCCATATTCATAAACTAAAATGATGAAGCAAAGTAAGAGTCAAAAGATTGGCTAAATAATAATTATGGGAAATTGGAATATGTGGAAGGGCTGTCTATATAGCTTAAATTTATCCCTTAACTTTGACAAGGTTTAGTGTGTTATTTTATGTACGTCGAAAAGGCTAAGGTTTCACACGTTTGTTACTTTGGAAATCAAGAACAAGTTAATTTCTATGGGAAAAAATTGAAACTTTAAGGCCAGATGGACCTTTCTATACAAGAAAATACTCAAAAGCAACCACTGCAGCAATAAAAAGATAAGAGAAGCATTAGCTATATACTATGTTATGGGAATAGTTAACCAATAAGTGAAGAGATTAGAATAATAAGCTAATGTATAACAACAATAGTTAAATACACTTTCAAAACTTCAACATCATCCCTCTTTACCATGTGGATATAAGGCAATTAAACTATGGTCGGAAGTGACAAAATAATTAATAGAGATCAAACAGTTTACAGTGAGATGTGAATTTTAAGATTACAAAACTTGGTGATGCACAACAATTTTCATAATTATATTTCATCATTGCATGCGGATGCATTCATCTGAAAAACAGTGATGACTTCAATGGATCGGATACTGTCCGTAATTCATATATTTGGTCAAATTAAATATCGTGTAACTTATCAAATTGTATTTGAGTAGACAATGACAAAATATAATACAACATGCCTTTTTATTGATGAAAATCAAAGTGCAGATGTATACTGAGAAACTACCAAGTCTCTCTACACACACGCATACACACAAGTCTCTCTACACGCACGCATACACACACACACACACACATATATTTGGATCACCCTACTTTCATAAAACTATAGAAAGACCATGTTTTATGCATATTTCCGTGCCCTAGAAGCTGACACACGTACGCAAATAGCTTGTTAAGTCTTCAAACAGACAGGCCATTGCCAAAATCAGATGTTCTTGGAAAATTAGGCTGCTGGCGCCACATCTGAGCCATGGTCGTCGTCGTCGTCGTCGTCATCACCATCCCCTTCATGGAGATCGCTAAATATGTAATAATCAAAGATTTTGCCTCCGATGTTTTTGATTAACTCGGGGTCATCAAGCTTCTTGCCTTTAATTGTGATCATATTGAGGAGCTCAAGATAGAGTGCGGAAAGAAATATTTAGGTATCCTCAAATTGCCCTAGGGTTGGAGCAAAAGTCCCTCCTATTTATAGCACAGTTATTTGAAGCATCTGCCCCAAGTGATATTTTCAGTCAATCAGGATTCCAATTGCCCGTCAATTCGAGAATATATGATGATATCTCTTATTCTCTGCGTTTGTGTGCATCATCGATAACTTGTCAGGTCGAACTATCAAAAACACAAACTATGTTATGCTATAAACAGTAATGACAACGTTTTATGAATTTGTTAATGGACGTTATATATTTCTGATCATGGAGTTCACTCCTTTTCAGGAAACCTGTTGTATAACATGACTTAGTCTATGTGCTATTATATATGCAATGAATGGCTGTCGGCATAATTACTTGTAAAATGCTTTCCTCTATATATAAATTTAAGTTTGACAATGATGTTTTTGCTCAACTTTATCAATCCTTGAGACAATAACTTTGATATGTACATATCAATAGTAGTTTGTGTCGTTCTTATCTTCTGTATGTTTGAATGTTTTGCAGGGCAGAAGTGAAAAAGGAGAAATGCAAGCTTTGCTCTGGATGCTATTTTTTCCCAAATGGCATTGCCTGTGTTTAGCTCAAGGCGGGGTGCTTCCCGCACGTGGTCACATTCAGCCTACTCACATTCACTTGCTGAAATTCGTGCGCAGAATCATATTCTTCCAGCTCAGATATTGTTCATGCAAGGGTCTCATAATTTCCACCCTTTTCCTATATGTGGCTTTAGATTCATGGTAACAAAGGAGATTGGATGTATCACATATTTGAGTCCCTTTTACATTTATTGTTGGCATTTGTAATAAGCTGATTAATATATGGAAATTATCCATGTAGTCTTCACAAATGGTTAAATTTGATTTAATCTATTTCTTTGAATATAGGAGACGATAAAAGTGGATAAAGGATAATCTCTGCCCTGTTGGAAGTTGACCAAAGCAACAATTTCAAGGAAACAAATGGAACTTTCATGTGTAGGTCTGTATCAAACTAATTTGGAAAAGACATTGCGTTGTGAACGGAAACTTGACTTGGTGCTTCAACATAGATGACGTGGACAACATCATTAGTAGAATATTGTACAATTTTTTTTTGAAATAGCTTTTTTAGGACAGATCAAAAGCTGTCCTAAATTAAATTTAGGATGGCGGATGGCTAATATTTTATTTCTATTTACCCCATTACTAAAATTTGACTCGGTCAAAATAGAGTCGTCTCAAATTTGGGACGACTTATTTTAGGACAGTTTTGGGACGGTCTTTTTTGAAATGGCTTTGACATGACTTTAGGATGACATTTTTAAAACGACTTTGGGATAGTTATTTTGGGATGATTTTAGGACGGTTATTTTGAGACAGCTTTGGGACGATTATTTTGAGATGATTTTGGGACGGGTTTTTTGAGATAGCTTTTTTGGAATGGCTTTGGGACGACTCTTAAATGTAATTTGGGATGGTTTTGAGATGATTTTGAGACGACTTTTGCATTAAATTGGAGGAAAAATTTTATTAAATTTATGTTAAATTCCTATGATTCTTGTATAATTAATTACTAAATTTTATACACAATTTTTGAAAAAAATATACAAATACGTAATGTAATAATTTCAAACCGGTGTAATTATTCACACACAATAAAGGCATAATTAAAAGTGTTATACAATCCAATCTTTTTAGTGAAACAGAAAACATACGAAATGGGAAATGTTGGGCAAACAAGCTCTATATCTAGCTATCGAGGTCCTCATTATCTTTGTCATCATCATCATCATCGAGGAATCTAATGCCATGCATTTTAGAAGCAAGTCACATAAATTTATTTAATCTCGCCTTCGTTTGGGCCAATCTGGTTTTGTAGTCATCTATTTTTGCATCTCTCCCTTGTAGCAGCTGCTGATTACGTTTTAATATAGTTTGCATTGCTTGTAACTCAGGGTTTGGTGAGGAACTGGTTGAGCTAGTCGACCCACGAGATAACTATTTAAAAAACTGAGACTTTGAGCCCATCTCTAGCAAGAGACCTTTTTTAAAGCCACTAAGTGTTGAAGACAATCATATTACTATTGGTTGAGCTAAATGAAATCCCACCGCCCTCTAACTCTTATGCCTCTAGGACTTCAGCGGCGTGTAGATCTATTTGTAATTTTTGCATCATCTCTTATAAATATATAAAATCAATTAATAGTTGCATGACATGGTAAGGTATATGGATATAGGCAGAAGTAATTATACTTACCTCTTGAGATTGTGCACAAGGGCCTATCCATTCGCCTGCGACGTTCTTCCAATTCAAATCATTGTGATCAACTCAATTAAATGTGGAGAATGCAATTTGGAACAAACATAAGTAACAAAACTACATTGATAACTTGTGTAAGTACCAAATAATGCTACATCATCAAACACTTAAATGTGCAAGTTCAACTTAATAGTAGCCTAATAAATATAGAATGAAAAGGGCACCCATTAGATCATATAGAATGAAAAGAGCTTGTTGCGAATTCATTTGAACTTGTTCAATTTATGGTATCAATTTTTTCAGCTAAAAATGGAAGAAAGTTGGAAACAAACCGTTTGATATCCAAAAACATCTTTCAATGGCATTTCATTAAAAGACATATATAAGCAATGACATTTCACCAAACATGATATACAAGCAAACCATTTGGAATAATATTTTTCAATGGCATTCATCAAACATGTTATGTGTATGAATATAAATAGTTAAATTGTCTAAAAAAATTTAATGTCTAAGAATCCACTAAACAAATGACACCAACCTATAGTAAATCTTATTCTGAGTTAATATACTAACAAATTTCATCACTAAATAATTTGTACATATACAAGGTTATCATTTAAGTTGTCAACCAAAAGTCGTCCAAAAAGAGATGAATGTGGCATTTCATCTAATGCTTGATGTGCAAGTTTTTTTAATTAAAAATTACTCTATTAAAGGGGCTTCAATTCAGCCTATAAGTAACACCAAGCATTAAAATATGTTATTAACATGAATTTCACTAACAAATTTCACCTTCATTGTTCAACAAATTTCACCCAAATGTTTAGGACATAGAAACCCCTAAAGTGGGTTTATATCTTTCACTAATATCTACAAAATCAAATATGTTGCTCAAGAACCCTAAATTTCACATAAACGAAGATTTTTAGAAAAACCCCAAATCTACATAGACATTGAACTTTGGTGGATTTGCATAATTAAGAAAAAAATTTCTTTAACACTTACCTTGTTGAAGTAGAGTTAAAATGAAGAGTTGAAATTTTGGAAATTTTGAACGAACACAATGGTAGAGAGTGCGAACCATCCGACGCTAGTTTTTGAGAGATTTCAAAGTTTTAAATAAGGATGGAGCAAGATATCTAGGGAAGCAGGGAATTTAAATTTTCATTTTTGGATTTTGGGATAGTTGTGGGACGGATATGTTAGAGCCATCCCAAATCCGTCCCAAAACTTCATGTGGATTGGTGCACAGTGGCAAATCGTTGTGTTCGGCATCTCGAAGACTAGCAAGACCTACATTGCAGTCTGCACATCACGCTCGTCTTTGCGACATTGCAGCCTTGGGCGTTGGGCGTCGGGCGCCGGGCGCTGAGTGTAATCAAATAGTTTTGGGACGACTTTGGGACATATTTAGTTTTATTGTAGTCCAATAATTTTGGAACGACTTTGAGATGACTTTTTTTGGGAGGGCTTTAGGACGGTTTTAGTTTTAGTGTACTCAAATAATTTTAGAATAGTTTTAGTTTTATTGTAGTCTAATAATTTTGAGACAATTTTGGGATGGTTTTAATTTTAGTGTAGTCAAATACTTTTGGGATGACTTTGGGATGGCTTTTTTGGAAGGGCTTTGGGACGGTTTTAATTTTATTGTAATCAAATAATTTTGGGACAGCTTTAGGATGGATATTTGGGGTAGTGTAGTCCAATAATTTTGGGACAGTTTTGGGACGATGTTTTAGGGATGGCTTTGGGACTATTTTAGTTTTAGTATAGTCAAATAGTTTTGAGATGGCTTTGGAACGGCTTTTTTGGGAGGACTTTGGGACAATTTTAGTTTTATTGTAATCAAATAATTTTGGGACGGCTTTAAGATGGATATTTGAGATAGTGTAGTTAAAGAGTTTTGGAACGGTTTTAGGATGGCGTTTTCGAGACGACTTTGGGATGGTTTTAGTTTTAGTGTAGTCAAATGGTTTTGGAACCACTTTGGGACTGCCTTTTTGGGATAATTTTGGGACAATTTTAATTTGAGTGTAGTCAAATAATTTTGGGAGGACTTTGGGACAGATATTTGGGAGGGCATTAGGATGAATTTAAAAACTGAAGGGTAAAATAGTCTCAAAACCATCCCAATTTGGTATGGCTTTGGGAAGGGTTTGAAACTATCCCAAATTTGGGACGGCTTTGGGATAGTATTTTTTCTTAAAAAAAAGAGCATTTTTGGGATGATTTTGGAGTGACTTTGAGACAAATTTTCAAGGGCCGTCCCAAAGATGTCTCTAATTTGGGATGGAATTTACCTATCCCAAATTAGCAGTACAAAATTAGACATTTTTTGGTAGTGCATGCATCAATGATGAGAAGTTTCTCAAGGTTTTGGGTGCGCCTTTCATGCATAATGAAGTGAGTTAGAAAGAGTGAAAAATCCACACACACCTATGATATATTTGTTGTGATATTTTGGTAGCAAGATAGTGTGAGAGATCCACTTCATGTCAACATGAGGTTGAAGCTGCAGTATCCCATATTTATATACACATATATGTTTGTTTTGTCAAATAAATAGGTATATATTTGATTATTTTCTAGTCATGAATTTTCAAGGGCACCAACCCTTATTAAATTGTGTCCTTTCCTTCACATGGGCACTAGTCCTTGCAATAAATGTGGTATCATTTTGTAGAAAGGCTTTGGAATGTATGACAATCATACATACATACATACATATATATATGTATATAGTGTGTGTTTGTGGGTTATCATTTGTGATATACTCTCTAATGCTGATAGAAAACAAAGGACATTAATTTTATTTGCAAAACGTTTCACATATTAATAAAATAGTGATTTATTTTATATCAGTATTTTGTTAGTTTTTCATACATGTAAATCTTGATTGTTATAAAATTTTGCATGGGTCCATGAGATTACATTAATAAGCCTTATTCAAAAGGGGATATGAATATAGACACAAAACTATCTTAGAATATAATTACTTTAACCTATTCACAAGTTATAGACTTTCTAAATTGACATTGGAGAGTCGGTACAACTTGTACACTTTGTGTATGCATAGTGAGTGTCATATCATTTAGTATTAGATATTAAAAACAAATGTGTGAATATATTATTAGAGAATGAGTATTCAGACACAAACTTAAAGAAGGAAGTAGGCATATGAAGTTCACTTTCTACTACTAATGTCTTGTTTCGTTGTCGTGTTTAGTGTGTGTGGGCCTTAAACTTAAAAGAACATATTTGATTTGTTTGCATGACGGTTAGCATGTCATTAAGGTGGTAAAGACCAACATCTATCTTGATACAAAAATAAAATTATGAGCCCAACATACCATCTTGGGTGCATGTGCAAAAGTGTGTGCATTCAATAAGGGATTTGTTTCTTTGTAAGTGAGTAAGGTGTTTGTCTTATGCAATTAATATTTCATGAACTAAGATAGTGTGTGATTGGATGGCAATTTCTAAAATAACATTAGTCTTAGGAGGTAATATTAATTTAGTCATATGACCAAGCCAATAAGTTTGACTAAATGTATGACTCTCGCTCAGTTAGGATAAAGTAAAACAAAAGTCTTATATCCTATGGTATTCACGATTGGGAGGATTTATATGATTCATTCACTTAGCTATAAATAGGTTACAATATAGCTCGTAGGCTAGCCATTGTCCATATCTTACGCAAGTGACGAGTAAGAGCAAGGTTATTTATCAAACTATGGATGTGAGTTAAAGATTATGAGCTCCAAGGAGCCAAAAAGAAGCTTGAGCACGAGTGTCAAAGGAATTTGGAATGTTTAGAGAGGTTTTGGAAGGCAAAGGGGAATTTAGAGGATAATTTAGTGTGAAATGGTGAAGCTTGAATTGACATTAGGATTGACCACACGCCAGGCTAGATCAATCACAACTATTTAGGATCGATCTAGAATAAGGGACATTGTCATGGAGAGAAGATCATGGGTGTTGGAAATATGATCTAGTCAAACATAATTGATCACACCCTCATTGGATCGACTAGAATGTTTAAAATTTAAGTAATTTGGGAATTAAAAGCTATCCCACTTTAGGACAACTTCTCGAGGCCATCCTAAAATTGTCTCAATTCAGGATGGCTTATATGTCTATCCTAAAGTGTGCTATTAATTAATAAAAATCTCAAAAAATTTTCTTTTGATAAAAATCAATAAGCTTATATTAAAAAATCTATGAAAATCAATTTTGAATCATATAAGTTAATAAAATTGAACACTATTTATGACTATATCAAGGTATAGTTATCATTGCATGCAACTAGTCACACACACATTTATATTTATTAGAATTATAATTTTATGTTTATGTTTTTATTTGAAATTTAGGAAACTTTAAGTTAAGGTTTTCTTAGTATTCTAACATTGTAATTTATAGTTTAGATTATCGATTATCATATTACTAGAAGCTTCAAAATTGAATAATTTCAAAAAGTTTAATGAAAATTTCATAAATTTGAAATTTAGTTTCAAACATAGAAATCAATTTTCAATATATTACATTCTTGTGAATTAAGCTGATAAATGCTAATATCTTAATGAATAATGCATTAAATGTATACAACTAAGTTAGCCATAATATACTTGATTTTTTTGTGTTAAAGTTCATGTACTTATATGTATTAGTTTATCTAAATTTGGTTAAATAGTTCATTTATATTTCACTAAACACAATAATCTTATGTCTTAATTTAAATTCAATGGGGGAATTCATTATGAACAAAGTTTAAAATTTAAGCAATTTCAAAATTTTTATAAATTAAGAAAAGTCATTACATAGAAAGCAATTTCATTTGATAAATATCATGAATTTTACTTAGAAATTCTTTGAAATCAAATTTTGAATAAAATAGATTAAAAAAATTCCACATTATCAATACATCAAGGTATAGTCATCATTGTGTGTGTGTGTGTATTCGATGTATATTAAAATTTTAATTTGACGTAAATTTTTAATTTTATATTAATGAAGACTTTAGATTAATTTGAAATAGTAAATAATACTTCCATCCCAAAATTCGAGATTCCTTGCTAACTTTGCTCCTACCTTTTTTTGCTTCCCTCTCTTTTCTACTTCCCTTCTTTTTTTTGTACTCTAACCTTAAGCTCACCTCCTTTTTATGTGATGCCTACCTCTTCCTCTGCTCTAGTCAATTTTCTCTTTCCCATATCCCTTCATCACTACTAACACAACCCATTTCTCTCTTTCCCAAATATATGCCTCATATCCTTGTATTTCGTCGTAACTATCCTCATCCCTCTACTCCCTCTGCCTCCATCTAGTGGGCAAAATGCCATCTTGTCATTCCAAATGACCATTTTGGCCATGTGTGCTACTTTCCTAATTCTTTTAAACAATCACAATTAGCATAAAAGACCAAGCTTGCACTATTGCCACATATCTGTACATTTTATACCATCGTGAGTAAATGTTTGAGCCACCCCAAGTGCATCCACGGTAAAGGGTATTTAAAGGTGACTTTGAAAATGGCTATTTTAGCAAGTGATTATGAGTGCTAGTACACTTATTCATGCTTCATCACTTGTTTTAGAAATTTCATATTAAATTACTAGAAACTGAACTAAAGATTTCCATAACTGGAAATGATGAAATTGAAGAAGAATGAGTTGTGAAATTAGAGGTTCGAACTGAGGAGAGTTCAATCAAGCCCTAACTATGTAGGAAAGATTGAATAAATTTTACTGTTACTGTACAATGCAGAAGAGCCCTATTTATACTACTAATGTAATCAACTCACTTAATCACCGTTATCCACTAACAATTACTTCAGCCTAAATAGCACACTTAACACAGCATGATACAAGCAATTGCTAAATCTAATTAAATGAGCTAGTTTGGTAGTCCACCTCAACGCCTAGTTAGTTGCTGGCTGTACCTCCAGCCGGACATCTAAACCTTCAACAATCCTCTTTAAGATAGGAGTGGTAAACAAATAACTCTCATCTTGCTAAAGTGTGCCTTTAAGACCTATTCTGGCAAAGAATGGAGAAGATGTCTGCAATTTTGATTGAGAACTCACATGCTTGGTTGCAATGACCTTTGCCAGCAACAAGTCCCTCACCAAACGATAATCTAGCTTAATATCTTTAGTTCTCTCATGGAACATCGGGTTGGAGGCCATGTGCAAAGCTTATTGGCTATCATAAAACATAATCACTGGTTCTTTGTGCTCTACCTACAAAGCATTCAAAACATATTTAATCCATAGTGCTTTAGTACAAAGGGTAGCCATAGACCTATAGCCAACTTCAGCTAAGGATTTTGACACCAATAACTATTTTTTGGACTTCCATGAAATCAAAGAGTTTCCCAACATAACGTGATAGCCTGTTATTGATCTTTTTGAGTCAAGGAAAGAACCTTAGTCTATGTTAAAATTTCTCTTTAGTTGGTAATTAACATTTGCAAACAAGTGAACACCCTGCTATAATGTTAGTTTGAAATATTGTAATACTTTATATATAGCCCTCAAATGAATATTGGTTGGTTTTTTCAAAAATTGAGTAAGGATGTGAATTGTAAAAGCAATATTTGGTCTAGTTATGGTTAGGTACAATAATCTTCCAATCAATCTTCTATAATGTGCCGCATTAGAAATTGCTTCTTCATCATACTTGCTCGGTCGTGCATTTTGATCTTTTGGAATCCTTGATACTTTGCAAATTTTCATTCCACTATCAGTCAAAACGTTTTGCACATATTTTTTTGACTAAGATGTATCCCTTCCTTTGTCTTTTTCAGCTTAAAGCCCAAGAAATATGATAACTCCCTAATGTCTTTGATCTTGAATACATCATTGAAGTAAGATTTCAGTTGTTTGGTTTGTCTTGAATTATCACCTACAATAATTATGTTATCAACATAGAGTACAATGTCAGTAAATGAATTTTCATTTGCCATAGTAAAGACACTATAATCAGCCTTATGTTGAAAAAAACTAAACTTTTTTACAACTGTATAGAATGCATGGTTCCATTGTCTAGAGGCCTTTAAGCCTATAAATGTTTTTATTAAGTTTATATACCTAATATGGTCCTCCCTTATTCGTGGCTTCTCCATGTAAATATCTTTTTCCAAGTTTTCATGTAGGAATGCATTATTAATGTCCAATTGCTCTAAGAACCACCCCTTTTTAATAACAATAGCTAACAAAATTTTGAAAATTTTTATTTTAGCAACAAGGGAAAAGGTTTCTTGGTAGTCAATTCCATGTTATTGTGTGTAACTCTTAGCTACCAATCTTACTTTCTATCTTTCAATGGAATCATCTGGTTTGTGTTTTATTTTATATACATATTTACAATCTATAGGTTTCTTACCTAGTGGTAAATCAATGAGTGACCAAGTGTTTGTTCCTTTAAGGCTACTAGCTCTTTTTCCATTGCATCACACTTTTTTGGAAATTGTGAGGCTTGATTATAATTGCTTGGTTCAATTTTGGTGTTGTGATCTGTTGAGTTCTCACCATTGCAAATGTCAGAATAATTACTGATATTTAGTGTAGAACATGTGATTACTGAATTCTTTGTGGTTTCTCCAATTACTTTAGCTTTAGGTGTGGAAAGCTTAGTCACTTGTTGACTATAGTACTCATTTAAGTACTTTGGTATGTTCCTTAACTTTTTTGATCTCCTCAACAATGGTGGTTAAATATCAGGTGTAATAAAATTTGGTAGATCCTCTAACTAACTTAATTCGGGTTGTGAGGCTTCAACCATTTCCATATTAAAGTGTATTGATTGTTCTATATAGTTCAAACTTGGATTTATATTCTGGGATTTTCATTTCGATTTTTAAGTTTATGCATTGGTAAATACTCTGATTGATTGATGAGGAAAATGTTGTCAAGTGATATATATGTGCATATGCTGCATGAAAGCTTTGTTAAGAAATCTATTTTGAATGCATGCACCATTTATGCATTGAGTCTCAAAAAATAAATTGAGCACTTCCATGAACCCACGTATATATATAAATATATCTCTTTTGTAGGTACGCATATATATAATATATGTGCGCTATATGCTTTGAATAAGGCCAATTTTCTTGAGAAGGAACGTGATCACATTAATTGCAAGTGAGTAGTGATGAAACTTAATCAAATAATACACACACACACATGTATGTGTCAATATTCAATGCAATATGAATGGAAAAGTAGAGTTACCCAATTATTTAGCTTGGATTTTAATAGGCAACGTTATTGTCTTAATAGGACCGAAAGGATACAAACCAAAAATTCAAATTGGATAATCTAAACTAGACAAAAATGAGTGGATTTTATCTTTCCACTATTCTTTTAAATCATATTAACATTCTATTATCATTTTGTACAAATTAGTTTTTATTGTGTGTGATACGGCCCCCATATTTTTATATATAAAATATTGCAAGTGACTAGAAAACATAGTCGGACTCATGGTCAGAAAAATAGAAGGCCCACTAGATAAACCCTCTAAACACCATGAAGATTCCTGGATCAAACACCTTAAAGCAATAGGAAGGCTAAAGTCCGAAGACTAGCCAGAACTCCACAAAGGTAGTCGCAGTTAAATGTTTACTGCTACTTAGCTAGTGGAAAACATGGATTAGATGCTACTTGTGGCCCAATGGCTAGATTGATCTATATATGAACGAGCTGAAATTGGGAAGATGATCCTTTTGAAACAACTCGATTTTACTGTCACACACCCTCAAATTAATACAATTTAGCCTTCTGTGGACGTAGGCCAATTTCACCAAATCATATAAATCGTGAGCTCCTCTTTTATTTATTTATTTGTAATTTTAAATTGTTGAATTTGATCCCATTACTAGTTCCATCTATGGGAACCCAGGGTTAGTCCCACTATTTAAATTATGTTGGAGAACATGTCATCACCTGTCTCTGCCACATCAAAAGTTCCAATTTTGTTATTGTATTTTTTGTTAGCTTCTATTCTATTTTAGTTGGGTTGATTTATTCTCTTGCCATTTTACTTCTATTTGTTAATAGTCTGTTAGTGTGCTGTTAACTGATTAGTTAGAGGTGCCATGCTCTATTTATTGTCTATTCCTTCCTTCGTTTTCCATTGAAATAGCAACGGATATACGCAGCCCTTCTTCTTCTATTCTACTCTACTTGAACTTGCTCGACAAAATGCTTCACTGGTACAACTCACAGCATAGTATCAACGCCATAGGTTTATACAACTCACTAGGATAGCAGTTCTACATGTCAGCCTCTTCATTTTCTTCTAACACCAACCAAGATGAGTCAGCAAAACTCAGCAACAAGCACTCATGGAAAAGTATTTGAATTTTGAGGACCCAACCAATCCTTTCAAGATTGACAATTGGGATAATCCCACTATTCTTGTCTTAGATCTCCTAACCACAGAAAACTATCCTGTGTGGGCTAGGAGTGCATAGAGAGCACTAAGAGCTAAAAACAAACTCAAGTTTGTAACTGGACAGATCAGGAGACCTACTGATCCGGATAATCCTTTCTTTGATGCTTGGGGGAGATGCAATGATATGGTTGTATCTTGGATACTAAACTCCATTTCCTCATCTATAAAATCCAGTTTACTTTTCATAAATGATGCTTTTGTGATGTGGAAAAATTGGGAGGAAGAATGTCACAGCAAAATGGTCCTAAGATCCTTCAGTTGAAGAAAACACTTAATACTCTTACACAAGGAGATGATGCAATCATTAACTATTATGGAAGGCTGAAGGGAATTTAGGATGAGCTATCTATGTATAATATTTTACTTGAGTGTAGCTGTGGACAATTGAAGATTATCACAGAAAGGTAGCTGTGGGATTATGTTATGCAATTCTTGATGGGCCTAAATGAGACCTATGGAGTTGTAAGGGTCCAAATCCTCATGTTGGATCCCATGCTAGCCATAAACAAGGTGTTCTCCATTGTGCAACCACAAGAAAAACAACATCAAATCCTCCATGGGATGTGGCAACACTAGCAACACAGAAGACTTCAGGCGGCTTCAAAGGAAATGCAAGGAGAGAGAAGCCTTTTTTTGTTCATTGCAAAATCCCTGGATATAGCTAGAGATGCCAACCTACACACATTGTCATATGAAGGGACATTTGGCTAAAAAATAATATAAATTAAAAAGGTATTGCCTTGGACACAAGTTGCACTAGAAAGGTAGCAAGGGGACAGGATCAGCTTACCTTACTCAGGGTGTTAGCCCAAGTTCTAGAGACTAAGAGATTAAAGAATTGGAGAGGATGTCCTTAACTAAAATGTAGTATGAGGAATTGATGGCTCTTTTAGCTGGGAGAAAGTTAGCAGTCACTAGGATAGATGAGAAGGAACCATTCTACCAACAACCTACAGTAAACATCTTTATGATCGTGCCTTTTACTTACAATGTGTCCAACTTAAACATGACTGGCAAGCCAACTCCTTTAGCTTCACATAACCAGCTTAGGCCTCTCGTCCCTAATCATTCATAGATCATTGACACTAGAGCCACATATCACATGATCTATGATCTAGCTTTATTCAACACCATGTCAGCTAAGATATCCAAATGCATTAAACTTCCTAATGGTTCATATGCTTTAGCAACATGTTTAGGCACTGTAAGACTAACTAAGTTAATCATTTTACATGATGTATTATGTGTTCCTTCTTCCTCTTTGAATTTAATCTTTATCAAGAAACTAACTAAAGTTAGTGGTAGTTGTCTAGTCTTTTCCTTAGCTTCTTAGGTATAGCACCTTGCTTCTTAGACCACAATTAGAAAATGTGAGATGAAGGATGACTTGTATACGCTTTTAGGAAGAAGAGTGTCCCTGCAGCAACTTATGGATGACATGCCAAAGCTTAGAACAAATGTCGATCACAGTTTGTTTTCTACTATAAGTTCCTTGTCCAGTCATGACTTGTGGCATTGCTGCCTTAGTCACACGTCAAATAAGATTTTAGAACTCATTGATGACCCTATTGTAAAACCTATATCAAGCATGATCAATGAAATTCCCTATTCCATTTGTCCCAAGGCTAAGCTGCATTGAAATCCCTTTGCCAAAAGTGATCATAAGATTTGACATCCTTTCGAGTTATTGCATTGTGATCTATGGTTTCATGTCATAGCTCATGATGGTAGCTATTTCTTCTTAACTATAGTAGATGATTACAATAGGACAACATGGGTTTATATGCTTAAAAATACGGCTGAAATTAGACAGTGTATTATTTCATTTTACACGTTTGTTCAAAACTAACTTGTAGCTAGAATTAAGATTATCAGGACTGATAATGGTTTAGAGTTTAACCTAAAAGACTTTAATTCAGGTAATTGTACAATACACCGAAGAACATGTTTAGAAAGCCTATAACAAAATGGTATAGCTAAGAGAAAACATCAACATATATTGAATGTTTCAAGGGCTATAAAATTTCAATCTAGTATAGCCTTGGAATATTGGAATGAGTGTGTGCTTACAGCTACTTAAATTATCAATAGGCTACCAAGTTCAATCTTGAATAACAAGACACCATACGAAGTGCTATATAGAGTGAACGTCATTACCAACGTATGAGGGTGCTTGGTTGTCTTTCTTATGTAGCTACTTTAACTTAGGGGAGAAGAAAATTTGACTTTAGAGGAAGGAAATGCATTTTCTTATGGTATCCTTATGGCACTAAGGGCTATAGGTTACTTGACTTAGAAAATGAAAACATTTTGGTCTCAAGGGATGTGATTTTTTATGAACACATATCCAACTTCACAATGAAAACAAACCAAATAACATAGCCAAAACATTCCCTTCACAACCAACCCTTCCACTAACAAACCCTTGGGATGAACCATCAGCCCTTCCACAAACCTTTGTTAGTCCTCAAAAATCTCCTCATCACAATCTAAAATGACTAAATGTAGCTACTCCCAGACTCAACCACAGACTACACAACCAGATGCAACTGACCTCATAATTGTAGAACCAGATTCACCAATTATTGTACCAACCAATAACCTTTTGCCTGATAATCTTAAAAGTCATGCAGAGCTAGAAAGGCACTAAAATACCTCCAAGATTATCATTGCTAACAAGTTTCCTCAATCTCATTCAATCTAATAAATCAAGGTCAGTCTTCTTCCAAATCTCTTGTTAAGTATCCCGTTGACATTGTGTTATTTTTCCCAATTTTCATCCAAAACCTCAAGCCTACTTGACTTCTATTTCCTTAGAAGAAGAGCAAAAAACCTTTGCTGAGGCATTAAGGGATCTTAGATAGCGTCAAGCCATAGCTAATGAGGCGAAGGCTTTGGAAGAAAATAAAACCTAAACACTTACTAATTTGCCTCAAGTGAAAGAGCCAACTAGATTTAAATTTGTCTACAAAATCAATTATAGGTATGATGGAAGCATGAGAGGTACAAAGCTAGGCTAGTTTCAAGGAGCTTCACACAAAATGAAGGCATAGACTACCAAGAAACTCTCTCTCCAGTGGTGAAACTTAGCACAGTTAGAAGCCTACTTTTATTTGCTACTGTAAAAGGATGGAAGCTACGTCAATATGATGTTAACAATGCATTTTTACATGGAACCTTGGAAGCTGAAATATACATGTGCAAGCCAATAAACTATAGGAAAGGGGGGCAAGCCCAAGTATGCAAACTAAACAAGAGTTTGTGTGGTTTAAAACAGGCCTCTAGGCAATGGTATGCAGCTCTATTAGACACCTTGTTCAGTTTTGGTTTCCAACAATGTAGAACTGATTACAATCTCTTTACCATGAAAAGTGACAACTCATTCATTGCCTCACTTTATGTTGATGACATCTTATGGCTTCCGATTTAGAGATAGTAGTAATGGAAGTGAAGAAGCTCCTCCATGACAAGTTCAGCATTAAAGACCTTGGTGAATTGAGGTACTTCTTGGGCATTGAGGTGACACCAACAAAGGAAGGAATATTCATGAACTAATGGATAAAGCCAGCAAAGTACTAATGGATAAAAACATCAAGCCAAGCAAGACTAAAGGGAAGGCAATGCAGGATGCATCTCTATATCGAAAATTGATAGGAAGACTTTTGTATTTAACCACTACAAGTCCAGACATTTGTTTTAGTGTTCAAACACCAAGGCAATTCATACAAACACCCTTAGATTCTCACATGAAAGCATCTTACAAGGTCTTGCAGTACATTAAAGTAGCACCTAACTAAGGAATTTTTTTACCAATAAATAATGACTTACAACTCAGGGTTTATTGTGTTTTAGAGTGGAGGTCCTATCCTGATACATGTAGGTCTATTGCATTTTCATTAGAAGCTGATTGATTTCATGGAAATTGAAGAAATAACCGATAGTGTCTAGGTCCTCAACTGAAGTAGAGTACCAAGCTATGGCATCAACATGTTGTGAACTCACTTGGCTAAGGTATATTATGGATGATTACAAGTTAACCACCTTGAACTAACCACTTTGTATTGTGACAATCGGGCAGCTCTCCACATAGCTGCCAACCCTGTGTTCCACGAATGAACCAAACATATTGAAATGGATTGCCACATTATAAGGGATTAGTTACAAGTAGGGTTGATCACAACTGATCTTGTTCCCAATAAGAAGCAAAAGGTTGATGTTTTAACCAAAGCCTTACCATCACACATCCTAAATGTGTATGTCTTAGCAAGATAGGGATAGTTAAATACCACCCTTCATCTTAAGAGGGGGGGGGGGCGAGCAGTTGAAGTACATGTCATCACCTACCTCTTCCACTTTTGTTGTATTTTTTGTTAGCTTCTGTTCTCCTTTAGTTGGGTTGGTTTATTCCATTGTCATTTTGCTTCTGTTTGCTAATGGGTTGTTAGTGTGCTATTAGCTGGTTAGTTAGAGGTCTAGTGCTCTATTTATTCTGTGTTCCTTTCTTAGTTTTCCAATGAAACAATAACCGATATACATAGCCCTTCTTGTTTTATTCTACTTTGCTTTAACTTTCTCGATAAAATGCTTCGCTAGTATAACTCACAACAAGTTAGGTGAAAGATGGATGAAGAAATTTGGAATTGAGTCGAGCACCTTTGTAATCCGGTTCCTTTGCTTTATATCATTGTGGAACAACTTCAAGTTATAAATTAAGCTATCTAAACTACATGGCAAAGATGCAACCCCCTTCAAATAAATACTAGGGAGGTAATTTCTTATGAGTAAGCAAAGGATCAAGACATAAAAAGTCAGTATCCAATGAATATTATAGAAAGTTATACCTATCCTTAGTTAAGGAGAAGGAAGGGTTAGGAACTTATGGTTATGCCCAAAGGAAAACGTTTTCACCCTAATTGGGAGACCATACTAAGTGACAATATGCTAACTAACCCACTGTAGGACAATTTTTGGGTCATTGATATCCATGGTACAGCAGTGCTTCTGACCCATTGGACTGCTTTTCCATATTCAAGAATCAACTCTTACTCCATTAATATTCAAATTAGGTTAAATGTTGGGTTTCCTTATCCACCTTATGAGCAACAGCACCAAGGTGGTTCGATTGTTGGGTTTTGCAACACTTAGGATGCAATGGTAAAATTTAAAATTTTCAAAATGAAAAACGAAAAACCAATAGAATAAATAAAACCTAAGGCAACATGCTTTCTTCGTATAACATATCTAAATTCAATTACTAGTAGGATGGACAAAATATTATCTCAAACAATATGCCATCAAGTTTCCTGTGTGATCCTCAAGCTACTAGTCCTTAGTTGTAGACCCCAGATTGTCTACACAAGCATGGGAAAATTTTTCCAACACACTTCATAAAACTACTTTTGCAAATTATGGAGAAAACTAAATAGAAAAAACTAGAAAAGGGCTAGAGTAATTTATCTCTCCAAACTTTGAGATGGAGTAGTTGATCTCATAATTTTCTTAGAGTTGGAATTAATTACACTCTTATTTATTTCAAAACATAATCCTATACTTATGGTAAGAAGGAAATTTTCTATAAGTTTAATCCACGATAGGTGTAACAAGCTTTAACAGGCATTTGCATAGATCATTAAATTAATCCATGCCCAAACCATCTATCATTGTTAATCTAATCAATAAGTAAAGCCCAATTATGTCTCATCCTTTTAATTTAATTAATAATTTAATAAATTCCATTAATTAAATTAAAAGTTCACCATGCTTCAATTGATAACCTCATTATTAACAAACATAATAAAGAATAAATAATTCCTCTTAGCCCAATCTAACTGTAGCTTATTAAAATTTAATCCTTGGACTTCTCATGTCTCAACCAAATTACCCACAAAAAAAATATTTTCTTGCCCTTACCTTGTTCTTATATGTATATTTATTTTTAATTGGCAACAAGTATAGTTTGAAAGATATAGTTAATACTTCGCCTGTTACCCATTTTGTTTCCTAATTAAGATGAGTGATATGTGTTAGGTTTCAAAGGGTTTGGGGTCGCATTTTAAAATTTTAAAATCATGAAATAACAATATACATGTAGCAAAAGAACAATAATTGAGAAGCACTAAAAAGACCTGTAAAGAATGTACTTTTTTTGAATTGTATTCCAATGAGCGTGTTTGCAATCCTTGAGTCATGGCTTTCAAACCTCAAACTCTTGTTTGTCTACATAGTTGTAATGTTGATGAGTACCTTCTACACCTTGCAAAACTCCTTTAACAGGATTCTTATGCAAACTCTTTAGGCAAAAAGGGTTTTGGTGGCAAGAAGAAAAGGAGAGGGTGGCTAGACATTTCTTTCTTCTTACTTGATGAAAGGCACACAAATTTTTCTAAATTTTTCTTACATGCTTAGAATACTTCCACACATGTATTTATATTTAAGATATTAGGGCACATAAGTAATGGGCTTAATGGATTTACTATATGGATCTTTAGTAATTTCTAGCCCATTGCTCTTTTTAATTATTAATTCCATTGATATTTGAAGCCTATAGTTCTTAATTATTAATCTCTATTAATAATTAAGACTTAATGGGATTAGATCCTTCAATTTAATTAATCTCATTAATTCAATAAAACACTATCATGCTTCTAGTTAATAATTACATTATTAACAAACATGATTGGCACCAAAATAATTCCATTTGTGTATTATCCCCTTAATTAATCTCTATTAATTAAAGGCTCATTATGCTTCTAATTAGTAATTTCATTATTAACAGGTACCATGTTAATATATTTGGTCCAATCCAATTTCTATGAAATAAATACTTGATAAATCTTCTCAAGACTCGTCTATGATGCTTCTTAAGCCTCGTTCATGTCACATCAATTTAACACTCATCACACACTCTAACTTTTTGTGTATGATTCTCTAGGTTCATCTTTAATTGACAATGAGCATAGCTTGAAGGATATGGAAAACACTTAGCCTACGGTCCATATCATAGCCTGATTAAGACAAAGTGAAGTAGATCATAATGAACCCTTTCGATCATAAATACTATGTGGTATAGACCTATTATCCTATTTTGTCCCAATCGAGTGAAAGACATAAATTTATTCAAACATACTGTAGACACACAATTTTTGTCTACCAATTAAATAATGCCACGTGGAAAATATGATTTTAAAAATATTAATTAAATCAGTTTTTATTAATTTAGGAATTTAAATAAATACAAAATTCTAAAAAAAATAAATAAATAATATTTTTATCGGCTAATCAAATGGCAACAAGTGATAGAATCCTGTTAGAAATTCAAGGGATGAAGACTCTATTAAATTGTTGAATAGGATCCAAACTCTGACGACCAATCAAATTGCACCATGTTAGCAGGCTGATGCAGCAATTCTCTCTCTTCTAAAACTATAAATAAGGATCAAATCCCATAGAAAAAGAGGGAGAAGTCAAAAGGTGAAGTAGCTAAAGACTTAAAGCTCCTCAAATACTCTTTGAAATTTCCAAGAACATTCAAAGTGTTCTTCGTCAAATTCAAAGAAGTTCGACATGTTCTTCATTAAATTCATGAAGTCCTTCATGTTCTTCCCCCAATTCAAAGAAGTTCATCGTGTTTTTCACTAAATTCCAAGAAGTTCATCATTTTTTTCACCAAGTTCAAAGAAGTTCACCTTGTTCTTCACTAAATTCAAGGAGTTCGTTACTAAATTCAAGGCATTCTTTGTCAAAATTCCTAAATCTAGCATTTGATCTAAAATTGTGGTACTGAACCCAAGGATCAATGTTGTTGAGAACTTAACAACCCTCAAGGAAAATCAACCACAAGCCTTTTCTTTGAAGATTGTTAAAGTTTCAAGCCAAGCATTCTTGAAAGAACAATCAGACGATTAAAAATAGAGAGTAGAACCCATAAAATTCAATTTGATCTAAATTATTTGATCTTGCACCAAGTCTTTTGTTATCTAAGAATTTTGTCTTATAGATTTCTGGCATGCCTAGTGAGACTTCTCTACCTCTCATCTCTTCCTTTGCCAAGTCCAAACAAGTTATAATGGTAACTAACCCATCAAACTTAGAAGAGCCAATTACTGCACTAAAGCTATCGAAGGGCTTGCCGAGCATGTCCAGGAGCAAGACTCATGAATCTCGAGGCTACTGGACAAAGTAGATAATGCTGAAACCAACTGAGAAGTTGAAAAGGCACTTGAAGTACTTGATGAGGCTAAAGCATCTGCCAAACAGCCGGTTGATTACCGAAAGAAGTCCATTATCAGAGAACTCTAATTTCCTCAGTCAGCTTGATCTGTATTGATCAACTAAAAGACTTCATTGAGGGCACTATCAAAAGCAAATTCAATGTAGGCATTAAGTCAATTCTGACATATGTCAAGCCTTATTCGGCAAGAATTGATAGCTTGAAGATGCTGATGGGCTACCAACCCCCTAAATTCCAATAGTTTGATGGAAAGGGAAACCTCAAACAGCACGTGACTCACTTTATAGAGATGTGTAATGATGTTGGGACATATGGAGACCATTTAGTCAAGCAGTTCATCCGCTTGTTGAAAAAAAATGCGTTCGACTGGTACACTGACCTTAAGTCCCGGACCATCGATAGTTGGGAACAAATAGAGCATGAATTCCTCAATCGATTCTACAGTACTCAAAGGATTGTTAGTATGATCAAACTTACAAACACTCACCAATGGAAAGATGAGCTTATCATCGATTATATCATCGTTGGAGAAATTTAAGTCTAAATTGCAAAGATAGACTTTCAGAGACATCAACAATTGAAATATACATCTAAGGAATGCATTAGGGTCTAAGATACAACCTTCAAGGGATTCGGTCCAAAACATTTGAAGAGTTGGCCACACGTGCTCACGATATGGAGTTGAGCATGACTGCTAGTGAAGTCAATGGTGTACTTGTCTAAGAGTTCCAGGATAAAAGGTACAAAGGGAGCAAATCCTCTACTAAAATGTCAAATAAAGAATCTATGGCACTATGTGCTAAATCTGTCTAAGCACGAAGAAAAGATGAGAATAGGAAAACTCCTCTGATACTGAGAAAGCAATCCTAAAAGGAAATGCAAGCTAAAACCTATCCTTTTCTTAACTCAGATGTTTTAGGGATATTTGATGACTTATTGGGAGTCAAACTCATTGAACCCCTGAAATGAAGCGACCTAAAGAAGCTAGAAAAATTGATGATCTTGAGTACTGCAATTACTATCGTCTAATTGGGCACTCTATCCACGAGTGTTTCATATTTAAAGATAAAGTCATGAAGCTATCTCACCAAGAAAAGATCACAATTGAAGAAATTACAAATGTCAATCTTGTCACCCTCAACTACTAAAAATAAGCTAAATACAGTTGGCAGTCTTAAAAAAGCTTAGCTCACTCTAAAAGTAAAAGTGTTAGAAAGCAAATTAGGGGCATTTGAAAGCCAAGAAAGGCACGTTCAAGGCATCAAATATCAAAGAAATGAAATGAGGATCTTTGGAGTAAAAAAAAGGAAAAAAAATGTTCAAATTCAAAGACTCTTTGACACGAATTGAAACTGTCTACAAATATTCAAATGTTCGAAGACTTCTTAACATGAGTTGAAACTATCTACAAATGTTCAAAGGCTTCTTGACATGAGTTGAAATTATCTATAAATATTCAAAGACTCCTTGACTAGAGTTGAAACTGTCTGCAAATGTTTGAAGGCTCCTTGACATGAGTTGAAATTGTCTACAAATATTCAAAGATGCTCCTTGACACGAGATGAAATTGTCTACAAATGTTCGAGGGCTTCTTAACACGAGTTAAAACTATCTATAAATGTTTGAAATTCGACTGCACAGCTCGTTGAAGCTCGCCAAAATTAGATTTTGTTGGATATGGTTTAATCTATGATGAGCTTTATTGATTTGCCTATTTCATTATGGGAACACATCCTCCTAACGATTACCCACATCTTGAATAGGATCCCCTCAAAGTCCATTCTTTCATCTCCACGTGAGATGTGGAGAGGGAGGAAGTCTAGCCTGAAGCATATTGTGGTGTGGGCATGTCTGACTTAACTTAAGAAGAGTAAGGTAGATAAGTTAGAGGCAAAGACCATTTTGGATAGCTTTGTAGGTTATCAAAAGGACTAGATAGGATATGAGTTCTACCTCCTTCATGACCAAAGGATTGTTGATTGTTATCTACTAAGCTTCTTGAAGGAAGAGTTCGTATGGAAAGGAGGTGTTGGTAAGATTATTATGCTTAAAGAAGTTGAGCATAAGAGGTAAAGTGAGCAACCCTCTCAATAGTTACCTACTCAAGAAACACCTTTAATGATGCAATCGTTGCAACAGTTAGGTAGAGTTTTTCATCAACCAAGGAGATATGGTTATGTCTTAGAGAATAGACAAGAGTAGTTCATTATAGGAGAGAATGATCATGGAGTTCATCCTTCTACATATGATTAAACAATTGTAGACAAAGACTCCATTAAGTGGTAGGAGGCTATGCAATTTAAGGTGAATTCGGTGTATTTGAACTAAATTTTGACCTTAGTGGATCCACTTGAGAGAAAAGTTCCTATTAGATGCAAGTGAGTTAACAAAAAGAGAATTAGTTCAATTAGTGAGTTGGAGACCTACAAAGCTAAGCTTGTGGTAAAAGATTATAGTCAAAAGGAGCGTATCAACTATTTAGATACTTCTTGCAACAGTTGCCTACTTAGATTATGAGATTTGGCAGATGAATGTTCAAATTGCTTTCCTTAATAGGTTTCTTTAGAAGGGATATCTATATGGTGCAACCACATATTTTTGAAGTCCAAGGCAAGTCTCATAAAATATGAAAGCTTAAGAGATCCATTTATAGCCTCAAGCACGCATCAAGGAGTTAGAATCTTTGTTTTAATGGTGCAATCAAATCATTTGGCTTCATTAGAACTGAAGATGAGCTTTTGTCTACAAGAAAGTTAGTAGGATTGCAATCACATTTCTAGTGCTGTGTAGATAATATACTTCTAATTAGGAATGATATTTAGATGCTTACCTTAGTCAAAACAGGGTTATCCAGTACATTCTCCATGAAAAAATTAGAAGAAGTGACATATACCTTGGGAATTCACATCTATAGAAGTAGAGCAAATAGATTTATGGGGCTCTCCCAAGCTTTATAGACAACGTTTTAAAGAGGTTTAGGATAAAAACCTCTAAGAGAGGGTTGTAGCTAGTTAGGCATGACATCCATCTCTTAATGAAAACAAAGCCTGATGTATGTAATGATGTGCACAAGGCTAGAAATTACCTATACTGTAAATGTTACAAGCAAGTTCTAAGCGAATCTTAGCAAACAACATTGAGATGTTGTCAACTATATCCTTAAGTATTTAAGGACTAAGGACATGGTATTTTTGTGCGAAGATGGAGAACTAAAAGTAGATAGTTATACTAATTCTTGCTTCTAATTAGATATCAATGAAAGAAAATCTACTTTTAGATACATTTTCATCCTTAATGGTGGAGTAGTAAGTTGGAAGAGTTCCAAACAAAGTGCCATTATAGATTTCACTACTAAGGCTAAGTATATCATGGCATGTATGTTGCAAAGGAGGTTGGTTATATTAAGTTTAATACTAAACTTCAAGTGGTTTTGAGGATGGATTAGTTGTTACCATTTCATTGTGACAGTAAAGGTGTGATCATGTAAATCAAGGAACTAAGGTTTTATAAAAAATTTGAACATATTGAGAGGTAATATCACATTATTCGAGAAATCATTGGAAAGGAGATATTGCCGTGTAGAAGATAGCTTTAGCAGATAATTTTACTAACCTACTCACTAAGCTAATGACACAAGAATAGCTGGATCACTATTTTGAAAAGTTGAGTACTAAATGCCATAGCGATTAGCATAAGGGTCATTGACGTTAGAGTGCAAGTGAGAAATTGTTAGTGATATGCCCTCTCATGCCAATTATCATTGGGATACTTGAGGGATCTCAGTTGTAAATATTAATTTTATTGATTAATAAAATATTATTGTTTATTTTATCAATATTTTTGCGGTATTTTCATCCATGTTCTTGAAAGGTGCAAAGTGTTGCACAAACCCAAGTGATTGTGTTAAAAAGCCTTATTTATAATTAGTTATGAATATGGACATAGGGCCATCTTAGCACATAATCACTAAAATTAGTTCATAAGTCACAGACACTCTAAAAGCCATTACTTCCACACCTTATATTTGTACAGTAAATGCCATTTTTTGGTATGAGTACTAAGAATACATGTGTGTAGATGCATCATTTGAAAATGAGTATTCCAACAATGACTTGCAGAATGAAGTAAACACATGGTGTTCCCTTTTTGCTGTCAATGTCTTACTTTATAACTATGCTATGTGTGGACCTTAGACCAGAGATGCCATAGTTGTCTTATGTGTATGACGGTTAATATATTTTAGTGACATACCTTTTAGTACCAATAGAAAATGAGAGATACTACTGGAAAGGTATTTGGTTGTATATGTACTTTTCATACTAATTAATAAAACTTTTATTTCCATATTAGTATTGTAGCAAATTTTCATGCATGTAAATTTTAATTAGCTTAAAGTATTGTATGTGCTCATATGTTTGAGTCAAGAAGCCTCATTTATAAAGAGTTATGACTATGGACTCAAGGTTTTCTTAGTACTCACTTGCTAAAACTAATCCGTAAGTCATAGATACTCTAAATGACATTAAAGAGTCAGTATGACTTGCATACCTTGTATTTGTATGGTAAGTGCCAATGTTGTTCTCTATGAGATATTGAGAATACATATGCATGGATACACTATTAAAGAATGGGGCATTCGGACAATGACTTACAAAATGAGGCAAATGCATAGAGTTTACTCCTAGCCGTCAATGTCTTGCTTCGTAATCATGTTGAGTGTTTGTGGATCTTAGATATGAGACAACATAGTTATCTTGTGTGCATAACTATCAATGTGTCATTAGGGCATTAAGAGCTAATATTTGTCCTCATATGGGGTAGGTTCATGAGCCCAATGTGCCATTTCTGGGTGCATATGGAGGCATGTGTACAATCAATAAAGGATTTGTCACCATGCAAATAAGCAAGGCATTTGTCCTTTGCAATTGGTGTTCTATGAGATAAAAGCTCTGGGTCAAGATAATGTGTAATTGAAAAAAAGTTTTCGATATGAACATTTATCTCATGAGGAAATGTTGATTAGTTATATGACTAGGTTCGTGAGTTTAGCTAAATCCTTGACTCTCACTTAGTTGAAATACAATAAGAGAAAATGTCTATATGACATGGTAGTTACAATTGAAAAGGTTCATTAAGATCCAATTATTTCATCTTAATTGAGCTACAATATAGGTTGTAGGTTAGGCATGACTCATGTCCTTTAAACTATACTTATTGTCAATTGAAAATGAATTTAGAAAGTCACATATTTAAGATTGGGATGTGTTTTGAGTGTTAAATTAGCAACTTGCATAATTTATTCAGTTACAATTAGATTATACTATATAAATTGCCATAGTGCTTGTTAATGATGGAATCATTAATTAAAAAGCATAATAGAAATTTAATTTAATTAATGAGCTTAATTATATTAAATTATTTAGGACACAAATGGGCTTTAATTAATAATTTGATTAATAATTAAAGGACATATGGCTAATTTATTAATGAGATTAACAATTAAAAGCTCATGGGTTATTTAATTAAAAGGGGTCTATAGAGGATGGCTAATGGAGTCCATGCACTAAACTCTAGTATTTCTACTATTTATATGAGTTATGAAGTATTTAGTGCATGAGCTCTATGGGTCCTCCTACATAGACCATCTAAGAGTCAAGGTTTGAGGGATACAACTCCAAGTATTACACATGAAAGGCTTAGAAACGTTGTAAAGGTATAGTTTTTATAATGGCACTTGTTTGATTAATATCTTGCATGTTTTGTAATAAGAACAGATGAGGTTTATTCCGCTATTTTTCACTGCGTATGTATGATGTTTTTGAGCGGTAAAATTTTAATTTTTTTAGCCAAACCTTAACTCTAAAAGTCATTACTTGCTTCCTTTATGTTTGTATAGTGAATGTTATATTTTCAGTATAAGATACTAAAAATACATGTGCATGGATGTATTATTAAAGAATGAACATTTAGACAATGACTTACAGAATAAAGTAGATATACGGAGTCAATTTTTTGCTATCAATGTCTTGCTTTGTGACTGTATTAAGTGCGTATGGACCTCAAACTAGAGATAACATAGTTATCTTATACGCACAACAATTAACGCATCATTAAGGTATTAAGGACCAACAACTATCCTGGTATGCGATAGGGTCATGAGTCTAAAGTGTCATTATATGAGTGTGTATGGATGCATGTGTGTGTTCAATAAGAGATTTGCTTTCTTACAAGTGAGCAAAATGTTTGTCTTATGCAATTAATTTTCTATGAGATGAAAATTTGTGGCTAAAATAGTGCGTGATCAGAAAGAAGTTTCCAATAGAAGCATTAGTCTCATGAGGACACATTAATTGGCCATATGACTGACTTTGTGAATTTGATTAAATTCATGACTTAAAAGGTTTATACGGCATGGTATTCATGATTGGAAGAGTTCATTGTGATCTATTCACTTCACCTTGAATGAACCACGATATGGGCTATAGGTTATGTATTATCTATATCTTTTGAGTTACGTTGGTTTCCAAATAAACCTAGAGAGTCACACATATAAAAACAAGGCAATGGGTTAAAGGTGTTTACAAAGTAGTGAAGCAAGGTATGAGAAGTCTTGCGAATTAGGCTTGAGAAGTCTTATGGTGGAGTTAATTTGTTCGAAATTGAATTAGACTAAATAGAATGATTTCATTATGTTTGTTAGTGATGAGATCATTCATTAAGAACATGATGAGCCTTTAATTTAAAATACTAGGGATTAATTAAATTAATGAAATAAGACAAAGGAATTATTTTGTACCTCGTATGTTTTTTAGTAATAGAAATTATTAACTTGAAATATAACAGATATTTAATTTAATTAATGGGATTAATTAAGTTAAAGGAAATAATTCCAATAAGGCTTTAATTGTTAATTAGATTAATAATTCAAGATTGATATGCTTGAATTAGTTTTAAGTTCCATATGTTAACCCATAGAGCCCATTTTACCAACCCTCAACTATTCACATGAATAGTACGACAACAACATTATGTAGTCAGGCACTATTCACCACTTTGCACGTGAAAGAAAATAGTTTCTAGCCTCCCTCTCAAAGTTTCTCTCAAGAAATTCTTTAAGTGCAAAAAGTTAAGAGATTTCAAGAAGAAGTTTGTAGAGATGCAATGGAGTGGTCTAATCAGCCTTGTTTGTGTAGATAAATTAGAGGCCATTCTACGATGTTCTCTAGTTCTTTTTGTAATTAAATTTTGAAACTTTTTGCATCCTAAAGCCGGTGAAACCTAACAAATCACACATAATAAGTTGGAATTTGTGATGAGTACTAAATTGATGGGATCCCAAATATCCCTTTATTTTCTACAAAAAAAATGCATAAGCAATAAAAAAAATTGTTAGTAGGGGTAATGGCCACAAATGTTAACAAATCTCTCCATGTGGGCCTTTTAAATGATAGCCATTGATCTAAATAATTGTTATACACCCTAGCTTGAGCCCTTGTTACAATGCATCAAAACAAAGATAGAACTTACTAAACTTATGCTTGCTATTTTGAACTTCTCAAATTCCTTTCATAACTTAGGGTTTTTTTTTTTTCAAAACTAATTGGCATAAAAACATAGCTTTCTATATTAGTAGGAAGGGTTACCCTCAAACATTTTTATGGTTATCTTTTTGGCTATGTATGCTTCACATCTTGTGACATTATACCTTAACTCATTACTAACTTCAACTCTGAAGTTTTTCACAATTTTTCAAGGATCTTTAACTCAACCATTTTATTTTTACTTTTTCATGTAAATATTTTTTTGTGCACTTGAATGATGAGGTCTGTAACTCATTCTTCATTTTTATGGCATTTATCTTCCACTCACATGTTCCATCTACACATATAACATAAACCCTAATCTTGTTGAATTTGGTAAACCTCACACTTTTTTCATTTTGATAGCTTAGGATTAAACAACAATTTTAAATTCATTCCTAGAGTTAATGTCATTCCAAGCTCACAAGAAGAATTATGTATTCATGTTTAATTAAATGTTAGATAACTATGATCTTTCTTTTTCTCATCATTAGACAATCTGCATGCATCTAACTTTGCATCACTATTTACAAATGTATATTCTCTAGAATGATTAATAACAGGAGAAGTAGAGTGATCGTCTATTTGGTTCTCCTTTTCCCAATTAACTTCCAATTTAGTCTGTTGGTCCACCTTTTCTTCCAAGATCACATTATTATCACTAGTACTCTTATTCTCCAAATTAAAATCACTATCCAAAAAATATCATCACTAGCTTTGAGGTCAATATCTTAGCATTATGTCCCCTAGTTTCTATTTCTACGATTCCCACACTAGCATTAGCAATTCCTCACTTGCCCCATCCACCCCAACATCATCACTTACCTTGACTTCATTATCATTTTATGTTGCATTTCCATTATCTTCATTAGGACTTAGCTTATTATTTACCACACCCACAACCTCTACATATATATATATATGTCCATTTTGCTACTAGTGACATGTTTAGAGATTGTGTCATTATATCTTAATCATCTAAAAATAATTTAATGTGACCATTCCAAGTATTGGATTGAATCAATAACAATGCTTACAAGCTACAGTTGCCAAGTGAGTTCTAAATTAGTGCCGCTTTTATCATATCTAATTTGAGCCCTTTTAACGTAGGAGATGAATAAGAAATGGAATTGAGGGCAATTCTTTCTCAAGAGAAGGGGAGACACGGGTGTCAAAGCTAAGTCAGACTAACTAAGGATTTCTAGAGGACCTATGATGCGATCAAAGGCTAGAATTACAATTTTGATGCATGCGATTGATCACACTAACCATGATTAACAAGCTAACACCTAGCACATGTTCTATAATTATGATCCTAAGTAGCTAAGCGACAATTAGATCAATTGTAGGAGGCTAAGATAGATCTTAGGAGGCTGCAGATCGATCCTAAAGCTATTTGGAGACCAAGCAATCCTATAATGGTTAGGGAATGTTCCATTTTCATTCCTAGGTTATTTTGGATGAATTTTTTGAACTTTTTAAGGCTATTTGAGGATTCCTAAAACATAGAAATCAAGATCCATATTATTTTATATAGAACCTTGGTCACTTTGAAGATTGAATACCACTATTTGTCTTTCCTTGATTTTTGAGTATACTTAAATTTGGGCAATTTGTGATGTATCAAATAATTAGTATATTAGTTGTGGTCGTTTTTTGTTAGAGTTCACTAAGCAGATCATCACGTTTGGGTTATGTCTCCATAGTTCATGCAAGCATGTTTTCAATGGATTCAGTCATACACCAAATTTATATCTTTATGCTTCCACACACATGTCACAACCTTTATTTAACAACTATTCAACTTGATGCTAAATTCTTTTCTTCTCTTCTGAGTTGTTCTGATGACAATTAGGGATAAATGATTTAGGGACGGAGTCAATTTGTTACACACACATCTAGGAATATCTTCCAAAAACACATCCTTGAATTCTTAAAATAGAACACAGTAATAGAAGGCAAAGAAGATTTAATTTTGACATAAAGTTCCTAAGCTTCTATATATTATCATAAACAGATACTTGTTACTATCTAATACTATTCTCACATCCTTGGCTTTTGCTATCATATTTTCTCCCCCATCTTTTTCTCTCTCTTTGGTTGATTTTACTCTATCTCTCTCTCTCTCTCTCCCACACACACACACACATATATTGGCTTTGGCCTCTCTCATTTTTTTTTTGCACTCTTATTCTAGCTCATATTTTCATGTGCACTTTCTTTTCATAAATTTACTTTAGAGTAATAGATACAAGAGTGATTCAATGGTTCTTGCATGGAAATGAATATATTAGAAACTCTAATGTAACTAATCTTTCTATTAAGGTACCATGGCATTTAAGTAGAATGGGGCTTGATTGCAGAGGTTTGACATCACAAAGCACTTCATCTTGGTATTTGCCTAATTCTAAATGCCACATACACATATGTAAACTTGTTTATCTTATTATTATTATTTGACCATTGCAACTTATATTGTTTTGGATGATCCATGGTGGGCAAACTAAACTTCTCCACCAAAGTTTTTATACTAATCATTTTGTGTGATTTAAGCCAAAATTCTTGAACTTGTGAACACTTCGTGACATCACTTATATATAAATATGTTTTGTGCAATTAAGGGGAATTAATCTTAATTTATTTAATTCATGCATAATTAAAATTAAAGGAGGTGTTTTATGATTGTTTTGCAGGTGGGAAAATCTTCAGGTAAGGTTGACTTGAAGAAGTGGATCAAACTTGGAAAGTAAACAATTAAGAATGAAAGATTCAATAGCAAATTTGGAAGGCCACCATGGTTTTATGGAGAATCCAATTGAGCTAAAATTTTGAAAACTAAAATTAGAATGAATTAGCTTTCAAATGGTGCAAACAAAAGGTCAATCAAACCTTGGACAAGGAAGTTGCATACAAAAGGGTGCACCCTACTAGGGCAAAGATGAACAGATGTGGGAACCCAATATGGAATTAGTCTTTTTCACCGTTCTCTTGCTACATATATATATTTACATGTAGGGTTTCAATAGACACACTAAGAAGGTAACTTCTTTAGTTTTCCCTCCAGATTTTGTCTCATTTAATTTTATAAGAATTTAAGGTCAAAGAACTACAAGGATTCAAGATTGTGAACACATTCAAGACACATTGTTTTGGAACAAGATTTCTTCTTCCTTTATCTTTGTGTTTTTTGATTTTTAACTTTATAATGATGTTTGGAATTATGCCTTGTGTGATTTTCACTATTATTAGTAGATAAATTTTATTATTTTTAGGGATTTGTGATTGAGTGATTGAGTTTAACTTCTTGGAAGCTTTAGATTGATAGTATTTGTTTTATTCTTCTTGTTTGTGAGCTTAATGCTTTCTAAGTTCTAAAGAATAGAAAAATTAAGTTTCTAGGTTAGAACGAACAAACACGAACACATAAATTTGGAAAATAACAAAAGTGAAATCCTAATTATGTGCAAGTTATATGTTATTCAAAGAACTTAAATTTTCACTTTAGATAATTGCATGTTACTTACAGGTGCCTGACTTATTTGATTATAAAGCCTTGTTAAGTGAGAAATATAACCTAGTGAAAAATTTAGGAATAACATACAAAATAAAAGACAATTGAATTGATTATTAACAAAAGAATCTAAAAGTTAATTCTTCACAAAATACAAGATTCCTAGAATTTCAATCATTTGAATTAGTCCAAAACATTTCAATTTTGTGGTCGTTGTCTTTCTTTATCTTTCTATAGAATCTTTTCCTACAATTTGAGTGAAAAAATGCAATTTCCGTTCTATATATACATTTTTTTGGTAAAAATATCCTTTAATTTTCGTCATTAGCAAAAATGCCCCAACTTTTGAAAAATTTGGCAATTTCGAGATAAATTGCCCTAATTTCGCCAAATTTTTGCATGAGCAGTGCATGTAAAAAACTAATTTGGGGCTTTTTGGCAGTACGTTACATGCTATCAAGTAGGATGCCTAATAAAATAATGTGTAAAAAAATAATACTTGGATGTCTGATGTGTAAAAAGTCAAGAAATTTTTGTCACCGACAAAAATTAAAGGATATTTTGCCAAATAACTATTTATACAAATCACAAATTGTGATTCTTTTTTACACGTTGGACATCTATGTGTTGTGTTTTACATGTTATCATACCACCTAGCATCTTCCTTGACAATGTGTAACATCGCTAAGAAGTCCAAAATTCATATGTCATGTGCATCAAGCATGCAAAAATTTAAGGAAATTAGAACAATTTTTCCCAAAATTGCTAGATTTTTCAAATTTCAAGAAATTTTTTCAAAATGACATTTTTTCTAAACGCCTGTATGTATGGGATAAAAATTGCAATTTTTTCCCAATTTAAGTCAATTCTACAATCCTGAATAAGTCCTTAACCATATCACATTGGTACTCATACTCCTCATCAAAACAATGCTCCACTCCTTTTGTATTACTTAAGCAATATTGTAAACTTGCAATGCATTAAGGTTTTTGCACCATTACTGGGAAGTGATGGTGATGTCTAATAGATACGTTTGGGACTTAGATTAGGACTTGTTTTTCTATGCTTTTGTAGTTTAGTTTACTTTAGTAGGATTATTTCAATCCTTCCTCCCTCTTTAGAATTTCCTCCCCCATCCTTTGAAAAGCTCTAAAGAGAATCCAAATAATGAAGAAAATGTTTCTCTTGATCCTGAAATTGAAAGAACTTTTAGGTATTGTAGAGCATAAGCTAGAGCAAAGATGGATCTCTAAATCCAAATCTAAATAATCAACTTCCTCACCCTCTTGCAAAAGCCATGTGGGATTACATGTATCCCATCATCAATCAATATCATACAAGTATAGTGTGACCAACTATTCATGCTAATTATTTTGAACTAAAACCCACACTAATTAGCATGGTCCATCAAAATCATTTTAGGAGCACGACATTTGAGGACCCTAACACTTGTCTGGCGAGCTTCATCAAAATATATAACACAATCAAGATGAATGGGGTATCTGAGGATGCAATCCACCTAAGACTCTTTCCCTTTTCCTTGCACAACTGCACTAGAATTGTTCCACCTAGTAGCATTACTACTTCGAAGGAGATGGTGAATAAAGTCTTAGCAAAACTTTTTCCTCCTCGATAAAACTATTCAGCCTTATATTGAAATTGGCACTTTTAAGCAATCAAAATCTAAGTCATTGTACGAGACCTGGGATTGTTTTAAAGATCTTTTCAAGAGATGTCCTCAACATGGCTATGCTGATTGGCTTCAAATCTAATTCTTTTATAACAGCTTGAATGGCCATACTATAACTATTCTATATGCTATTACTGGTGGCTCTCTCATGAGCAAAATTATTGAGGATGCCAATGATTTTTTGTAAGAGATGTCCACCAACTCATATCAATAGCCTAATGAGATAAACTCATAAACAGAGTTGTTGAAGCCTTTGAACTAGTCTCATTCTATGCTTTCTTTTCTAAGGTTGATTTCATCACTAAATAGCTTGAAAAGTTGGGATCAAGCTGGTAAGTGGCTTATGCTCAAACTTGTGATATGTGTAGAGGACATCCTACACATAAATGCTAAAGTGGTAGTTCTTCTTACTCTATAACCAGATCAATTGTTGGACAAGTAAATTTTGTAAATAATTAAGGTAGAGGACAAGGAAATCCATTCTCTAATACATATAATATAAGGTGGTGCAATCACCCCAATTTCTTTTAGATCGAGCTCCACCACTACCTCCTTATCTACGAGAAAAGATATCATCTTTGGAGGATCTAACAGGGAGCTTTGCAAAGTCCACATAGGATAACATGTCTTAAATTGATAGTATCCTACAAAATCAATCAACCTCTCTCCATAATCTGGAGTAAGAAGTGGGACAAATAGCTAGAGAGATGTCTCCCTAAGGTTGTTTTCCAAGCAATAATAAGCCTAATCTAGAGAAACATGTCAAAGTTATAACCTTAAGGAATGTTAAAGAATTAAAAGAGCTCAAGATTAGGAGAGAAGAAGAGAAAACTCCTACAAAATAAGAAGAAAACAAAGGTGAATTCAATGAAAGAGAAAAAGCCGAAGAGAGTAAGAAGAGTAAAGAAATCAATTCTTAAGAACCTAAAGAAAGTAATACTCTTTCTTTGAAGCCTTATAGACCTCCTGCTCTATATCTACAAAGACTAAAGTCTTCAAAAGATGATAGAAATTTATGAAGTTTTTGTTTGTGCTCAAGAAATTGCAAATAAACATTCCCTTCGCAAAAGATGCTCAGATGTCAAGCTATGAAAAATTCGAAAGGAAATCCTATCTAGGAAAAGAAAGCTTGACTTCAATAAGAAAGTGCATTTAGTAAGGGAGGTTTTGTGGTGATCCAAACCAAGATGCCTCTAAAACTTACTAATCTTAGAAGCTTCACAATTCCATGCCATCTTAGCAAGCCAATGAGTAAGTGTGGGGGTGTGATAAGTTATAATTTTGTAATATAGTTCCACCCTAACATGGTCAATTTATACATGAATTTGGTGCTAAGATGGCTACATTATTTTTGAAAGCATGTTAAGATGTTATTTTTGATGAAATGGAGGTGTTTAGGTGCATTTTTTGTGATATTTGAGTACATTCGGACTACGTCTACACTTAAACAATGTTTTTGTTTGAGTTTAGGTGGCGTGCCTATGAGGAAGTCATCCATAGACATGAGAAGAGATGTTGCACCCTCAAAGATGAGAAAACAAAGTTATAGACATTCTATCGAAGTCAAGTCTGTAGCTACAAATGAAGACCTCGCGATTTCAAAGGCTCTGGTCATGACAATGAAATGGGTAGTGAAGATGTTGGGAGACAATTTGGACAAGTTTACAATTAACATTCATGAGTGCGAGAGTTAAAGTTGCGACTGTGAGAGGACTTAGCACGATCATACAACTTACATGATGAGCCATGTAATGTTCACACCTATTATCACACTAGTGAGCAAGGATGTTGTGCTGAAAATGGATTACGTTACCTGCAGGACAGAGGTTGTGCAAATGGCCCTATAGAAGTGCACTGTGATTGAAACTCTTGTTCTTTGTACTTTAAAAGGTTCTAAATGATAGCCTAAGATGTTGATTCACTCATAAAACCATTCGGCTTCACAATTCATCAAAATCAAATAAGTTAGCAGCTCAGCCACTAGGACTACCAGCAGTGATTCAGTCACATTTCTTACTTGGTGTTTTGTTGGATGTTTTTTCTCTTGTGCATGTTTTCTTAGTGTGTTAGTTTTTGAGTCAGTTATAAAGTTGAATCTAAATTGTTCTAGAAGAAGAATCACATTTAAAGGCTAAGTGGCTAGTTAAGAATTCAATGAAATAGTAGCCTTGCCATTTTTGCAGACCAAAGTTTCTGAATAGCCTTCCATCTTTTATTTTCCTCTTTAGTTAACACCTATAGAAGGCATAAAATTTCACATGGTATCAGAACGGTAACTGGAAGCCTTAGAACAAAACAACACATGGATAGTAACTGAATTGCATGTTAGGAAGGAGCTAATAGATTGCAAGTTTGCGTATAAAATTAAACACAAATTAGATGGAAGTATAGAAAGATACAAAGCTAAGTTAATGGAAAAGGGATTCAAATAAAGGGAAGGAATAGACTTTCAAGAAACCTTCTCTCCAGTAGCCAAGATGACCACTATTAGATGCTTCCTGACAATAGCTATAATGAAAGGAAAGATATTGTACCAGCTTGATGTCAACAATGCCATTCATCATGCTGAATTAGGTGAAGAAATCTACATAAGGAAGCCTCTAGGATACCATGAGGGAAAACCAGAACAAGTTTGCAAATTGAACAAGAGCTTGTATGGTCTAAAATAGGCTTCAAGGCAATGGAATGCTACTTTAACCAATGCTTTCACAGAATATGGTTTTGAACAGTGTAGAGCTGATTATAGCCTCTTTATCATGAAAAAAGGAGATTCATTCATAGCCCTATTGGTCTATGTGGATGACATAATTATTGGAAGTGATTCAAAGGCCATGGCCACAGATGCAAAGAAGTTCCTAGATAAAAGGTTTAAGATTAAGGATTTGGGAAATCTGAAGTATTTTTTAGGCATTGAGGTTGCTAGAGGTGCAAGTGGAATTTATATCAATCAGAGGAAGTACATCTTGGACATACTTTCAAATAGTAGTATGCTAGGAAGCAAGTTAAAAAAGTGCCCAATGCAACAAAACTCCAAACTGAGCAAGGATCAAGGAACTCAGCAAGAGGATCCATTGATCTATAGATGGCTCATTGGAAGAATGCTTTACTTAACTATTACTAGGCCTGATATTTCTTATTCAGTTTAGATCCTAAGTCAATACATGCAAGCACCTATTGATCTACACCTGAAGGCAGCTCATAAGTTGTTGCACTATATTAAGGCTACACTAAGACATGGATTGTTTTTTACATTAAAAAATGATCTTAAGCTGAATGCTTTCTGTGATTCAGATTGGGGTTCATGTCTTAACACCCGTAGATCCATCACAAGATACTGTATCTTTATTGGGAAGTCCTTAGTGTCATGGAGATCCAAAAAGCAAACGGTTGTATCAAGATCCTTAGCTTAAGTTGCATACCAAGCTATGGCAGCTACATGCAGTGAACTAACTTGGTTGAGATATATCCTTGCAGTATTTGGAATGAAACATCCTGAACCTATTTTTATTGCATTGTGACAATCAGGCAACACTTCAGATAGCTGTTAACCAGGTCTTCCATGAAAGGTGTATGCACATAGACATAGATTGTCATATTGTTAGGGATCAAGTGCAGGCAGGGATGATTAAGACATGTCATGTGCCCATTGGAGGGCAAATTGCTGACATAATGACTAAGGCACTAGGAGTTCAACAATTAAGGAGTTTTATTGACAAGATGGAAATTATAAATTACCACTCCACATCTTAAGGGGGGCTGTTAGGAATGGACTACCTTACCTACAGGACAGAGCTTGTGCAAATAGCCCTACAGAAGTGCATTGTGATTGAAGCTTTTGTTCTTCATACTTTAGAAGGTGCTAAATGATATCCTAAGATGTTGACTCACTCCTAAAACCATTCAGCCTGACAATTCATCAAAATCGGACAAGTCAGCATTTAGCCACTAGGACTGCCAACAATGATGCAGTCACATTTCTTGCTTGGTGTTTTGCTAGTTGTTTTTTCTTTTGTGCACATTTCTTTTGTGTGTTAGTTTTTGAGATAGTTAGGGAGTTGAATCTAGATTTTTTTAGAAGAAGAAGCACATTTAAAGGCCGAGTGGCCAGTTGGGAATTTAATGAAACAGTAACCTTGCCATTTCTACACAACAAAGTTTCTGAACAGCCTTCCATTTTTTAATTTTCTCTTTAATAAACACCTATAGGAGGTACAAAACTTCACATTTTGTGACCATGAAGCCTAATGGCATGACAGTGAAATGCAGTGTAAGATGTAGTCATGTAGCTAGTTTATGGGTGTTTGCGCTACTCATACCTATAAGTACATCATTGTACACAAGTTTTAGGAGATCCTTAGATAGTTTTATACTTTCATAACACTTAGAAATCAAAGAAACAATCATTGGAAGGAAAAGAAGAAGGAATCTGCACTAATGTTGTAGAGGGTTTATCATCCCACGCAATCCACAAATCAAGACTAAGTTTTTCCTAGATATTTTTAGTGATTTTCAAGTTGTTTGGATGATAAAAAAATTAGTGTTCACTGTTATTGATTACATGATGAGTTGCTAAATTTATTTATAGTTTCTTGTATTTGTATTTGATGAAAGATGGATGCATGATATTATGATTAATTATCTTTGAAATTATTATTTGCAATAGGTGATGTGGATTGCATTTAGAAGACTTGGTCAACCTTTTAATTAATTTGTATCTATGCAGAGAATAATGGAAATGAAAGCTGTGTGCTAGATATTCATTTGTGAACATTAGTTTGTGAGAATAATGGGGGAGAAAACATAAAACTAGTGTGGAATTTAACTAGTAAATTATAGAACTTAATTCTTAATTTGATCACGATGTGGCAACGCACTCAATTTTGAATTGATGTGTTGCAAGAGTCTGGGGGGATATTTTGACAATCTTAGGATTAACAATTCATAAAAAAGCAATCAAATTGATAATTGATATAATTTGAAATACATTGAAAACCAACACAACACAAGAGATTAGGCTCTTCATCATTGGACTTTACTACCTCTTGCTTGTTATTTTGTTTTTGAAGTGTTCGTTAGTTGTCTTCTTTATTAGTTTGATCCTACCCATCTTAGGATGATTTAACTAATAGATACTTAGATTGATAGACACACATACAAACCTTCCTCTAGGACACGACACTTGTATTTATTCAGTACTATTCTCATATAAATTAAATTTTGGTGTGTTGATAACATGTATCAAATTTTGGTGCCATTGTTAGGGAGAGCGATAGGTGCTATCAGATACTATAAGGGTCTACTAGATTAAGCTAATTTTTATTTTTTTTCTTATATTTTTCTCTCCTTTTCTTCTTATTTCTTTTCTATTGTGATTTTTTAAATGGAGATTGCTATAGTGGGCTGATTTTGGTGTTTGGTAGAATCTTGCATACCCAGAATAAAGAGTCTAGAAGAAGAGCTCTAGCAACTACAATAAGAAATGGAAATGGAAGATAATCTACAACCACCACAGCTTCAAGGACACCTTTCTCCACCTAATCAAAGGGCAATTCAACACTATGTACAACCAGTGATGAATTCACGCATGACAAGAACTGTTAGACCACTGCTAAATGCAAATAACTTTGAATTGAAGTTTGCAATAATCAACATGGTGCAGCAACATCAATTTGGAGGAGTCCCACATGAGGATGCGAAGGCTCACCAGCGAGCTTCCTTGAACTTTATGATACAATAAAGTTTAATGAGGTATCTGATGATGCAATACAACTAAGGTTATTCCCATTTTCTCTGTGGGATCGTGCTAGGCAATGGATACAATCTCTACCATTGGGTAGTATCATTACACAGAAGGATATGGAAAACAAATTCCTTACAAAATACTTCTCCTTGCCAAGATAACATAATTGCTCCATGAAATTGGAACTTTCAAATAGTTGGAATCCAAGAAACTACCAGAAGTGTGGCAGATATTCAACGAATTGGTCAAGAAGTGCCCACAGCATGGATACACACTCTAAATGTAGGTACAAAGTTTTTTAATGGTATTCGTGGTCAACTAAGAACTATTTTGGATGCAGTGGTTAGAGGAGCCTTAATGAAAAACTTACCTAAAGAAGCTTGAGACCTTGTAGAGGAGATGGCCTAAAATGCATACTAAAGGCTGCTAGCAAAAGATCCACTACCAAAAGAGTTGCTGGTACATGATGTGGACACATTGACAACTCTTTTTGCCAAAGTGGATCTCTTGTCAAATAAGATAGACAATATTGTAGAGAGTACTAATACTTCTTCTATTCCTACGATACAAGCTTGATATGTCTGTAGATCTGCATCCTACGCATAAGTGTTATGCTGATGGGTTGAGAAGTGGCCAACCTCAAAGGTAGTAAGTAAATTTTGTATGTAATCAAAAAGGGCAAGCCAACCACCCATTCTCGAACACATACAATTCAAGATAATGGAATCACCCAAACTCTTCTTGGAGAAATCAATGAAATTTGCTAGATTCTAAGCTCTAATATAGCAAGAACAGAATAAGCCTTTAGAGGAAATAGTGAACAACTTGTTAGAGTCCACACATGAAACAATAGGTAATTTAGCCAAGGCTACGTAGGCTTACATGCATAGAACTAACACTTTGCTATAGAATCAACAAACTTCTTTGAGTAATTTAGAGGTTAAGTAAGCTAGTTGATGAAGGAGATGACAAACAGACTTGCTAAAACTTTGCCAAGTAACACTAAAAGTAACCCTATTGAGTATGTAAAGGTGATAAAAGTGTAGGTGGTAGAGGACAAGAATGTAGGAGAAGTTCAAGTGCCTGGAAGAAGAAGAGAAGAAGGAAGTGAGTGCACCGTAGACCTAAAATCTAAAACTTTCTTAACTATAGAGGCTTTATCAATCTAAGGTAAAGAAGTAGATAAATAAATTTCCAGGGGAATTTGAAAAGTTATATGTGAATACTCTTTTGGTTGAAGAAGTGAAGAACTATCCAAGTTATGTGAAGTGCATGAAAGAAGTAGTATCTAGGAAGAGAAATTTGGAGGAGTTGGGAGGATAACCTAGAAGATGGATGCATTTTTCCACCAAAACTCAAGGATCCAAGAAGGTTTTCCATACCATGCAGTACAGTAAGAGTTTCATTTGATAATATATTATATAATTTAGGTGCAAGTGTGAACTTAATGTCCTTTTGCACTTTTCAAACACTTGACATAGTGAAGCCTACAATAATAGTTGTGAAATTAGCAGGATAAATCTATAAAAGGCCATCGAGAGTAGTGGAGAATATGCTAAGGAAGGTGGGTAATTTTATTATACACATAGACTTAGTTGTCCTGATGATGGAAGGTGAGAAGGAGTCTCCCATTATTCAAGGCTAACCATTCCTAGCTACCAACAAAGCAATTATTAATATGGCAAAAGGTGGCTTGATCTTACAAATTGGCTCTAATGAGGTAAATTTCTTTTTGTATCCCCCATCCACCATTAAGTCCACACAAGAGATAAAAGGAGAGGTTGCAATGTTAAACTTATCTAATTCTTATGCTAATGGTTCAAGTGATGTATTTATTACAAAAGAAGCACTAGAGCAGGTAAGAGACATGGTGTTAAGCAAGTGGGATAAATCAAGTTTGGTAGAAAAGTCAAAAGAATCCCAATGGCCAATGTACAATAAGGAAGAGAAATTAAGTAAAAGGAGCAAAAAAGAATATGAGAAGAGTGAGCGAACATGAAGTAGCTATAGCTTGTGGGGGTTGTAGACCCCTTAAACATTCAATTTCTCCTACTAAACCTTGAGGATGTCGAGCTACAAACACAAAATGTAGTGTTTCTAGGGAGGCAACCCAAGCCTTTTTAATTGCTTTCAATGATTTTTGTGGTGTTTTGATTTGCTTTTAATTTCACGTATTTTGTGGTTGCATTGGAAATATTATTATGTGTTCTAATTTGGTGTAGTTTTAGGGCACAGGGGGGGTGCATAAAGAATAATTGTTGCATGCTTGAGTTGTCAATGAAAGGAGAAGATACATCACTTCCACCAACTCCACTAGGTTGTACCTTCCCTTGTTGCTTTGTTTTGTTTTTGTAATCTTATAGAAGACAGGAGCAAGAAGACAAGTGTGCAAGAGGGGAAGCAAATGCATTGTGAATGATTGTGTTAACTTGGGTTGTGCATGGGTTAAATTGTGAGACAATTTACATATGTGTGAATTGTTTACTTAGTTGAAATGATGTCATGAAGATATAATGAAATTGTGGCCACTGAACTTAATTTGTGATGAAATTTTATATGGATTTTTTATGAGTTAAGTAGGTTCCATAGTTCTTTAATTTTTCTTGAAACTAGCAATCCTTTCCCAGTTTGTTGAAAACATGATTCATATATATTATACACACCACTCCATATCTTTGAATGCTTGATCACATGAGAAGTTCGATTGTGAGTCAGTTTAGGGTGGTACGACTTACATTGTGGTGTTGACAAATTTTTTAGAAAATGAGTGAGATTAATGGAAAAGAGGGTACTTGAAAAAAAAATTGAATATCTAAAAAACTTGAAAAAAGAACAAGAAACATAAGGAAGAAAAGTGAGCATGCGAGAATTTTTTTTTATACTTTGCTAGTTGATGTAACTTAGTAACCGAGATTGCATGGAGACTCCCATTTATTCTTGTATAAAACAATCACCCAACTATAAGTGCATAGCATTCTAAGTTAGTTGCAAGTTGAGTAATTAGGGGTGTGTGGTGATCTTTGTTCACTTTCATGTAAAAAAGCTTCCAACTACTTAAAAAAATTATGAAAGCTCACAAAAGAATGAAAAGAAGAAGTTTGGAGGAGTTAAGAAAGAGGAAAAAGAAAAAAATTGAAACCTATACTAGAAGTCTTAAGAGTACCTATTACTATTAGTTGAACTTGTTTGAAAGATAGTAAGTTGATTCTTTGAGTGAGCTAACCTTAAGTCGAGTGTCTTTGATTGGTAATAGAATCATCAAGAGGCCAAGAGATTAAGGGTTAGGATTGACACACTCATGTTGGAGATGTAATTAGGTCAAGGTGTTGTGTTGAATAATTTGTGAACAATGTGGCTCATGTGTGTTCTTGATTTTTGAAATTAAGAAAAGTGGTCATTTTCATGATTTCATGAATCATTAGTTTGGAAATAACGTGATATGGAATGAGAGTTAGTTTGCTTGAGGACAAGCAAATGAGTAAGTGTGGGGGTGTAATAAGTCACAATTTTGTAGTATATTTCCACGCAATCATGATCAATTTTTTGCATCCATTAGGAGATAAAATGGCTACATTATGTTTGTAGGCTTGTGAAGATGTTACTTGTGATGGAATGGAGGTGATTGAGTGCATCTTTGGTGGTATTTGTGTGAATTTGGACTACATCTACACCTAAACAATGTTTTTGTTTAAGTTCCAAGTGTCGCACCCACAAAAACAGGTGTTGCACTATAGGGATGAGAAAACAAAGTCATGGACATTCTTTCGCAGTTGTCTACAATTGCATATGAAAAACTCATGATCATGAAAGCTCTGATCACAATAGTGAAGCTGATAGCAAAAATGTTAGGGGATATTCTAAGCAAGTTTGCAGTCAACGTTCATGAGTGCAAGAGTTAACGTCAAAACCACGAGAGGATGCGGTGCTATCACAAGATTTTCATGGAGAGTTATGTAATGCTTGTGCCCGGGATTACGATGGTGAGTAAGGAAGCTGCTTTAAAGGTGTTTCCTGCTTTCTTCTTCTTTGCACTAACCCTAGCCATCCACATCTATATGTACATGATTGTACACAAGTTTTAAGAGAGTCTTAGATGGTTTTGCACATTTATAACACTTAGGAATCAAAGAAACAATCATTGAAAGGTAACGAAGGAGGAATCTGCACCAACATTGGAGAGTTTCATCATCCCACAATCCACAAATCTAGACTAATTTTTCACTTGAATTTCTATGATTTTCAAGTTTTATGGATGATGAACAAATTAGTGTTCACTATTATTAATAACATAATGAGTTGTTAGATTTATTTCTAGTTCCTTATGTTTGTGTTTGGTGAAAGTTGGATACTTCTTGTTATAATTAATTGTCTTTGCACTTGTTTTTTTGTAATTGGTGATATGAATTGTGAAGACTTAATCAACCTTTTAATTAATTTGTGACTATGTAAGGAATAACGAGAGTGAAATCTGAGCACTAAACATCTAATTATGAACATTAGTTTGTAACAATAATGAGAATGAAATCATAAAACTAGTGTGGAATTTAACTTGTTCATCACAGAACTTAATTCTCAATTTGATTGGGATGTGGGAATGAACACAATTTTTAATTGAAGTATTGAAAGAGTCCAGGAGGATATTTTGACAATTTTAAGATTAAAATCCATAACAAGACGATTAAACTAATAATTAATATAATTTGACATGCATTAGAAATCAACACAACACAAAGGACTAGACTTTATATCACTAGACTTTGCCCCCTCTTGCTTGTTATTTTGTTTTCAAAGTGTTCGTTAGTTGTCTTGTTTATTATTTTCATCCTCACCACCTTAGGAAGGCTTAACTAATAGACACTTAGTTAAATTGATAGATACAAAGACAGACTCTCTTCATGGATGTGATATTCGTACTTATTAACTACTATTCTCGCATAAATTAGATATTTGTGTGTCAACGACATGCATCAACCACTTGATTGGAGTTTGGTCTTCGATCTCATGTGCGATGCAAGTGACTACGCAGTTGGGGCGGTTTCATGTAAATGAAAAGACAAGGAGTTGCATGTGATTTATTATGTGAGCAAGACATTGGATAGTGCTCAGTTGAATTATGCAACAACCATAAAGGAGCTTTTGGCAATTGTGTTTGATTTTCATAAATTTTACCCTTACTTGATAGGCTCTAAAACTAGTATTTATATTGATCATGTTGCCATTAGATTCTTATTTGATGAAAAAAATGCAAAAACTCAATTAATTAGATGGATTTCACCGTTGCAAGAATTTGATATAGAGGTCAAGGATAAGAAGGGCTTGGAGAATATAGTTGACACATACATTTCCTGATTGGAGCCCCTCAACATACCCCATAATGATATTAAAATCAATTAGGGTTCCTTGATAAACGGTTGTTCAAGATTTTGATATTTCCACCTCCTTTATTTGCTAGCATAGCCAATTATTTGGCTAGTGGAATCATACCTCTTAATTTTGTTCCCAACAAAGGAAGAAATTCTTTTATGACATTAAACATTACTTTTGGGACGAGCTTTACTTGTATAAATTTTGTGCAGATTAAATCATACAAAGATGTGTACTAGATGAGGAGATTGAGAGCATCCTTGTGCAATGCCACTCTTCAATTTATAAAGGCCACAATGGGGCTAATAAAACAGTATTCAAGGTAGTTCAAAGTGGTTTTTATTAGCCAAAAATTTATAGGGATGCCTTTGAATTTGTGAAGTCAGGTGATAGATGTCAAAGGTTAGGTAAGATCTCTAGGTAGAATGAAATGCCATTAACCAATATCCTTAAGATTGAGTTATTTGATGTCTAGGGGATTGATTTCATGGGACCGATCTCACCATCATTAGGTAACAAGTTTACCTTGGTGGTGGGAGATTATGTGTCCAAATGGGTAGAGGCAGTGGCTCTTGATACTAATGATACCAAAAAAGTCTTGAAATTCCTAAAGAAATACATTTGCACTAAATTTGGCACCCTTGGAGCATTGGTTAGTGATGGTCTTCCCACTTTTGTAATAAATGGTTAAATTCATTACTTAAGAAATATGGGGAACACACAAGGTTGCTACACCTTAGCATTCCCAAATCAGTGGTCAATTAAAGATGTAAATAGACAAATTAAACAAATTCTTGAAACTACTATAAGTCAATCCAAGAAGAATTGAGCTTTTAAGTTAGGTGATGCGCTCTAGGAATACAGAATGACTTTTAAAACACCTATTAGGATGATCCCATATAGATTGGTATTTAGAAAGGCATGTTAGAACATAAGCCATACTAGGCAATGAAATTGTTGAATTTTAACATGAAAGAAGTGAGTAAGGAGAGAATGAATCAATTAAATGAATTAGATGAATTAAGATTGAATGCATATAAAAGCACTAAATCTATAAGGAGCGCATGAAGAAAGTGTATGACTGACACATCATATCTCTAGCCTTTAAAGTTGGTGAAAAAAGTGCTCCTTTACAACTATTAGCTTAAATTCTTCACAAGTAAGCTGCGTTCTAAATGGTTGTGTCTTTTGTTATCACAAATGTGTTTGATTATGGTGCAAAGTGTAGATGGAAAAAGTACTTTTATTTTGAATTGGCCAAAGATTGAAGCTCTATTTTGGACATGAGGCCAAATTGATTGAATGATGGAAACTTGAGTAGCCACCACCCTAGCTCGTCCACCTAAAGACATTAAACTTAGTGCTTCATGAGAGGACACTCAAGCTATGTTTAATTGCATTATCCTTGATTTTATTTTGTTATCATAGGTGTTTAGGTTATTAGATAATTCTGTGATTAAAAACTTGAATTATGCAAGATGAGAAGAAATGAGTGACTTATGGTGATAAAACCAAAACAATGTTTTTCTTTCCTCTTTCACACCACGACAAACAACAAGATGGATCAAATTAGCTAAGGGTGTTATGGTGCATACCTTTTGGGCTATGTTTTCTTTTCATTATCTTTTTGTATTTTGTGGGGATCAATGGGGGACCATGATTGATATAAGTGTGTGGGGGGGTCCCTTAAGCTTACTTTTGTGTTTTAGATTTTTATAATATGATATTAGGTACTTATATGCTAGATTTAGATATTGATGCTGAATTAAAGTTGCATGTTTTTATCTTGCTTTCTGTCTTGTTATGTTGCATTTTTAAAAATGTGTTGAAATTTTTGTAATTGTGAAATTGTGGAATTCTTGTCTATTTTCACACTTAAGTATTGATATGGTTAAGTTGTGTCAAAGAATATAGATGGTCAAAAATAATATGCTTTAGTGAAACGTTAGTGATCACACAAGCTTGCCCTTTTATTATTGATTGTGAATCTTTAGTGTATTAGATTCCTTATATTTTTTAGCACTTAATCTTAAATATGTAGGAAAGTAGATGTACTAAAGACAGTTCATGTAGATGATTAACTTTAAGTGACCTCACCTACTTTAGAACTTAGGTTGAACATTGTTTAAGGTGAAATTTTGGGTGAAGTGTTGAGAAAGAAATGATTTAGACCTTCTTTTCTAAAAATCAATGATTAGCTTGTTAAAGTATCTAAAATTTAAATATTATCCCTTAAAGTTCCTTTTCGAGCCTAATTGAGCAAGAAGGGAGAGGACCACCCTTCGTTATTAATTTCGTTGGTACCCACATTAACGCCCCTTATGCTAGGCCTTGATACGCTTAACATACCCACTATATAAGATGTTGGTTGCACGTAGGACGAAAAAAATAGGACAAAAAGTTGGAAATACTTGTGATTGATGGTTGGATGAAAAAAAAATAGAAAAAGAGAAAAAATTTGAGCTTTTGAAATTTGTACTACTCCTCTAGATAAGTTTCTTAGTAACCAGGTGTGTGTATCACTAATGATCACACTCACATAAAACAATTAAAAGAGCCATAAGTGTGCTTAGCATCTTCAAGTTGTTATTGTTAAGAAATTAGGATACACATCATCAATGTTCACACTCATGTAAAAAGGCACAATAGATCTCAAGAAAACATTAGGGAAGTTTGAAAGAAAGAAAGAAAAAATTAGTAACAATGGGTGAAAAAGAAAAGAAAAAATAGACAAAAAGAAGTGAAGAAAAGAAATATGGTGATAAAAAAAGGAAGTTTAAATAAAGAAAGACGTGCATTATATTATCAAGTTATTATGCTTGTTTATCCTTATTCTTCTTTTGTAAACTATTACCCTGATCTAACACCAAAAGCTTAATAAAATCTTATCTCCCTTGGTGCACTCATTTATATTAGTAGAGGATGTTATGATATCTAAGCTAATAGAGTAGTGAGTCTTAACCTATGGTCATATTACATCTAGAAGTTACCAATAGTTGATTGTTTATATAAATCTATTTGGGAGGTAAGTTTTATTTACAGCATTAATGTAACTATCACCATCAATGATTAAATTGTAAATTTTTCCTATATTGTGGCATCTTGCATGAAATATATTCCCTTGTTTGTGCGTCATCTACTTCCTCCTTTTGATTGTGTATTCATTGCATGTATTCATCTACTAAAGAATCTAACCATGGTAGCTTCATGATGCTCTACTATATTATTTTTCCTTATAGCCATCTTCATCTTTTTATGATAATCCTCAACATCTCTATCGCCTTGAATTAAATTTTGCAACTTTTGATAATTATCACAATGATATAGAATAAGATCAAACCTTTGCCTCATTACCCCTTCTACTCATTCCAAGTTCTAATGAGATATTCTCCAATTCTTCTCTTACTAATGATTAGTTGATCCTACCGATTTATAAAACAATCAATAAATTCCAAAACATTTAATTTTACTTCTTTTGCCTCAATGAATTGGTGACAATATAAAGCTCACTTTATATGTCATTCGTGCTTCAAATAAGCTTCAAGGCCCAACTTACCTTAAGATAGTCAAATTTTTAACTAGATTCCTTTCATGGCATCCTTTTCAAAATTAGCCCTTCAATGAGGGTTGCTATGTCTCAAACTTAGATAAATTTTTGTATAAAGCTTTGCATTGATTTTACTTTTGCTCCTTAGCCCTTTCATACGTTGACATTTGATGTTCATGCCTTAACTACTGCTTCTAGGAGACTTTTACACCTTCTAAATACTTCATTAACCACTCAAATTCATATCTCACAAGTTATACCCATACACCTTGTATTAGAGTAAATAGTAGACATATCCACCTTTATTAGTAGATATTTCAAAACCTCACACACTCACCTTACATGTTTAATTCAACACTCCAATGATCTATCGTCTCAAGTTCTTGTTCATTCTTTAGAACAATTCATAATTTCTTGTTTATGTATCGCACTAGACTTACCAATCAAAGAGCAAAGAAGTGTATAAAAGCTTAAACTATAAAAGCCTAAACTATAGTGGTAGCTCGATTCCAAAAGGTTGAGATTGATCTTAAGGGATACAAAACTTTCCATAATATCAACTTGGGGAAAAGGTGAACTTTTGAGATAGGCCACGATCAATCTAAAATTTGAGGGAAGGAAAATCAATCTCAAGCATAATTTGGAGGTGAATAATATTAGGACTCTAATCTTTGTTGACTTGGATCAAGATTGGATTATCAACCTAAGGCCATTCCTTTGATAATTGGGCTCGGTTGGTACTTTCTTCTTTTTCTTCAACTTTCTTTTTTCCTTTTTTTTCTTTACTTGATTTTTCTTTTATTCTTTTCTTTCTTTATTTCTTTCTTTTTGTTTCTTATTTCTTTTTTTTTTACACTTTAGTTTGCGCTTGATCCCAGCTTTCAAACTTTAAGATTTTAAAAATATATTGAAGAACTTAAGAAATCAAGAATTCTTTACAATAACTTCAAGAACGGATGACAAACAATTGAATTTTAAACATTTTGAAATTGCATAATGTTTTGCCCAAGTTTTCATGGATACAGAGATCAAGAAAACCAAGATATAAATCAAATTGACGATGAACAAAATGAATAACCTTAGGAAAAAGACCCAAGTGATTTAAAAAGTTCAAAACTCATATATGCTTGATTTTTATTTTTTATTTTTTACTTGAATAAATGCACAAACACTTAAAAATTCAAGAAGATGTACATATATGCAAGGGAAAGGGAAACTCATGCAATAATCAAGAAGAACGCCTGAACAAACATATGTAAATTAGAAGGATAGAAAAAATTTGATTTCTTGAATTTGTCTTGAATATCAAACTGATACAAATCCCGCGAGGAACCCCAAGCTTACCAAAAATGATAAAGTAATTAGGAATCAGTTGAATTTTAGACCTAACAAGAACCTTTACCAGGAACTTTGATTTTTGGCAACGCAACCTGAAAAAATAATTGAAGAATCTAGGTAAGAATAAGAATAATCTTAATTAAGAACAATACTTGATTAAATACATTAAGAATATTTATAGAATTCTCAACTTGAATGACCCAATTTGAATAAGAATAATCTTAATTAAGAACAATACTTGATTAAATACATTAAGAATATTTATAGAATTCTCAACTTGAATGACCCAATTTGGATCCACAAGAATTTAAAAGAAAAAAGAATCCTCAAGTTATTGAAGCTAAATAGATCATAGGATTGATTTTTGTAAACTTAGCACTCAACCAAGGTTAGAAATCAGGGGAAAAGGAAAAAGAAAAAGAAAAAGAAAAATGCCCTCATGTATTCATCTTTCCACTCCTTTTTCCGTCACAATTTAAGTATTCTTTTGCTCAACTGTTATTGATAGGCACCTTCGCGCTCCGTTCTTCTTTATTCTCCTTCCGTTTCACACCCATTTATCCCCCTCAAACCATATTAATCACCCTAAGCTCTCATATTTTTGTAAATCCGCAAAAAAAGAAAATTAGCAGATTTATTTCGCACTGTATTGGGAAAATTTATTTGTTGGGCTTTTTAATTAATATATAATATAATGGGAAAAAGAAAGAGAAGGAGTGATAACAATAAAGCAACAGCAGCACCTTCAGGTAATGCTTTTTATTTTCTATTTCGCGGCTAATTTTAGCGTCAATTTACTAAATTAATTTTTAGGCCTTTGAAATTAAGATGATGAACTATGGAGAATGGAAATTTTCTGTTTTTTCCCCCTGTTTTTGTGATTTTGAAGGGTCGTCGGATGATCCTTTCTTAATGGGTTTATTAGTTCGTTGTTTAATGATGTAATGTGTGAGGGAGCGTTTTATTTTTTTGAAGCTATTAATTGAATTTTTGAGATCATGTAATTGGTCATCCTGCCCCCCAACCCCCCGTTTTTCAGTAAAAAAACGTTTATTTGTTATTATATTGGTGTGTGTATTTCTGTGGGTTTTAATAAATGTCACTGTGCATGATATTGTGCGAAGACGACGTTGTTTTCTCCTTGAAGGCAATTTTAATGTAGTTAAGCTGACTATTTTTTCTGTAGCTAGTTGTTGGCTTAAAGTTTTTAATTTTTTTCCCTTTTTTGGTAATATGCATTATTGGGATGTTTCATTTCCAATTCTTGTGTCATGTTACGTCTACACTCATTCATTTGTTTAAAGCATAAAGACAGTCTACTTTATACACAAGTACTATACTTCCGGAAAATTCTCTTCATTTAGTTCACTTTAATTTAGGTTTATTCTTTAAAATCCAATTTTCAGAAAGAACTACTGATCATTTAGTACGTGGTCTAAAGATGATGCTTATGTTTCGGTACTTTCAGGACTACAGAAAGCATGATTTACATATCCTATCATGAAAAGTAGAGTTTTAGGTATCCTCCTATTCTTGCCTTGTGGTTGGCCAGTCAGGGGTTGGCAGTTTACACGGCATGATTTGAATTGGTGGTTTTATGGGACTACTTTTGTCTCTTCTCATGTATCTTCAGTGCTTGGAGAGACCCTCTACTTTGCCCTCTGGAATGCTTCTGCAAATGTACCGTTTTTACATGTGAATGCTGGGAGAAATTAGGATGTGTAACATCATAAGAGTGATGATTATATGTGTCAGGCATGATCTGATTAAATTTAGGATGAGTTGATCGTTTGATTTCAGGACTCAATTTGTTTTTTTTAGTGCATGTAGGCTTGTGCATGTAACTGTTATGTTTTTTGTGCTTCTTAAGTGAAACTCTAAATCTTTACATTCTACTAGTCTACCTTCCTGATATACTCCTTTTACAACAGATATTGCATTAGTGATGATGATACATACAAATTTTGGGCATCATAAAATATGGACATATTTTTCTGTCCCATTGCATGGATGCATGCTTGTCTAGCCTATCCATAATGTTCACTCTTAATATGTATGCGTCTACATTTGCCTTTTGTTTTTGAATGGTGCTGCTATTTTGTTTACTTTCGACCCAGAGATGATGCAATCTGAAGTGTTCCATCTGGTCACTGTATATTCTTATATGATCATGATTTCACTGTCATGAACATGCATATTATATTTTTGCTGTTTTAGGATGATAAAATCACACAATACTTGAACAGGATAGACATAAAGGCAGTTTCCGGCAAGGAGTCGAGGAGGTTAAAAGAGACCTTAACTTTTAGTAAAACTGGCATTGATTGCTGAACCTTTATTCATACTTTATTTCCAGACATTCTCTCTCGTGTGAACTGCACTTTCAGTAATATGGTTCATTGATGTAGACCCGAAATTTTTAAATCACACAACCTGTCATAACGTGGACTTTAATATTGCAGCAGTCTTGGTCAATTCATTGTATGTTTGAAATCTAGAAACCTTGCTAATTTTTAGCAACATGCGTTCTATCCGCTCTCCTGAAAAATAGATTTTGTACATAGGTGACTGCAATTTTTTTTTTTTTTTTGTCATCATCAACAAGGAGTACAAATCTTAGTAACAAGCGTGTGCGAGCTATATTCAGACTCAGTAGTTCTTATTAGCATTGGTGAATGCTGCTCTGTCTACTAGAATTTGTAGCCCTGTCTATTTCACCATTGATTTTGTGAATCACTTGCTGATTTTTAATTGTATTTATGACTAAATTGTTGACCTAACAATTGAATCATTGCTGATCCTCACTAGCTTTGTATTTCAGACTCGATAGTGCATGCAGCTCAAGTGGATCTGTTCTCAGAACTGGTTTGTTTGTTCACCTCATCAAGCCCCCCCCCCCCTCCCTCTGTCGCACTCTCTGTCTCCCATTTTATGTTTATTGTTTATCATGCCTCAGACGTCTTCTGACCAAGCTAAAAGTAGTGAAACACAATCTGAAGCTCCCATTATGGATGCCTTGGATAGTTCTCTTAAGAGACCACTAGGTCACCTATCAGCTCTTCATCAGAATCATGGTTCTAGCCAAACAATATTATTGAGGCATTCTTATCCCCCTTTTGGTCGCCATTATTCTAGACGAAGCTCTAGTAACCATTCTGGTGCATCTCCTAAGTGGAATGCTTCGCCTGTCTATGATGCTAAGTTACCCTTTGAAATGGAAAGTCAAGATCTTTTTCACTTCCATTACCGAGGTACACTGTTTTCCATTTTGATATTTGTGCAGTTAACTCTGATGATCTGATATCTTGAGAGTTAAATTGAATTCTCAAATATTCAAATGGAAATGTTTAAATCATGAAGACTTGTAAAATATCTTTTAGATGCTCATGTTGTTGATTCTAATTAGTCATTTTGTGTGTGAATTTCAGGGAGTATGGACGGAGCACTTCAGAAACCGAACAGGATAAGGTCAAGTTTGCTTGCACGAAATGCAATACCTGGAGATGTTCGGAAGATGAAATGCGCGATATGTCAGAAGCGTATGAAGAAGAGTCCTGACATGTCTGAGAACTCTATCTCGTCTACTGACCTTTCAGTTGTAGCAGTTTTAGTTTGTGGTCATGCTTATCATGCTGATTGTCTGGAAGAAAAAACCAGCCATGAGTACCAACAGGATCCACCTTGTCCGCTGTGTGAGAACCAGAGCTCATAGTTGATGCTTAAACAAGATAAAACCTAGTGTACAGGATTGACTGACATGAAGCAGCGAAAAGTAGCCTCCCTGAAACTAGAAGTTAGTAAGATTGAAAGAATCCAGTTAGGTGCTGTTATCCACAGGTGTTTTTCTACTGCAATGCCGTGTCTGTAGTCTTCTATTATAGTCTTTGAAAGTTAATATATAAGCTTCAATAGATGGTTACGAGATTCAAATTTTCAAATGGTAATGGAAGTGGATTGAGCAGCTATATATATATTATCTGTTGTTTTCCAGTCTGATGCAGGATATTGTTGGGAATTTTGACCTTTTCATTAGAAGTCTTCTATATAAATGCTTATATGATGGGAAGGGGATTTGGACATATCTTGGGCTTAAGCTTTAAACGTCTCAAAATGGGAAAAGAGGTGATGCTACTTCTCTTAGTAAGGATGGTGGAATTTTGACTTTTTAAATATCTGTGTTATCTTCATTATTTGCTGAATCGATTGGCCCAAGCTCAGTTGTTTGAATTTATTTAATTTGCAATCCAAGTACACACATTGGTGCACATATCCATAATACACAACGTGTGTTGTTATTTTCTATTTTATAGTGGTACAAAGTATGTACATGTTAATGTTCAAATATATAGCCTCGATCGCAAATATACCTTAATACTATAATGTACAAACTTAGATTTGAGGTAGAAATTTTAAGTTGGATGTAAAATGCGTAAGTTGACTTGTGAGTTTAATAAACTGACAAAAGCTCGACTTTAGTTTAAACAATTTTGGGTTTAATTGGAGTTCGGTGTGAGCTCAGTTATTTATATTTGAAAACTCGTGAATTGACTTTTAATTTTGAAATTTTTTTATTTTTTTATTTATCGAATGTTTTGTGTATTCAAATATATTTATTATAACCAAATTAACATATAATAAATAATGTAATACATAGTAAACTTATATGTAGTAAATACTTTTCATTTTTAAATGTATAAAGTTAATAATGAGATGTTTCAACATATATAAATAAGTCCTATCAATACATAATGCATGTCATACAATGATGTAAGTTGTTATTATATCAAAATTAAATTTATAGAGGTATCAATACCGTGGTGAATACAAATGTCATTCTCACAAAAAGAGATTGTTGTCTATTGATTTAACTAAAATTCTATTAGTTAGGTTTTAGGAATATAGTGAAAATAAATATAATTAAATAAAATGAGCATTCCAACACAAAAAAATAGGGATGAAGTACCAACACTTAAAACATCTAGCCACTTGTATTGTGTTGGCTTCTTACTCTATGGTTTCAAATCGTCATTCCTATTAAATATAGTATTCGCAAATAGTATGTTTAGTGCATGAATTTCACGTTTGTTAGCCCTCTCATAGACATAGGTTAATTAGCGGATTAGGCAATTCTTGTAATTACTATTCAATTTAATAATTACGGATACCTCAAGCGAGGACAATTAATCCATAGTACATATATACATATTTTACCAAGCACAAACACAAGCGACTAGAAAAAAAACTAGAAACTCATGATAAATTCGATAAAACTTATATCCAAGTTGTTTACCATCCGAAACAACATAAAAGAAATAGATAAAGTTTTAAAAACTTATTCTAAATGTTTTGTGTTGCGTAGGCAATGAATGCATGTTAAACCTTGATATGGATTCCTTCCATGCCAAGCCTCTCAATTTTGTCTTTAGAATTCTAAGTATTTTAAAGTGAAAAAATAAGCCTAAGATCCTCTCTCAAACCTATAGAACATATATTTATATGTGAAAAGTATTTAGGGTTTGCCTAGTGTGGGAGAAAAGATGAGAATGCCCTTAAAATTTCACACAAAACACTAGTCAATCTTCTATTGCGCTATGCTTTGTGACCTCGACAATATGTACTGCCACTGCACTGTCCTCTTTTGTGTCTCCAAACCTGGGCATGGGTTTGCATAAATTTTACTTCTCAATTTCTGTACTCGCGCTCGTGCCTAACTTCACTGCAATCGTGCCATCAACTGCAATACATTCAGCTTCATATTCTAGTGGATCCCACACTCCGTTTCACCATCGTATCTTTAATCCCACACGCACGAGCCTCTTGTCTATGACCAAGTTGAACGCGCCAATTTCCATAATAGGTTGTGGCCACTCTCCTTGGCTACAATGTCTCAATCCACAGCTACAACTTCCATGTTTGTGAGTACGACCCTAAAATGCCGATCAATTTATTTTATTAAGTGTAGTGCAATCTACAATCGAGCACTTAACTCGAAAATCACTTTCATGCTGTCCAAATCACTCTAATTGTCATGATTCATAAATGAAAGTATATTTTAATATTTTTTACTCACATTTATGTAAAAATAACAGGCAAATGGGTACCAATACACTACAAATTCTTGTGTTGTCATACAACTTTAATGTTGATATATAATTATTTAGTATGATATCTATAATATTTATTTTTATATCTTCAGATCAATGTTTAATCTATAAACAATATTTTCATGTGAACTATCTAATCATTGTGCATAAAATAATACGTTCTTTTATAATCATATTTTAAATAATCTTTTTAAAATAAAATTGCAATAGCATATTGTGATTAATGATAACTACATTTATTTAATAAAATAATTATGTACATATACAATTAGTATTAATTTCTTATATAATTTAATTCAAGATGGAAGAAATACTTTTATGCACTTATTATAAAATTAAATAAAAGATTCATATCTATTCATTTTATCAATTATTATATAAATGATTAGACTAAATTATTATGTTAATTAGTAAGTATTCATATAACTTAAATAAATATTTTTAGTTTTGTTTAAAATTTTTTGATTTTTTAAATTAATATTAATGGGATAATACTCTAACCTGCTTTTTACATTTTTTCAAATTTTTTAGTTATTTTTTAATTAAAAATATTTTTTAAAAATAAAAATTAACAAGCTCAGTTTTGTTCGAGTTTAACTTGATTTAAACTAAAAAATATTAGAGTTCTAAGTTAAATGAGAGTTTTTTTTTTTTTTTGAGAGCTTAAACTTGATTCAGCTCGAACGAAAGTAAATTGAGTTTAAACCTAAAATTTTGACCTCGATTTTACTTGAATATGAATTGTTTGTACCCCTAACTTAAAGTCTAATTTAATAGATTTATATTTTTCAGGTTGTATGCAAACTTGAACCATTATTTTTTTTTATTTTATTTTTGAGTAACTAATATTTTTTGTATTTGAGATAGTCAACTTGTTTTATTATGATTAATTTAACATTTATTTTTCTGTAATTAAATTTTAGTTCGTAATTGGGTATAATAACCTATCCACATAAGAAGTTACAGGGTATCAAATAAGTATTAAAATAATGTACTAATAACCAGCTAATAAAAATAAAATTTATTTTACTTCAATTTATTGTAAACAAAAAATTAAATTGTTTTAAAAAAGGTTAACTATAAATAATAATAGTTATATTGAAATTTTAAAATTTGAGCAACAAGTTATAAATATTTATTAGAGCAATTCACCATATCTATTCCTTGTGATTATTTATTATTAAATTTTAATAAATAAATATAGAATCTCTCTTTCAATGGAATTAAGTGGATGGCGCACGTATTATAATCTGACACGAGAATTCATGTTTCGATTTTAATTTCACTGTCAGTATTCAATATTCAATTATTAATATTGCATTAACAATTAATTATAGTTTAAGAATATTTTAAATAATTCAGATTTTGGTTCATATCTCTTGATATTTTTGGATGAGTTTTTATTTGTTTAGCGAATATTAACTATTAAAATTGTTTTATATAGTGCAAAATAAAAATGTTAAACATATTTATGTTGATAATTGTAAAAGAAACTATGAGTAATCATATCTTATAAAATAATAACTCCACATAATGAAATTAACGATTGCAATTATAGAACCAGTATGTAATATGAAAAATGTTGTAAACATGTAAAACTTATCCCCCATCAAATAATGACACATGGATTTATTTATATTAAATATTAATTAAATAATTTGAGAATTTAATTAAATGCATTGATTCCTAAAATAAATAATGTTATATTTCAATATAAATAATTTTAATCAATCAAATGTCACCAAATTCTAGATTTCTTCAAATTTAGCAATCAAATCATGTCTTCCCAAATTATGAAAGACAACTATTTACTTTTCGGTAAATTTAATAGCATCAAATCAAATTTGACAATTAAAAGAAATAAGTGGCAAGTCAAATATTGTAGCCAATCAAAATTGGATTAATACGGCAAAATTGCCTCTCCACCTCTATAAATAGGGGTGAACTTTATAATTCAACACAACTTCAAAACAAGTTAAAGCATTCAAATCAATGCATTGAAGTAAGAAGTTTCAAGAGGATTCCAACCTCTTTCCCTAAACTCAAAGAAGATATAGAATGTTAGTAAAACTTAAAGTGTTCATCGTGGCACTTCTCCAAATTTGGTGACTAATTCGGGATTCGAGTGTCAAATCCTCTAGTCAATTTTATGATGGCTAAATTAACTTTAAGGAAGATAAGCAAGCAACTCATTTCCAAAGTCGTTGAAGCCACCAAATTTCTCAAATTGAATGAAGAATTAGAAGATTAGAATTAAAGAATTGTTACCATAATTTGATTTAATCCACTTTAATTTATTTTGGGCTTTTTTTCTAATTTGTATACAGAAAAATTTGTACACAAATGCTTAAACTTTTATTAGTGTCATAATGAAATTGTGCATATTAAACAATTATCCTTAAATTTTTGGGCATGTATATCCTATAATGACACCCATAATCATGAACTCAATCCAAATTTAATTAACTTAATATTATTGATTTGGGTTTAAGTCTATGTTGTGATGATAATACAAGGTCTAAATCTAAGTATTTTTTTAATTTTTCGCTTATGAGTTTGATTTTGACTATTATCCACCTAATTTTTATATTTAAATTACAATTACTCATAAATTGTGTAAACTCACCAAGTTCCTTCCTTCTTTCTCGGCCAAAAAATTTCGATAAGCTTACGTCCTAATGTCTCATCTTTCTTCACTAATAATTTTCTCACAACTACCAATAAGCATTTAAATTACTTCACTATGTATAATTATTCATCATTTTCTGTTTAACTCGTCTCATACGTCATAGTATTCTACTAGATTTTTGACACGAGCGTCGGGTTACAACAAAGGTTATTTGTTAGATTGTAGACACAAGTTGAGGGTCATGCACTCCAAAAAGCCAAGAAAAGTCTTGTACACGAGTTTCAAAGGAGTTTTGAATGTTTAGTAAGGTTTTACAGGTCAATTAAGAGCTCACAAATCAATTTAATGCAAAACAGTGAAGAAAACATCCCTAGACAGCAACTAGGATCAATCACAATAGAGATAGGATCAATCCAAAGCTTTAGCTGATCAATGTGAGAAAGTTATAGAATTAAGATCACACTACATTGCAATTAATCCCATGATCGTGATTGTAAAGACAACAACCTGCCAACTTGCTAGAATAATGATCGTGTGTGGTGGATCGGCATCCCAATCAATCTAGAGACTCACAATGGATCGCAAGGTAGCCCAGATCGATCATGATGGTGGATTTCGGTACCAATTTTTTTAATTTGTTTAGGATTCTTCTCCATATTTATCCTAGTATTTTCCAAATTGTTTGAGACAAACTTTAGACATATTCCAACCCTAGTTAGCACTATAAATAGAGAGTCTTAGTTATTTTATCTTAAGTTTTTTGGAATGTTGATGAATAAAATTATTTTCTTTGGTTTTCTCTAGAAATGGAGTGTTTCTCAATTTTTGTGGATACTAACCTCAAATCAAGTTATTTAAGGTATTCCTTAGATTAATTTGTGATATATCAATTAGCTAGACACATTAGTCGTGGCCATCTTTCATCAGAGTTTTTCAAATTCATTGCGTATGGGGCATTTCCACCCATTTCACACAAGCAGGATATCATTGGGTTTGGGCTTACACTGTCTATCCTATTTTCACACTTTCGTGCATGTGTTAGTTGACATCAGAGCAACTGTATCAAATTTTAATCCGTTCAATAGTCCAAGTACCAGTTTTCTACCCTTCATTTCTTGTAATATTCTTTTCCTACCTCCCTTATCCATCTTCTTCATATATTTTAAAAAAATATTCATAGGTGATTTTCTATTTTTATGATTTCGAGTAAATTTTGTTTGTTGTTTGGTTGGTGAATTGTAAGAGTTGAAAAAGTAAAAACTTGCAACAAAAAAATTGGAAAAAAAAAAGGGTGTTCTATAAAAGCCTTGATTGATTGTAGAAGTTGAAATTTTGAAAAATATTGGATTTTGGGTGAGATTGGTGGTAGAATTCGAATTTTTGTTGGAAAACTCATTGCAATGATCGATCATACCCCTAGGATCGATTTGTTGGATTTCTTTGGGATTTGCATATAAAAATTGAAAGTTTAAAAGATGAAAACACTATAAACACATAGCGGAAATAAACATTACTAATCCCTTCCATTGTCATTGCAACACATACAAGATATCACATAAATAAGTATACATAAAATTATACCTCTAGGAAATGTTTTCCAACGAGTAAATTCACGATTCTTGAGTCGTGGTCCTTGAACCATAACTTTTAATTTATTCATATGATTAGAAAATGATAAGCACCTTTTATACCTTGCAAAACTCTTTCGCAAGGCTCTTGTGCAACACACTTTGGGCTAGAAAGATTTTCTTGATAAGAAAAGAAAGGAAGAGGGTGGCGAGGTGGCTTTCTTTTCTTGTTTGGTGGCTACACAAAATTAATGATGTTATGTGTGTTTCGAGGTCTTCTAAATATTTTTAAATAGTTGAAATACTAGGGTTACAAGGCATGGGCTCCATGGGCCTTCCTACATAGACTTTTACTTAAAACATAGTCCATGGACCTTTATCATTAATTTTACTAATAACATCCAACCCATATGACTCCTTAATTATTAATCCCCATAAATAATTAAGGCTCAGTTGTGTCTACTTTATTTAATTTAATTAATGCTCATTAATTAATTAAATACCCTATTGCGCTTCTAATTAATGATATCATCATTAACAAAGATCGTGACAATTTATTTAGTTCAATTCAATTGCGATTAAATAAATTATTTCATAAGTCTTCTCAAGTCTCATTTGCAATTCACCAATTTTACTCTCATCATGCGCTCTAAGGTTTTGGGTGTGACTCTCTATATTCATCTTTAACTCGCAATGAGTATAATTTAAAGGATATAGGTAATGTCTAGTATATAGCCCATATCATAACCTAATTAAGACAAAGTAAAACAGATCACAGTGAACCCTTTTGATCATAAATACCATATCGTATAAATCTTTTGTCTTATTTTGTCACAACCAAATGAGAGTTATAAATTTAGTCAAACTCACAAATTCGATCATATGACCAATTGGCATTACCTTGTGAGATAGATGTTTGTATTGATAACTCCTTTCTGATTACATGCTATCTTAGCCAAGGACTTTTGTCTCACTGATTATCAACTATATAGGATAAGTGCCTTGCTCATTTTCAAAGAGACAAATCTCTTATTAAATTCACATAAGTCTCCATATGCATCTAGACAATGGCATATTGGGCTCATGATCTTATCCTATACTAGGACAAATATTGGCCTTTAAAGTCCTCATGACTTGTTGACCGTCATGCGTATAAGATAACTATGTCATCTTAAGTCTAAGATTTATATGCACTTAATACGATCATAAAGTAAGATATTGAGAGCCAAGCGTAAACTCTATGTGTTTGCTTCATTTTATAAATCATTATCTGAATATTCATTCTCTAATGATATACTATAAATATATATTCTTAGTATCTTATACTAAATGGCATGACGCTCACCGTATAAATACAAAGTGTGCAAGTCATATTGACTTTTTAATGTTCTTTAAAGTGTTTATGACTTGTAAATTGGTTTTAGCAATTGAGACTAAAATAACTTTTTGTCCATATTCTTAACTTTTTATGAATAAGGTTTTTCAATTCAATCACATGACCACATGTAACATTTTATACCAATCAATATTTTCACACATGATCAAATTTGCCAGAACAATTAATTAGCACAAATATTGTATAAACTCTCAATTCAAACCTATTACCATCAATACCACTGAATTGATACAATCTTGCGAAAAACTACGTTAAGTTCATGTCATGGAAGATAATATCTAATGCACTTGGCTATGGTTGTATATAATAGAATTTACATCTCGTAAAATAGTGCAACTCCAATAGAGCATAATTTGCACATAATGTCTATTAATCGACGTATTTTTATAAAAACAAGTCACAAAGAAAAATATTACCAACTCCATAAATTATCCAATTGTGTATTTAAACTACTAAATTATTAATTATACTTCTAATTAAGTCAAATTATTCAGAAGATAATTTAATTGTTATAAAATGATATATCAAATTTATATATATCATTAAAATAAACTTTATGTATATATTATATGCATGGTGCTTACTCAAATAAATTTATTAATAACATTTTTTTGAAAGTAAGTCTAATTATCAAGATAATTAGATTGTTATAAAATAATATTTAATACATAAATAAATATTTAAAATAACCTCTAAATACTTTTTATATACTAGATTAAAAAGTATTTTTACATTGTTAAAATAAAGTACAAGAAATATATAATTTTTATGAAAAATAAACACATACATATGAAAATTATATAATGAAAACAAATTTCTGATTAATTTATACATGCATATCAAAGAATAAAATAGTCTACTGAATTATTAATTATATTTCTGATTAAATAAAACTATTTAATGGATAATTAATTGTTATAAAATAATACATAAAACTTATATGTATCTTTAAAATAAACTCCACGTATTTCTTATAAGTCGTGGTTACTCAAATAAATTTATTAATGACATTTTTTTGAAGGTAAATCTAATTTTCAAAATGAATTGATTGTTGTAAAATAATATGTAATATATAAATAGATATTTAAAATAACACGTAAATACTTTTTATATATTAGATTAGAAAATATTTTCAAATTGTTAAAATAAAGTACAAGACATATATAATTTATATGAAAAATACACACATGCATATGAAAATTATAAAATAAAAAACAAATTTCTGATTAATTTATGCATACATATCAAAGAATAAAGTAGCCTACTAAATTATTAATTATACTTCTGATTAAGCCAAACTATTCAATAGATAATTTAATTGTTATAAAATAATATATAAAACTTACATATATCTTTAAAATAAACTCCATGTATTCATTATACACATTGTGTCTACTCAAATAAATTTATTAATAACATTTTTTTTGAAGGTAAATCTAATTTTCAAGATGATTTGATTATTGTAAAATAATACATGATACGCAAATAGATATTTAAAATAACCTCTAAATACTTTTTATATACTAGATTAAAAAGTATTTTTAAATTGTTAAAATAAAGTACAAGAAATATATAATTTTTATGAAAAATATACACATACATATGAAAATTATATAATGAAAACAAATTTCTGATTAATTTATACATACGTATCAAAGAATAAAGTAGCCAACTGAATTATTAATTATATTTCTGATTAAATCAAACTATTCAATGAATAATTAATTATTATAAAATAATATATAAAACTTATATGTATCTTTAAAATAAACTCCATGTATTTCTTATACGTCGTGGTTACTCAAATAAATTTATTAATGACATTTTTTTGAAGATAAATCTAATTTTCAAAATGAATTGATTGTTGTAAAATAATATGTAATATATAAATAGATATTTAAAATAACACGTAAATACTTTTTATATGTTAGATTAAAAAATATTTTTAAATTGTTAAAATAAAGTACAAGACATATATAATTTATATGAAAAATAGACACATGCATATGAAAATTATATAATAAAAAAATTTCTAATTAATTTATACATACATATCAAAGAATAAAGTAGCCTACTGAATTGTTAATTATATTTTTGATTAAGTCAAACTATTCAATGGATAATTAATTGTTATAATAATATATAAAAATTATATTTATCTTTAAAATAAAATCCATGTATTTCTTATACATCGTGGTTACTCAAATAAATTTATTAATGACATTTTTTTGAAGGTAAATCTAATTTTCAAAATGAATTGATTGTTGTAAAATAATATGTAATATATAAATTGATATTTAAAATAACACGTAAATGCTTTTTATATATTAGATTAAAAAATATTTTTAAATTGTTAAAATAAAGTACAAGATATATATAATTTATATGAAAAATACACACATGCATATGAAAATTATATAATAAAAAATTTTTCTGATTAATTTATACATACATATCAAAGAATAAAGTAGCCTACTAAATTATTAATTATACTTCTGATTAAGTCAAACTATTCAATAGATAATTTAATTGTTATAAAATAATATATAAAACTTATATATATCTTTAAAATACACTCCATTTATTCATTATACACATTGTGTCTACTCAAATAAATTTATTAATAATATTTTTTTTGAAGGTAAATCTAATTTTCAAGATGATTTGATTATTATAAAATAATACATGATACGCAAATAGATATTTAAAATAACCTCTAAATAATTTTTATAATTTAAATTAAAAAATATTTTTAAATTGTTAAAATAAAGTACAGGAATTATAATTTTTATGAAAACTAGAAACACACATACATATTAAATATTAAAATATAAAACAAATTTATCTTTGATTCAAACATATCAAACATCATACATATCAAATTATTGATTAGTCTACCAAAATTCTCATTAATTTAAACGTACAAATCAAACAACAAAGTACAAAAAAAAAAAAAAAATCAATTGCGACATTAATTCAAGAATATTTTTTCTCTAAAACAATATATTCACATATTCAACATATATAAATATGATAATATTTCTATATATATCCAAAAGCATGCACACATAATCAACAAATATTTCTATATATAATATAATAAAAGTTGTGTACATACCTTAGAAACTTCAAATCAAACTAACCAAACGCTATCTAACTCTAAAAACCAAACACGGCCTTAAATCTCAAAACCAACCAACCTTTGCCTGTCCACATTCAAACCATATAAATTTATTACACTATAACATATAATAAATAATGTGTACATAGGTATTTAAAATAAACTCTAATTATTTTTTTATACATTTGATTAAATATATTTTAAAATTGTTAAAATAAATTACGAAACATGTATAATTTTTGTGAAGTATACACACATAAACATATCAAACTGTCAAATATAAAACAAATTTTTGATTAATTCAAATACAAGAGAGAAATAATAAAGTGCAACTATTAAATTATTAAATTAATTCAGCGATATTTCTTTATTAAAGCAGCATACTCACATATTCAAGATGTACAAATATGATAACAATTTCTAAAAATACTAAAAAAATAAACATATAATAATAAGATTTGAAATTATGTTATAAAACAAAAATTATGTCCATACCTTAGAATATAAATCTGAAATTTTGAAAATTCTAGTGAAGGAGTCCCTTCTATTCATGATAAAGAGACTATAATCAACCCTAGATTGCTGAAACCCAAATTTTACCAAGGTAGTGGACAATGTGGCCAACCATTGTCTTGATGCTTGTTTTAAACTATATAAATTTTTGTTTAACCTATATACTTTATTAATTCCTCCTTTATTACATCCTAGAGGCTTTTTCATGTAAATTTCCTCTTCCAATTCCTTATGTAGGAAGGTATTGTTAACATCAAACTAGTGCAACCTCCAATTCCTTGTAGCTGCCACTACTAGAATGCATTTGAGTGTGGTTGATTCTGTTACTGGTTAGAAGCTTTCTTGATAATCTTCCCCTTCTTTTTGCGTGAAATCTTTTGCCACCAATCTTGCCTTATACCTTTATATGCTTCCCTCTGATTTATATTTGATTTTATAGATAAATTTACACACTATAGCTTGCTTTCCATTCGGTAGGTCTGTTAGAGTCCATGTTCGATTTTGTTCCAGTGCTTCTAACTTAGAGTTCATAGCTAGTTGCCACTTTGGATCCTTGACGGCCTCATCATAAGTTTGTGGCTCTTCCTATGAAGAAATAACAGCCAAGAAAGTTTGATAATGGGGAAGGAATTTATGACTAGTCAACACACTTTCTAGTAGTTGTAGTGTTTGTGTCTCTGGTATGTGAGTCTGACTAGCTAACAGAGGTGAGGGCCAAATGGCTTGGTTACAATAGTGGTGCATATCGTTAACATACCAAAATTTAAATTTATAATGACTAGTGCTAGGTAAGTACGAGTGTCTAATTCACAAAGATGGTTTGTGTGTCTATTGATTTAATCGAGTTCTTATTAGTTAGGCTTCAAGACTAGAGCGAAAGAAAAGAAATAAAACTAAAAGAGAACACCAAGAATAAAGTACACCAGATGAAAGTATTAGAGTGCCAACGACTAAAAAATCTAGCCACTTATGTTGTGTTGGTTTCTTATACATGCCAAATTACATTAATTATCAATTTAATTGCATTGGTTATAGATTGTTAATCCTAAAGTTTACAGAATATTCTCTTAAATTTTCTTATAACTTTAACTCTAGATTTTAGCAGGTATTCCCAAGCTAAATTGAGTTAAGTGTACAAGTTGGTGATTAACAATGGTTTCCTATACTAATTCTACGATTTCACTTTTATTATTCTCACAGAGTTAGTTAGTGTTTACAAATTGTATGTTTAGCGCACAAATTTTACTCTCGTTATTCCTAGCACTGCCATAAATAATTTGAGAAGTGGCCAATCTCCTCTAATTACTATCCAAATCTACAATTTGAATAACTATGCAAAGATAATTAATTGAAATTCATGCATATATCATACACCAAACACAAACATAAGTGACCAGAGAAGGATTTAGAAATTCATAATAAATTCAATAAAAAATATGTTCTAAACCATTTATCATCCAAGAAAACATCAAAATAATAGAAAAAGTTATGAAAACTTATTCCTAGGGCTTTGCTTTGCATAGAAATGAATTTTCTTCAACTTTTGGCATGGATCACTCCTTCTCCAAGCTTTAATCTTATATTCCTATATTCTAGGATATGGAAAAGAAACTACAACCTAAAAAAAACTAGAAAATCTCCATTTTCAAACATAAGGATCTCTTATTTATAGCTTAAGAAACCCTTAAAAATGTGTAAAAGTGTGAAAAGTTAAAAAAGAGACCTTGAAAATTATGAAAAAAGAGAGTTGAATGTTTCTGGTGCCAGAATGTTGCAATTGCATCGTCAGGGACCATGATCGTGGCTTAGAGTCTCGTGATCATGGCTCAATATCGCGAAAATTCCAAAATGTGTTGCATTCCAGTTCCACGACCGTAGAACACCTTTCCACAATCGTGACTCCTCCTTCTACAAGTGTGGCCTTGATTGTAGAAATTCCATTATTTGACTGCCCTAGTAGTGTACATTTTTTTTAGTGTAACTTCTTTTCCTGATGTCTGATTGACTTGAGTTTTGCGCCTTTGGAAAGCTAGTTCATGTTTCTTTTATTCCTCAAAGTTTTAGATCAATTGAACTTTCCACCAAAATGCAGCATCTTTCCAAAGTCATTGCTTAATCCCTATGACTATGATAACTTTTATTTCAAAATATATGCATGACAATTCTCATTTTAAGACCCATTCATGATAATACTCAATGTAATTCATGCATGATAACGTATTTTCTTCATTTTACTTACATGCATGCATAAAGTAAGCACAATAGGGGTATAAATACACTTATTATTTCACATGTTATTACACCCCCACATTTACTTGTTTTCTTATCCTCAAGCAAACACTTCTATTTCGATGGAGTCATTGATGCATGAAAATAAGCACTTCGACACTCCTCTTAATTTCAAAAGTTAGATATATAAGCACTTCGTACTTAGTCTACCATCATCTAATATCATAGCACTTTCAATTCAAAATGTTTACAACATGAATTCCTGTGTATGCGTGTTACTCTTCAACTTTCAACCACTTGAACCCTTTGATAATCCTTTAGTAATTTCAAGACAACCAAATCTAGGACTGCTCACTTGAGGTATTAATTCACTCTCTTCTGAACAAGTTCAATCACATTACTTCTCACTAGAGGACTTGCGTGGGTTAGTAAATTACACAAATGATGTGAGGGAGAATGATGAAGAAATTGAATAAGGGTTATTCTTTTTACACGAAAGTGAATAAGGGTTATTGCGCAACTCCGGTTTCTCAATTTTCAACTAATCTTGTGGTTTATTTTTTGTGTAAGGAATGATGCAAAATATCGAGGCATTCCAATGAAAGCTCATGTCATAATTCAAAAAGTGCACTCTTACCTTCATTCTCTTTCAACTAGTCATCTTTGGAAAGCTTCACACTAGAAAGGGGATTGTAGTATTGTTGCTCAATTGGGGCTTACTTTACCACTGACTAATAAACCTCACCCAAAAATTATCCTTTGGAAAAAGGCTCCTGTTGGTTGGTTCAAGCTCAATACTGATGGTGCAGCCCGAGGTAATCCAGGTGTTGGTGGCGTGGGTGGTATTTTGTGTAATCACCAGGGTGAGGTTATTTTTGCCTTCCATGACCACCTTCCACACACAACAAACACAATGGCCGAACTTATTACACTTCATACAGGCTTGGATATTTACTTTCATAAGGGTATTCATAAGATTTGCATTGAAGTTGATGCTTCCTCTATTCTCTTACTTCTTTTCCTAAAGCTTTTGGGATCATGGACCCTCCAACACACTCTTCAATGTATTAGAGACTTATTGCACAAACTGGACTTTAAACTTTCACATGTCTATCGAGAAGCGAACCAAACAACTGACCTTTTAACAAATTAGGGGTGCATATCTCAAAATCTCACAATTTTATCAAAAGTACAACTACATGGAAAAGTCAACAGCATTGTTAAACTTGAAGCTTGGAACTATCCCTACTTTAGATTTAAATAATGTGCTTCCCTCCTTTCCGCTCTCATATAAGGGAGTAGTACTCCTTGTTTTGTTCTTTCAAACTTTCTCTTGTGTTGTAACTTTGTCCGCTCTACTGTTATAATGAAGGGTTGAGGACCCTAAAAAGCTCCCCCCGTCATAGCATTGACGGTTGATTTTTAATTAAAAAAAAAGCCGGCAATTGACTTAAAATGCTTTGTATACTTCTAATATGGGCAACCTTTTTACGTGAGAAAGAACAGGGGTCTCTACGCAATTGTAGTTACTCAACTGCTCCAATTAATGGAGTAGACCAATTTTCCATGCTCACATATATTTGCTTGAATTTTTCTAAGTCTTCGCTTCAGTTAATCTTCCTCATTCATCAGAGAATGTGCCGACACCTAAAACAAGGCTTACACCCTTAGCTCAATCATCTCATCCTCACTATAGAACTTTTCAAACAGTTTAATGATCAAAAGTAAAGAGCATGTGTTCAATGAAATAGGAACCATGCATTCAACACCAAGTCTAGCATGCTAATGTAATAACATTGATAGAACAAAGTAACAAAAATTTCTTGCAAACATTCATCACAAATTAAGTACAGTGGCCATAATTTTGTACTATGTTCATGCTATCAATTTAACCATAATACCATATGTTTGCATGCATAAAAATCCAGCAATTCTAGGGCATGCAATGACACCTTTCACACTCAATTTTTCTTCGTCCTCGCCACTCCCACATTCAGCTTATTGCCACAATTAAACACATGCATAATACATAAAGCAAAACACCAAGGAGTGAGACAACATGGTGGGGTGGTGTTCATTTATCTTCCTTCTTCTTTTGGGCTTCTTCATGCCTTCTCATTCTTTCAATCTTTTGGAATCATATACTAACTCAAAAGAATACATGATCTCAATGCAACATAAAATAAAACAAACAAAAAGAAATGAAAGTAGAAAAGGAAAGCTTGGGTTGCCTCCCAAAAAGTATTGTATTTAACGTCTGTAGCCCAACAAAGTATTCATGGGCTAAGGTGGTTTAATTAAAGACTTAGGTTTCCATAACTCCTATGAGCTACAACTCTCTTCTTCCTTTTTCGCATCCTCTTTCTCTTATTCCTTGCCTTTCTTCCATAATTCACTTCCTCCTTTTCCCAAGGCTATTAATGTAGTTCTTCCCCCACACCTGGCTGTTGTACTTCTTCCAACCCTTTTGCTTCTTGTTCGCTAGCCATAGTTTTTTTTCTTTTGGAAATTTGTTAGGGGGATTATTACACTCAAGCAATAACACATCCTTCACATTTTTTGTTTGTGGTTGAGTGATTGAGGGGTTGGAGTATACAATAAATGTTACCTGTTAGCTCCATTATGTAAGGTCAAGCTGCCCTACTCCATATCTATTATTAACTTTATGGTCGCTAAGAAAGGGCGACCAAAGATGATACCTTACCTTTTTCGCCCTCCATATCTATTACGACGAAGTCCATGGGGACAACAACATTGCTCACGTTCACTAAAACATCTTCCACAAGTCCAAGTAGCCTTGTCATTGATCGATCCGCTAGCTTGATATTCATGCACGTGGGCTTCACCAACTCTATACCAATTGCTTGGAAAGTGGAGAATGACATTACATAATGCTAGCACCTAAGTCACATAAGATATTATCAAAAGAGTTGCGTCTTATTGTGCAAGAGATGCAAAAACTCCTTGGGTCTTTTAGCATCGATGGCAAAATATTCTCCTCTTCTAGGTTGTCCTCCCTTTCTCTCAACTGTCTTTTTCCACTTATTACGTCCTTTAAACGCTTCACCACACTTGGGTTCTCTTTAATTTCTACAACTAATGGAGTATTTACATTTAAATTTTCAAAATTATTTAGGAATTTAATTACATCCTCTTTAGCTCGACAGGAATGAGTCTTTATGGGTATGGAATTCTTGGCTTGTAAGGAGGTCGAATACTTACTTCTTTTGGTTCTTTGGTTTGTACCTTGACCTCATTTTTCTCTTCTTGGGTATTAATAGGTGGATCCTCTTTGTCCTCTTCACTTTCTATCCCCTGCACACTTTTCACACATTCTATTGGGTTAGTTTCAGTAGTGCTAGGCAATATACCTCCTGGCCTATTTGTTATCCCTTTTGCTAGTTGGCCGAGTTACACCTCTAAATTTTTAATGGATGACTGTTGGTTCTGCAAGAACGTGTTAGTCGGTGCATAAGATATTGTTGAGTCTTTGTAAGATTACCTATTATTTCGTGTGTAGACTTCGCAAGATTGCCTACCATGTCCTCCAAAGATTGCTTTTTCTCTTGCTATTGGTATGGTGCTTGGAAGCCTAGTAGGCTTTGAGAATTTTCTCAAGAAAAATTTAGATGATTCATCTAGCCTAGATTGTAGGTATTGTATATAGATTGTTGCCTTGAGTCCACGCATTGCCTATATAATTTACTTGCTCTTTTTGCCTGGCGTTTATTCCTTCACTTCTACACTCATGTGTAGGATGGGGTCCTACACACATATCACATATAGGATTTGATGAAAATGACGAGGGCTAAAGGTGGCTTACGAAGACACTATCAATCTTTTTAGAAAGGAGTTCCACTTCCGCTACTAGGACCGTTATTGAATCTAGCTCATGCATGCCGACAAACTTTCATGTTGTGGATCTCTCTGTTGGCCATTGGTATGCATTGGCTGCCATATACTTAATCAATTCCCCAGCATCCTCAGGTAGTTTATTCATAAAGGCCTCCCCTGCAACTACATTAAGCATAGTACATAATTGACCAAGTATCCCACTATAAAATGTTTGTACCTGCATTCAAAATAGATATCCAAGCTAGGGGCATTTCTTGAGTAGCTCCTTGAATCATTCCCACACTTCTAGCAATGACTCAAACTCTACATGCTTGAATGTTCCAATTTTTAGTCTAAGTTATGTTGTTTTTGTTGGTGGGAAGTACTTAGCCAAAAATTTATTCACTATGTCTTGCCAAGTGTCTATGCTCCTAGGCAGTAAAGATTGTAGTCACTGTTGGGCCCTTTCCCTAAGTGAAAACGGAAATAATCTTAATTTAATAGCATCATCAGAAACTACATTAAATTTTATGGTTGCATACTTCCAAAAAAGATGCTAATTGCATATTCAGGTCTTCTTGTGGGGTCCACCAAATTGGTTAGACTATACCATGTTGATTAGTACAGGTTTTAGTTCAAAATTATTTACATTCACTGGTGGTCTCATAATTCTTGTCATGTTTGGGTTCATCATCGGTTGCACATAGTCTCTTATTGCTCGTTGATGTGGTAGAGGAGGGAGTTTTTGTGTTGGGTCATTTTCAACTATCTTTGTTCTCGCCAAAAAATAGTTCTATGTCTAAGCAAAGTTCATTTAATTTTTAGGTCAAGCTCAAAATTAATACTCTTATTCCTTCGCATGTAATTTTATTCACCAACAAGAATTAAATTCAATAAACAATACTATGACAAATAGAACACAAAGATAATTAGAAAGAACAAGAAAGATAATGGAAGAAAGAAAAGTAAAAATAGGAAACAAAAATAATGAGGACCGCATCATGCACTGGATTTTACATAGTTGGGGCGCGATCACGGTTTAGGGAGTCATGATCTCGAGAAGGAGTTCCATGGCCTAGATCGTGCACTTGAATTACCATGGTTAGAGTTGTGACCATAGTTGAGGTAGCTCGATCGCAGGAAAAAGAGCTGCGATTGTGAGATACGGCGTGAGTAGATACTTTATTTCTAGAAATTAGATTTTCTTGCCATTTCCGTGTACTTGCCGACTTGACCTAGTTCTGCCATATATAAAGAAGAATTTTGGATGAAAATGGGGGAGGCAGTTGAGGAAAAAGTTGGAAACTTGGACTTCAAAGAGGTGACATCATTCAAGAGCATATTGGAAGAATTTTTATGGTGTTGAAGACGTAATCTAGCTAATTGTTCAAGACCTCTGACTAAGATTTTCTTATCTTTTTCTTGTTTTTTTAAATAATAGGATTATGAATTTGATTATTACACTTGCTTTTATTTTCATAGATTGCTAGATTTCTACTCTAGGAGCCTATGCCAATTAAGGACCTTTAATGAATACATGCATGTTATTTGTTTTCATTGTTCTTATTATTTGCAATTGTGAATTCATGTTTTCAAGTGCATGACAGTTTTTGATTTAATTGTGGCTACATGGAGCATAACAGGAGTGAAACTCGAGGGTTAGACATCAATTACAAAACATAAATTTCGAAAGAATAGCAAAAGTGAAATCAAAGAATTTATGTGGGACAATTGTTAATGTTCATATTCTCAACTTAAATGGGATATGGGAACACGCTTGTTGGGTTGAAGCTTTGGGATAATTCGGGTGAATATCTCAAAGATTAAAAGATTAATGTACCATAATAGGCCAATTGAATTTGATTGCAAACACATCTATTATTCGTTGAATTTCCACACTACACAAGGGCCAAAGCCTACTATTGAATCTTCTTTAATTTGCAACTAGCTTGGTTTCTTCAGGAAATCTATGTTTTCTTTATTTTCTCTCGTTGTTCTTATTCTCTCTCTCGCTTAAGATGGTTTAACTGATTTGTTCTTAGTCATAGCAATAGACACAATTCATATCCTACGCGATACTCGTACTTAACTAGTACTAGTTATTATAAATTTAATTTTTGTGTGTTACAATGACACGCATCAAAGACCAGAGTCAAAGAAAATAACTAAAATTAAAAAAGAACACCAAGAACAAAGTACATTAGATGAAAGTATTAGAGTGCCAAAGACTGAAGAATCTAGCCACTTGTATTGTGTTGGTTTCCTATGCAAACCAAACCAATTTATATTAATTATCAATTTAATTGCACTGGTTACAGATTGTTAATCCTAAAGTTTATAAAATATTCTCCTGAATTTTCCTACAGCTTTAACTCTAGATTTTAATAGGTATTCCCCAGCTAAATCGAGTAAGTGTTCAAGTTGATGATAAACAATGGTTTCTTGCACTAACTTTATGATTTCACTCCTATTATCTTTACAAAGTTAGTGTTCACAAATTGTATGTCTAGCATACAAGTTTCACTCTTGTTATTCCTCACACTATCACAAATAATTTTAAAAGTGGTCACTCTCTCCTAATTACTATTCAAATCCACAATTGTAAATAACCATGCAAAGATAATTAATTAGAATTCATGCACACGTTATACACTAAACACAAACAAAAGTGACTAGAGAAGGATTTAGAAATTCATAATAAATTCAATAAAAATAAGTTCTAAATCATTTATTATCCAGCAAACATCAAAATAATAGAAAAAATTATGAAAACTTATTCCTAAGACTTTGCTTTGCGTGGAAATGAATTTTTTTCAACTCTTGGCGTGGATCTTTCCTTCTCTAAACTTTAATATTATATTTCTATATTCTAGGAGATGGAAAAGAATCTAAAATCTAAAAAAAAAAAACTAGAAAATCCCCATTTTTTGATGTAAGGATCATTTATTTATAACCTAAAAAACTATAGGAAACGTGTAGAAGTGTGAAAAATTGAAAAAAACCCTTAAAAATTATGAAAAATAAGAGTTCAATGTTTCTAGAACCACTATCATGGCTCAAAATCACAGAAATTCCAGAACGTGTCATAGTCTAGGCTTGTGATCATGGCTCCTCCTTCTGCGATTGCGGCCTTGATCGCAGAAATTCCAGTATTTAACTGCTCTGGTGATATATATTCTTTTGTGTGTAAATTCTTTTCTAATGTCTGATTGACCTAAGGTGCACCGTTGGAAAGCCAGTTTATTTTTCTTTTATTCCTCAAAGTTTCAAATCAATTGAATATTCCACGAAAACGCGGAATCTTTACAAAGTCATTACATAATCCCTACAACCACAATAACTCTCATTTCAAAACACATGCATGAAAATTCTCATTCTAAGACCCATGCATGATAATACTCAAAGTACTTCATGCAAGATAATGTATTTTCTTCATTTTACTCACATGCATGCATAAATTAAGTATAATATGGGTACAAATATGCCTATTATTTCACATGTTATCAAGTAGTAGTCTTAAAGATATTCAAATGCCTTTCTCAGCATAGAGGACCTTCTTAAGCCAGGAGCATGATCAGTGTTTAATGGAACAGTATCTAGCATGGTGATTTGATGATCATCAGTGTGCTCACCACTTTGAGAACTTTCTAAATACAATTAACTGGGAATTTCTTGAGGAAGAGTTGAGTTAGTAAATTCATGGGAGACATAGGGAGGTGAAGTAGGGTTAGAATGATCTTGAAATGGTTGAAAAAGGTTCGACTAATCTTTAGATTGTAATGAAAAAATGTGCATAAAAAGTCACATCCTTTGAAATTGATATACGTTCACTTTCCAATTCTAACACTTTGTGTCCTTTTACCCCATAAGGATGGCCTAGAAAAGCACATTATTTACCTCTAGCATCAAACTTTCATTTTCCTTAGTTTAGAGATGTTATGTAATACAAACAACCAAAGACTTTTGTATGTTTATAAGTTGGTTTAATTTCAAAAAGGATTTCCTAAGGACTCTTATTTCCTAGAATAATGGTAGGCATTCTATTTATGAGATAGGTTGTGGTCAAAACACATTCATTCCAATACTTTATAGGAACATTAGATTGAAATTTCAAAGCCCTAGCCACATTCAACAAATGTTGACGCTTCCTCTCAGCTGTACCATTTTGTTGAGGTGATTCAGCATAAGTTTTTGGGTGTATTATTCCCTTCTCATGATAAAAATCCCTTAATGCAAACTCAGAGCCATTATCTGTCCTAATCAATTTTATCTTTCTTTCAAATTGGTTGGTGACCATATTATAGAAGGACATAAGGCAATGTCTAGTTTTTGATTTTGCTTTTGTCGAGTATACCTAAGTTGTCCTAGTGTAATCATCAGGTATAGTCAAAAAATATTTGCTTCCATCATGTGCCACTTCATGGAATTGACCTCATAGATCATAATGTATCAATTCAAAGGGATATCATATTATGTGCTCACTAATTGTAAAAGGCTTTCTATGTATTTTGGCCAAAGCACAAATGGAAAAGAAATCTTCATTCAATGTAAAAGACTTTGATTTCACAATTGGATCATCAGTAAGTTATAGAACTTTTCTTGTTGGATGTCCAAGGTGGTAATGTTATATATTATCATGAAAAGTAGTACTAACAGTAGTGTAAGTTTTAAAAGAAGAAGGAGGAGACTCCAAGTGCCTTAATAGGTCTACAGTAGCATTGTGAGTTAGCACTTGCCCCTTCTACTACTTGTACAAGCCATTTTCAACCTCACCCCTCCCGATCATGGTCTAAGCTAGGTCCTACGAAAAACAAAAGGAAGAGATGAACACAAAGCAAGAAGAAGCAGTCTGGGTTATCTTTCTAACTGATAGAAAATTATTTGAGAAAGATGGCACATATAACACATCATGCAAAGTAAGACTCATTTAGTTTTACTATGCCTATTTATGTGGCCAATGCATGTAATCCATTAGGGAGCTTAACCAGTTGGGAAATTTCATGGGGCGTAGAGGTGAACAAGCTTGGGTGACAAATCATGTGATCGTTGCCCTTATGTCAACTATCCAAGAATGATCAATGTTTTGATTATAGTTGTAGTTTGATAAGGTTGAGGATGAAAGGTTACCAACCATATTTAAAGATTTGCATTGTAAGTGATAGGGGTGCTGGTTACAGTGATAGCTACTAGAATAGTTTGAGATTGGCTCCCATCTTCAATTTTAATGGTTGCTGCCTTTCTAGTAGTAAGAATTGCCATCAACTCTTGATATTGAGGTTTAGTCAAGGTCATCTTGTCATCACATCCAGCCTCTAAATCAGTTTGTCCCTGCTGCACAACCTGTGACACGTTAGCACAAGCTGCAACCTTACCACTTTTCTGGTGGAGTTTATGCCTTGGTGTAGCCCTTTAGTTTATAGTATTTTTTTTTTATCACATGTCCTTTCATATGGTAGTGTGAACATATGGGAATTTTAGCATTTCCTATCTTGAAATAGGACTCAAGGTTATGGCCCAAGATCTTATAATGTGTGCAATATGATCTGTCCTTCCTTGCTATTGGTTTTGGTGCCAAAACCCCTTCTGTGTGGCTAAGGCCATGCTATCCACTCCTTGCATTGTGCTAAGGATTCGGTGTTGCTTTTCTTGCTATTGTACTATTGCAAATACTTTGTTCACAGGAGGAATGGGGTCATGCATCATGATCTTGTCTCTCACATGAGCATAAGTCTCATTCAGCCCCATTAAAAATTGAAGCACACAATCCCTTTATATCCTTTCAGCTAGAATTCTTAGATGCCCACTAGTGCACTCAAGCATTGTATCATACATTGAAATTTTATCCTAAATAACCTTCAGCTTACGATAGTAAGTCACCGCCAAATCATCCCCCTAAACTAGTGTTGCAAGTGACTTTTTTACTTGATAAATTCTAGGGCCATTATGTTGAGATATTCTCTAACTTAATTCATCCTAAAGTTTACAAACATCATCAAGAAATAACAAGCTAGATTTGACAGTTGGTGATATGAAGTTTAAGATCAAAGAAACTATCATATCATTGCATCTTTCTCAAGCTTCCACTAGTGGTATATTGGTTGCTGTAAGTTTCTTGATGTATCTATTAACAAAACCCAAATTATTTTTAGCTTTGAGGGCTCTCTTCATGCTTCATGACCATAAGACATAATTCTCAGTTGTCAAAAGGTTTGGAACTAGGGCCACCATTGGGTTGTCACCATTGTCAATCTTGAAAGGATTAGAAGGATCACCAAGATTCAGAAATGATCTGTTGGCATGTGCTGTTGATTTCCAATGGAAGATGAGGCTTCATTCATGGCTCTTGGTTAATTTTACTGCTACATTCCTTCTTTAATACTGCTCTAATACCAAGTAGAAAATATATAATTGAGATGAATGAATATTAGAAGAAAAAATCAGAGGTAGCCCTAAAATGTTCTGGTTTATCTTCCAGTGGCAGCGTTATTGTTAAATTACATAATGGCCAGCCTTGGAGGCCTCTTTATAAGGAATCCCTACCAAATCAAACTAAACAAACACAACAATAATTAGGTACAAAGGCCTAGCTAATCACAAGGGAGCAAAACTGTCCAAAAGGAACAACAAAGAGAAAGAATTTGCTACTATAGAAATCAACTTCTAAAAAATGGACCTAAAGGCTAAGGTTGCTTGCTAATTAGATTGCAACAACCTCTATCCATTTCTAAGCTCAACTAGTTCACAAAACAAGTACACAGTTGGTGGCCTAAGGAAATTATAAGAAAGGAGGAAGGGATGGATTAATATTTGTAGCATTGTAGTGGAGAAACCAGTAACACTGTATTCTTAAGCAGGGTAAGTTACCCTATAAGTGTGCCTTTGTGTTGGGCTTCCTCTAGAGCTAGGACATACACTACAAGAAAATCACTGGATTGGGACAGTTTTGAGATGGTCAAAATTAGCACGGCTTTGGGATGCTATCTTTTGGTATAGTTTTTGGATCTTCTTTTTGGCATAGTCTTGGGGCATTATTTTATTTTTAGCACGACTTGGGATAGATTTTTAGCTTGGCTTTGGGGTAGTAATTTTGACATGGGATTAGATAGGTAGTTTTGGCATGGTTTTGGGATGGTTTTCTTATTCTTGGGACTACTTGGGACAGCTATTTAATATTTTTGGCAATTTATTACTCTACATCGTGTGCATTGTTCCAGCCTATTTTTGCATTGAATATTGTGAAATGAACCTATTTTTGAATATATAGTAAACATTACCATGAATATATAGATAACAAATGACAAACAAAGTTAGAAATCAATGGTAAAAAGTTGTAACAATGATTGTTCTCAGTACAATAGCACACAACCATGGTAAACACCTCGGGGAAGGTGTCCACTAAAGCTATTCATTTGTATTGAGCTTATCTATATCCTCACCATCATCCTGACCCTCTTCCTCATCCAATGAGTTGATGTCCAAATGCTTGGTAGCAAGTCTCATAAATTTATTTGACTTTGCCTATGTATGTGTCAATTCTTGCTGTGTATGCTTTAACACTTATGCATTTCTCTAAACTTGATGTTGGTTGAAAAAGTTGAGCTAGAAGATCCATTAGACAATTGCTTGAATGATATAGCCTTTGAGCCCATGCCCGGGCAATCGGCCCTTTTTAAAGGCACCAAGCACATTGACAACCCTCATGTTGCTACTCGTGGAGCTTGATTCAGACTCACGTTCTAGCTCCAGTCCTATGTGATCCTTAGCATTTAGGTCTTGTTGGATTTTATCTATTACAAATTTGACATAGGAAAAAGTTATCGAGTGTAAATACATTGTATTCTACATGTTATTGAACAAGCACCACGTTATTGCTTACCCTCTGTGGCTGTGCTCGAGAATCTGCTCATTTTCTAGTAGCATTCTTCCAAACTTTAGAGTATAGCTCAAGGGGAGTTGGTGGACATCCTATAGTCAACTCCTCTAATGTTTGTGGAACAAAAGAATGAGTATAATTTGTTGGAGGCAAATTTTTGCCCATGTAGGGATTGAACTTTAGCGGCTAATGAAACATATACCCATGAACATGTGTAAAATACAAAGTTTAATATACATAGTAACAAAATAAATCCATGCCAAAAAACTATTATGGGAAAATAAAGTGGTAGTTTTAAATTAAAATTTCTAACTTTAAGAATTTGAATTTTTAAAAAAATATTTACTATCAAACTTTCAATGTTAATAAAATAATTAATCAATCAAAAGTGGCCATATACATTTTATTGTGACCTATTGATAAATGTCTATATAGTTTTGAATTAGTATCAAAATATCTATATATCAATAATACATGAGTAAGTTTGCTATATGTGTGCCATTATGTTTCTCTATTCAAAAAATGTTAGTAATTTAACAGTAAGACTTGCATTTTTAGAATTATACAGTTAATCAACATGTAAATATATACTCAAAATAGAAATCAAATTTTTAAAATTTCAATTCAATTTTAAAATCCTTCTTGAATGGAAGAAATAATTATGATAAATCACCTCTCAACAATTAACAAGAATAAAATATTCTTAAACTGGAGGAGTAATTAATTTTTTTTGAATTAAAATTTTCTATTATCTTAACGTCTCTTTAACTTTTTCAAAATATTATTCAGATTACAAAATTTAAGCATGTTTCAAAGGTTCTCATGATAAAAATAAAATACAACATACTTTTTAGTATAATTTTTAATAGAATATCTAAAATTATTTAATTATTTAAGAGTTTGTAAAAAGGAATAATTTAAGTATTATTGCATGTACAATCATAAATATCGACCAAAAAAAGGTTATCCCCATTTTGCAAAATTAAATTAACATTTAATGGTCCTATTTATGCCAAGTTTATTGAATTTATTTAGAAAAACTTAATTTAAAAATAACTAAGCAATGAATATAAAAAACTTAATTACCAAAATTTATGCCAAGTTTTGTACCATATATATATATATATATATATATATACAAGTCATACTCACTAGGCACTCGTTGTGAGCAATGCCAAAAAGGAACCTCCTCAATAATGGTTGAGGTAGAGGTGTTACCGGAGCCTTGATTGGCTTGGTTTTTGTCATGCATTGCTCGATATGCTGCTTTAGCCCACTTGGTCAACATTTGATCCCACCTCTCTTGTACGATTCACTCGGGCATTGTATTCATAGCCCTTTCCTAGTGCAAATGTTTTCTTATTAGTTTTGCAGCCTTTTTCATAAAGGCCCACTACATCCACATGTTTCTGATGAGTTCCATGTATACACATTCTGTCCAGACATGAGACAACAGCATGAAGTGAGGAAAATTCAACATCTAAACAGTATGTGTATGTTTGTATCATCTCGAGCCATGCTTATAATAGTGTACCTTGAAAAATTGAAACCAATCTTGCTTGTCCTTTAATTGCACCTCATTGAAGCATGTCCATGAGCTATTGTAATTTCTAGTTATGATTTCATTTATGTAATCAATCACTTCCTTCCTGGCATTGCAGATTAAGAATTTTATTTGTTTGAAATGCATAGGAACAAGCTCGATTGTGCGTAATTTGTTAAGTTGTAACAAACATGGAAACTTATTGAAATGTTCGTGGAGTCAGGTGTTTAGGCCCCTACATGCCCTATTGATTGTGTTACCAAGATTAGCTTCTAAAGCAGCCAAAATTATTTGTGCCTCCCTATGGCCTAACGATGATAGATTTTGGTTGGATTGTTGTGCTAATGTTGAAAGACAATCATGTTGTGTTTGGGTGGAGGGTTTGAGCATCATCCTTACTTATGCCCAAAGTGAAGCTTAGGATGTATTCTTGTGGTGGGTCTATGTTGTGTGAAATACTACTTCTACATTGAGATCATCCTCTAGAGTACACTCTATGAGTCATCCTCGAAAACATTTAGAATGAAGAATTTGCATTCATAAGTTGTTTTGTGCAAAGGTGGAACTTAAACAATATGAAAATGTAAATGCACCAACATGTATTTAAGCCCCCATTTGTGTACCATAAATTGCACATTTTAATGAAGTATATAACCTCTCAAATAAATGTTAGACTCCACAATCTATTTCTTGTTAAGCAATGATTAAAATCATTGATCATTTGAGGATACAAGCAAGTAGTCCATAAGCATTTCACAAAACACTTTATGTGCAAAAGTTTTTAGTTGTGATGAATAAGCAAAATGTTTTGATCCCCAACAAAAACAACCAAGTATGATCATCAATTGAAATTCTACTTTACTAACATATTTGCTGACATCATATGAGAATACACTCACGAAATGCCGTGAAACAATAGGCACCCTTAACACTATACTAATTTCACGAAAAATGACATACCAAACTATGAATAAATTCAACATGTCTTATTTTTTATTTCATTTTTAGTGTTTGTGCTTGGAAGGTTGAAAAAATAAGTAAAACCTAAAATTCTTTAAATATCCTTGAACCTTATAGGTCATTATACAATGTAGTTTCCACAAATAAAACCTTAAATTGAGTATAAATTTGAAGAGCATAACATCACTATACTAATTTCACATAAAACGATGGAGCGTACTATGAATAAATTCAACAAGTCTTAACTTTTAGGTTTGAATTTAAGGTTCATGTTTGGAAGGATCGAAAAATAAGCAAAACCTTATTTTGGGAACTTGTGCCAATTCAAAAATGTAGGTGGTTGGTGTTCTTGAGAACTGATTGGAGCTATTAGAGGACTAAAATGGTGAAGTTAGTTCAATTGAAAGGGAAGAATCACCTACAAAGTGGAGAGAGAACCCTCGGTTAGAGGGAAATGAAATACATAAATGGTGGGAGAATGGGATTTTAATACTAGTCAAGGACATTATTGGGATGGGTTTTTGAAACCCAAAAAACCCATCCCAACTCAGTGCCCAAATTTTAATTTTTTTGCATGTTACCTTATTTGTCATGGCTATGAGCTTAACAACTACGTTCAAAATTGGGTATGCCTTTGTTGTTGTCATGATCAGAGTGGCATGCAAATAGAAAGTCATGTAAATCCTAGTTGTTGCGATAAGGCAAACTAAGGAAACTCTCTATCTGCATGTTATCTTGTTCATTTTGCGTCATCCTTGTCATAACGACTTCAACGAGTAGGACAATGAATGAGTTTAAATGTGAAGACCCCCTTTTATTTTGTCATTTGGTTGCTAAGCAAATCCTTCCTTTCAATTGTTTAATTTCAAGTTGTTTACACTTGCTTTTGGAGATATTTCATTTCAAACAACTTGAATTTGATTGTGATTGTGCAAATTGACCTTTTGTTGGCATTGTTCTTGTCTATTTCATTTCTGTTCCTATGATATGGTTTCTTAACAACTAAAATATGTGCTTCACTTCGATGACCTCTTCTTGAACCTTTTCCCCTAATGAAATACAAATCAAGATCAAAGTGCTTTGTTCTTTTATGAAAAATTGGCTTTTTGCTAATTTGTAAGGCACTCAAATTATCACCAAATATAGACATTGATCCTTTATAATTCACTCTTAATTCCTTTAGTAAGTTAAGTATCCACATCACCTCATATGCAGATGAAGCAAAAGCCCTATATTTAGCTTTTGTTGAGCTCCTTGCTATGAAATTTTGCTTCTTTGCTTTCCAACTAATTCGTGAGCTTCCAATGAAAATATAAAAACCCTATCATTGATTTCCTAGTGTCTTGGCATGCCAACAATCACTATCTACAAAAGCTACCAAACATAAGTTATTTGTTTAGACACTTGGAACTTATTTTAGGTAGTTTAGAACCCTGTAAGCTACCTTAAGAAGACTCATAGTTAGTTTACTCATTTATTGTGATAGGACTTGTACACAAAGGATATCTCTAATTGTGTGAAGGAATTTGAGTTTTCTAACTAATTTTCTATAGTAAGTTGCATCAGACAATAGATCCTTACCTATTTTAACTTCTGACAAACATCTGTAGTTGTCTTAGCTACTTACTCCCAACATTCCATAGGCATCTAAAAGATCCACTGTATATTTTCTCTGGCATATGATGATTCCCTTATCTAATCTTGGTATTTCAATTCTAAAAAAGTATTTTAGTACTCCTAAATCTCTTAACTTAAATATTGTCACAAGAAACCTCATAACTTCATCTATTTCATTGTTGTCATTGATTCCAACTACCACATATATTCCATATAGACAAGCGGCACTACTTTATTCCCTCCATTTGATTCTTTTACAAATAATGAGTGATTTGATTTAGCATATTTGAATCTAAACTGGCATAAAGCATTAATGAACTTCATATTCCTTTGCCTACAATGTTTTGTCCACAACTACTCATCTCCCCCTTTAGTAGATATCCTTAAGGCAACGTCATATAAGCTTCTTTTTCCATGTATCCATTCAAGACTATATTGTGAATATCCAACAACCATAGATTCCAATTATTCACGGATTCCATGGAAAAGAATAGCCTCATAGTTGTTTGTTTCACCACTAGACTAAATGTCTCTTAATAGTTGAACCTCTTAATTTGATCATATCCCTCAACAACAAACTTTACTTTGAACCCTAGCTCATCCATTACGACCTCCTTCCAATTTGGCTCCCTTATAACATCAACAAATGAATTAGGTTTCTAATTATGGTTTAGAGGTGATAGAAAACACCTATATTCTTGTGAAAGTTTATCAAAGCTTAGATAGTGGTGATAAGTTAGAGGTTGTTGTACTACTTAGTTAGGTGGTTTCAAGTTGTGATTGTTAATGTCCAAGTACCTTCATGTTCTTCTAATTTCTATGGATTTACTTAGCTCAAGTTTCTTATCTAATTTTGGAATGGGATTCCTAAATGGTTCTGGTTCATTGTGCAATAAAGTGTCTTGGATTTCCAGTTGATGTTTGTAACTTGTCTCATTGATTGGCCTATGTTTAAATGTATCTAAACCAAATTGAATACTTGTATAGTCAATGACAGGGCCTATAAGTAAGGATAGATTCTAAGCAGGCACATTGAAAGATTTGTGAAAGTTCTTGTGGAAGGGGAAGATATGTTCATAGAAAATGACATCTCTTGTAGTAAAGACTTCATAGTTGTCGAGATCATATAGTTTGTATGCTTTCATTCTATTAAGATATGCTATGAATCCACATTTTCTAGACCTAGGATCAAGTTTAGTCCTATTTTAAGTGATGATGCAAAAACTAGATAACCAAATACTCATATGGTGATTTGATGCTCAAGACTTTAGAAAGGATTTTGTTAATGATGTGAGAGACCTCAATGTCTTTATTACTAGTTTATACTTTGAATATCTATATTGAGTTCGCAAGCTTAATTAGAAAATATCAAGTAGATTAAAATTGAATATGACAACGATCTCATCTTCCCCCATCCCCCAAGTTTTCACATTATGTCATCAACATTTGTAACTTTGGCCTTACTATACTGGTATTCTTATTCACCATTTGAAGGCCATGCCACATCTCATTTGTATACTCACAAGTTGAGATGAGCTTGAATTGCTCTTCAACAACTCTATTAAAGATGTTATTAAGGACTTTGAGTACCAAGTGTTGCTCTTTACCTATAAATAGTCTATTTCTTTATGTCGTTGGGAACTTGATTCCCATTTTCATTAAAAGCAACTAGGGGATCCCATCCTTCAACAATTGCACTCCAAGCCATGTCATCATATGACTTTGAGAAGGCCCTCTCTCTAATCTTCCAATAAGGAATGTTATTACCATCTAAGAGAAGGGATCTCACGAAAAAGTTCCTTCTTCTATACTTATGTTCTAACTTAGGGTTCTTTTAGAATCTGACCTACCTTGAGCAAACTAGGTTACAAAAGAATGGTGATGTGGCTTTGATGCCACTTCAAAATTGGGTTGAATGGTGTAACACAATGAAAATCTATTATGTTGTTTGTTACGACACACATAACTAAACACAAACTATATAAGAGCAACATGCGAATTGTTCACAATATGGAGTCAAAACTACTCCTGCATCTATAGGGCCCTACCTAGTTCAAAAGTTTCATTATGTTATAAGTGATGTTCTAGCACATTCACCAATAGTCATCTCTCTTTATTGCAACAATACCTAAGTCTATCTACTCATTGACACTCAACTAATAGACAGACCTATGAAAAGCCCTCTTTATCTATACTTTGACCTAACTCCTTTTAGGCTTCTACCTATGTTAATCCATATTTCTTCACCAATAAATTAGCAAACTATCCTTGCTCTTAAGACATCAAGTGGACAATTTAACTTCACTTTGAGAGACTTGAACAAAGCTACCCTAAACTTTTCTTTTCACTCTCTCATTTTTTCTCCATCTTGGCAAATGTCTAATATACATTGAGGAATGCTCAAATTCCTCAAGTCTAGGAACCAAATCAATCAATTGATGTCATCCAATATTTTTCATAATTATTTGTTTTCACTTTTGTTGCAACAGAGTTAGCATTTCTTTCTTAGTGAGATCTTTTAACCTTATCTATACACTTTATATCTAGATTTGATATCATTTTGATTAGTCATACACTTTCTAATTTATCTAGCATGATCTCCTCCTAATCTTAAGCATAATTTTCAAGTTTAACACATCCACACGAATCTCAACAATCCCACTGAAGTTGAAAAGCCAAATGTCTTGAAATCCAGTTACAATACGCAAACCATCCATTGTTATATATGTTTCAACATTCAAGTCTTATGCCATGGAATGCCAACACCATACTTGCAAGTGAGAAGGATTACAGTGTTAATGCTATTGTACTATTTTTGTGCTAGATTTAGTTGACATTTTTCTCATTTATTAGCTAGTGGTGAAGAGTTGTAAGTAATTTCAAATATTTGGAAGTATACATTGTTTGGTTTCATTGGGTTTGAAATGCAAAATTTTTAATTAAAGTTCACTAAATACCATAGAAAACACAATGAAAATAAAGTCCAATCCAATCTACTCTTCTTCACATAATTTGTCTAAATTGTAAAGAAGTTTGTTGTATGGATTGATACCTAGAATTAATCCCGAACAAAATTTGTCTACGATCTATGAACAAGCCTTAACCTCCAGTTTGTGTATATGAACAAGGCACAAATAAGGCCTTTCCAATGATTCTTTATATGTTTCTTCGTATAATCCTACAAACTCTTTATACTTCAAGAATTTTATCTAGAGAAAATATTATAGAGGCTAGTGAATATTTTCTATCTTGTGCGAAGTGAGGTGGATGAACAGTAACCGTCATGAACAGGACCCTGTGAATAGTGCTGCACAATACCTATTGAAAGTATTTTTGATTTATTTATTTATTTTCAAAATACAGCCATATATATATACATGGTTGGATTCAAAATTTTCCAGGGCACATTGAATGGGCTTTTTGAAATTTTACATGAATGTTAAATTTAATTCAAGTCCATTCCATTAAATCATATCCTTTAATTTAATTATTTCCATTAATTAAATCAAAGCCTATTATGTTTCTAATTAAGAATCTTGTTATTAACAAGCATAATAGAAATTAAATAATTTCATCTGTATCTTGTCCTCTAATTTAACTAATCCTCATTCATTAAGTTAAAGGATCATTAAGTTTCTAATTAATAATCTCATAATCAACAAATATTGCAAGAAATAAATCTTTCTATTTGGTCCATCCAATTGCGATCAAATCAATTACAACAAAAGACTTATCAAGTTTCATATATAGCCCCCACTTTGTAAAATCCTTTTCGTCTTTGCCTTATTCTTATGTGTGTGACTTTTTAGATTCATCCGTAGTTAAGAACGAGCATAGCTCAAAACATATGGGCAACACGTAGACACAACCACAGCTCCAAAACAATAGTTCCTATTCTAGAAAAATAAACTAGAACTGAATCTTGTATAGTGGTTCTAGCTCTAGTTTTGGAACCAAGGGATTCAGTTTCGGTTCCAGTTCTTTAATTATTCTAGTTCTTCAGTGGCTCTAATGCTGGTTCTTTAAGATTCTAATTTTATGAAATGATATTTTATTAATTCTTCTTAGTAATTCTAATATAAAAGTTGTGTGACAAAATATTTAATATTTTTAACAAGTGTAAAATTTAAAAAAATGAAGAAAAATCATATTTCAATTTTATTATTATTCAATGAAGCGAAGAATAAGTAACACAAATTTTATAAAATACATTATATTGTCAATTTACAAACATTTTGAGTAAGAAAAACATACATAACATCATATAAATTCTTAATATTAATATAAATTAAAATACTACGTATATATTATACTACACATATACAATATATAATTATATTATATATATAATATATAATTTTTTTATTTTTAGGTGGCTCAAGATCTAAAACTAAACTGGCTATTCTAATTTTGGTCCCACTTTTTGAGAACCAGAATTAGAACCGTTAGGTTCTTACGCAATTCCCATTTTGATTCTAGTTCCAAAAGAGTTTGGTCTAGTTTAGTTCTTGGTTCCAAATGAAACCATGGTCATACCGACTAACACCTAGCATGTGGCCCATAGTGAAGTGAATGGATCACATGACCCCTCTTAATTATAAATATCATTCAATATGGGTCTTTTGTCTTAGCTTATCTTGAATGAGCGAATGCCATAGATTTAGTCAAATTCATTGAATTTCTTATGACTAAACTAATATTATCACATGAGAGTAATGTTCTATCAGAAACTCATTTCAAATCATATACTATGTTAGCTAAAGATTTTCATCTCATGAAATATTGATTGCATAGAACAAACATTTTGCTAACTTGCAATTAAATAAATTCTTTATTGATCACACATAAGCCTCTATACTCATTCAAGTAACAGCATATTGGGCTCATGGCTCTATCTCACATTAGAATAAAAATTGGTCCTTTATGCCTTAATGACACTCATCATGTCTACAAATAACTATGCCATCTCAAGTTTAAAAGCCACACATACTAAACACAATCATAAAATAAGATATTAATAGACAAGAGTCAACTCTATGCGTCTACTTTATTCATTAAGTCATTGTTCTAGTATATTATTCTCTAACGATATATCTATACACATGTATTTTTAGTATCTCATATCGAGTAACACGTTACTCACCATATATACACATGGTGTGCAAGTCGTACCAATTCTCCAACGCCTAGTTAGAGAATCTGTGACTCTCGAATAAGTTTCTATGATTGTCTACTAAAGAATCTTGTGTCTATATTCATAAGCTCTTATGAATAAGAGACTTTAACACAATCATATTGACACACCCACAACTTTATGCCATAACAAGAATTAAGTGCATGATGAATACTTTTAGAATATTGATAAAATGGAATATCAATATTTTATTAATTAATGAAGATAACATTACAATCAATATCTCTCATAAATAATTTGGTATTAGAGGGCATATCATTGACAATCTCCTACTTGCATTCTAATGCCAATGTCCCTAATGCTTGTCACTATGGTATCTAATACCTTTCTTCTTGTGATGGTGATCAAGATGCTCTCATGTCATCAGCTTGATGAGTGTGTTAGCAACATTATTTGTTAAAACTATTTTCTGCTTGACAATTTTGCTCCTTCCAATGATCTCACCAATGATATGATAGCGCCTCTCAACGTGTTTAAATATTTTATGAGATTTTGGTTTCTTGTGAAATCATGCTATTCTTGTCACAATGAAGTGGCAATGGTTGATCCAATCCTAGAACCACCTAAAGCTCTGTAATAGAGTTCTTAATCCAAAGGCCTTCTTTGCATTGTCACATACTACAATGTACTCAACCTTAGTGGTGAAACCTGTAGGAGTACTCTATTTGAAACCATTCTAACTCATTACTCCTCCATTAAAGGTGAAGATGTATTTAGAAGTAGATTTTCTATCATCGATATCTAAATAGAAGATAGTGCAACCACCTACCTTCAGATTTCCATCTGTGTATACAAGCACCAAATTCCTTCTTAAGTACTCTTAAAGATACACTTAATAGCATTCTAATGGTCTTTACTAGGATTCACTTGAAACATGCTCATAACAATTACGGCGTAAGTGATATCTACCCTTATATGTAGCACTGCATACATCAAGTTTCCAATTGCCAAAGCGTATGGAATTATCTCTATCAGCCTCTTTTCATCATCTGTTTGAGGCACATAGACATGAGAGATGGATGTTGTACTTAAATGATAATAATCCTCTCTTAAAGACTTTAATCCTAAACCTCTTTAAGATCTTGTTTATATACAAGGTTTTAGAGAGACCAACTAATCTCTTCACTCTATTTTTGTAGTTATGAATGTCTAAGATATAGGAGAATTCTTCCAAGTGTTTCGTGGAGAACATATTGAATAATCATACTTTAACCAATGTTAGCATCCCAATATCATTCCTAATGAATAGTATGACATCTACATATAACACTAGGAATGTAATGGCATTCCCACTAATCTTTTTTGTAGATGGACTCATTCTAGTTTTTTATGAAGCCAGACAATTTAACTCCACTATCAAAATAAAGATTCAACTCCTTAATGTCAAGGCAATAAATGGACCTCTTAAATTTACATATTTTATGAGATTCACCCTTAGATTTCAAAACTATGTGGTTGCATCATATAAATATCCTCTTCAAGAAACTGATTGAGGAATGTGGCTTTGACATCCATCTACTAAATCTCATAATCTAAGTGGGTGGCTATCACAAGGAGTATCCAGATGGACTTGATCATAGCTCTAGGTGAAAAGATGTCCTCATAGTCAATACCAAGCCTTTAACTATAACCATTTACCACAAGGCTGGCTTTATAGGTCTTCACCTCGCCAGTTAAACAAATCTTTCTATTGTAAAGTCACTTGTATGTAGTGGAAACTATTCCCTTAGGTGGATTCGCTAAGGTCCAAACTTAGTTTGAATACATTAATCCATCTCAAATTGCTTAGCCTCTTACCACTTAGCAGAATCTCTATCCATCATTACTTGATTGTATGTATAAGCTTCATCTTCATGATTATTATCTTCTATAACCAACAACTCTTGTCAATTCTTTAATTCATTACCATATCTCTCTAATGCATGAGATACTCTATTCGATCATTGCAATGGTTGTATCATAGAAATTGAATCCTGAACAGGTAGTTGTTGTATAGGTTCTTCACTTTTTTCCTTATGCTTAACTTCCTTAAGCATAATGGTCCTACTGGTACTGCCTTCTTGAACAAACTCTTCTTCAAAGAAATGTGCCTTATAACCAATGATCATCAAGAAAGAAGAGCTCGTATCTTATAAAGTCCTTGTGATAGCCCACAAAGTGACCCATAATAGCCCTCAGCTCTAACTTGTCCATCTTACTCTTCTTAAGGCAAGTGAGACATCCCCAAATTCTGATATGCCTTAGGCTCAGCTTCCTCCCACAACTTATCTCATGCAAGGTTAAAGGAATGGATTTAGAGGAAATACTATTTAACTTGTGGATAGCAATTAGGTTTGTATGTCCTCACAAAGAAATGCATAAATTGGTGAAACAAATCATTGACTTAACAATGTCCAATAAGTAATATTGTTACAAACAAGTAAGATTATTACTTTGGTTATTAATACTATCACTGGATGATTATGAACTTTAAAACGTACAACCTCTTACTAAATATTTCAAATCCCATGCTTCCTTAGGTAGGAAATGAAAATTCCACAGAAAAAATTTCTTGGCGGAGGTGATTGGGGTATTTATTGAACAAAGTATACCTTACACATACAATTCTAGGCATGTTAGGCCCAAGGAGTGGCAACTCCTACCAATGCATCTCATGCATGGTCCAATGTTTGACTTTGGCCTATAGCTCATTGAAGCCTCACACATACAATTCTTGGCACTGTGGGTACACTTAAGTCATACTCACCGACTAATAGTTCACCAAATTTGTAACCTTGCCCATGACTCTTTTAGTTCTTAAGATGAAGTATCCTTTAAAATATCGCATCAAATGCACTTAAAGCCCTAAATATGCCATCACAATGTGACCTCTTGAATGTGATGATATCATATGTTAAGACTATAATTAGAATTTCGAGCTTGGTAGAGCGCCACGACGAAAAAATTTCTACGTTACAACTTAATATTAAATAAGGAAATTTTTAGTCCATGTATTAATCTTTTACTTTGCATATTAATCATTTGACATACACATACCACATATATGCAATAAAATATAATATAAAAATAATATAGATGATTGTGGACTTTCTAAATCCAATTGGTGCCAACAATTATATCGTACCCACTTGTGCAAAGTCTTATATTATTACAAGGCTTTAAAATTTGTCTTCATTAGTCTTGGACTTCTTTTGCTTCATAGACTCACCATGCTTGGAACATAGAATGGAATCCATCTCCTAGTCTTGAGCGAACATCAACTTGTTAGCATTCAAGTGATTAGGAGATCACCAACTCTTGGTTTTGGAATTATAATTACATCGTGGCATACCACAAATAATGCAATTTCTATTTTATTTGAAAGAAAATTTGGCTTTTATGCCATTATATCTCATGAAAATTAATTTATACATCTAGAAAAGCCAAAATCAAAGTGAAATAAAAGCATCCATATGTGTTCTAAGTCTATTATGTGTTTATCCTTCCATTTAACATCCACACATCAAATGCATGAACCAATAAAATTCATTTGGATGATAATTTTCTGACTTATACATCTCATGTCTCAGTTCTAGTTTGTAGAAAACCTTTTTCCCTAGTTTTAAATTTGAGAGAAAAAAAAGCTTAAAAACTACTTTTGCAGGTGTTTGCGCAGCTGAGGGAATGGATCCCACAACCACGAACTACCTCACACGTCTGCATAGTTGATCGCATTATAGAACCCTTCTTTGAAATGATTGTGATATGCCTATTTAAAGGACTACATCAAAGAACCCTTCTTGTAAAGTGGTCACACGAAGGACTACATCTATAAAGGAGGATTTATTCAATCACATAGTTTGGGCTCCTAGAATATGGCAACCTTGGAGATGATCACATCAAAAAACCCTTCTCTAATGTGTTCATGATGCCGCAACACTTGGTCTACGTGATGCCATTGAACCTTTTCTTGGTGCTTAAAATTCAATTTTCTAGTGTTTTCCATAATTCAAAACCATGCCAAAACAATTCTTACAATCATAGACAAGTATCCAAATATAAGTTTACAAATTTCAAATGAAAACTAACGATAAATCATAACACAAATGTTTCTAAGCATTTTTATACAAAGAAAAACGATGGCTTTAATAGCACTATTAAGTTTAACCAGATTTAAGATACAATATTTTCAATTAAAATTCACTAAATACCGAAAATGTTTCTAGGCATTTTTATACAAAGAAAAACGATGGCTTTAATACCACTATTAAGTTTCACTAGATTTAAGATACAACATTTTCAATTAAAATTCACTAAATACCAAAAAAAACACAAGGGAAATGAATTCCCAACTTGATCTGTTTTTTCTTCGCATAACTCGCATAAAATTAAAATAAGTTTGTTGTATGGATTGTTACTTATGATCAACAAATCGCGATTTTACACTAGCCACTACTTTGTCCACGCTAACAAGTCATAGGCAAGATTTATCCAATGAATCTTGACGAATTCCTCTATGAAATCTTACAAATTCTTTGCCATTATAGAATTTTATCTAGAGAAAAATATTATGCATGTTAATAAATATTTTTTCTCTTCTACAAAGTAGTGCATATGAATAGTATCTTGTGTGGTACCTTTTGGAACTTGTTCAGTATATTTATTTTCAAGATACAATATTATATATATATATATATATAGTTAGATTTTTAGTCCATTTAGAGCACATGAAATGAGCTTTTGGGAAACAGTTGAAATCCCTTTTTCTTTTTGACCAGCGAAAACTTTGTGTGTTCATATTCATTTCAAAAATTAATTAACCTTTTTAATTAGCATTAGAAATAAAATTATTATATTCTTTAAAATTATAATAATAATTCAAAATTATTTATAAACTACAATTATATTTAAGATTTTATAAATAAAAGATTAAAAATTAGAAGTGAGAGCAAGTACAAGAAGAAAATCAATTTTTATTAAGATAAAAGAGAAACAAAAAATAAAGAAAATAAAGATTATTTGATAGTTTAACCTTCAAAGCCAAACCTTTTAAGCATTAGTTCCTATGAATACTTCACACTTAACATAATATTATGTGGATTAAATTAGTTACACTTGACGTAATAGTATCTATATTATTTTAATTTTGAAGGGTATTTTAAAAACTTTAATAAAAACCAAGTCTTAACAATAATATAAAAGTATTTCCTTTAGTATGGCAACAGAAAATTTTATCTAAGAGCTTGTTCAGTGAAAATAATAATATTTAACGTAACTGAGTTGTGAAACATTATTAGAAATATATTATGGTAGTTAAAATATTTTAATGTACCTTTGATCAAGAGTGATTTCCTTTAATGGGATTTTTACCTTTAAAATGTGATAGTCATAATCGTACAAAATAATTTTCAGGTACTTAATACATGCTTTTTTTGACAAATCACCTTGAACATTAATGATTTAGTTTCTTGAAAGAAATATTTAATTAGTCCAAGATATTCATTTATATACATTTAATGACTATCAATCAAAACATATGTTTAACAAAGACAAAACCATTCAAAAATAAACAAATGCTTATATATCAACAACGTTTAGTAAGCTTTTTCTTTTAGTGTTAAATATCTAAATTTGACAAACATATGCTTGTTCAGTTGTAAGTCATGCTGCTCTTATCATAAAAATTGTGTTAGGATTTCTTTGTTGTGAGAGTCGCGTTGGTGGATAATCTTCTAATTCTAGAATCCTTAGTAGTAGTGATTGAAACCAATGTTTTTAAAATCAGACCGATATTCAAATTGAAAAATTTATTAGGTTATTGAGTCACTGGTCCGATCAATTAAACCATTGAAAAAATCAGTTATTTTAATTATATATAATATTATATATATTACTATAAAAATAATTTACAAAATAAATGTAATCCACTATAACAATATAATAAAAAATGAGTTTTAGATGTAATGTTAAAAATTAAATAATTCAACTAAAATAAAAATTTATTACAAAATTAAAAAAACATATCAAATTCAAAATGATTAAAAGTATAAAATTGAAAAAATAGTTTTAAAAAATAAACAAATTAATTAATATGACCAAGTTTAATTTTAAGATACAATAATTAAATTTTGAAAATATTGATTAGAAAAATAAAAGGAAAAAAATTACTAAAAACAAAAGTCAAAATAAAAATTATATATTTAACTAATATTGATGAGTTGTAAATGTAATAAATTTTGAAAAAAGAGTAAACATTTATTTTGTAATTTTTTCAAAAAAAATTGCTAAAATTTTCTCTTTTTTAAAAATTTTTTAGATAAAACTGGTTTGACCGATTTTTATTCCATTTTATACCGGTTCACACCGATTTTGATTAGTTTTTGATTGGTTCTCTTCGATTCTATGTATTTTTAATTTTTATACTTTAACCAAATTAAAAAATCAAGTAGTTTTTAGTCAAACCAATTGAACCGGTCGGTCCAGTCCTATTTTTAAAACAATGATCGAAACCCAAATCACCCAAACTTTGAAAAATAAATCTAAATTTGAAGAAGAAGACTGATTTCTTGCTGTCTCATGTTTTCCATATAAATCATCTTCTTCTTAATTTTAATTTTTTTAATTATCTGGATGACTTACTATTTGCGTATATTATTAATTGATGATCCAAACTGCTCAACAGAAGAGAATGAAATAAAAAAAGTCACTTTCATAGAAAATTCTAAAGCGTTACCCTCATGTGATGAACAACCAGACAAATCGTTATTTGGCGAGCAATGTAATACAGTAGTAGTACATGTAAGTTCGAGTTTGTGAGGTCCGCAATACTTGGACCGGCAACAAGGTGGATCTTACTCACAGCATCATGTGTATGGGTGTAGGCATTCCTGGAAATATTTCCCTGTAATAATGCCCTGGTTTCTTGACCAGCGAAAAACAGATGCGAATCTTCCAATACAAAATTCCCCAATTGCCCAAGAAAGCGTAAGCCTGGTGGCATCATTCGAGTATCCAAAATGGCATCCTCTCCCTTTTTAACTGCCGAAACAACCAACTCACGGGCACATACTCTCCTCCTCCATCCCCCACCCCTCTCTTTGTCAGCCATTCATCCAAAGGCTCTCGCCTTCCTTGTTCCCGGAATTCAAATTCCCTGTGGAATCTTGGCTTCCTTCGTCTGCAATAAGGTAGGAAAAAAATGCACGTATGTGTTTCTTTATGCATGCTTTGTTGTCCCTTTTCTTCCCTCGTTGCCATCTTCGAAATTTTTGCCGGAAAAATGTTTTCTTGTGGGGGGTTGAAGATCCATTTGGTTATTTGGTAGCTTTAAGTTTCTACATCTTTATTTCTCGTTGCTTTTATAAAGTATCTTTCTGTTTTTAGCTTCTCAACAACTTCTCTCTTATGGGAGGAGAGGGGAAACAACTTTAACTTTCTCATCCTGGCGCTGGAACGAACATATTAGCTCTTAGTCTTCTTTGGTTTTTGGATTTCGTTTTTCTGGGCTGATTTTACTTTTTTTTTTCTTGTGACAAAAATTCGTGTTACAGAATTTACATAACTACATATTCAAGTTTTTTCGTATATACAGATATGCGGTGATGATGGCGACGTCTCCAAGGCAATCCATAAAAAAAGTTTTTGAAAGAGTTGGGGTGCATAGATTTGGAAGTGGGAGCAGACAGAAGAGGTGCAAATATGCCATTGAAGACGAAGAAGAAGACGGGGCCATGGAATTGGAGCAGATTGGGGCTGAAAAGACAAAAAATGTGCTGATTCTGATGAGTGATACTGGTGGTGGCCACCGCGCATCGGCTGAGGCGATCCGGGATGCTTTCCGGCTGGAATATGGGGATGAATATAGGGTAAGGGTGATGAGCTTTTAATTTACGCCATAGATTATCGCGGTTCTTGAGCAGGGATTTTGTCTTGTTCTAGAGTTCAAATATTTTGTGGGAGTCGAGTTTTATGGGTTAGTCCTTGCTCATGATTAAGTGGTAAAAGCATTAAGTGATTCTGAAAACTATATGGCGTCTGTGATGTCCGTTTACCTCCTATTACGAAAAAGGCGTAATTGTCTTGTTGCGGTGCGGGCTTAGCTGGCTGAGTAGTTCTATCGTCTAGCATACCTATTTCATATTACTCGACCCGTTTCTTTCTTCACTTTTGGAATGTATCCCCCGCTGTCAGGGGAAGATTTTTCCTGATTGTATCGTCAATTGTTCTGATTTGTCTCTCAGATTTTTGTGAAAGATGTCTGGAAGGAGTATGCCGGTTGGCCCTTGAATGATATGGAGAGACAATATAAGTTCATGGTTAAACATGTCCAGCTCTGGAAATTTGCATTCCATGGTACTTCTCCTAGATGGATACACTCCCTCTATCTTGCCGTCATTGCTGCATGTTATGCGAAGTATGTGTAACCCATCCTATTAATTCTTTTCACAGTAGGTTTAGAATATAGATAAGTCAAAAACTAGCATTATTTCTATTGATGCCAACAAGTTAATCATCAGCTCTCAGAATATCTCCATCTATCTTCTTTTCGATCGTTCTGTTCCTTCACCAGCTCAAAGCTGTTAAACTACGACGGGAAGTTCACAGATCACAGAAATTAAGTGGTCTCTAATGATTTAGCTTTGGTGTGATATTTACATCAATTTTGATGATGCAAATGATAAATTTATGCCTGCAGAGTTACTTCTCATTTCTGAAAGCTTGCCACGCAATAGAAGTACTTCAAGTTTCATCATTTCAGTTCTTCTTATTTCACAAATTTTTGTGCATTTTTGCTTTCAAGGGAGGTGGAGGCTGGTCTAATGGAATACAAACCACATATCATCATTAGCGTCCATCCGCTTATGCAGCATATTCCTTTGTGGGTGCTGAAATGGCAAGGGTTACAGAAAAAAGTCATTTTTGTTACTGTCATTACAGACCTTAATACTTGCCACCGGACATGGTAAAACACTCGTCTCATTTAAAGTTACGCAAATCTTCTGCATTCATTGATGCAAATACTAATTAGGAACCTTGTTGATTAAGGTTTCACCCATCGGTAAATCGTTTGTACTGTCCATCTGAAGAGGTAGCAAAGAGGGCTTTGCTAGATGACCTCCAAGAATCTCAAATTCGCATATTTGGTTTGCCCATCCGACCTTCCTTCTGCCGAGCAGTGCTGTCAAAGGTGACACCTATATCTTTCTTCTTTTCTTATGCAATTAAACTGACATGGACAAATAAAGGATCCATGTTGTTTTTGCTTGCCTATTTTAGTACAAGTCATGCATCTTCTGTCTTTAAATAAATTTTATGATACAATAATGTAGATGGTTTGTCATTTTAATCTTTCTGGCCACAGGATGATTTAAGGGTAGAACTTGAGATGGATGCACGATTGCCAGCTCTTCTGCTAATGGGAGGTGGAGAGGGAATGGGCCCTGTTAAGGAAACGGCAAAGGCCCTGGGAAAGTCTCTGTATGATACCGAACTTGAGAAGGCAATAGGACAAATGGTCATCATCTGTGGTCGCAATGAAGCCTTAGCTGCTACATTACATTCTCTTAACTGGAAAATCCCAGTTAAGGTAACATGCATTTGTTCTCAAAAAGTCATCTTGCAATAAAATAGACTAGTTGTTAGCAAAGAGGGTTTGTTTCCCATTTTCAACCAAAACTTATTCAGAACCTGAGCTTTTTGATGTTCTTCAATGCAGATAAGAGAATTTGAGAAGCAGATGGAGAAGTGGATGGGTGCTTGTGACTGCATCATTACTAAAGTATGTTATTTTTGTTGTCAATTGTTCTAAGATACTTTTGCAGCTAATAGTCAAGCATTTGAGATTGGCTGTTTACAACTTCTTTTGGGAATAGATAGGCTGGACCAGGTACCATCACGGAGGCACTGATAAGGGGCCTACCAATTATTCTAAACGATTACATTCCTGGACAAGTAAGTTAATCTGAAATGCTTGATTCATTGTTGGGTGACAGTATGATGATCTCATAAGAAGGATGCAGATATCACCATATATGATTTCATGGTTTACAACTTGATTGTACACAAATTTAGTGCCATGGCAAGAACCAATATGTTACTTGTTGCGATTTCCTCTTTTCCTGATTATCCTGATTATTCACTCTTGTCCTAGGCATCATTGACTATGTAGCTCATGATTCCTTTGATTTGTCATTGGCAGGAGAAAGGTAATGTTCCATACGTCGTCAATGGTGGGGCTGGTGTATTCACTAGAAGCCCCAAGGAGACTGCAAGAATTGTGGCTTCATGGTTCGGCACAAAGATAGATGAACTCAAGAGAATGTCTGAGAACGCCCTAAAACTTGCAGCCCCAAATGCAGTGTTCGACATTGTAAAGGACATTCACGAGCTATCGTGCCAATGTGGCCCTTTAGCCAACATCCCATACGTGCTGTGCTGACTTCATAATACACTAAAACACTTTCCCATTCATCAACAGGATAAAGGTGTCTTGACCAAATCCATGTATGTACACATAGCTTAAGAAATGATAGTGTTCTTTGAGCATTTGAGTGGATGGTCAAGCTATAGGTTTTCCTGTAGGGAAACTTCGTCTCCTTGTCAGTCAATCTAGAATCTGTCAAAAAACTTAGTAAGAATAGAAGGAAAAAGAAAGATTTAGGGTGTGGGGGTTAAAATTTCCTGTGTCGTATTTTTTTAGGTTAGTTTGGACAAAATGGAAGCATGATTGATTGGTTGCAGTATAAGTTTGGCTTTGATCTCAGTGACATCTAAATTTGTTGCTTAATTACTGTGCTGTCTTCTTCCTGAATTGATCATTTACTGAAGATGTGACTTTAAGATTCTAAATGAGTTACTTCAAAGTATGTAGATGAGACTTGTAAGCATCAAATTCAACTCAATAATTGATAATTTTTTAATTAAAATATATGTTTCGATTGGATTCTAAGACACACAAACCTAGTTATTTCTATGCCTTATTAGCAAATATGTTGTCTTAATATCTCTGCAAACTAATTTTTTATGCCATAATTTGTGAATTCTTGGACACTAGGCACGTATTGGGACAAAATATCAAGAAAGTTATTGAACAAGAAAACACAGGCTACACTATATTCATACCATATATTGTTAAGGAAAAAAAAAAACCTCTATTACAATGTATTATATCAAAATTTCTACATTATTTAAGAATCTTAACAAGCTCAGCATACAATTCGACAGTCAAATGATTAAAGTTTTGGTCTGCAGTGGGATTGGAACAATTAGATATTTTAAAGAATATTAAAACAATTACTAGATAACAATGAACAGAAGCAAATTCAAATCAAATCACGATGATGATACTAAAATTGAGATTATTAATTCAAGCGAAGGAAAAAGGAATTTCTTATTGGTTTTTTTTTTTTTTTTTTCGCTAACCATGCTTAGTTGGGAAGTGCGAAAGGTAATTACAAACAATGTAATCCCATTCAAACGGGCCAAGGTTACCGCGTGGAGCTATGTAATTGGATATTGCCCGTGTGGAAAGAAATTTGAGTTAAGAATTTAATCTGGACTAATTATTTGGGGGCCACTTGGGAAGTCGCACCCGGCCATCGACACACACACACACACACATATATATATGTGTGTATGTATGTATATATAAATGTGTGTATGTATGTATGTATATATGTGTGTATGTATGTATGTATGTATATAGATGAATATGTATGTATGTATATCTCTGATTTGCCCCAATAAATTCGGGGCTTTTCTGGATGAAGTGATTTGGAGTTAAGAATTTACTAATTTAAGCACTGAGTGGATTTAAAATATATCTAAACTTTCATAGACTTTTAATTTTAAAATAATTTTCTCTATATTATAATTTGTTACGATAAGAAAACTTTTATAAGTCATAAAAATTTTCGTACATGCATATTAGTAGTATATATTAAGTGGATAGTAACTAAATCCTTGGTTCTCATTGTTAATATAATAAATGTTCTTCATCCTTATTTTATTTTTTTATTTTTTTTATTTTCTCTTTTTTAGTTATCCTCAATGTTAATGCCATATTGATTGTTTTATCCTCAATTTTTTTTCTTTATCTCTTATTTAGTATAAATTGCCCAACATAATTTCAATTGTCGATAACTATTTTTATTATTGAATTTTAAATTTTGAGAGATTTATGTTTCATTATAAATAAGAAATAATGAACACACATAATTATGTAATTTTGGCTACAAATGATGTAGTATAAAGTAAAATATTTATAAGCAAGAAATTTCAAAATATTTACAAAAATGGAACATTTTGCATGGCAAAAATACTATATTTTAAATTAAAATGCAATTGTATCGACTATTAATTGTGCATTCATAGGTAGTACTATACTATTATGAAAATAATTCTTTTTGGTTAAACAAAGAAATTTACCCACTTTCACTTATTTTAACTTTTTTCAATGTTTTATCATTTTCTTTCTTCATTTCTTCTAACTTTTTATATTTATTATATTTTCTCTTAAATTTTTCTCTCTTTTCAAATCATTTGGTTCTTTATTTATTTCTTATTTTAAATATTATTATACTTTTATTTATATCTAAAATGTGTATTAAGTGAACAAGAAATTTTACTTGCACAATTTGTAATTACCTCATATCCCTTGATTCTTTTCATATATCTTTTGACCACACTCTCCCAATTTTCAATGCTAATCTTTGTTTTATTTTTTATTATTCTTTATTATATTAATGATAATGCCCTAATTTTAATTGTCTGATATTAGACTATTGTATAGTATCCTTATTTAATTTTTTTTTTTTCTATCTTACACTAACAATCCATTCTTCCCCTTCAAAGTCCTGTTTTAGTAAACAACTAAATATGGTATTTGGACAATTCTATATTTTTTCCTTTCATTTTTAATATCTTTGATGTAATCATTGAAACGATGGAAATGGAAAACAACACGAAATGGCGTAGCTTGAACTCAAATCTTTATTGACATGCAGACCATGTGGAAACCCAACCTAGACACAATGAAAAGGAGTCAAATCCAAACAATGATGGCCATAATTGACAATCGAACATTGATTAATATATCATAAATCAATTTGAGACAAATGAAAAAGACTTGATTTGGAATTGACTCCAAAAAATTGAAAGCGTTCTCATCAAGGAAAACAAATAGAATTCATTTGATATAAAAAATAGTCTGATGTTTGGAATATATCGGAGGATAATGAAGAAGTCTACAACCCGAAACATGAACAAAACTCAACTTTTAGAACTAAGGGGCCACATATAACAATTAAGCCTAAACACAAAACCCTATTTTAGTAAGGATGCGATCCCTCGAATAGCCTCAAGCAATCAATCTTAATGTTGCCACTGCTCAAACCAAATTGGGTGATCGATCTTTGTGTGATCTATCTTAGTTGCATTTAATATTTTGTTTTATCAATCCGAGAATGGTCAATCTTACGATGATGACCTCTCTAAATTATCAATTTGCTTCCTACAATGATCAATGGCAATGCTGAAATTGAATCACCATGTAGATTTTTGATTCGACCCTAGTCCTTTTGTATAGTTTGATTCCATCACTTCAGGTTAATTGAAAGTGGACCTCAGGGTCTTAATTGAACTCCAATTTTCATTATAGAACTCCTCAAAACCAATCTTGAAAGTCGGTTTAGTGAACTCAACACCTGAGATGATCAAACCAATGCAAGACCTTTTTGCTTTAGGTGTCTGATGTCCACACGAACTTTTAATTCACTTTCATCCTTTTTCAAATTTCCACATTTATTTTTATTTTGAATTAATTTTATGCTTATTATTTTGTTATAATAAATAAAATATTACGATTAATAAAAGAAATTACATACACATCTAGTGTACTACTAATACTAGTTATAATAATGAGGAAAAAAGTTAAAAGTGGTAAAAATTTAATATCTATTGTCACTTGAAACATATTCCAAATAAGCTCGGTTAATTTATTGGAGTTAACATTAAAATTTTTGCTCTATAAATCCTTTAATCCAAACTCAAGCAATAAATTAAATATGACTTAGGGTTGTTCTGCATTGTGACATGAATGGTTGTTAATTATCGGTGAGATTCTTACAATTCAATAGTACTATTCATAGGTATGGTATTAGCCTTCATGTTCATTAGGTCTACATCTATGTAGTCGAACCAATTTTTCTTTCACAAACCCACTTGCATCTAATGAAAACTTTTCCCTACATATCTCTAGTCGAATAAATCTTCATTGTATAGACCCACTTGCATCTAATGAAAACTTTTCCCTCAATTAGATCCACTAAGGTCATGCTTGGTTTGAATACATCAAATCCATTCGAATTATATAGCCTCTTTCCATTTGGCAGGGTCATTGCTCGACATTGCTTGATTATTGATAGTAGGATCATATCTATGATCATTATTTCTTATAACAAACAACTCTTATTTATTCTATAAGACATAATTATATTTCTTTGGTGCATGAGAGATTCTACCTAATCGTTGAAATGATTGCATTATAGAAAATTATTCTAGAATAGAAACTTGCCGCGTAGGCTCCTTACTTTGTTGTTCATGCTCAAGTTCCTTGAGCACAACCGTTCTACCCATAACACCTTTTTCGAATGAACTATTCTTTGAGGAAGCATACTTGATAAACAATGACAATCCTATTATAATTGGGTACGCAAAATTCATATCTCATTAAATCCTCAAGATATTCGACAAAGTAGCCCATAACAACCCCCACCTCTAACTTATCCGCTTTACTTTTTTTAAGATAAGACCAACATCCCTAAATCTTGATATGCTTTAAGCTTGGCTTCCTCCCACTCCATATCTCATATGAGGTTAAAGGAGCACACTTATAGAGAATCCTATCCAACATGTGTGTAGCACTCAGAAAAGCATGTCCCTACAAAGAAATGGGTTAATTAGTGAAGTTAATCATTGATCAAACCATGTTGTACAAAGTCTATTTCCTACGTTTAGCCACACCATTCAATTGAGAAGTCACTAGCAGTGTTAATTGTGATACAATACCATTTTTCTTAAGTAACTCAACAAACTTGGCACTTATTTACTCTCCACCATAATTTCATTGTAGTGCTTTCACAGCCTGCCAATTGGTTTTTCTACTTGTGCCTTGAATTCTTTGAACTTTTAAAAGATCTATATTTGTACTTCTTCAAGTACTCATAATTATACCTAGAGTAATTATCAATAAAGATTATGAAATAGTAAAATCCACCTCTAGCCAAATGGCTAACAAACATCAGTATGGATTAGGTCTAATACCGATGTGGCCCTCTTCATGCACCCATCAAGGGGACTTTTGGTCATTTTCCCTAAGATGCAAGGCTTGCAAGTTAGATAGGGCTTTCTACCAATTGGTCAATAAAGTTATCTTTCTTTAACTTACTAATCATCATCTCTCTAGCATGATCAGATCTAGAGGCCACAATTGCTTGGGTTTCAAGCATCCCAAGCACATTTGTTTGATATGACATTCATCATAGGTATCATTTACATTCAATTAGTGAAGGCCATTTACCAAAGAGCTAGTGCTTGTTAGAGATGTTTCTTCTAATGCTAAAAGATAGTGAGGGATATTAGTTATATATAAACTTTTGATTAATTAATTCTTTTTTGAATCAATATTTTGGCAATTATTAATGCATGTAGATCTTTTATGGTGTAAAGTTTTACATGTGTCCATATGAACACATTAAAAAGTCATATTCATAAGGAGTTATATATATAAACATGAGGCCTAATTGTACACAATCACTAAAATATGTTTGCAAGAGTCACATTCTTTCTGAGTGAGCATTGAAGAATAGGTATAACTTGTACACTTTATGTCTATATAGTAAATTTTATGCCATTCAGTATGAGATACTAAGAACACATGTGTGTGGATGTATCATTAGTGAATAAGTATTCAAATACTAACTTGAGAAATGATGTAGACATATGGAGTTACCCTTTATTATCAATGTCTTACTTTGCGATGATGCTAAGTGCATGTGGGCCTTAAACTTAATATGAAATGGTGGCCTTATGGGCATGATAATCAGTATATCATCAGGGCAATAAGAATTAACATCTATTTGATATGAGAGAGGATTATGAATCCAATATGCCATTGCCCAAGTGTATATAAAGGCATATGTGCATTCAATAATGAATTTGTCTATTTGGCAAATATTCAAGGCATTTACCCTATTGTGATTGATATTCAATGAAATGGATATGTAACTGATTTTATGAGTTTGACTATACCACATGAGTAAGCTAGCAAGTTTCACTAAATCTATGGCTCTTATTTAATAAAGGTAAATCAAGACAAGAGACCTATACTATATTGTATTCCCAATTGGAAGGGCTTATGTGATCCATTAACTTCATTTTAATTGGGTTACGATAAGGACCGTAGGCTAGATGTTACCCATATCCTTCGAGCTATGCTTGTTACTAATTAAGGATGAACTTAGAGAGTCATACATATAAGATTAGAATGAGGACAAGTGGATAAATTTGTTGGAGATTTAATGAGGCTTAAAAATCTAATGAAGAAATTAATTTGGTTACAATTATATTGGACCCAATAGATTTTTCATTATGTTTGTTAATAATGAGATCATTAATTAAAAACATACGGGGCCTTTAATTTAATTAATGCGATTAAAAATTTTGAAGGAAAAGGCTCAAATATAATTATTTAGTTCTTATCATGTTAATTAATAATTTTATTGTTAACTAGAAACGTGATATGCCTTGATTTGATTGATGAGATTAATTAAATTGAAGGATATATTTCTATTAGGCTTTAATTATTAATAGCATTAATAATTAAGGATTGAATGGGCTTTAATTATTAATGTGATTATTAATTAAATAATCTATAGAATTAAATCAACTAAAGATCTATGTAGAAAGTCTATAGAACTCATGCCATGTTTGCCCATACATGGAAATGAGATTCTTACCAAGTGTAGAATATTATTTCTTGGAAATATAAGATTTGGAAGAGTTTTAAATCAACACACAATCAAAAAACAAAAAATATCTGGAAAAATTCATAGAGAAAAGGTCTTCTAGCCTCGCTCTAGTCTTCTCTCTTGTTCTAAAGCCTCCACATCCAATGGAGTTTTCATTGGAACCTTGTAAAGGACTTTTTAGAGGTTTTGGATGTGCTCGTTCACATTTTAGATTTGTAGATGAATTAAAGGTCGAGGTTTGAGGGCTATAACTTGTAGATCATGTGTATGCTTTTATTGGAATATGGTTCCAAGAGGAAAGATTTATGCGTTTTTCGTAATTATTCAATTTGGCATGTTATATGACAAAATTGGATTGGGTTTGATTTTTTTTCTTCTGTTTTGTTTTCTTTGGTGATGAGTGTTTAAAATTTTAAAAATTCCAACTCCAAACCTGATGAAACTCAATAATTGTGTCAAAGCTTTTGTTTTCCTCATATACTATGAAGTTTAATGATTTTTTTTATGGTTTATAGTAGTTTGCATTTGACAATTGTGTGGACATATATTTTATCATGTTTATACTTGAAAAATTATTTTTTGGGTGTTTTAAATTGAGAAAATGTGATAAAAAAAAGTGAGTTTAGAAGGACAAGATGAGTTTCCACTGCCATAGATGCTGTCGGCTTGTGGTTGCAAGGAGAGGGACTTGAGGGGATTGGTCTTTCAAAGCTTTGTTGTGCCTCTTTGACTTTCTAGTCACACACTTCAGAGAAAAAGAAAGAAAATAATGAAATAGATAAGAGATCTATCAATTCATAACTTAATAACTAAGTAGCTACATTAGATCAGGAACCTAATGGCACTCGTCTTTAGGTGGCTTATGGCCACAAGAATTGTTCCTATAGCCTCATGGATACCAAGAGGGTGTTCGGTGCTTTTTCATAAATTTGAAACATAGGAAAAGGGTTTTCCACAAACAAGAACTAATTGATGAAACACAAAAGTTAAAAAAAAAAAGGGGGTCATTAAATGGTTTTGTTGGATTATACATATGATGTATAATTATTTGCATGGATGTTAGGGATGGATTATAGACTTAGACCACTTACTCAGTGGTATGCCATACGTATTTGTAGCATGGAAGAGATCAAGAGTTGATGTTCATGTGAAGATCAAGAGTTGGTGCTATTCAATGTTCCATGGCATGGTGGACCCACGAAGGAAGTCATGAAGGCTAAGACAGAGAGAAGACCATCGTTATTATCCCATTTAATATGATAGAGATTCAAAAACATGTGCATGATCCAATTGTTTGCTCCAATTAGATTTAGAAGTCTATAATCCTCCATCCTATTTATTTATTTGCTTGCTATATATGCACTAAATTGGGTAATGTGTAAACTAGAACATAAAATTACATGGATCAAAAACTTCCTTACTAAATATTAAGTTATAATGGCAAAATAGTTTTGTCATGGCCCTTGACCAAGCTCAAGGAGTCTCAGCATATGATATCATCATATTCATGGGGTCATATTGCAATGACACATTTAGGGCTTTGAGTGCATTAGATGTAATATTTAAAGGATACTTCATCTAAATAACTGAAACGGTCACAAATCTAGCAAGTTGTCAATTAGTGAGTGTGACTTAAGTAGACTCATGATGCCAAGAACTGTATGTGTGAGATTTTGTTAAGCTATGGGAAGATTGGATTGTGCATGAGATCCATTTGCAAGAGTTGCCATTTGTTGAGCCTACCATATGCTAAGAATTGTATGTGTGAGGTATGTTATGTTCATTGAAAACCCCAACACTCGATAGGAAAATTTTCCAATGGAATTTTTGTTTCCTACGAGGGACTATAGAATTTAAAGAATCTAATGGGAGATTGCTTTGATTGAAGTCTATAATCACGTGGTAACATACCTTACAACCAAACAGACAAATCTTGCTTGTGTTCTATAGTTTTATATTTGTCTTGAATAATGTACACCATCTTTATATTGATTAAGGCCATAATATTGACTGGGACCAAGAGAATTGATTGATTTCAAAGCTCGAGGAAAGTTCTCATTCTTAAATGAATTGGTAGAATCTAGGAAGCTATCATCCCATTCTGTGGGAAAGATGTTCTTGAGGCATCTAGTCCCTCAGTTGGTGAAGGTAAGGAGGGCAAGACTAAGAGAATGAAACCTACTACTCCTAAGGCCAATGGAAGGAGTGTGAGATCCAATGCTCATATAGGCAAAGGGAAGAATTTTTGATGCAACAAGAAGGGGCATTGGGGGAGGAAATGCGTTGGATGTCTTAATGGCCTAAAAATGGCAATAGAGGTGAGGAACTCTATGTTTATCAAATATCCCATTCCATTGTTGTGTTCTCTATATCTTGGATCTTTGATTTTGATACGTTTTCTCATATTTGCACTTCAAGTTAAGATTTGATCATGAGTAGATCACTTGAGAAATGATAAATGATGATTAAGGTTGGTAGTGAGGCATGTGTTATAGCTACTGCAATGAGCATCACTTTAGTTTAGTTATTGTCTTTTAGCTTGATAGACTGTCTCTTGATACTCAATAGACTAAAGAATATTATCTTTGTACCATTATTGGTAAAGGAAGGTTACAAATTTTTTTTAAAGACAATATGTGTCATATTTATTATTGTAATAAGTTAGTTGGTACTAGTAAATGGCCTTTATTAACTTCATTTGGATGATAAACATGTGATAAATGCTATTTCCAACAAACATTCTAGGGAAAGCTTGAATCCCAAGCAATTGTGGCATCTTAGACTAGACTGTGTTAGGGAGACAAGGACAAGTACGTTCGAGAAAGATTTGACTATTGAGAGTGGAATTTTATTCAACTTGTGAACATTGCATCCTAGGCAAGAAGGCCTACAGTCTTTTTGATGAGCATGATGAAAGGGCCACATCAGTATTAGAGTTAGCCCAGACAAATGTTTGTAAGCTATTTAATGAAATGGTTAGATGAGGTTTCTACTACTATATAACCTCTACCGATGATTAATTTAGGTATGATTATGTGAATTTGATGAAGCACACACATGAATCTTTTGAAAACTACAAAGAATTTAAGGTTGATGCAGAGAAACAAACCGTCAAGCATGTGAAAGCACTACAATAGGATCATAGTAGGGAGTGCATGAGAGTTTGATAAGTACCTCAAGGAAAATTGCATCATATCACAGTTAACACCATCAGCAACTCCTCAATTAAATGATGTAGTTGAGCATTGCAATTGGATCTGTTGGACATGATTTGATCCATGATTAACTTATTCGATCTCCCCATATCATTATGGGGTGATACCATCCTAAGTGCCATACATGTTTGGAATAAGATTCTCTCTAAGTCCATTCCTTTGACCTCCACATGAGATGTAGAGTGAGAGGAAGCCAAGCTTGAAGCATACCAAGATTTGAAGATGACTAGCTTACCTTAAGAAGAATAAGATAAATAAGTCAGAGGTAAGGGTTGTGATGGGTTGCTTTGTTAGATATTCCAAGGATTCCATGAAAAATGAGTTTATCCTACCCAAGGATAATAGAATTCTTATTAGTTATCAAGCATGTTTTCTCACAGAAGAGTTCATTTAAGATGGTAGTGCAGGTAGACCGATGGTACTCAATGAGGTTGACAATAAGCAATAGAGAAACTAGCCTATACAGTGAATTCATATTCAAGAACAACCTTCTACAATGCAAGCAATGCGATGATTGGGTAGAATCTCCCACACACCAAAGTGATATAATTATATCCTAGAGAATGGACAAGATTTCTTCATGATAGGAGATAATGATCATGGAGATGATCCTTGTACCTTTAATAAAACAATGCTAGGGAAAAACTCAACCAAGTGGCTAAAGGTTGTGTAGTTCGAGATGGCTCTGATGCATGTGAATCAAGTATGACTTTAGTGGATCCAACTGAGAGAATAGTTCCCATTGAATACAAGTGGTTTGGTTTCACTAACAAGGAGGAGACTCATAAGGCTAGGCTCCTAGCAAAGGCCTATAGTCATAAGGAAGGAACTAGTTACGAGGAGACCTTTTCACTTGTAGCAATGCTCAAATCCATTTAGACACTTGCGATAGTTGCCTACTTGGATTGAGAGATTTGGCATATGGATGTCTAAACCTCTTTCCTTAACTGATTTCTTAAGAAAGACATTTACATGGTGCAGTTGCATGGTTTTAAAGTCCAAAGGCAATCTCATAAGATATGCTAGTGTAAGAGGCCTATTTATAGCCTAAGTAAGCATTAAGGAGTTAGAAGTTCTTGATGAAGCCAAACATTTTAACTGCAGCATCAAAAGGGAAGTGCTATTGCATTCTAAGTACTATATCTAGATAACATACTATTGATTAAGAAAGATGTTGGGATGCTTACCTCCGTCTAGATATGATTATACAATAAATTTTCCATCAAAGACTTTGGATGAGCATCCTTTATTTTAGGCATTAGCATCGATAAAGATAGAGCGAAAAGATTAATAGGTTTCTTCCTAGCCTTGTACATAGACGAGATATTAAAGAGGTTCAGTATGAAAGCCTCTAAGAGAGAATTGCTCCCATTCAGATATGACATTCATCTCTCGAAATCAATGTGACTATAGATAGATTATGAGAAGAGGAGCATGGAAGTCGTTCCATACGCTTGGACTTTCGGGAGCTTAAAGTACACAATACTATGTATGAGGGCAAATATTACCTATGCTATAAGTGTTATAAGTAGGACCTAGTATAGAGCATTAAAATGCTGCCAAGTTTATCTTAAGTATTTGAAAATGACTAAGTATATGGTACTAGTCAATGGAGATGGAGATCTACGAGGAGATAGATACATCAATTTTGAATTTTAGTTATTTCACCCTTAATAAAGGAGCAGTGAGTTGAAGACTTCTAAACAGAGCACCACTATAAATTCAACCATGAAGTTTGAGTATATTGCAACATGTGATGTTGCAAATGAGGTTGTTTGCATAAAGAAGTTCATAATAAAGCTTCAAGTGGTTTTGGATATGGATTAGCCATTACCACTTTATTGTGACAACAATAGCACGATTGCACAAGCAAAGGAACAAAGGTCTAATCAGAATTCCAAATACATTGAAAGGCATTATTACATTATTTGAGAAATCACTAAAATGGGTGATGAAGTCATGAAAAAAATAACTTCAACAAATAATGTGATCGATCCATTTACCAAGCCAATGACAAAAGTGTAACTGGATTACCATCTTGAGAAGATTGATATTAGATATCATAGTAGCTGTAACTAGGATTATTAGCATTAGAGTACAAGCAGGATATTGTTTAGTGATATACCTTCTAATGCTAATAGCTAGCAAGGGATATTGGTTGTATATGAAAATTTTTTATTAATTAAAAAATATTAATTTTAATTTTCTTTAATATTTTAGTAGTTATTTATGCATGTAAATCTTGTTTGGCATAAAGTTTTACATATGCCTATGTGATTGTGTTAAGAAGTCTAATTCATAAAGGGTTATGAATATTGATATAAGGATTCTTAGTGCATAATTACTAAAACGTGTTCGTGAGTTATAGGCTCTGAAGAGTTGATATGACTTATACACCTTGTGTTTATGTGGTGGGTTTCATGGCATTTAGTATGAGATACTAAGAATATATACATGTGGATACATTATTAGTGAATCAATATTAAAATAATGACTTGAGGAACGAAGCAAAGTTATGAAGTTCACTTTTTGCTAACAATGTCTTGCTCTGTAATCGTGTTAGGCGTGTGTGGGCCTTAGACCTAAGATGACATGATTGTATTGTCTACACAATGGTTAGTGTGTCACTAAGGTATTAAAGACTAACATCTATTTTGATATGAGTTAGATCATCAGCCCAACATGACATTGTCCAAGTCCGTATGGAGGCATGAGTGCGTTCAATAAGGGATTTATCTATTTCTAAGTGAGCAAGGTGTTTGTTCTATGTGCTTGATGCTCCATGAAATGGATACATGACTAAACCTATGAGTTTGTCTACGTCACATGACTAAGTCTGTGAGTTTAATTAAATCTATGACTCTTACTTGGCTAGGATAAATCAAGACTAAAGGCCTATACCACATGGTATTCTTGATTGGGAGAGTTCATATGATCCATTCACTTTGTCTCAATTGGGTTATGATTTGAATCATAGGCTAGACGTTATTTCTATCTTTTGAGCAATGTTTCTTTCCAATTAAGGATGAACTTAAAGAGTCACACACAAAAAGTTGGAATGAGAACAAGTTGGTAAATTAGTTGGGCATCAATAGCGAGATTATTAATTAGAAGCATATTGAGCTTTTAATTTAATTAATATGATTAATTAAATTCAAGGAAAAGACAAAAATTGAATTATTTAATTCTTATCATGTTTGTTAATCATGCAATTGTTAACTAGAAATATGATAGGATTTTGATTTGATTAATAAGTTTAATCAAATTGAAGGTTATATTTCTAATGGATTAATAATTAAGGGTTGAATGGGCTTTAACTATTAATGAGATTAATAGTTAAGAAATCTTTGGGCTCAATTAATTAAAGGTCTATGTAGGAAGCCTATAAAGCTCATGTTATGTGTGCTTTTGGTGTTACATATGGAAGTAAGAATCCTTAAGTGTAGAATATTGTGTCTTGGATATATAAGATTTGGGAGAGTTCCAAATAAACACATAATCAAACAAAAACAAATTCAAGAAAAATTTGTGCACTCCAAGCAAGAGAGAAAAGGTCTTCTGGCTTCTTTATAGTTTTCTCTCTTGCCTTAAAGTTTCTATTGCCAAAGGAGTTTGCATAAAGACCTTACAAAGGAATTTGTATAGGTTTTTGTAGGTCCTTGTTTGTGTTCCATATGTGTGAACAAACAATAGGTCCTGGTTTAGGGGTTGTCACTTGTGCATCACCTATACACTTCCACTAAAATACAATTCTAAGAGATAAGCTTAATATATTTTTCAGATTTATTTAGTTTAGCATGTTACATAGAAAAAATGGATTGGGTTTGGTTTTAATTTTGCCATTGCGTTTTCTATAATGATGTATGTTTAAAATTTTAAAAGTTCCAACCCCAAATCTAATGAAACCTAACAGTGCCAACTAATTCATTACCATAATAAATATAACACATATTATCTCTAAAAGAAAAGTTATAACCTTCTTTTACCTATAAGGCATAGAGATAGTATTCTTAAGCCTATTCGACAATAATAGACTATCTATCAAGCCAAAACATGATTGGATGATAATTTAACTAAAGCAATGGCAATCATAGAGGTAGCAACCCTTGCCTACTTTCGACTTTAATCAATACCTCTCATTCCTCTAGTGATCAACACTTAGTTAAATCTTGATTCAAAGTATAGATGTGATAGGATGCACCTAAATCCAAGATCCAAGACTTAGCAACAAGCTAATGGAATAATAAGTTTCATAAACATAAAGTTCTTCACCTCAGTTGTCATCTTTCAAGCTATTGAGTCATTCGACAAAATTTTTCCTCTAATAAGCTTTTGTTTTAGTGGAAACTCTTTCTTTTTCCAACCTAAACATTAGGTCTAACGCCCCTCCCACTTGCCTTGAGAACAGTAGGCTTTCTTCTCTTGGTCTTACCATCTTTAGTCTCACTAACCAAAGGGCTAAATGCTTTAATGAAAAATGTCTTTTCCATGGATTGGGATTATAGCTTATAGGATCCTGTTAATCCTTTCAAGAATGTGAACTCTTCTCAAACTTCAAAACCAAATGACTATCTTGGCCCTAGTCAACATTATGATCTCAATTACTTTAATAAGAGATGCAAACATTATTTGAGATAATAAAAACTGCAAAAAATAGGCAAGATTACTAGTTTAGTTGTAAGATGTGTTGTTACTAAATGGTTATGGATTTTAAACCGAATTGCCTCCCACTAGATTTTTTAATCATACACTGCCATAGGAAGAAAGCATAATTTCCATAGGAAAAATTTCCTATTAGGTGATTAGGGTTTTCACTGGACATAACATACCTCACGCATATAGTTCTTAGTATGTTGGCTTAATGAGTAGTAACTCTTGCCAATACATCTCATGCCTAATCAAATCTTTCACTTCCATTTATGGCTCAATGAAACGTCAAACATACAATGCTAGGCAATGTGGGTCCACTTATGTAACACCCATCGATTGATAATTCACAAAAGTTGTAACCTCACTCGTGACCCTTTCAGTTCTTAAGCTAAAGTATTAATTTGAATGTCACATCAAAGGCCCATGAAATCCTAAATATGCCATCACAATGTGGCCCCATGAATGTGATCGTATCACATGCTAAAACTATACCTAAGACTTTGAGCTCAATAGAGGGTCACAACCAAATATTTTCCTTGTTACAACTTAATATTGTATGAGAAAGTTTCTGGTTCATGTATTTTAGATTTTGCTCTGCGCATTAGACAATTTCCATGCATATATCTCATACATACAACAAATAAAATAAATATGTAAATAAGATAGAGGATTATACACTTGTAGATCTAATTGAAGCAGACAATGGGATCACACACGTGTTCATGAATCCCTATACTATTAGATGACATAATAATATTGATCTTTGCTTGGTCTTGATCTTCATGGCCTTCTTTCGTAGGTCCATCATTCCATGAAGTATCAAAGGGCACCAACTCTTGGTCTCTGCATGATTATCAATCCTTGATCTTCCATATTATAGATACAAATAGCATGCCATGGAAAAAAAATTCTTATTTTATGTAAAAACTTAGGCTTAAACCCTTACAACCCATGAAAAATAATTATGCATCCATGAAAACTAAAAACAAAACCAAACAAAATACAAAGATCCACACGTCTTCTACATCTGCAATCCATCCATAACATTCAGTCATACAATTACACATCACATGTGTAACTTAATAAATCCATTCAATGATATTTCTATGGCTTATGCATTTCATCCATTAGTTCTCGTTTGTAGAAAACACTTTTTCTAGGTTTTAAATTTGTGAAAAACATAAAACAAGCCTTATCAGCCTTCATGCAGTCGTAGGAACACTTCTAGTGGCTACAACTGATTTGTGTGCAACTACACGATGGATTACATCCGAGAACCCTTGTTTGACGTGATTTAATTGTGGCTGCAAGGCCAATCACATGGTAGCATTGAAATTTTCTTGTGCACAAGATTTGATTTTTCATGCTTTTCCACAATTCAAAACAAATAAAACCCATTTTTTTGGCAACTAAAACAAATTCAAAACATGTTTATATTATTCATCAAACGAAGCCTACCATAGATCATAGAAAAATCATTAAGCTTCACAATTATACGAGGAAAACGACAGCTCTAATACCATTCTTGGGTTTCATCGAGTTTGGGGAGGAAAGTTTTAGATTTAAAATAATAAAAAAAATCAGATAATATGCAGTGGAGGATTAAAACCAAATTTGAACTGCATTTATCATATGACATGCTTCAATTGAATGCATCTAAAAGTAAGAACAAAATTACCTCTTGGAATCTCGTTCCAAGACAGCCATATACCCTTGAGCTACAACACTCACCCCGTAATCTCTAGTTTGTTCACTTGGAAAGAACTTGAACAAGTGCCATCAAATCCTTTAAAACTCTCTTGCAAGGAATAGTGCAAATTCCTTTGGGTATGCATGCTTTCTAGATAAGAGAGAGCTAGAAAAGGGCCAAAGGACCCTTTCCCTCCTACATGGTGAGCGAACATGAATTTTGGCATATTTTTTAGATGTTGTGATTTGAAAATTTTCAAAATCTATTTATTTCTAAAACAAATAATCCTATAGAAGGTAGTATTCTCATTTCCAAATATAGCACTTAGGGGACACAAGGTGTAGGTTCTATGAGCTTCCTACATGGACCTTTAATTAATTTAAGCTCAGACCACATTTATTATTAATCTCATAACTAATTAAAGCCCATTCACCTTAAAATTATAATCCTATTAATTAAATCAAAGGCCCTTTATGTTTCCTAATAATGAGCTATTTGTGTCTTGCACTTTAATCTAATTAATCACTATTAATTAAATTAGAGGCTCTTTAGATTTTTAATTAATAATCTCATTATTAACAAACATAAAGAAAAATCCATTTGGTCCAATCCAAGTGCAACTAATTGTTTCACAAGACTTCTAAAATCTCATCTAAGCCCCAAAGCAATTTATCAAATTGTCTTTGTTCAATTCTTTTAAGTGTGATTCTTTAGGTTCATTCTACTTGGCAATGAGCAAAGCTTAAATAATATGAGTAATGTCTAACTTATAACTCATATCATAATTTAATTATGACAGAGTGAATGAATTTTATCAACCCTCCTAGTTGTGAATATCATGTAGTATAGGCATTTTATCTTGCTTTGTCTGAATCAAGTGAGATCCATGGATTTAGTCAAAGTCATGGATTTAACCATATGACTAAACCAATATTACCTCATGAAAGATAACCTTCTATCAGAAACTCCTTTTTGATTTCCACCACTCTAGCCAGGGGGTTCTTTCTAGCTCCTCGAATATTGATTGAATAGGATAAATGCCTTGCTCACTTTCAAGGAGATAAATTCCTAACGATCATATACATGCCTCCATACACATCTAGGGAAGGGTGCGTTGGGCTCATAATCATATCTCATGCCATGATTTATAATTGTTCTTAATGCTCAATTAAACATTGATCATCAAGCGCATAAGACAGCCATGTCATTTCAAGTCTACCACCCCTACGTACTTAACATAATCATGAAGTAAGACATTAACGGCAAAGAATGACATTAACATGATCATTTGAGCCTCGCAAACATGTTTTAAAGATTGTGTACTGTGAAGCCTTGTATCTATATCCATAACCCCTTATGAATAAGATTCTTTAATGCAATTATATAGGCCTGTGCATAACTTTACACCACACAAGATTTACATGCATGATTAAACTTTCAAAATATTGATTCAAAGAAAATATCAATATTTTATTAATTAATCAAAGTATTATATTTACAACTAATATCCCTCGTTTCCTATTGGCGTTAGGGGCATATCACTTTCAATGCCATGTGTACCCTATGTGCTACATATGGAAATAGGAATCATATCTTATCTAAAATTATTTGTCTTGAAAATAAAATGATTTTGAAGAGTTTCAAATTACACACAATAAAAAAAAAACCTAAAATTCGTATGCCCTACCTAAGTAAGAAACTAAATATTCTCTAACCTATTTCTTAGTTTTCTTTCTTGTCCTAAAGCCTCCAAACCTAAAGGAGTTTGTGTTAGGTCATTGCAGAAAGTTCTTGGAGGTTTTGGAGGTGCTTATTCACATTCATTTTGTGTGGATGAAGTGAAGGCCCTAGTTTGGGAGTTGTGGCTCATGGGTCACTTACACACGTCACATCAAATACAATTCCAAAGGTCAAATTTTACATGTTTTTAGATCCATTTAGTTTATGCATGTTATGTGATGAAGCAGTTCAAGTTCAGTTTTATTATTCCATTGTGTATTCTCCTTTTATGAATGGTTTTAAATTAAAAATTTCCGCCACAAACATGTTGAAACGTAACACTATCCCTATTGAAAAGCATGAATAAGGGTTGTTCTCAAATCTTTCGACAAGAAAGCATGGTGTTCCTTTGTCGAAGGATGATGTCTGCCCTTGACAAGGATTGATAGAAGGGTGCCTGTAAGATTTTGAAAGATTGGATCAATGATACTAGGAAGTCAGCCATCAAAAACTCCAACGCAATAAATGCTATATGACGCATTTTAAACACATATCAACTTGTAAAAATTGCTAACAAAGCTTAGGATATCTAATAAAATATACATGAAAGAACCAACACTATAGTGATAATAAAGTTACAAATGTTAGCTCCTATTTTCAAAGTTTTTTAAATTGTAGAAGATGAAACATTATCATCTTCAATGGAAAGCTTCACGACATTGCCAACTAGACCTATCAACTTGGAAGGAAGTATTATTAGGAAAAATTTGTATGAAGACCCCTGAGGTCTCTTCTTTATAGGATTTGAGCCAAGGTAGTGATAATTAAAGTGGCTTGTGACATAGACAAGGTGAATTCATGAGCTGTCAACAAACCTTTGAAATGAATATAAATCAATCTAAGTAGGAGAAAAAACTAGCACTAAGGATTGAAAGAACCATCCAAGAGGATGAGAGTTTCAACACCGACGAGGATAATGGACTCGTGACTAAGAAGCTGAGAAAGTTAATGAAAAAAAGATTATAAAAAGAGGCATTGTAAATAGTATTAGAAATAGTGTATTAAAGATAATAGATGACAATGGTAATAGGAACATTAAAAATGATCAAATGATTGCCGTTCAAAGGAAAGACATTCAATCTCATGAACATGGAGCTTATGAGTATGTCCTTGGTGTATGCGCTAACACCATTAAGGAGGAAGTAAGGAAAATCAATAGATGCTGTGTGGAAAGAAGATGAATTAGAGCAATTAGAAGTATACGATCAAATGAGCAACAATGGTCCATTCTCAACATCAAAGGAATGACTAAAGTTTTGGCAGCCAATGTTGTAACACCAAATGAATTGTTGCACTATAATATAGGCAATGATAATGAAATCACATAGGAAGAACTACTTTGCACTTGGCAAATAATGTATGGTAAAATGTTGTTCTTACATAAAGAAATTAACAGGTAAAAAAGTGAATTGGAAATATTGAAACAAGGAAAAGGAAGAACTTGAGTTCACTTCTAAAAAATTAAAGGAATATCACAACAGGTTGAGTAATCTATTTCAAGAAGTATTATTGAAGGTTGAGGCAACTCTAAAGAAATTAAACTTAGGAAAAGGGAAGCTTGGAAACACTGTTCGCGAAAATGTCTCTTAAAATTTATCATGTTATAAGATTCTTGGACAAACTAAATACCAATCAGGTTGCATGCATAGAAGTAAAATACATGAAGGAATTTGTGAAGCAACCAATGTTGTAACACCAATTTTGAAGAAAAGAAATAGAGCTTGAAGAACAAAATCATGTGTGAGTATTGGTTAAGGCTAAAACATTTACTGTAAGGATGTTCTAACCACTAAAAGGCCATATGGATGGAAGAAGCTTTTTCACCAAATGCATGAAAAAAATTAGAAACATAGGGTAGTTCAAAGAGTATGGTGTCCTAAAAGTAGACAGAATGCTAAACTAAGGAATGCACTTCATTTGAAAGACCATAAACATAATCTTCTTAGCATTAGCCAATTGTATCTCTTTGTCAAGTCCCTAGTGGATAAGAGCTACATCTACAATGCATAGGAAAATAATGTATTGATTGGAAAGATGATTTGACGACTACTACTTTCTAATCAAAGTTGCGCATGCCTTAAGAAACAAATAGATAATAATGAAATTTGGTACAAATGACTAGGATACTTGAATGATTACAACCTTGTGAAGATTCCTAGGACTAGATGAATAAGAGGGATATTGGTTCTAACTAAAAGAAATGGTAGTATAAGTGAACCTTGCTGTTTTGTAAAATAGCGATGTCTCATTAGATATTGCAACATCTATGTAATTTTAAACTACTTCAGTTGCTACATGTGGATTTAATAGGGCATATTAACATAACTAGTGTCAATGGTTATAGCTATATTTTAGTGTGCACAAATTATTATTCTTGATGTATTTGAGTTCAATGTCCTTACATAGAAATCAAAAGCCTTTAATACCTTCAAGAAGTTATGATTCAATTCCAAACTAAAATAGGAACTAATAGTATGGAATGTAGCATTGCACAATTGTTGCAATACTAGAATCAACTTCTTATAGTAAATAGAGATTACCTATTTAGGAAACGATTATCTGGTGTAAGAAGGGACTATCTAACTAAAGCAACTATTAGTGAGTTGAATGACAAAGGCAAAATAGAGAAGGTAAGTAAATGAATTATCATGAGTTGCTCTAGTTGTGAAACATAAAATGCCTTAAAGGTAATGGATAACAAATATTGGATTGCAAACATGTAGGAGGAACTTGATCAATTGCAGTGAAATGGTGTTTCAACATTGCTTGAGAAGCCAAACCCTTGCATTGTATAACATCAAAAGATGTTGGTCCTTATGCTCTTTCTTTAGCTTAACTTGGCCCTGAAGTTTCCATTGTTAATGTGGAGGCACCATCCAAAGCCATGGACGCACAAATTAACCAACTTTAAATGCAAAAGAGAAACCTTGTAGATTTCCTCCTTACAAATTTGTCCATCTTCCTAGCTCCAAAAGGTAATACATATTTAACACCAATTGTGGTTGGTCCCTCTTGCTCTCAGCATGTTTTTGCGCCTCCTCCTTTTAGATTTCCTGAACAACATCATAAATGAGGAGTAGATGAAGGGAGAGTAAAGTGGTTAATTAGATTGAGGGTGAGTAAGTTAGTAAGTTGGTAGGTTGACTTGATTACTATTACTATTGCTATTGTTATTTTGTAGTACTACATTTGCCTCGTAGTTATCTTGGTATTCCTTATTGCTATCGAGTTGGAGGTTCACTACAACTTCAAAATTGAGATGAAGAAATGGTAGAATAATCTATTAATGGGAATCAATAGTTAAATTAACTACTTGTCATGGATATTTTTGTATTTTATAGTTTTACACTATAGGGTCATTATTCTCTAAGGTCAGTTGGACAAATGATGCCGAATGTTATAGTACCACATTATAGCTATTAGTTGTTAGGTTTAGCTAGACTCAAGATGAAAAAATTCAATTCAAAATATGACAAAATTCATGCTTTCATAGAAAATTTTGAATTCCTAAGCTCAGCATGCTTTTCTTCTTATACACCATAACAAATACAATTCCATTCGTACAAGAAAGTTGTGAATATTACCTGAAGACTACCTTTTGAATCTTATCATGTGTGATCCCCTAGCTAAAGAACTTGCGTAGTAGCTTACACAAACAAACTTAGGCAAGAAACTCAAAACATCCTCCAAAAATCTTTTGCGAAATTTGCAGTAGAAAGCTAGAGAGAAAAATTAGAAGGAGAAGGCTAGAAAAATTTTCTCCCTTTTCTTTGAGGGGGGCGGCAGTAGTAGGGTTGATTTAAGAATGATTTCCACTTATTTATTTGAAAATATAACCTACATCTTATGGCAAGAAAGAATTTATCCATAAACAAGAGGAAGGGAATATAAAATGGGCTTTTACAAGCATTTACATGGACCTTGAAATTAATTCAAGCCCAAACTAATTTTAATTTTAATTTCTTTAATAATTAAAGCCTAATTATGTCTTAGCTTTCAATTTAATGAATCACATCAATAAATTAAAAGCTTATTATGTTTCTAATTGACAATCTCTTCGTCAATAATCATAATAAAGAATAAATAAATTCTTGTGGCCCGATCTCATTGTGGCATATTAAATTTGATTATTGGACTTCTCAAATCTCAATAAATTGTCCATGAAAATCACTCTCTTGACCTTTCCTTACTATTATACGTGTGACTCTTTAAGTTTATCTTTAATTGACAACAAGTAGAGTTCAAAAGATATATGCAGCATCTAGCTTGTGACCCATATCAAATCCCAATTACGATAAAGTAATGTGATCACATGAACCCTTCTGATCATGAATACCATAAGATATAGGCTTGTTATCTTGCAATTTCCCAATTGAGAGAGAGTTGTAAATTTAGTCAAACTCACAAACTCAATTATATAACCAAATTATGTTCCTTATGAGGGGTTTTTTATTTTTTTTTTCAAAGTAAAATTAAGATAAGGTCAGCATACATCATCTCGCCATTTGAAGAGGCGGGATAGACTTTTTTTAAAATAAATAAATAAAATGTCCGGTATTTTGTGTGGGGATATATAGTGACATCATCTCACCGTTTGAACTAACAAGATGATGTCAACTTATAACTTAAATGTAGTCTTAGCTCATCATTTGTCGAATACAGTTTTCTTCCTCCTCATCTTAGACGCAGCATGAACGGCCCTTCTTCCTCTCCTTATCTTGCTGCATCTCTGATAAAATGATCCAAACAAACCCTTCTTCAATCAGTGACTTGAACACACCCTTCTTCCCATTCCAGATTTGTCTGTCGGTTGTCCAAACATAGTCCTAGCTAGAGAGTTTGCAGTAGCAGCAGTGGTGGTGGCGGAAACAGCGTCTGTGCAAGATAAATCTAAAAATAGGTGAGTTTCTATTTTTATCTTTTTGTTTGCCAAGAATTAAATTTAGTGCCTATATTTATCTTTTTGTCATATTGTATGTTTAATTTCTTTCTTTTTCTTTCCTTTATTGCTCTCGATTTTCTTGATTCTATTTGATTACCGTCACTTAAAGGGCATGTAAATCAATGTGGTGAATTAATTAATTATGGCCAATGAATTGTTTGTTGATTTTGTGACATTGCTATTAACACAAATTGTATGATAGATAGCCTAATTTTGTGACATTGAGCTTTTCAGAATAATGATAAAATGTAAAATGCATGTCTAATTAATAATTTTTCATGTATAAAATATTGATTGTATTTAGTATTTAAATTTTTTATATGCAGATATAGTGTTTTGTTGTATTAAAAAAATTCAATTATTAGATTATAAAAATTTTGAATGATAAAATATACACATTTAAAATAAAAATTAAATTGAAAAATGGAAAGTTGTACTAAATATGAGAGGGAAAATAAATTAAGAAGATAGGACAAAAAATTAAGAAATAGATATAATAAATAAAATAAAATAAAGAAGGAGAATTTAGTACAATATCAATTAAGTACCAAAAGTAGTGGTTAAAATTTTAATGTCTCACACTATATATCGACAAGAGCCTTGTTATTTTTGAAGTGGCCTGGGTTTAATATTAGATACATTTGACTGAAAAAAAATATTAATTTCACATATATTAGCATTGCACGTGTAAAATTTCTAATTAATTCGATAATGAAAATGAAAATTAGAAAATACTAAAATAAATTTCATTTAAAAATAAGCATAAAAAAAACAAAAAATTTGAAAATATAAATATAATAATTGTTATTTTGTTGAATGACAAAATCTGATTATGAAAATTCATGCCTAACAAATTTTTTTAAAAAATAAAAAAAAAATTTAAAAGTTACATGTTCGATTTTTAAATAATTTGTTTGTAATGCAAAAATTTTAATATGGGTTACAAAAAGTGATGCTTATATTTTAATAGTTTGAAAAAATTATTTGTATTTTTAATTTTTTCAAAAAAATTCTATTAGTTAGACTATTAAAATATCCTATATGTAATTAAGTGTAAGATTGTAAATTTAACTTTGCCATATTATGTAGTAGCAATGTTAAGTTACATGTGACATATTCACAAGGATTAAATTTAATTTGTTAGGTTATGTATGTGAACTATTTGTTTTAAGATATGACATTTGAAGGTGATGTTTAGATTGTGCTATATTGGAGGGATTCTGTTGTGCAAAACTCGAATAACAAAAGTTATAACATTGGGTCTTGTTATTTACAAAATATAACTCAAAGTACCAGTTTTGTAAAGTTAGAGACGATAGTGTATGATTTCACTAGAGTATATCAGAATCGTTTTGTCATCCATTTGAAATCGAAATTTGTGTAGAGAGATGCGTTCGGGGGACACGATGTTATCTTACTAGCAATTGAAAATAACAAAAATGTACAGTTTTTGTTGAATTCGATGAATCAGGTAATGCATTTAGATGTACATTGAAATAAAATAGCAAGAGCCCAATAATGTGCCATGTGTGCAACGTATGGAGGGTAAAACAGGTCAAGCCTCCCACTAATCGTTTTTTAGACCACAACAATTAAGTAGCATGCCCTTAGTCATTGAAGCATTAAGTCATATGGACATTCAAGAAGATGTCATGTTGCCTGACCTTAACACATAGACATCATTTTTTGAACAAGAATATAGAGGGAGGTCCTATATTTTGTCACAGCCCATGGCAACTATTGCTGCGAGAATAAGGGTACTAGAGGATGATGCTCATGAGTTGACTTGTGATGCCCATGAGTAACATGTATACCGATCAACATTTAACATCAATGACAGGGATTATGGAGATGAGGGAGATGATAAGGATGAAGAAGATAAGGATGTAATCGATATCAGTTCGATACAATATGTATTGCATGCAACAAATGCCGGCCCATCAGGCAGTCCATGCCCCCAACATGTGACAGAACCATTGAGCACTGTGCCATGTTGTTCTTCAACTATTCCAGCACATGAATATATGATAGAGCCATCAACCATGCCATTTTGTTCATAAACCTTTCCAGTTCCTGAACATGTGACAGAGCCATCTATGGTGCCATTATATCCATTTATGCCCTTCTTCTCGTAGTTGCATTTAAAAATAACTACTAATAGTATAGAAAACTCCAGTAACAGATGGATCATGTACTATAACGATAACAAATGAGAGCTTCGTTTAAACATGGTGTTTAAGGACAAGAGTTATGTTTATGTAGCTGTAAAGAATTACTCTATGACACATGCAAAGCATGAGTACCACATGTAAAGAGCACGTCAAATACGTGGAAGGTTAAATGTAGGCACAGTGCAATTGATGAACCTTATGATTGGCACCTTAGGGCTTCTTTGAGATAGAAAATAGGTTGTGGAAGATAAAAAAAAAAAGCTATGGTGGAACCCGCACTTATTTTTTAGGGGACCTGCGCATGGATCATGTAAATTTGGATAAAAACATGGCAGTGGCACTTCTCAAAGGTTGGTTTGTCTGAACCCTACTACTGAGATAATAAAAAAATACCATCCACCTTGCTAAAGATCGGTAAAGTTATGAGATTAATTATCCAAAAGTAGGGTATAGCTTGAAACGTGCCATTAAAAATATGTATGGCATGTGGGAGGACTCAATTAAGAAATTGTCATCATATATGACTGCACTATAAAAATAGAACTTAGGCACTATTGTTGAGTGGACACACATTGACACATGAGTACTTAATAGGATGATGCTCTTTCATTTCTTTTGGGCTTTCAAAACTTGTATTGATGGATATATGCATTGTAGGTCAACGATTAGTGTGGACGACACACACTTGTATACAAAGTATTGTCATAAACTACTAATTCCAATTACCATTGATTCTAATCAGCAGGTGTTGCCCCTTGCCTATGCCTTAGTAGATGATGAAAACACAGGGTCATGGCATTGGTTCTTGCAAATGTTGGACAAACATATTATTTTTGGTAGAGAGTATAATTGTCTCATTCTTGATAGACACCCTAGCCTTCTCTCTACTGTTGAGGACATTGATGCGTTCAAGGCCTCACGAGGAAGGCACTAATTTTGTCTTTGACATGTGTGTTCAAACATTCTAAAATCTTTCAAGTCTTGACACTTACGTGACCGTTGCTGGAGAGTGGGTGTAGAAAATGAGGAGACAAAGTTTCTCCAAACTCTAAACCATATAAATCAGATTAATTTTGAGGCCTATAACTACTTGCTAGAAATTGATACGAAAAAGTGGGCTCTATTCTTTGATGAAGGTTGGAGATATAGAGTGCTGACAACCAACATATCAAAATGCATTAATGGGGTAATGCAGGGAATACGGCAATTTCTAATATGCTTAATTGTGCAAATGACGTTTGATCATGCTATAGCTAAATTTAGGGAGCAGAGTTGATGGTGAAGCTATGATTGTAGAGGGGATAAGTGGCCCACTAGGCTTGCAAAAACATATACCGAGGCATAGTGCAACTCTGTGCAGCATTTGGTGCAGTTGTATAATAGAAATGTATGATTAGGTCATGTGATCACAACACAAGATAACGGAAGAGATGGAGGGAATGTGCATGCTATGGAGATATGCGATGGGGATTGCGAATGTAGGAAGTGGTTGTTGCACAGTGTTCCATGCTCACACGTGATCGCTGTCTACAGAAAATATGGTATGAATCTTAAGAGTTTAGTGATGCTATACATTTCCATTCGAAACTATATACACACATGTGGGGAGATTCAATCATATCTAGACCAAAGATTATGGATGATCCACCATTTGAATTGCTCCACAACCCCTACAGACATATGATTAGGCGTATTAGAAAAGATCCATCGTGCCGAATACCAAATGAAATGGATTGAATCTCCCTACCATTTGAATTGCTCCACAACCCCTATAGACATATGATTAGGTGTATTAGAAAGGACCCATCGCGCCGAATACCAAATGAAATAGATTTGCACCACATCAGACTCGATAGCAATTGCAATAAGAGGCCTAACTTCAATTACAAGATTTAGGCATGCTCACAACTTCTAGACATCCTCGTTAGTTCCACATGTGTGTAGATCTTACATTTACAAGCAGTTCATAAATGCACATGTATGGTTGTGCATTACAGATAAGGATAAAAACCATGTTTCGAGTGAGTGAATTATTTAGGTGCATTTTAAGCAAGTAAATTTAAATTTTTATTACTTCCTTCTTGTAAGTGGATTCCTCTTGTTATTGTTTATATGAATAATTATTGTCATCGAAATAGATTCTTCTTTTTACCATTTTATCGCAATGACTTTACTACATAGGTGCCACCTTTTCCTTCTGCTTTTCACAATTTGTATTTATAAAATCATGCGTTATTTATAATATGATTATTAACAGTGTTATTAAAGTTGAAATAAGGTAATGAATTCTATCATTCTCATGCGATTGCCATTAATTCGACGTCTAATCATTGTGGGTGATTCTTCGTGTAGGATTTTTTCATGATGGGTATAAGAGCTAATATGGGCCCACTAAATTGCACTCTATTCTATTTACATCATAACAATAGGCCAAAGGTTGTGTGGCTTAGAGACATAAACATTACACTTCGACCACGGCACCAAACTAAGGTACTAGTCAGGATTCCTCACTTAGGTGACCAGGTTGTACTTTTTGCTCATGCTAGGTTTCTATGGGGTGTACAAGTGTGGACATGTAACACTTGACTAGCACTTGATCACAACGATAGGCGTCGTGAGACTCACACTTTTCATCTGGTGACTAGGGAGACCACTATTATATTAGAGGATGTAGCAGCTACCAATGGAGGGTGCTCTAGTTACAAGGGTCGATGAGCGTTGGGATATTAGTGTTTGGCAGGAGTATTGCATAGAGTATTTAAGGTTTGCACCTACCACAAATGTATTCAGTGGTGTCCCTATACTACTTTCAGTTTTAGTCAGGGAGGTCTAATGTCGGACACTTATAACTAATAGTACGAATGATGACATGCCTGATACACACGTTGTTATATGTTGCTATTATTAGGTTATAGGCTTTTTCCTAATTCATCTAGAGATAGAGTGAAGCTACTATACTTGCACATGTTAAAGAATATCACTAGGTCCTAACCATACAATTGGGAGAGCATGGTGTTGGCATACATATATAAAGAGTTGTGCTTCACATGCATGTGAGGTACACAAATGATAGGTGGTCCATTAGAACTTTTATAGATATAGACCTAAATTAGCATCCTGGGATTAGGACCATAAACTCGTGATCATGGCCTTTACACTAGCCTACTGGCTGTAGCTAGTGATTTATAGTTGTCCCCTGTACCCTTTAGAACACTGTATGTCCCAACAAATTACATTCTTTGTTGAGCCATCATCATGCAAGTGTTAAATTCAACTTATTTATTATTTTTCTGTGCATACAACTGGACCAAGGCAAGGAAGAGTAACACATCAAATACATCTCACTTTATACACATGATACATGATACGTTACATGAAGAGGTAGAATTTTAGGTATGAGTAAATTATGTCATATTAAAAACCTCATTAGGCCATTTGGCTATGCATACCATCAATTCCATATACACTGCATATTTCATTTCATTTTAGTGGCGGCCTTACCCTGATGAGGCATAAGAGATGCTACCTGACCATCGTGGGCGACAATTGTGGACATTTTGTGGTCCACTAATTTGTTACAAGATAATCGAAATGCATCGTATTGATCGGATATTGAGGCAGTTTGGAATGCCACAGGGCATCCCTGTTGATCCATCACAACATGAGGATACACTTCATAAATGACTAACGACGTGGGTGCCTAGGGACTAATTAGGCTCAATACCACGCTGTATATGTTCAAGAGAGGGGTAGCAACAATTACATCATAAGGGGTCCCATCTCTTTGGACACACGAGTGTCACAAAATTACTTGGAGTGGTACCACAAAGTCATGCGCTGGTTCATCACACCTAGACATGTATTCATGCACACTAGATATCAGCCTAGCCACATTACTTATTTCCCTTACGTGGTACATTTCATGGTACCCCTTTCAATATATCATTGATTATACTTAGTTTATATGCTTATATATATGTATGTGTGTATGTGTGTCACTCCATAATATGTACATGGTTGATTGCAGGCACAACAGATGCAACAATTATATGCTGGCGGATATAATCAGCAGATTTTGGATGGTGTAGAGCAATTATCATAGCAGCGAGTCCAGCGAGATTTTCCACCGTAATTCTAGACAGGAGACATGACATCTACGCAGCTCAATCCAATACCTAGTACATCATATTACTACGATGCAGCAGGTTCTAGCACATCATACCACTATGATGTAGCAGGTCCTACCATTGTATATCAAGAGGATGTAAACGTGCTTCAACCACCAAATCAAAGCACCTACTCTCCATACTCGCCACAGGCTGATAGGAGTGACATTGGCGTTACTGTGGATCTTAAGTGCCATTCCAGTAGGACTTAGTGAATACAAGAGCATAGCAGTACCATCCTATGTAGGATCCCCGGGGAGATATAGCGCCATGGAGAGGACGTCGTGCTAGACAGCCCACACATTGTGGCACCAGTAATTGCTTAAGGGATGGGGATAATATGTAGCATGTACTAGCTTCTCTTGCATGTATTAGATGTTCTGTTGAATGAGATTGAATAACACATTTTGTCTATTGTTACAATTTATATAGACACGCTTATCTATGAATGATCAAGTTTTATGGTAAATATAAATTGAATTTGTAACTAATATCATATAAATCTCAGTAGTAGTTCTGAAACAAAGTTAAACAAAAGTATACTGCATACATATTGCCTACATGTCCCACAAGAAGTTTATACCTAGCAAACATATACATAAATATCAAAAAAGTGCATAAATACATTAAATAAACAATAATTACATATCAAATGATACAGTTTTTAAATTAGAAACATAATTTCTAAGTTATTTAAAAATAAAGAAAAGTGTTAAACTATAATTGTAATTAACATGAAGGTAATTTTCTTAATTTACTTTGTCTAACAAATATTTATTATTAAAATGCTATTGTAGTATATTATTATATAATAAAGTAATTTAAATCTCAATTTGTTAAAATATAAGGATTTTTATTTAAATAAAAATTCCAATTTTATTTCAAATTATAATATTTTTATTTAAAAACAAAGAAAATTGTTAAACTGTAATTATAATTAACATAAAGGTAATTTTCTTAATTTATTTTCTCCAACAAATATTTATTATTAAAATATCATTGCAGTATATTATTATATAACAAATTAAACAAATAAATTTAAATCTCAAATTATTGAAATACAAGGTTTTTATTTAAAATGATGTCATCTCGCCGTCTCAAAGGAAAAGATGACATTAGCTTAGGCTTCTTGTATTTCTCCCAAAATACAGGACATTTTATTTCTTTTTTTTAGAAAAAGGCCTATCTTGCCGTTTCAGACAACGAGATAACGAATGCTAGCATCATCTCGCCGTTTCAAATGGCAAGATAAGGCAATTAATAAACCTCTCCAAAACTGGGTTATTTTACCAAAGTTTAATATTAATTTGAATAAAAAACATAAAAAACCCTCCTTATGAGACTATTGTCCATCAAAAACTCATTTTTGTTGGTCATGCATTACCTTAGTTGCATTTTGTTCTAATAGGACATCAATTCAGTAAGACATAGTCTTTACATACTTACAAGGAGGCAAATTTTATATTTATCACACATATACCTCTACACACATATGACTAATTGCACTTTGGGCTCAAAGCCCTACCAACGTAAATGTAGTTCTTGATGCCCTATTGTGGTATTGAACATAAAATACAAAGGCATCCATATCGTCTAGGATCTAAAGTCCAAAGACATTTGAAATGATAACTAAGCAAAAACATAAATAGGAAAGAGTAAATTCCATGTGTCAACTTTGTTCTTCAAGTCAATGTTCACATACATCACTTCCCAAATGACATATCCGCACACATATGTTCTCAATATCTTACATAGAAAGTCATAACATTAACCAGATGAACACAAAGTGTGTAAGTCTCACCAATATCTCTACTACCCATTCAGAGATTCTATGACTTGCAAATGGGTTTTGATAATTATGTACTAAGAAACCTTATATTCATAGCCATAATATTATAAATAAGACTTCGAAACACAGTCTTATGGGCACATGAGATTTTGTGCGCCCTATTAATATAAATACGAATGAATAAACCATATAGCGATATATAAAATATAAATATTTTATTAATAAAATTGAATATTTACTATGAATATGCCTACATTGCATGAAGATTTGGTGTTAGAGAGTATATCATTAATAACTTCCCTCATCCAATCTAATGCTAGTATCTCTAACACTAATTACTACGTGTCTAAATCTTCTTAAGATGGCGATTCTGCTGCACTTGTAATATAAGCTTGGTGAGTGGATTAGTTATATTATCTACTGAAACTATTTCTGCATGCCTATGTTGCCTCATCCAATGATATCTCATATAATGTGGCATTACCTCTTAATGTGTTCAGATCTTTGGTTAGACTAAGATTTTTTATCTTATGCAATTACTTCATTGTTGTTACAATAAAATGGCAACAATTGATCTACACTCAAAACCACTTGAAGCTCAATGTCAAATTCTTGATCTGAACTACGTCTTTCACTGCATCCCATGTTGCGATACACTCAACCTTAATAGTGGAGTTTGTAGTAGTACTTTACATGGAACTCTTTTAACTCACTACTCTTCTAGTGAGGGATAAGACATATCTAAAAATAGATTATCTATCATTGACATTTGACTAGAAGTCAACTTAGTGTCGTCCTCTACTCTCAACACTTTATTGTCGTAAAAAAGGGCTATATGCTTAGTCCGTCTCAAATACTTAAGGATACACTTGACAACATTCTAGTGCTTCTTGCCTAGATTTTCTTGAGATCTACTTGTAGCACTTATGCTCTATGTAATTCAAGCCTCGACCTTATCATTACACACATCAAACTTCAAATTATCGAGGCATATGGAATGGCATCTGTATTCCGTATCTCATCTTTAGTCTATGGACTTACAGACTCTGAGAGATAGACACCAAGCCTAAATAGTAGCAATCCTCTCTTAGAGGTCTCTTTTGTAAACCTCTATACGACCTTCTTCATGTAAAAGACATAGAGAGACCCATTAATGTCTTTGTTTTATCTCTATAAATGCAAATGTCTAAGATGTATGTTGCTTTTTCTAAATATTTCATGGATAATGTATAGAAACCATGTTTTGACTAAATTCAATATCCCAACATTACTCTCGATGAGCAATATATATATAACACCAAGAATGTAATGTCACTCCCACTAACCTTTTTGTATATGCACAATTCATCATTGTTCTTAATGAAGCTAAGCAATTTGATTGCACTATCAAAGTAAAGATTTCAAGTCCTTGATGCTTGCTTAAAACTATAAATGGACCTCTTAAGGTTGATTACTTTATGAGATTCATCTGCCACTTCAACATCGTGAGGTTGCACCATATAAATATCTTCTTATAGGAAATCATTGAGGAAGGCAATTTTGACATCCATTTGCCAAATCTCATCATCTAAATGGGTAGCGATCACAAAAAGAATCTAAAAAGATTTGGTCATAGCTATAAAAGAAAAGGTGACATCATGGTCAATTCCCAAATTTTAACTATACCTTTTTCTCCATAAACCATGCATTTTGGTCTCCACTTTGAAACTTGCATCGATCTTCCTCTTATAGATCCATTAGTATCTAATGAAAACTATTTCCTTTGATGGATTTACTAGAGTCTAAACTTGATTTTGATAGATAAAATCCATTTCAAATTGCATAGCCAATTGCTACATGGTAGAATCTTTATCAATCATTGCTTGGTAATAAGTAGAAGGATTATCTCTATGATTATTATCTATCATGATGAACAAATGTAGTCTATTTTCTATAACACAACCATATCTTTCAGGTGCATGAGAGACTCTACTTAAGCATTACAACGTTTACATCGTAGAGGTACTCACTACATTGTTTGTTTACTTTGTTGCTCAAATTTCCTAAGCACAATCATTCTATTCAAACATTTCAAAGAATTCATACTTGTACTTCATCAAGCACACATAATCTCACCTAGAGTAATCATCAAAAAATATTATGAAGTAGTGAAAACTACCATGGCCATTTCATTAAATGGGCTACAATTATCTGTGTTGACAAGTTCCAATACTGATATGGCTCATTTAGTCTGTCCAAGAAATAGATTTTTAGCCATCTTACATAAAAGATGAGGTTCACGTGGTAGATAAGGTTTCTTTTTCCTAATCAATTGATTTTTAACCAAATCTTAACGTAAAGTGCAGATATGAAAAGATGCATCATAATCTAAAATCTAAGATGTAGAAAACACACTTATGGAACTAGATGTTTCATAAAAATAAAGTTCCTTACCTCCAACACCATTCTTTTAGTTCCCAAGGTACTTAACATAGGTCCTCTTCCAATGCCTATCCTTGCCACAATGGAAACATTTTTCTTCGTCAGTTGGAGCCTCGACTTTCTTGACACTCCCACTAGCCTTGGGAACTATGGACTTCCTTTTTGTCGTCTTTCCTCTCTTAGTCTTACTAGCTGAGGAGCTACATATTGCAAGGACAACCTCTATCCCCCACCTTTCATAGAAGCTTATGCCGTTGTTGGCTTATTGAGGAGCTTAGCTAACATGCTTTTAATTTCATTATATTTTAATTAATTTTGAATTTGGAAACTGAATTTGGGGGAGACTAAGTATTTCGCATGACTCAAGACTCTAAATTCATGAAATCATTTTAAGTACGTGCTCACTAACTTTGGAGCCCTCTATCATGCACATCCTCAAAGGCTACTTGGATATCTCATATTTTGTAGTACAACTTTACTCTCTATACAACTCTTATATGTGATACAAGATCTCCCTATGGTTTCTCATACCGTTATGAGTCCTTTGAGATCATTGGTTGTAGAGGCCAACAAGTTGCTCTTAACAATCAAGTCATCCTCAACCCATTTGTAATGGGTGGATTTCTTTTCCTCACTCTTCTTAAAGGGTGGGTGGGATGTCAGCCTCCAACACATGGCTAATGCACTCTAAGTTGAGAACAATTCTTTAGATTTTTGAGTCAATCAACAAACTTAGGTCTAGTTAGCATGTTTGTCTTAAGAAATTTAGTAAATGGGTTTAACATTGTTCAAGAAAAAATAACTGCAAAAAATAAACAAGATTACTAGTTTAGTTGTAAATATTGTTATCATTTGATTCTAGACATTAAATCAAGTGGTTTTCCACTTGATTTTTTAAATCCCACACTCCCTCTAGTAGGAAAATAAAATTCCACTAGAAAAATTTTCTAGTAGATGATTGGAGTCTTTTTTGAATACAACAACCTCACACATACAGTTCTTGGCATTTTAGACACAATGAGTGGCAACTCTTGGCAACACATCTAATCGGCATTCCAATCTTTATTTCTACCCATGACCCATCAAAACCTCACAAATATTTTTTTTATGGTATTGGGGGTCCATTTAAGTCATACCATTGATGAACAACTTGTTGAATTTGTACCCACTTCCTCACATACAGTTCTTAAGGTGGCGTATTTATTGAATGTCACATTAAATGCACTTAAAGCTCCAAAATATACAATTGGAATGTGAACCGATAGATGTGATGATATCACATGCAAAAATCATATGTAGAACCCTAAGTTCTATGGATGCCATGATGAAACAATTACACTATTATAAATTGATATTGAAGTAAGGTAGTCTTAAGATAGTGCATTACATTGTACTTTCCACATTACCCAATTTAGGTGCATATATCAAATATATGATGCAAATATAAATAAACAAACAAACATAATATAAAAGATTATGGACTTATTTTAGATCTAGTTGAAGCCGAACAATTAGATCATACATAGGCTGTGTGAATTTCTATTCTATTACAAAGCTTTTCACAAGTCTTCACTTTGTCTTGGCATCAAAACTCTTTGTTCCATGGGCTCACCATTGCTTCAAACAAGCACCAACACTTTGACTCCAATTACATAGCAATTACAAATGATAATTACATAGAAAGCAAAATAAGCATGGGCTTATACCATTGCAACTCATAAAAACTTTGGATTATGCAATTTCATTAATCTAAAATAAAAACATTGCATCCACAAGTATTCTAAGCCTATAATGAATCCACCCATAGATTCATGAAAGTATGCATCGCATGTATAAAAGAAAAGACATTGATTTACTGACCCTCTTATGATTTGTGCATCTAATGCTACAATTTTTGCTCATGGAAAATTCTTTCAAAATTTTAGAAATTGAGAAAAATAAAATTTTGAGTTTCTGTTGACTTGTAAGTGGCAGTGAGAAATATTCCCGTAGCAGCAAAGGCCCCACTTAAGGCCACAAGGCCAGCCACACTAGAGATCTCATCTTTCTTGTAGTTGTTGTGCAGTCACACCTCCAATGGCCATCGCCTCACGATCAAATGCAATAGAGATCACTTCTCTACCATAGCAGTTGCTGCAATCGCACCACTATCATTGAGATTACACAACGGGATTGAGACTGCTCATGTGCAACCACTTTCTCCGTTCAACTTTTTTATGTTTTCTTGTTTTCTCACAGTTCAAAACATGTAAAAAGAACTGTTACAATCATAAATATGCATTTGGAAACTACTTTATACTTTTCTAACAAAAAATATAAAAATAAACCATAAGATGAATAATTAAAGCTTGCGATTATAAGGAGAAAAACATCAGCTTTGATAACAATGTTAGGTTCACTATATATGGGATGTAAAAATACAATTTAAGATATGGTACAATTTATACTTGAACGTAAGAATTCAAGTTCCCAAGCTTGACACAATTTTCTAGTCATATGAAAAAGTTACAAAGATTACCTCATGATTTGCTTTCAAATATCGTTGTGTGTGGTCCACAAGCCATAAAACTTGAGTGGTAGCTTCTAGGTTGTCTACATGAACAAACTCAAGAAAGAACCTCCAAACACTCCTCGCAAAACTCTTCTGCAAAATTTTGAATAGAAAGCTAGAGAGAAAATTACAAGGAGGCTAGAAAACTTTTCTTCCTTTTCTTTTGGTTGGTAGGTATAATGGGGCTGATGTGGGGTCAAAATGATTTCCACCCTTATTCCAACACATAACCTCCATCTTATGGTAAGAAGAAATCTGTACATAAACAAGAGGCAGGGAATACACAATGGGTTTTAATAGGCTTTTACATTGAATTTTAAATTAATTCATGGCCAAATCAACTTTAATTATTTATCTCATTAATAGTTAAAGCCCACTTATGTCTTAATCTTTAATTTAATTAATCATATCAATTAAATTAAAGGCCTATTAAATTTCTATTGACAATCTCATTGTTAATAATTATAACAAAGAATATAGAACCCAATAAAATTGATTCTTAGACATCTTATGTCTCATTCAAATTGTCCATGATAAAATTACTACCTTAACTTTACTTTATTCTTATATGTATGACTCTCTAGGTCCATCTTCAATTCACAAGAAGTATAATTTAAATAATATGGGTAACACTCAGTTTATAGCCTATATCAAACCCTTATTAGGATAAAGTGATGTGATCATATGAACCCTTCAAATTATGAATACCACTTTATATTGCCATTTTATCTTACTATGTCTTAATCAATCGAGAGTCATAAATTTAGTCAAACTCACAAATTCTATTATTTGACCAAATTAATGTTACTTATGAGACTAATATCCATCAAAAACACCTTTCCAATCATGCTTTGTCTTTACCAAGCATGTCTACCTCATGGGACATCAATGATATTTGAAATATGCCTTCCTAACTTACAAGGAGACAAGTCTTTCATTGATTGCACACATACATACCTTCATACATGCATGACCAATTACACTTTAGGCTCATTATCATACCAAGGTAGATTCAATTCTTAATACCTTAATGACATATCAATCATGAAATGCACATGGTATCTATGTCCAAGGTCCACTCACATTAACATGATCACAAAGCAAGACATTGATAGTAAAGTGTAAACTCCATGTGTCTACTTCATTCTTTTAGTAGATTTTGAATATATCATTGCCCTAATAATGTATTCTCGCATAGGTGTTCTCAATGTCTCATAGAGAATGGCATAACACTCACCATACATAATAAGTTGTTCAAGTCTTACCAATATATCCAAAGCCCATTTAGAGATTCTATAACTTGCAAATGGGTTTTGATGGTTGCACACTAGGAAGCATTATGTGTATATTCATAACTCTTTTAAATAAGATTTCTTAATGTAATCATATGAGTATATCCAATACTTAATGTCATACCATAATTTACATGTAAGAATAAAACAATCATATATTGACAAACAAAATATCAATACGTTATTAATAAAGTGAACATTTACAATCAATATCCTTACCCTACATGAAAATTCAATGTTAGAAGGCACATCGCTAGCAGTAGTTAGGGGGAGTCTGGAGTTAAGCCATTGACTATTGGTTGATATCTTTTTAGCCAACTATTACAACTCCAAAAAGGGAAGTTATGAGAAACTCCTTATAACAATTTAAAGTGTTGCATCAATAATTTGCTATTGGGAATTCATTGCTGAGTTTGTTGCCTATTCTAGAGATTTTACTTATTTTTCTATTTGGCTACTACTATTACTTTAAGAGTTAGCCTTCTGATGATGCTTTAACATCCACACATGATGAACATACATTAGGATGGGTTTAGTGTTGAATTTCTTCACCTTAGTCTTTCAATCTAGATTAGACTTTCTTCTACATAATGAATTTGTTATTTCTTCAACTGAGCCTAGATAACCTAAAAGTTATAGTTAATATTTTGTACTCTTTAGTTCCTTATCTTCACTGGCATTGTAACCTAAATGGAAGTACAAACCAATAAGTTTTTATAGTAGTACTAAGGATATTGGTGAACAATTGTCGTTCCAATACAACTTGATGTTGGGCTTGTAGCTGCAACTTTAGGGGGAGTTTTTTTGTTTGATGTTTTGATGTTACTTTATCAATTAGCATATGATATTATGCCACAAGAGGAGATTTTTATCCTTATACATGATGTGTTCCCATTATTTGATATAAGATTAAGCTGAAGTACATGTTAACTATCTAATGAGGCCATGATATGAATGGAAAGTGACACAAGTGCAATATTTGGTATCAAAATAAAGGTCAATCATATACCAAAAAATTAGGGCATTGGTTACCATACTTTCACAACTATTTATAGTCCATATTCTTTTGTACGTCTTGCATGATTAGAGAAGATTTGGTAGAGATATGGTTAGGATTAGTTTTAGATAAGTTTCCATGTCCTATGTGCCCATGTCGTCAAAAATATTTTTTAATATTTAGTTTTCATATTTTAAATAATCCGTAATTATCTCAAAGATAGCTAGTGGAATATCTAGAAGATATTGCACTAGCTATAGAAATGAAGATCAAAATGTAATAAGTTGGAGAGATCAATTTCCTAATTGTAGAGATTTCATGAATATAAATTTAGTAGAAGAATTTCCCATAAAATGAGAGGATACCGATTCTGCAACACCAGCTCAAGAAATTACACAAACTTAATCTTTTGAAGATATGATGTGAAGGTTTACAAAAGATATATAGTTAGATTTCTTTGAATTAGTTAGAAAAAGTTCCCTATATATTCTTGGTGTACAAAGGCTGGGCAAAACCTTCCAAATGATTTGAGTGTACCTAAAAATATTTGATCACTTGATGTTAATCACCTTCACATGACTTGCAAGCGTGTGAAAGATTTTCTATGTGATTTGACAAGTCCATGTCTACTAGACATTGGACTAAAGGGGATTTAGTAAAGGTATTAGATAAGAGTTAGCTTGCTATAGATGTGCCAACAAGTAGAAGTCAGTAGCTAATTCACTTAGGTAGATTGTTTTGCACGATTCTTACATGAATTGTAATATAGGACCCATAGATGTATGACTACTTGCTCCAAACCACGTCAACTTATAGAGTGTTTAGCTCCATTTTTAGTTATTGCATTCCTATCAAGTGTGTGGTTTTACTACAATGGTAGTGTTATAACACTTAACTGGATTTACATTTAAGAATGTATAGTATTGAGTATAATTTTAGGCCTACAAAATTTCAAGCAATTGTGTTTGAGTGAGGAAAAATATCTTTCTCAAGTTGTGTCCATGTACTTTAAGTTGTTAAAGAAATTATTGTTTCTTTGGGTATGAGAAAAAGTATTCGAAAGAATTGTATTAGGCTATAAGCCTGATCCTAAAATTTTCTAGTGACTTGAAACAATAGCATAATCTAAATTACCAAGCCATAGTGACAAAGCTAGTACACTTCAAGAGTTGGGAATTGAAGATATGACGTGTCCAAAAGAAACTTCAAGTTGAATCAAATGGAAGTTGTAATGTAAGTGTATAATGCTCTTATTGATGTTTCATTTTCATAGGTTATAAGCATAAACAAGAGCGAAAGGACATTTTTCATCAAAAGAAGGGTATGATGAGGACATTGAATGTGTCCAAATAGAAAATTTACAATAAATTAAATTTAAGGTGAAGAATAGCAATAATTTGATCATTTTGGAGCTTAATGAATCAATAGAGGTTATACTAAATTTGTATTGAATGTAACCCCTATGCCACATAATAACTGTAGACCTCTAAGAAGTTGGTTCTAGTGGACCAAGTTGCAATTGTGGGATCAAGTCTTTGAAGTGTGAAAAATTGATAATTTAGAGTGAATATAGTAGTATTCAACAAATTAAACATAACATCTACATATGAACCCTGACAAGATGATTAAAATTGCACTTGAAAGTGGAGACAAATTAAAACCATTTTGCAGCAAATAGCAACTGGCTTGAGAATTGATGCATGTTTGATTTATAGGAACTGGTAATCAGGTTAATGATTTTCTTTTCTCTATCTCATGCCTAATCCGAACCCTCGACATTTCTCTTTTTGATTAAAAATTGTTCTCCTTTTTTCCTTTCTCTCTTTCACACACACAGTCATTAACTACAAAGGGTGATGAAATGAGAGTTAATGCTGACAACATCTTAATGCACTTAAATTAAATGAATAATTTATATATAAGTTGCTATAATTACTATATTTTCATGCATTTAGATAGATTTTTACATTCTTAGTATCAATGTTATTTTCTTTCCTTTTGGAAAATATTTGTGCAAAATATCACCTTTCATGCACATTCAAGAAAAATTCGTGGGAATCACAAGAGAATTAATGACCAAAACACAAGAGAATGTGAAGTTAAAGCAACCCAACAATGAAACGCAAATTATTCCTAGAAGACATTGTGGTCAAAGCTAAAATTTAAGATACAAAGTAAGAATTCGTAAGAATTCATAATATTCACTATTAAAAGGAGTTCATCTGGTAGCATGGACAAATTTGTAACAACCATCAGTAACTATAGATAAATTTAAACAATTATTTATTGGCACAGTTAAGTTGATAAAGATGGCCACTAGAGTAGATAATTAAGGGAAAACATTTGCTACTATGGATAAGTGAAATGGAGTATTAAGCATGATAGTGGACACCTAAGAGCATATTAGAGTGGAGTAGGGACCAAATTAACATGGTTCAAAGAATTAGGGCTCAATTTACTAGGTTGGACCACTTTTTGTATGGATAAATGACAAAACTCTTCCTTTAGAGCATATGAACTGTAGATTAAGGTGGTTGAAGGTGATGCGTGCACTAAAGTGTGAAGATATAATAATTTATGTAAGCTTGGACCTAACGATATATTGATTGTGTGAACCATGTAAGAACAACACAAGCGTGATGAATTCATAGAACTTTAGCGGTGGACGGACACAACTAACACACCAAGTTAGTTGATACAAATCAAACTAAGAACACTTGGAATAATCTAATTTGGAATTCGCAATAAATCTGAGCACACTCGATTTTTCTAGGAAAGAAGAAAATTATATTTCAGTATTTAAAAATGTCAAAAAGTTAAGGTAAAATATCATGAGGCCTGTTTATATGGTGTTAGGGAACCAAAAAATAGCCAAAAATTCGTCCGCAATGTATTAGGATAAGACTAGGATAAATTATGACAAGAAATCCTAACTAAAATAAAATTATTGGCCTACAAATAGCTTCACGATCAATATAGAATTCCATGTGATCGATCTTGAGTTACTTGAATTGATTGCAATGTTGATCAAGAGGTTTGGATTGTAATTCCAAAAAATTGGCTGGTCTCTATTTTTACAATTACAAGTGGTGTGATTGATCATGTCTTTAAACGATCATAATTCCAAAAAGTCCCCACTCGTTCAGTTGATCACTATTAGTACTAGATCAATCCTATCTCTGCTTGATAGATCCTCTCTCTACTTAAATCAATTCAGATGCTATTCTAAAGCATATTTCTTGCTCATTTTGCACCAAATTGATTCGTAAACTCTTTTCAAGCTTCACAAACCACTCCAAACATTTGAAGTTTTCTCAAAACTCCTTCACAAGAATCACTATTGCTTCTTTGAGCTTCTTGGCCTTGGAAAGCATCATAGGCCTTACAAAAAGTCTTAGATGGTCTGACTTTGCTTTGACACTCATGTCATCCCCCTTCTCTTAAAAAGGAATTATACTCAATTCTAATTCATGATTGTCTCCCACATTAAAAGGATCCAAATTAGTAACATTAAATGCAACACTAATTCCATACTCACCCAATTGTTGCAGTTTACAAACATTGTCATTTATCCTCTCTAAGTCTTGAAATGGACCTTCTCGTCTAGGCATAAGCTTTGATTTCCTTGCATATACAAACCCAGACCTTATCTCCCTACTCAAAGATAGCCTTCTTACACCCATCATTAGCTTGCTATGTGTATTGTTCATTCTTCCTCTTAATACTCTGCCGTACTTTCTCATGTAACTGCTTGATGAACTTTGCCTTCCTCTCACCATTTATGCTCATTTGCTCATTACATTGTAATAGCAACAAATCCATAGGAGTTAATGGGTTTAAATCATAAATTGCTTCAAATGATGACACGTCTGTGGCTAATTGTGTACTCATGTTATATGAAAATTCCACATATGGTAAACTCACTTCTAATGTCTTAATGATCCTTTCAATTAAAACACAAAATAGCACAATCGAGGTCCTGTTCACAACCTCTATCTGCCTATTAGTTTGTGGAAAACTCATGATAGAAAATAACAACTTAGTTCCTAGTTTACACCATAAGGTCTTCCAAAACTAACTTAGAAATTTAACATCACTATTCAAAAATATTGTCTTAGGCATCCTATGTGATCTAAAAATCTCCTTAAAGAATATATGAGCTATATGTGTAGCATCAACCATCATATGCATGCAATGAACTAAGCCATTTTAGAAAATCTATTTACAACTACAACTATGCTATCCTTACCTATCCTTATCCTTGTCAATCCTAACACGAAGTCCAGGAAAATGTCCATCCATGGCATGCTCTGAACAGGTAAAGGCTTGTACAACCTTTGTGATTGCACCTTTGATGTGTCCTCCTTGCATTTGATGCATCTTTCAATCACCTTCTATCATCTCTACATAGGTGTGGCTAATAAAAATGTTCCTACAAAATTAAGATTGTTATGGTGACATCATAATGTCCCATTAAACGTCCATTATATGCTTTCTTGATAAGCAATTTTCATAAAGCACAACTTATCACATAAAGCAAATATCTATCATATTGAAAATATTTATCACAGGTTCCTTTCTAAGTTAATTCATACACATCTCCAAAATGCTCATCCTTTTGCATATAATTCTCTAATGTATTCAAATCCTAAAAAACTCGCATTCAAAGTAGTAAGAAGCAAAAAACATCTAGATAATGCATCAACAACTACATTATCTACTCCTTTCTTATATTTAATCACATAAAGAAATGTATCTATAAAGGATACCCTTTTTATATGTCCCCTATATAACTTACCTTGATTCTCGAGGTGCTTTAACAACACGTGTTCTATATGGATGACGAATTCCCTTGGCTACAAATGATGCTACCATGTCTTCAATCCCCTTACCAAGAAATACAACTTCCTATTGTAGGTAGGATAATTTAACTTTTCGTTAACCTCTACTAAAATAGGAAACAAGCTCTTCTCTTACAATAGTCTGGCTCAAATTTGTACACTAGAAGCATCACATTCAAATTTAAATGTCTTTAAAAAATAAGGTAAAGTAAGAATAAGAGCATTAGTAAGCTTAGTTTTTAATGCCTCAAAGCTCGCTACTATGCTTCTCCCTGTTGAAACCTCTCATGCTTCTTTATATCTATAGTTTAGGGTGCTGTGATTGTGCTGAAATAGTGCACAAACCTTTAGTAAAAGCTTGCAAGACCATATAACTTCTTACCTTATAAATAGAAATAGGGGTCAGCCAATCTCCCGTTGCCTTCACCTTGTTTTCTTCTAGTTGAATCCCCTATGTATTTACAACAAATCTAGGAAATACACAAGGATTCACACTAAATGTGCAATTCTTCAAATTGGGGTGCAATTCTTCATAGACATTACCTTAAATACACATCTTAAATCCATGGCTTGCTCCTCTATGAACCGACTATATATACTATAATGTCATCAAAATACACTACTATAAATTTTCATATGAATTTACAAAAAAATTAGATTCATAAGGTTCATAAATATACTAGGTTCATTAGTTAATCCAAATGGCATCACCAACCATTCATACTAACCAATTATAGTCTTGAAAGCTATTTTCCATTCATCACCCTCTTTCATATGATTTTGAAGATAATCACTCTTAAGATCTACTTTTCAAAATATAGTGAAACCATGCAATTCAACCATACATGGGGAATTAGCAAATAAAAGATAAATACCTATCACTTGTTAGCCATCCTTCCGTGGAAATTCCTTACTTCCACGCCATACTTTATGTCTTGTGAGAGCACTAAACTCATTCTCAAACCCTATACTTTTACTAAATTAATACTAGAATGATACATTATTATGCCTATAGAATGTTTTGACTTATAGAATACTCCCTTATTTATAAGGTTGAGCCTCCACCACCCAAAGTCCTTGATTAGTTGCTCATTTCCTTCATTTTCTTCCATTTGTCCCAGGCTTAGAAGGAAAATTTTGAATTGTCTCTTGTTCCATCACCTGAGTGACGGAACAAGTGATGATGATCACTTCCTTGTCACCTAAGCAATGAATAGGTGTAGGCTAAATTTGAACTGTCGCTTGCTTGTCGCTTAAGCGAGGCATAGGCCATTGACAGTGGTTTTGATTGGTCTCCACCTACTGTCTGGCTGGTGGCTCGCTTAGGCAACCATGTAGGTGACAAAGCTTTGCTTAAGTGATGCAATAGGCTGTGAACTTGCATCTCCTTGGTTTGGTGCCTCTAAATGAGCTTATATCTCTTCCTTCTCATTTATTTTCATCATACAATCACTGAAACACCTAAGATAGATAAATTTTTTTATTTTGATTGTTAATTTGAATATAAATTTATTCACATAAAGTCTTATTTTACTTATGTTATCATGTTCCTATGTTTCTAGTAGTTTTGAAAAGTAAAACTTAGCTTAAGATCTTTCCTAAACTGTGGAGGATATGTATATATATATCTGCATGAGGTCTAGGGTTCATGTACAAGTGAAAAAGGATAAAAACCCTCAAAAACTCATGTAGGATCGTAGACTAATATTCTATCACAGTGTCTCCTGAGGCTGTGACGTTAAGCTTCGCAATCGCATTGTATCCTTCCCCTCTTGCAAACCCAAACATGGGTTTGCATAAACTTTGCTTCCCAAACTTTGCACTTGCACTAGCCCATCTTATGGTTGCGAGCCTTCACACTTCTCACCTACTGCAATTATAGAATGTGTCACTCTCCCATTTTGCTATGACGACAAATCATCTCACAACTACAAGCCTTCTTCTCGTGACCATGACCAACAATTGTGAAATTTCCAAAATACTCCATGATTGCCTCACGTGGTTGCATTTCCACATTTCGCAACCACGGCTCTTCCTTTTACAACTGTAACACTGGCTTGTAGTTATGAAATTATATTTTAAGTGAATAAAAAGTCCAAAATTAATAATTAATCTATATCTACACTTTTTCACATCGAAATCATCATGTTTAATATAATTCTTGCATGATGACATATTTTCCTTTTTAAATTTACATGCATGCATAATTCAAGCATACAAGGGGTATAAATATACTATAAATTCTCATGTTATCACACCCCCACACTTACTCATTTGTTTGTTCAAATACATACACTCCCGCTTTTAATTAATTAAATTGATGCATAAAATCAGAAGCTTAGCCATTCTTCATAATTTTAGAAGACAAATATGCGCAAGTCTTTAGTTCGTCATCATTCAAGAATATAGTGATTCCAACCTAAATGTCTACAACATGAGTCCCCGTGTGTATGTGGTACTCTTCAACTCTCAATCACTTTAACTATTTGATAATTCTACAGCAATTCCAAGGCAAATCAAATCTAGAATCACTCACTCCAAGCATTAATTTAATCTCATTTAAACAAGTGCAATCAACATTAATTCTAACCACGAGGACTTATGTGGGCTAATAAATTTTTCTTTTTTCTTTTTCCCTTACACTTTTTTCCATCTTATCTTGTGAGCTTTAAATCCTTTCTTAAGCATTTCAGAGTCTTTTTACATAAATGTGAACAAGGGTCACTACTCATCTTCGGTTACTCAACCCACAACTAACTTAAAATTCTTTGCATACTTATAATCTGACAACCTTTTTGCACGAGAATGAATAAGAGTCTCTACAAAATCCCAGTTCCTTAGTTGTTCCAATCAGTAGAGTAGACTAATGTTTCTCGTGCTTACACGTATTTTTTTTGAGATTTTTCTTTCAATTTTTTTTCTAAGTCTTCACTCCTTTTTTCTCCTAGTTAATTTTCTGTAGTCACTAGAGAATTCATCATCACCTAAGATAAGGTTTATGTCCCTATTCAATGATCTCATCCTCAACATAGAACTTCTCAAACAATCTAATAATTAAGAGTGTAGAGTGTGTGCTCAATCAGATAGGAACCATACCTTCAACACTAAGTCTTCCTATTAATCTCAAGAATAATGAAAGAATAAAGCAACATAAATTTGCAAAAGATTCATCATTAATTAAGTACAATGGTGACAAGTTCAAGCCATTCTCATGCTATCAATTCAACCATATAAAGTAAATATGTGTGCATGCATAAATTTTCAGCAACAACTATCACATGGAACTACACCATTTCACTCAAATTTTCCTACACTTTTATCCACTCCCACACTTATCTTGCTACCTATATTAATCATATTATCACAAGTACAACAAGGTAATAAAGAATGAGATAACTTGGTAGGGTGTGGTGCCTATACTTCTTCCTTTTTCTCATTTAGCGTCTCCATGCACACTTGTCTTTTTCTATTCTTCCCAAAATCCTACACTAAGATGACAATATAGATAATACCCACACAACGCAAAACCAAGAAAATTCAAGAACATAGCAAATAACTGAAAGCAATGAAAGATAGATTGGGTTGCCTCCCAATAAGTGCTATCTTTACCATTTGCAGCCTAATAACTACTCATAGCTAAGGGTGGTTTAATAATGACTTTAGGAATCCACAACCCTCCATAAGCTATAATTCTCCCCTACTTGTTCCTTGTTCTCTTTCTCTTACTTCTTGTTTTCTTTATTATAACCTACACTTCCTCCACCTGCCATGGTGGTTCTTCCCCCAACTCTTGTCTTTAGCTTGCTCTCTTACACCTACTCCTCACCTTCTTTTGCAAGTGCTTTATCACTAGCCTTGCTAGTAAACTCATTAAACTCAAGAAACATTAAAACATCCTCCTCTTTCTTTCGTGTGTGAGTGATTGAGGGTGTTAGGTACATAGAGAATATTACCTTTTTCGGACCCATATGTAATGACAAGCTGCGCTTTTCATTATAGCTTTAGTGGTAGCCAAAAAGGGCACCCTTAAGATTATACTTTGCTCTTTCTTACCCTCCATATCTATTACAATAAAATCTAAAGGCACAAAAGTCACTCACCTTTATCAACACATCCTTTCCAAGCCTAAGTGACCTTGTCACTGACCTATCTGCTCACTTTATCCTTGGACATGCCAACTTCACTGACCCAATCCTAGGTGCCTGAAAAGTAGAAAAAGATATCACATTCACACTAGCACCTAAAACACATTAAGAATTATTAAACGAAGTACTCCCTATAGTGCATGGAATGTTAATACTCCCTAGGTCTTCTAGTTTTTGTGGCAAAATCCTTCCATTACCCAGGGCATCGTCAATGTCGTCCATCTTCTTTTTCCTAATTGCTACATCTTGCAAGCACATGACCACACTTAGATTCTTTTTTATCTAAGCAACTAAAGGAGCATTTAAATTTGATTTTTTCAAAAATCACCAAGGAATTTAATCACCTGCTCTTTTATTTTTATTAGAATGAGCCTCTAAGTGTATGGAATTTTCAACTTGTATGGTGCTAGGCTTTCTCTCTCTTTCTTCTTAACAATGGTGGGCTGCACCTCTACCTTCTTGTTCTTTACCACCTACATACATTTCACATGTTTATAGGATTACCCTTAGTCATACTACATAGTGTACCTATAGATCGGAAAGCCATCTCTTTTGCCAGATGTTCCACTTGCACCTTCAAATTTCTAATGGATGACTATTAATTCTATAAGAGAGCATCAGTTCCATTATATAATCTTTCATAGTTTTTGCAAGATCACCTATCATCTTATTGGTTGATTTTACAAGACTGCCCACAATTTCTTCTAATGATTGCTTTGTCTCTTATAGCAAGTAGGGTACTTGAAAGCCTGGTAGGTTTTATGAGTTTCTCTAGGACAAGTTTTAGTGACTCCACCAGCTAGGATTATAGGTATTTAAATAGGGATTATTACCTGAAGTTTTAGGATTACTTATGAAATTGACTTGTTCTTTAGGCCCATTGTTGCTTGCTTCATCTCCTTGATATTCGTGTGTAGGATGAGGCCCTATACATGTCACAATTTTATATCATGGAGACTAAAGATGGTTGAATAGTACTTACCAAGATATTGTCAATTTTCTTAGACAAAAGGTTCATTTTCACTGCAAGAGCCATCATGGTGTCTACTTTATGCACGTCAATGATCTTGCACGTTGTGGACCTGTTAGATGGCCACTTGTAAGTACTAGATGCTATTTCCTCAATTTAAGCCCATTCATCCTTAGGCAACTTGTTCATTATGTGACTCCTTGTAGCTATATCTAACATAATTCTCAATTTTCTGGAAATCCCGCTATAAAAGGTTTGCACCTACATGTAAAGTGAGTATCCATACTACGGGCATTTTCTGAGAAGCTTCTTGAATCTTTCCCATACTTTAGGCTATGTCCTAGACTCCAATTATTTAAATGTCCCAATCTCAAGTCTGAGTTACGTAATTTTTGCTGATGGGAATTACTTTTCCAAAAATTTATTCACCATGTCTTGTTAGGTGACGATACTCCCTTGCGATAAGGATTGCAACCATTGCCTCGCACAATCCCTAAGAGGAAAAGGGAACAATCTTTATTTAAGTGCATTGTTAGAAACCTGGTTAAATTTAACAATAATGCATAATCCTAGAACACTATCAAGATTTATATTAGCATCTTCATGTAGGGCTCTAGCAAATTGGTTTAACTACACCATACTGATTAGTATAAATTTTAGCTCGAATTCATTATTAGCTAAACATAGTCTGTTATAGCCCACTGGTTTGGTGGAGGAGGAAGTTCTTGTAGTGGTGGGTTATTTTTTGTCATCTCCTGTAGATGTTGGAACAGAGTTTTACACCTATGAAGAGTTCATTCAATCTCTAGATCAAAATCAAAATTAACACTCTTACTCTAATGCATACAACTGTCTCCACAAACAAAAATTCAACTCACTAATAAAGTAATTTACTATCTAGGAAAGCAAAAAGAAAACTAGAGAAAGAAAAAATAAAGGGAGAAATATAGAAACTAAACTAAATGGCCAATTCTAGCAATCTCTTAGAGTGCTCAATAGCAATCATTACCCTCCCCAGCAATGGTGCCAAGATTTGATATAGGTCGTTACCACACTAAAATTCTATTAGCTAGGTCATGTCATGCCCTGAATCTAGGACTATGAAATGGGTAATACTCGTTAATCACCTCAACAAATACCAAAGCTAACATATCAAACCAATTAAACCATCAAGTTCCTTTATTGCAATATAAGCGTTTAACACATCGAAATGGAAAAGTAAAGTGAACGAAAGCATTACAATTAAAGAAAATTAACTAAATCTTCTAGCTCCCACCTCTACCATCCCCACGCCTAATCATGCTCCCTAATGCCCTTTGCAAAAGACATGTTAAGGATAAATGTGAGAGCAAAGTCGCCTAGTAAACAGATACCTACCTTTTTGTTAGGATGTGAATAGAGCAAAATATTTACAAAAATTCATATGTCACCATGTTAAAACATTTACAGAATATTTTTCAAAACAAAAATTAACCATAATCTCATGTTACTTATATAATTCACACATTCTATGCTTCAGCATGCTCAAGTTGTCAAGCAATTCGTGTGTTGTTTCACTAATCAAGACCTTAGTCTACTACCCCAACTAAGGAGGGTCACATTACTCAATTTATAACCCCAATTGAGTGGGTCATGTATCCCACTTATTGTTTGGTGAGTGGGTAAAACTAGTTCCTATACTATCCCAGTTGATCACCCAAGGCATGTTTCACAATATTCTCCTGTAATCAATTACCAGTTAAATAACTGAGGCGTTCATAGATATATTCCAAAATAGTTCAAAAATAGATATCTTAGCATTTACCCATGTTCAAAATTCCTTTCCCCAAAATAATCATTGCAAAATAAATACAAAAATTTTAGAGAAATAATTTAAAATAAGTTTAGTAAAAAATATTGTATTTCAAAAAACAATTCATTAAAAAAGACAATTGAAAAAATATATAGATGTCAACGTACTTAGTATTTGCTTCCTGTTCTTGGAATTCACCGAAATTATCCTCTTAGGATCCTATTCAAGTTAGAACAATGCCCATTTCAAATCCTCACTTCAGTGAAAATTTAATCCCTATATGCTTTTATTGCACCCCTACATGTTGTTCCCCTTTTGTCAATATTCTGTGGTCATATCTCCCTTAATTTAACTTGTTTGGGGTCTAAAATGATAAAATTGGGCATTAAAATTGTAAAAATTAGTTTTTGGTCGATATCTAGGCCACACTTACGCAAGAACGTCACCCACACCCATGAAAACAAGTCTTGCGACTACATGGTGACAATCAAGACGTTTTGGTGATTCCTGTGCCTGGGTTTGCGGCCATAGAAAATGAGATTATAACCACTTTGGAATTTTTGCAATTTAATTTGTGATCACAGAGGGTCGCATTTTGGTTGCGATGCACAATGGCACGCTCATGCTGTCAATAGTGTGGCACACAAGTTCGCTCACAGTTTCCCTGTAATTTCCCAAACTCACACTACAGCTACAACTTACAATCTCACGATCATGAATGTCAAATGAGGCATGAGTCTACCTAGGCACAAACGTCATATTTTCTTCCACCCACTTTTAATCCCTCTTTTCAATATGCTAAGGTTTCTAAGGCCTCTAATTGTTCTCAAGGTAAAAATTTAATCTTGAAGGGTCCCCCTTTTTCTAGTTCAAGAAATCTAAAGTTTCATCGAAATGTGATATAATTTCCTATACGTGAAGTTTATTTAGTGTTCCTTCGTGAGTCAACTTTCAAGGCCTTAATCTCATGTTCCAAAAATATTTCCTATTACTTATCATGCCTTTAGGTGCTTAAACACATGAAGAATAATTCCTGCATGTTGTGCAAGAACACTACAGAATTTGGACTAAAAACTCACCTTAGTCTCTACATGTTCTTGAGCTTCCTAAGTCCAAAATTCATCTCTCTTCCTCTCTTCCTCCTTCTTACTTTTGGTCGGCTTCTTAAAGGTTTATGATGGAGAAAATATTTTTTTTTCTTGTAGGTTTTAGGTTTATATATATATATATATATATATATATACAGGGGTGAAACCAAGCTATATATAAGATTTGTAACCTCCCCAATTTTTTGCAAAATTCTCCCCTTGAGTTTTTTGTGATTTTAGTCCAAATATCAGCTCCAATCCCTCTGATTTTAGCCCCCTTGAAGTATGGTAAAGATTCCCTATGTATATTCTTATTTTAGGTAGGGTTGACTAGTTTGATCAGACTTTCATTACCTTCCATGGTTTCATATATTTTTTTTGGTCAATATTCCACACAAAAATTATTACATAAAATCAAAAACATAACTGAATTTTCTACACTAATATTATTTAGTAATATTTTTGTAATTATTGCCACCAAGCCCCTACTGGGATATTACATTCTCCCCCCTCCTTACAAGATGTTTCGTCATCGAAACCTGAACTAGCCTATTTTAAAAATAGATGAGAGTATCGAGTTCTCATTTCCTCTTCTAACTCCCTGGTGGCTTCCCATTCGATGTGGTTCATTTATTGGACCTTTACATAGGGTATTGTTTTTGTTCTTAATTTTTGTTCCTTGTGATCCATGACCTTCAGCAATCGTTCTTTGTATGTTAAGTCCTCTTTAATTAACAGAGGTTCTGGCTTTGATACATGGCTTGGGTCTGGCACGTATTTCCTGAGCTGGGACACATGGAATACATTATGCACCCTTTCTAGTTCTAGGAATAATGCTAACTAGTGCACTAGCTCTCTTATACTTTCCAATATCTTGAAAGGTCCTATGAATTATCGGCTTAGCTTATCAGCTTTTCCAATTCTCATTATTCCGCGCATAGGGGAAATCTTAAAGTAAACCTTCTTCCCTGGCTCAAACTATAAAGGTCTCATCCTCATGTTAACCCAAGTTTTTTGGCTATCCTAAACCTCTTTGAGCCTCTTCTATATGACAGTTACCTTTTCAATTATTGATTGGATTAGTTCTGGCCTAGTCACCTTCCTTTCACCCACTTCATCCCAATATATAGGTGAGCGACATTTTCATCCATATAATGCTTCACAGGGAGCCATCCCTATACTGTTATGGTAGCTATTATTATAAGAAAGGTAAGTAATCACTCAAGGTTCCCTTAAAGTCGAAGACATATGCCCTCAATATGTCCTCTAATGTCTAAATAGTCCGCTCTAATTCCTTATTCGTTTGAGGGTGATAGGTCATGCTCTGGTCCATTATAATCCCCATGGCCTTCTAGAAATTGTTCCAAAATTGAGACACAAACCAAGGGTCTCTATTTGACATAATACTTGCCAAAATGCCACGAAGTCTCATGATATCAACCACATATACTTTAGCTAGTTTATCTAGAGTATAGGTTATTTGGATTGGAAGGAAATGGGTTGACGTAGTCAACCTATCAATGATTACCCAAATAGTATCAAATCCTTATGCTATCCATGGTAATTCCACCACAACGTTCATGGTTATACTTTCTCACTTTCACTTAGGTACCTCCAGTGATTGCAGATAACCTCCAGGTTTTTAATGTTCAACCTTTCGTCTTTGGCATGTCATGTACGTTACCATGTAATCAACTATGTCTTTCTTCATCCCATTCCACCACCTTTTTATGTCCTTATACATTTTTGTGCCCCTGGGATGCACCATGTATTTAGATTGGTGTGCTTTTTACCCTCATCTCGGCAACTCACAAGATGCACAATCCTCCCTTCATGTATAGGACACCATACTATGCCACTTGGAAATTCAACAGTCGACATTGCTCTACCTTTTCCTTAATTACCACAAGTTTAGGGTCCCTTTCCACTTAGGGCGTCAACCACTCGATTTACCTTGCATAGGTGATAATTGATCAGTAAGTCATAATCCTTAATTAGCTCTAGCCATTATCTTTGCCTTGTGTTTAACTCCTTGTGTGTGAAAAGGTATTTGAGGCTCTTGTGGTTAGTATAAATCTCACACCTCTTATTGTAAAGATAATGTCTCCAAATCTTTAGGGTTAACACTACTGCTACCAACTCCAAATCATAGAGGGGTAGTTTAGCTTGTACAACTTTAACTGCCTAGAGGTGTAGGCGATTACCCTACCATCTTGCATTAAAACACACCTTAGTCCACCCTTACTAACATCACTATAGATGGTGAATCCTTTGCCCTCATTACGAAAGGCCAAGATTAGTGCTGAAGCTAATTTCCCCTTCAACTCCATGAAGCTCTATCCATATTTTAGACTCTAGTTGAATTTCATTCGCTTCTATAGAAGCTAAGTTAGTGGCATCGCTATCTTAGTGGATTCCTTGATCAACTTTCGGTAGTAACCGGCAAGTCTTAAGAAACTCCTTACTTTCGTTACATTCATGGGCCTAGGCTATAATAGGATTGCTTTGACCTTCTTAGGGTCGACCGAGACTCCTCCTTTCGATATTATGTGCCCCAAGAATGTCATGCTCCTAAAATGCTTTCCTTAGAGCATTTTCAAGACTATTCTTAAATGCTCTTCGTACACCACTCAGTTGGCGAATAGACTAAAATGTTGCTTATAAATACCACTACAAAGTTATCTAGGTACGGCTTGAACACTTGGTTCATGAGATCTATGAAATCTACAAGGGCGTTAGTTAACTCAAAAGGTAGAACTAAAAATTCATACTGCCCACACTGTGTCCTAAATGCTATCTTAGAGATATCCTCGACTTTAATCTTTAACTGGTGGTGTCTTAACCTCAAGTCAATCTTTAAGAACACCCTGTCTCCTTTAAGTGGATCGAGTAAATCATCGATCCTTGGTAGTGGGTATTTATTCTTAATCATAACCTTGTTAAGTTCTTTATAGTCGATGCATAACCTCAAGCTTCCATTCTTCTTCTTTAAGAAAAGCATCAAGGTTCCCTAAGGTGATGCACTTAGTCGAATCCACTTCTTGTTAAGGACCTTTTGTAGTTTTACCTTCAACTCCTTCAGTTCTGCCAATGCCATTCTGTATAGTGCCTTAAAGATAGGGGGCATTCCCAACATTAGATTAATTTTGAATTCGATTTCCCTGTTCGAGGGTAGTTGAGGTAGGTTGTTTAGGAAAATGTCTGGGAACTCTTTAACTACCTAGATATCTTCCATTTTTAATCCCTAGTCTTATGTATCTATAATAAAGGCTTAGTGCTCCTTTCATCTTTTCCTAAATACCTTCTTGGCTCAAGTTGAGTTCACTAGACCGATCTCAAACATTCCTATCATAGGAAAATGTATGGCTAGAAGGTGGATATAAATTCACCACCTTATTCCTGTAGTCCACGTGAGCAAAATTTCTCACTAACTAGTCTATCCTTAATATAACATCTAATTCACTTATATTAAGCCACATCAAGTCAACTTTCGATTCAAAATTTCTGCTAAGGTCTAAGGTACTGTCCTTATATTGTATCTACTACTAGGGTTGCACCTCCCAACATGACTACTCTATAGTGTATTACTAACTTTTTTCGCTTATGTGCTAATTCTCTAGTAGGGCTTTCTGAGATAAAAGAATGCTAAGCACCACAAACAAGGCATAAGCACAAAGTTGGTTAATGATTGTGTTGCCTGCAACCACGTCCTCGGTGTTGTCAGCTTCCTCTTAAGTCAAAGCAAACACTCATGCATTCCCTTTTGGCTTAGAGTTTGGCTAATTGGGCTTAAGGTTGTTGGTTTTGTTGTTGGCGCCATTCTAATGTTGGTGGTGGTGGTTGGTTTTTTAGCACCTTGTGGGCACTCAACAACTAGATGACCCTGTCAGTCATATTGGAAGCATACTCCAATTCTTGGTCAACACACCCTAGTGTGTCAGCGATGGCAAGTGTCACATTTAGGCAATTACATTACAGCTCACCCATTTTTGGCCATGTTTACCCTCTTGTTGGATGTTTGATCATAGATTAGAAACTCTGTTTTAGCCTCTTCAAATTGTTCTCAGCCTCCTAGTGATTAATATCAACTTCAACCCTTATTATAGCTCCCAAGAAATCATCAAAAATCCATGCATCATATAGTGTGAGGGCCATTTGCAGTCTGCTTCTCAATCTCCTTGTGAACTTGTCATATTAAGGGTTAGATTAGCCATCATCATTGATGAATATTCCCTAAGATGTAGAACTTCACCAAGTATTCAACCACAGACATATTAGGTGCCTGCACCAAGCTATCAAATTCCACTATCTTGTGTAGGCAGATGGCGTTAGGGAAGAATTGGCTTAAAACGATTCATGAAACTAAGCCTAGGTAATTAGCCCTTCGTCCAATAATGCAAATGAGATACCTTCCCACTAAAGAGTAGCCTCGCCAACAAGGAAGGGTATGCCCACCTTCAGTTGAGCCTTGGCTGGGACTTCCATCAAGTTAAAGTTGTCTTCTATCTCTTTCAGTCATTTTTAGACAATTTCTAGATCATATAAGTCATCAAACGTAGGCACGTGGACCCTCCTTAACACCTCATAATGGGCCTTAGTACTTCCATTAGGTGGAACCTAGGTTGGAGTGAGGGTTTTCTATTAATTCCACACCACTTGGGCTATTACACCAACTATGGCCGCTAGGTCTTTTGACCTTAGAGTTGTGTGACCCATTGCTGGCTGTGGCTAAGGTTGCATAAAGGTGGAGGGGAAGCGTAGTCATACGCCTATTCATTCACATTTTTCATGAGATCAGCATAATGTGGGTTTTGGGTGTTGCAACGAGGTCTTCCAACCATCTTCCTATATTCAGGAAATTGTTTATGAATTGTATGAATTACACGAGTTAGCGTACACATTACATAGATGAGAAGTAGGGGTTAAACATGTAATAAATAGAATAACAGCATGCACAATGGCCATAGAAAATAATAGTTTTACTAGTATAGCTAAAAATTATCAATCACATTGAACAACCCAATCTTATTCATATTGCAATGTCACTATAGGTCTTACATCCCATAGTTTAGAATAGTTAGTCTATAGTCAGATTCTTAGTCTAAAATAATTCATCTATAACTATGCCTCCATCGTTTAGCTTTGCCTTATCAAGAATCTCTACTCGGTCCTTCTCAAGGTCCTCCTTAGGGTCAAGATCCTCAAACTAATGGTGAATGAGCTCACAAAGTTCGTCATTCTCACGGTTGAGTACTAAACTAAAAAGTAGCTCCTCTTGTTCCTCTTGATCTGCGTCTATGTGATGTTGGTAGCTCCTACACTTGTGCTCATTTGTCTTAGCAAACTTCTGCTACTCAACCTTAATTTCCTCCAATTTCCTTTTATGTGTCTGCTGGTGCTCTTTTAATGCCCTATTCTCAGCCTAAAGTCCATCACGCTGCATCAATTATGTCTCCTAACTGGTTCATCATGGGGAAAAGGTGGTCCATGATCTCCTTAGGTAAAATGCTATAATCGATGAGTACCTGCTCACTTGAACCACTAGGCCCGTCCAATTTCTGTATCAAGTATAAAATCTCTAAGGCAAAATAAAATCATTCTATAACTTATGCATGTATGAAGTGAACTGCTTAATTCTAAGTTCTTGCTATATGATCACCTATATTCCTGCTTATGTCATGCATTTTAAGTTCTCAACATTAAAACCTATACTCTGATACCACTTTTGCATGCCCCGAATCTAAGACTATAACACAGAATACTCACAAATCTCCTTAGCAAATACCAAAATTAACAAATCAAAGCAATTAAACAATGAAGTTCTTTTATTACAATATAAGCATTTAAAATATTACAACAGGAAAAAAAAAAGTGAAGTAATCTATTACAGTTCATTGTCTTATTTGTTCAACAGTAAAGGAAATTACGTAAATATTCTAGCTCCCACTTCTACCATCCCCATGCCTGATCATTCTCTCTAATGTCCTCTGCAAATAGACGTGAAGGATAAACATGAGCGTCAAGTTGCCCAGTAAGTGGATACCTACCTTTTTGTTAGGACGTGAATAGAGCAGAACATTTACAAAAATTCATATGTTACCATGTTAAAAGATTTGCAGAATATTTGCAAAACAATAGTTAACCATAATCTCATGTTACACTTATACCCCAATTGTACTGTGCTTTAACATGCTCAAGTTCTTAAGTAGTTCATGTACAATTTTACTGATCAGAACTTTAGTTTATTACCCTAGTTAAGAAAGCTCACATTGCCCAATCTACAACCCTAATTGAGTGAGTCATTTATCTTAACGTATAACTCTAATTGAATTGATCATGTATCCCAACTTATAACCCCAATTAAATAGGTCACATATCCCAACCTGTAATTCAAGTGGAGCGGATCACATATCCCACCTGTTACCTAGTGAGTCGATGGAACTAGTCCCTACACTATCCCGATTGATCCCCCAGTGCATGTTTCCCAACATTCTAGTGTAATCAATTACCAATCAAACAAGTGAGGTGTTCATAGATATATTCTGAAATAGTTCAGAAATAGATATCTTGGCATTTGCCCACATCTAAAATTCCATTCCTTGAAATAATCATTCCAAAATAAATACAGGATTTTTAGAGAAATAATTTAAAACAATTTTGATAAAACATATGGCATTTTAGAAAACAATTCATTTAAAAAGGCATTTAGAAAAATATACAAATATCCACTTACTTGGTACTCACTTGCTGTTCACGGAATTCACTAGTATTATTTTCTTGGGTTTCTATTTAAGTCAGAACAATGCCCATTTCAAATCATCAATTCAATGAAAGTTCAATCCCTGTATGCTTTTAATGCACTTCTATGCATTGTTCCCTTTTTTTTATTATTCAGTGGTCATATTTCCTTTAATTTGGCTTTTTTGAGTTCCAAAATGATAAAATTGTCATTAAAATCACAGAAATTAGTTTCTAGTCAATTTCCAGGCCTCACCCTCATAAGAGCATCACTCATGCCCACAAAAACAAGTCTCGTGACCGCACAGTGAAACTCAAGACGTTTTGGTGATACCTGCACCCAAGTTTATGTGCATTGGTGTGCTCGTGACGTCGACTGCATAGCACATTAATTTGCCTATGGTTTTCCTTGCAACCTCCTGAACTCACATTGTGACTACAACACACAACCTCACGACTGCAAGTGTCAAACATAGTGTGAGTCTGCCTATGCACAGATGTCGCATTTAGATTCCAAAGTTCTTCCACCTAATTTTAATTGCTCTTTTCAAAGATGTTCTAAGGTTTCTAAAGGCCTCTAATATATGTTCTTAAGGTAAAATTTAATCTTGAAAGGTCCTCTCTTTACTAGTCCAAGGAATCCAAAGTTTACCAAAATGCAATACAATTTCCTATATGCCAATTTTATTCGGTGTTGCTTCGTGATTCAATTATCAAGGCCTTAATCTGATGTTCCAAAATTATTTCCTACGATTTATGATGCCTTTAGGTGCTTAAAAAACATGAAGAATAATTTCTACACATTGTGCACGAACTCTACAGGATTTAGACCAAAAACTCACCTTAGCCTTTACGCATTCTTAAGTTTCTTGATTCTAGAATTCATCTCTTCCTTTTCCTCACTTCTAGGTAGCTACTTGACAGTTTAGGGTGGAGAACATATTTTTTTCATTTCTTCATGAGACAATGTTCTCATTGGAAGCACCTTTTTTATCACACATTACATTGACTAATGGCTTCTGTCTCATAGAACATTAACTGCATAAGACAAACGCCTTGCTCACTTACAAGGAGACAAATCCTTTATTAAACATGTACATGCCTCCATACACACCTACACAGCCACAGAACCTATCCCGTGATAGGATAGATATTGGCCTTTAATGCCCTAACGACACATTAATCGTCATGCGCACAAGATAACCATGTTACGTTAGGTTTAAGGTCCATGAACACTTAACATGATCACAAAATAAGATATTGATAGCCAAGAGTAAACTCTATACATCTACTTCGTTCTATGAGTTAATGCCGAATGCCTTATTCCCTAATGAAACATCCACATATATATATTCTCAATATCTCATACTAAATGACAAGATACTCACCATACATATACAAGGTGTGTAAGCTGTACTAACTCACTAATGTCTTTTAAAGTGTCTATGACTTGTGGACTAATTTTAGTGATTGAATAACAAACAAGCCTTATGTCCATATTCATAACTCCTTATGAATAATGCTTATCAACTTAAACATATGGACACATGCAACACTTTATGTCAATTAAGATTCACATGTATGAGAGAACTTGTACAATATTGATATAAATATATCAATATTTTATTAATTAATGTGAAATGTACATATACAACTAAATGCCCTTCTAGCATTCCTCATCTTCGATTAGCATTAGAAGACATATCATTAACATATGGAGCCTAAAATACGTAAAAGCTCTAAACAATATTTTAAAATAAAGTAAAAAAATAACTAATAAAACTCGGCTATTCTTGGAACACATCATATTCTATTGCTTATATTCCATTTATGTATGATTTTAAAATTAAAAAACTTTGCCCCCAACCCATTGAAACCGAATATAAGATTTTCTCGAAGTCTATTCCTTTAATTCCCCATAAGATGTAAAGTTGGTCGAAACCAGGCCTGAAGTAAATCAAGATTAGAGATGCCCAACTTCCCAAGAAGAGATATAGATAAGTTAGAAGAAAGGGCCGTCATAAATAACTTTGTTGGATATCCTATAAGATCTACAAGATATAAGTTTTGCTTGCTTGATGACCATAGGATTCTCATTAGTTATCAAACATGCTTCCTTAAAGAGTTGTTTGAAAATGAGTAAGGGTAGAGTGGTTGTGCTCTAGGAGGTTGAGCATGAACAACAAAGTAACAAACTCGTACAACAAGCTCCTACTTAAGAACAACCTTCTATAACACAAGCATTGTAATAATCGGGTAGGATCTCTTGCATGTCGGATCTGTTTATCTCCTAGAGAATATAAAAGAGTTGTTTGTTATGGAAGATAGTGATCATAGACATGATTATTCTACTTATGATCAAACAATGTCAAACAAATATCCACTAAGTGCCCATAAGATGTAGTCCAAAACGAATTTCATGTATTCAAACCAAGTATAAACCTTCGTCGATCTACCTAAAGAAATAGTTCCTATAGATGTAAGTAGATTTACAAAAGAAAAATTAGTTCAACTAGTGAGGTAGAGACTTATAGAGCCCAACTCATGGCAAAAGACTATAGGCAAAAAAAAGGAGTTTACTATGAGGAGACTCTTTTACTGTAGTAGTGATCAAATCTATTTAGATACTTCTTATAATAGCCACCGACTTAAATTATAAGACTTGACAAATAGATTCAAAACCACATTCCTCAATAGTTTCTTGAGAATGACATTTACATGGTTTAGCCATGTAGTTTTGAAATGTAAAATGAATCTTATAAACTATGCAAACTTAAAGTTCATTTATGACTTTAAGCAAGCTTCAAAGAGTTAGAATCTTCTATTTGACAGGGCATCATCAATGATAAGGATAAGCCCTTCGTATGCAAGAAGATTTGTGGAGCGTCATTATATTCCTAGTGTTATATGTGGATAACTTACTACTGACTGGAAATAATGTTGGGATACTTATCTCGATTAAGACATGATTATCTAGAAATGAAAATGAGAAAAAATTGAAGTAAAAATAAAAATAAATTGAAAGAAAATGAAAAAAATAAAGGGCAAAAATAAACTAAAAACTTAAGTTAGTGATATATAATCTCACATTATGCAATGAACAAAAAATAAATATATATATTTATATTATGCAACTAAAGTGAACTCATATGTTTAATAATATAATATAGATAACAACAATAACAATAATAAAACGAATAATATTCTCAATTCATAAAATATATTCACACTTATTAATATTTTATTTTTCAATAAATTACATCAACATTAAAACACACGCAACAATTTCTCATATTCTATAAACAATCATTATTTTCATATAATAACATCATTATTATATTTTTTTCTCACAATTTTTTATTGGACAAATACTATTCCCCAAGAAAAAAAAATTCACTTTTTTTTCTTTAAACAATTCTCCCAAACAAGTAGCCAACCAATGTTTTTAAAACCGGCCTAGTGTTCAAATCAGAAAATTTACTAGGTCATTGGATTATAGATTTGATCGATTAAATCGTTGAAAAAATCGCTTATTTTAATTATATAATATTATATATATTACTCTAAAAATAATTTATAAAATAAATGTAATCCAATATAACAATAGACTATAAAATGAGTTTTAGATATAATATTAAAAATTAAATAATTCAACTAAAATAAAAATTTATTACACAAATTAAAAAACATATTAAATTCAAAATAATTAAAAGTATAAAATTGAAAAATAGTTTTGAAAAATAAACAGATTAATTAATACGACCAATTTTAATTTTAAGATAAAATAATTAAAATTTTAAAATATTGATTAGAAAAATAAAAGGATAAAAATTATTAAAAACAAAAGTCAAAATAAAAATTTTATATTTAACTAATATTGAGGAGTTGTAAATTTAAGAAATTTTGAAAAAAGTGTGAAAATTTATTTTGTAATTTTTTCAAAAAAATTTACTAAAATTTTCTTTTTTTTTTATTTTCTAGATAAAACTGGTTTGACCAGATTTTAGCCAGTCTTTTTACCGTTTTAACCGGTTTACACCGATTTTGATTGGTTCTCACCAATTTTATACATTTCTGATTTTTATGTCTTAACCGAACTGAAAAATCAACCGATTCCCAGTTAACCGATTGAACCGATCGATCTGATCCGATTTTTAAAACAATGCAACCAACCAGACTCCGAAGCCCTCCCTCCTAACCTAGCGTATTAATATTTAACTACCCTTTTAAATTTTTAATACAAAATTATAAGGTAGTGAGTTTTTGAATTTTAACCTATATTTTTAAATATTTTTATTTTAAAAATTATATAAAAATATAAAAATAAATTTTAAAAAATATAATAATTAAATTTATATTTTGATATCCATAATTTAAAATCAAGTCATAATATCACAACATCAATTTTGAGTACTAGTGACACCGCATGCGTCTCGAGATAGACCCCTAATCCACATCTCACCCCTCGAGACACCAAACTAGACACCGATTCCACTGGATGGACGGTCAACGCGCTTGGATCTGAACAACCAACTGCCGGTTCGCCATTCCCCCGATTCCAAGAGCAAGGTGCATATTGGGAGTTCATGCCAAGTTCCATTGGTTTAGGGGTTTGATTCTTGTGTTCTAGGGCGTTTTTAGCCCAATGTCATCGGCGGATCACAAAATCCGGCTCAATCCCTTGAAGATCAATTCGCAGGAGTCCCAATTAGCGGCTGAATCACAGAAACCTGCTTCTAATTACAGGATTTCCACAGAAGCTGCCCAAAACCCTAACTCTTCCTGCCAGCATTTAAAGGAGCTCCGATCCCAGCTTGGCCCGAACCCGTTCCGCAATCTTCGGGTGTGTATCCGCGTCCGCCCCCTCGGCCGCGCTTCCATCCGTCGCGGACAAAACATCCGGTGTGGCTCCTGTGGCTGCACGCCGCATCAGCTCTACGCCTGCGTGTTGTGCGCCGCCATCGCCTGTCGCGCTCATGCCCCGTCTCACGCGGAGGAAACCTCGCACCACGTGGCGGTGGACGTGGATCGGGCGGAGCTTTTCTGTTGCGCGTGCGGGGATCAAGTGTACGACTGCGATTTTGACGCTGCCATTGTCGCGGTCGCCGTTGGGGACGTGCCTCTTCCCCGGCCAGAGAACCTGCGAAAGCGAAGGCGCGTGGATTATAAGCCGTGGACTCCCGCTCTCCAGGAACAGGCACTAATCGCGGAGTACTCGAGCCCGTTGCCGTCAAGTCAAGCCAGCGGCGATTCCATGAGTCGTATCGGAGGTGACACGTGTCTGCTCCCCGGGGGGCTACGAGGGCTCAGCAATCTGGGGAACACGTGTTTCATGAACTCAGTTTTGCAGGCATTGCTTCATACACCTCCATTGAGGAATTATTTCCTCAGTGATAGGCATAATCGGTTCTATTGTGAGAGAGAAAATAGAACCATTGTTACTCGTAAGAGCGAGACTAGTAAAGACAATAGCAAGAACATACAATTGTGTCTGGCGTGTGATTTGGACGCTATTTTCTCGGCAGTGTTTTCGGGTGATCGGATGCCATACAGCCCGGCTAAGTTCTTATACAGGTCTGCATTTGGTTCGAGGTTTTGGATGCGTAAAGATTGAATTTTCCTTCGAAATTTCGTTTCGTTTGCTTATTTTGCGTGTTTTCCCGTTTTCCTGTGTCCAATATTTTATTGTGACTAGCTAGTTCTTTGAACAGTTTGATTGAAAACTGAAGTAATATATATATATATATATTTATATTCCTAATGTGTTGTGTCTGTTGCTTTATAAGTAATGGTTTTTGGTAGCTTATATGCAACTTCTCATGCCTGCATTTTTTTCTCTCAAAGTTTAAATTTGTCCTTGTATGTCCCGCTTACATTTGTGGGTGGATAAGTATTATGCTTTCGAAACATCTAGGCTATTTGATACACGTGTTTACCATGCTCAGTTTGGTGGTGCAGTTGGTGGCAGCATGCGTCAAACCTTGCAAGTTATGAGCAGCAGGATGCACATGAGTTTTTCATTTCCGTGCTTGATGGCATTCATGAGAAGATGCAGAAAGACAGGCACAAGCCTTATCGTCAAGGTAAGTCCAAACATTGGTTTGTTGTGCTGGTTATGTTGGACAATCTTAACCTGATAGTAAATAAGAGAAAAGCCAAGTCAGGATATGCATTTTTTTGAAGCAGGGATCCTAGGAAACGCGTCTATGTTGTGTAGCCTTATTTTCTTATGAACCATTGCTCACTTATCGCCACTTTGCATAAAACTAATAAGTGCTTGTAAATAGGTTGGTGAGTTTAATAATAATTTTCTTCTCTTTTCTTTTCTTTTTCTTTTGAAATATTTCCTAACCAAATAAATCTAAGAATTTTCTGCATCACCGTATCAGCTAGACAGGATGAGTTACTGGTCTATCTGGGGTGTTCCTCAAGAATTTAACAATTTTTTGCTAATCTTGGCTAACCTTGTCCCCAAAATTCTTATACTGTAACCCATGGCATGGGATCTTAAAGATGCATGAATTTGAGCTTTATAATAATAACAACCAATTGAAAACTAGAAGATGACAATGAAGGAAACATTTTGAATGTTGAATGGTTACTCTTGAAAAATCTTGGATTCATTTGCATTTTGTTCCTTGTATTTGTTCTGACTTTGGACATGTGTTCTGGCTATGGTTTGGGCTAGTATCAAACTAAGAGCTGTATTGTTTTTGTTGACTTGTGATGAAGGAATGAATTTTACCAGACTACTGGTTAGAATATAACTCAAAATTTTGTCATCCTCTTATCCTCTGAGCTTCCTACTTTCTCATACATAGTATCTCATCTGATCTAGGCGACCCCAAAATTCTTTATCAGATGTTGGAGTGACAAAATTTCTAAATGCAGGATACTGGTCTAGGTTTTCCAATTGCCTTAGGCGTTGATACTGGCAAGTGCTGTCAGATTTAGGGCCAATATTCAAAATGCAAGCTTGACATCTGCTTCACTCCTGTAAGTCTCACTTTCTTCAGCACTTGCCTTTCATCATAGGGATTTATTTACTAACTTCAGCTGTGCTGTTGTTAGGGTCCTTATGTCAAGAACCACTGACTTCAAGCTTGATGAATGTATGAATTTTCATTAGGCTGTGTCCCTGTGAGTCCTTTTGATTTGAACATTTAGATGTTTTTAGTGCTGGCCAAGAATCCCGTTGCCTCTTTTCTTTTTAATCAAATAGAGTCTTAACTCTTTGTCCTTTTGTATTCTTAGTGACCGGCTTTCAAGTTTACAGTATTAGATAGAATCTTCAGCTTTAACTTTCTAGCACTATCTAAAATAATTTGCTGGTTGTGCTCTCAAACTAAGTTATTTTTTTCCATTTGGCGGCCATGTGCTGGTATTAAAGTGAGATTAATGGATCCCCGGAAGTTTTGAAATATTTAACCCTGCATGAATCTAATTTATTCTTATAATCTCACCTCAAATGTTTTTATCTATAAATAGAGTTCATAATTCTAATTTCCAGTCAAATTTGTGTTGGAAAAGTCCTTAAAGACTGGAAATCACGGGAACTTGAATGGTCTAGAATTTAGAGTTTTGGAAGATGCATGTCCTACCACATTGTAGGAATTGGAAAACCCAGAGTAGTTCGTTGTTCCCTAATGATAAGAGTAACTTAACCTGTTGCTATGCTGTCTTAAGATTGTATCTTTATCCTGCATTATCTTCTTTGAATCTGTAATCTGTGAGCATGCTTTATTGTTGCCTGGGTCATGAGCTTCAGTCATTTTCTTGCTACTTTTTACAGAGAAAATGGGTGACTTCTGTTTTCTTACTTTTCAGGAGGCATGTTTGTCCTGATGATAATAATAAGTTCTTCCCTTTTTCCCTGCAGGCAATGGAGATTGTTGTATTGCTCACCGTGTATTTTCTGGCATCTTAAGATCTGATGTCATGTGCACATCATGTGGCTTCACATCTACAACATATGATCCATGTGTGGATATCTCATTGGACTTGGAACCCAATCATGTTGGTTCTGGGAAAACTTCTTCAAAATCCAATTATTCCATTGATAATGAAGCAGATTCCTGTGAATCTGGGACAAAATCCTTGGGATTCTACTCTAGCAGGATGCCTTGAACATTTCACTAGACCAGAGAGGTTGGGATCTGACCAAAAGTTCTTTTGCCAGCAGTGTCAAGTGAGGCAGGAATCTCTCAAACAAATGTCTATAAGAAAGCTTCCTCTGGTATCCTGCTTTCATATTAAACGGTTTGAGCATTCTCCAATCCGTAAGATGTCCAGAAAGATTGACCGCTATTTACAGTTCCCTTTTTCTTTGGATATGTCTCCGTACCTCTCGTCATCTATCCTTAGAAGTAGGTATGGGAACAGAATCTTCCCATTTGATGGGGATGAACAAGATGCTTCTAGTGAATTTTCTTCACAGTTTGAGTTGTTTGCTGTCATCACACACTCTGGTAAACTTGATGCTGGTCATTATGTGACATATCTGAGATTGAGCAATGAATGGTACAAGTGTGATGATGCTTGGATCACTCAAGTCAGTGATGACACTGTCAGGGCTACTCAAGGATACATGATGTTCTATGTGCAGAAAATGCTTTACTACAGGGCGAGTGAAGGGATGGCTCCTACATGAGGAACTTGTTTGGTGGAAAACCAACTGTGCTAACCTTTCCAGCTTATTGTCTTTGGTGAAGGCCATGCTGCTAGTTCCTGTTTCCAGGTGAGCTGGATGAGTAATATTCTGATTCAGTTTGGCATAATGCCTCTCAATTTCTGAGGGCGAGCCTGCACTGTTGTTCAAGAAATTTTGTTAAGCCCAGATTCCGATTAGTTCAAATTGAACTACATGATCTGTTTTGTTTCCCATCTTTTCCCTATTGCTATTTTTATTTGGCTGAAACTCTACAAAATGAACGTGGTGGTGGGTATAAAGCTCGAAGGGCTACCAATTGTACAAGGGGACTGCGCGTTGTTCATCAACTGTTGAAAAGGACCTTCGAGCTTATGTTGATCTTCATCTTTCACACTATACTGTTTTAACCTATTTTTGCATTCATGGTAAAATTACAGTTCTTAGATGACCTATGGTGTAAAAAGAGTAATTCAGGTTGCACCACAGTGGAAAAGAAGAGAACTATGGTTTTTGCTATTCTGTAATATTCAATGGGAATCGGGACATTCGGGTCCTAAAAGTATTTGGAAAATTGTAAATAATAAATCGGGTACACCATATTGATTTATGTAAATAAGAAACCACTGCAAACACACCTAGTATAATGCTGTACGCAAGAGGCCACAAATTTTTTTTTAAAAAAATATTATATTGATAAGATATATTTTCTAAAATATATATGTGTGTGTGTGTGTGTGCGTGCGCGCGCTCTAAAACTTCATGTATATTTCTGTACTTTTTTGAATAACACATGCATCTCAACAATCTTTTCAAGTTAAGGAAAATTTTCAATTTTAACTTGGATACGACTCCCAAGCAAAACGATGTCAACAAGTTGTCCTTATATGTTAAATATTTAGTGTTTAAATTTAGCATTATCAAACTTTTCTTGATGTAATCCCAATTGATTGAAAGTGTTATGAAATATTTTTGGAGGAGACAGAAGATAAAGTTTGTCTTTGATTAGGCTCATATCATGAATAAGGTGAAATCCAATTTCAATTTTGGACTGGAATTGGGTGCTAGAATTGTGAATCGGGCCACCCCATATTGATCTCATGGTGTCCATCGACTTTGAAAGATTTTGGGCATTTTGAGATTACGATCACACCATGGCCCGATCAAGCAGGAGACGAGTGATCGACCTAGGCGAGGCAGATGATCTTCTAGACTTATGATTGCAACTTTTGTGATTGATCGCGATGATGCGTGATTGTAAAGACAGAAAGCCAGAAGGATAATCGCACCTAGGCAGAAGGATAATCGCACTCAAATGCGTTACAAGTGTGAGATGAATTTGACCGTCTTTTGAATTTTTGATCGTTGGAGCCAATTTTTTATGGGAAAATTGTCATTTCCTACTTATATGTTTCAAATTTGGGCATGTAACACTCTATATACCCTACTCTTGCATTTGTACGAAATAATCAGCCATGTATCTTTGACAATGAATGTTGAATGAAGACTTGTTCTTCTTTTCTTCCATACTTTGTGTGTTGTGAGTGTTGAGCGATTCAACTTTCAAAACTCAAATATCAAATCAAGTCATTCAACTTACTTCTGACAGTTTGTGGTCAACAACTTCGCAGCATGGTTGTTTAGATTTCATCAATTGTTTTTATTTCCATTTGTTGTAAAGGGTTGCTCCATGTGAGGTACGCTCTTATTCGATGATTTAGATTCAATCTCAGCATTTTCCATTGTTTTCCTTTGATTATTCCTTATTTATTCTCTTGTTTTATCTTCCTTTTACTTTCTCCCATTTTTCTCAACCATCTTTTGATCTTTGCTTCCACTGGTTTACATCAATTAGTATCAAAAACAACTTAATTGAGTTTCTAAATCTGGTTGGTTGGTTGGTTGGGTTTCATTGTTGTTTCTCCATATTTTCTATCATTTTTCCCTACTTCCTTCAATTTCTTTTACTTGCAAAAAATTCAAAAAACAATTGTGCAAAAAAAAAAAAAAAGGGCTAACTAGGGCCTGTTTGGATAGATTTTGATTTTTCTTGGTGGAGTAGAAAATTTTGTTATATTTTGGGGGAATATTGTGGTATCATTGTTGGAAAATATTTGTTGAGAGTTGCATATTATTTGGATGAATTTTGGGAGTAGTTGTGGTATTTTTGTGTTGGTGATATTATCGCGTATTTTGTGTGATGGGAGTATTTTGTTGGAGACTTCGAGAGAAGGAAAAGGACCAAAAAAGACAAAAAGAAAGAAGAAAAAAAAGATAGTACAAAAAAGAGAGGGAAAAAATCAATACAAAATAAAAAAGAGGGGGAGAGAAAAGAAGAAGAAATAGAATTTTGTGTTGTTGGGTCATTTGGAACAAAATTTTTTTGTCTAGATTTGGTCCGCCAAATTGAGACCGCAAAGGCTTAGATCAACCGCCACCACCAGGGAATACAAAACCCTAGTTGCTCAAAACTACTACGCGATCAATCCTACACCACATCCAATAGATCGCGACCTTTGGATCCAGGCACGATCATGCGCATGTGCCCTATTACATGATTGCCCAATCTTGCATGCCACCGAATCGATCGCCCCATCATCCACATCGATCTAACCCCTAGTTTCATCCATCCAGATTGATCCTTTTGCTCCAGATCAATCACAAAACCTATTTTTCTTCAATTTTACACCATTTAGTAGATTTTTGCTAGTCGTTAAGCTTGGGAAGCACCCTGAATCATCTAAGACGACTAAGAGTTAGGTTGGTAAGAATTATTGATTGATTTTTAAATTTTTTAGTTCATGTACATAAATATCCACACACACCCACATGCACTTTGAGCTTTCACATTTTACTTTATGATGTCACTTAGCTAAATTGGTCCTAGCGATGATGAGCATGATGTAAGGACCTCACTCAAATCTTTTGCCCAAGAATTAAGGAACCTCAATCAAAGATTGGGTGGCAAGCATGAAAGGCTAAATGAGATAAGGAAGCTAATGATGTCCCTACCACCCACCCAATGGATCCAAGTGCCTTAATTGCTTCCAACAAGGACATTTCATGAACAAGTGTCCGAATGAAATGGTAGACGTTCTCCTTAAGCTTAGTGGACATGTGCAGGCCAATTTGGTTCCACCTATGGAGTTGTTACCCTTAAATGGAGAAATTCAAGAGGAGGGAAAAATCTGAACAAGAAGAACTTGAAGTTACCGAATTAGGAGTCAAGAAGAATGAGGAGGAAGGGACAAAGAAAATTGAAAAAGAGAAGTTATGGAAAATGATGCAATAGTTAAGGAGGACGAAGCCTTGGGAGTTGATGTGGAGGATGAAGATAAACACATGAATAAAAGGAAGAGCAAAGGAGTGGAAACATAAACCTCTACAAAGTCATGTGTATGTTAATTCCTTTGATTTTCCATTGCCATCATCATCCCTATACAATTTGCAAGGCTTTGAGTATTTGTCGATATTAGAGCTTACATTTACACCTTTGAACAAGACTTCAAAAAGAATTTAAGGTGCTCTATGTCACTCACCAATTGCATGTAATTATTGTACGACATGTGTTGTGGCAAAAAGGATTGCCATTCTTGTGTGTGATCCAAAGGCATTGGTGAAGAATTGCGATAATATAACAAGGAGCTTACCGAGATTTGTATTTGACCCTAATGTAGACGACTACAAATTAGGGTGTGCTAATGAGATCATTTGTGATGAAGTTCTAATACAAGTATGTGATATTTTGTTAGAACGGCCTTGGCAACTTAATAGAATGGTGACTTTTAAAGGTATCACCAAGAGGTATTCTTTTCTTTTGGGTGGTCGAGAGATCCGTTTGGTACCCTTTTTTCCAAAGCAAGTACAAGAGGCTTAAGTCTACCTTCAAAGGCATAGTAAACTAGAATTAGAAGGATGAGAGAAGGATAGAGAAGAGCTTAAGGAAGGAAATTGTAATTTGAAAAATTATGATTGCTTGCTACTTAGGGAGTGAGATGTGAGGAAAAATTGCAAGGAACAGAGAACAATGAAAATTTTGATTTGTAAAGAAAATTTGACTACTCATGAAAAGGTCACTTTTTTCCTCTTCAAGTTTTCTCTGTCTTTAGTGCTTGAAAGTGGAAACATATCTTTGGTTGTGTGGCGAGATGGGAGTTTGTTGCTCCAAAACATAGGAAATCTAAGGTAGAAGCACACCAAGGCCAAATGCCTAGAAACCTAGGAGTTTATGCTAACCTCTTTATGATTATTGCTCCTTAGAAGGTCTTCGATGATATTAAGATTGACAGCTTATATAGTGGACTTGCTTGCACGCCCATTTTGAATCCCAAATTGATGAATTTTGAGTGTATATGCGATTTGCATGAGCATTTTAATGCTTCTTGTTGTATGCTAAAGTTCATCTTCTATGTTGTGATAAATTTTTTTCTTTTGATGATAGTTTGCTACCTTGCGCATCCATTGAATGTACTAGTGGTTAGGGTCAATAATTTGTGGGAAGCTTGGAATTGAGTATAATTGTTTAATACATGACATGGAAAACTTGTAGGATGTTTTGTGTGCCTTGAACTATTATTGTACAATTTTTGCAAAATTTTACTTCAAAGGTGAATATTTGCATTTTGTTGTTAGGGCATTCAATTTTCAACATTTTGTGCATAAATTGGTCAAATTAGCTCATGCTTTTAAATGGTCGAGACACTTTGTGTCACCACAAGCATAAGTTTCTTGCATGACTATTTCTATTGGCTTTAATTTAGGGAACATGAATTTTGGAAGAAGCTTGTGCTAGAGCCGAGAGCTTTTTTAAAGAATGCAAAATTGAGGCCTAAGCAAACTGACTATCCAATTCAAGGTTTTTATAAATTCATATTTGACCTTGGAAGAGATTAACGTGATTCTAGACCAATTAAGGGTGCTGCAAAACCAAGGTCTGATGTTTGGTCTTGTCTTGCTATTTTTGAAGGGGCCAAAAGATAAATTTTAGGTTCAAAATCGGGTTCATATCATGAAAAAGGTGAAATCCTACTTCAATTTTGGACTTAGGATGGCCAAAGGGACTTCAAGGGTGCTAGAATTGCAATCTAGGCTACCCAAATCGATCTCATGGTGTCTAGATCAACCTGGAAAAATTTTGGGCATTCTAAGATTACGATTACACCACGGCCCGATTGAGTGGGAGACGAGCGATTGACTTGGGTAAGGCAGATGATATTATGGACTTACAATCGCACCTTTCACGATTGATCGCGGTGATGTGTGATTGTGAAGACAGAATGTCAAAAGGATAATTGCGCTTGATCTGACTTAGGCCTAAATTGATCGCGTTGCAGCGAGAGACCAAGTTTTGACCTTGTTATGAAATTTTGACCATTGGAACAAATTTTTGATGGCAAAATTGTCATTTCCAACTTATATGTTTTAGATTTGAGCATGTAGCACTATATATACCCTTCCCTTGCATTTTTAAGAAATAATCAACCATGTTTATTTGACAATGAATGTTGAATGAAGACTTGTTCTTCTTTTCTTCCATATTTTATGTGTTGTGAGTGTTGAGCGATTCAACCTCTAAAACTCAAGTATCAAATCAAGTCATTCGACTTGCTTCCAGTGGTTCATGACCAACAACTCCACACTATAATTGTTTGGATTTCATCTATTATTTTCATTTCCATTTGTTGTAAGGGATTGCTCTATGTGAGGTATGCTCCTACTCGGTGGTTTAAATTCAATCTCACCTTTTATCCATTGTTCTTTTGATTTTTCTTTATTTATTCCCTTGTTTTATCTTCCTTTTATTTTTCCCTATTTTGTCAAACCATCTTTTGATCATTGCTTCTACTAATTTACTTCATTTCTGTTATGAAATGCATATCCACATACTTATGCTTAATGACATCATACTAAATTAGACTATCAATTATGTTGATTGTTGATTTATCATCACAATAAAACCTCATAGGTGTATTTCATTTTCTACAATGATTTTAATCTGAAGTAACTCACACATGATGCAAGCGTTCAAGCAAAGCAAGCATATTCAAGACTTTTAGCAGATCCCATAACGCATTCTAATGTGAAGAAGCTCAAGGTAGAAAGCTATGGTAGAGCTCATGAAGGAACCTTGAGAGGATTTTGAATGTGTGAAAAGGTTCACAGAACTTGAGGAATGTCTATGAATCAATTTGTTACAAAATAAGGAAAAAAATTAATTTTTGAACAGTACTAAGATCGATCTCCAAAGAAGTCGAATCGATTCTAAGGACTTGGATTGATCCAATGGAGGATACAATCGATATGGTGTGGACGAAGATTCTATAAATACAATCCAAAACACGTGGACCAATTAGGGCCAAACACTCTTAACTTTTGGGTGATAAATGTGTTTCCATGTATGCCCTCAATACAGGTGTTTTTCCAAATTTTCTTTTTATTTTATTAACTAATATAAAATAAGTTTAAGAAAGTAATTTATTTTCATTGAATAACTTTCATTTCTATACATTAATTTTTATGTCTTATGATCTATTTTGATTTTCTCTATGCACACATACATATAGAAACACTATATATAGAAAATCTATCATGATAAAAATATTATGATTTTTAAAGTATATCTAAGTATAAAATATCACAACATAAATATTTTTTATTTCATTAAAATTGTATAAAATAAATATTACTAGTAAAAATCGCACATTCTATGTATGTACAAATTTATATATAAATTATGAAGTTATAGTATTTAAAATAATAGATAAAAAATTAATTAAAAAAGTATGATTTTTTAAATAAAAATAAAAATTTAAAAATTATGAAACAAAGAAAATTTGAGAAAAAACACAAAAAAGTAATAAGTTAAAAGAAAAGAATGGAAAAAAATAAAAAAATTTAAATAAATGCAATTGTGTAATCTCTCATTGCACATCCTAAAAATTTTATTTTTTTTCAAATATATATTATAAGTATAAGTTAAAACTTGAAAATTAACAACATAAAGAAAGATAAAAATTTTGAACAGAGAGAAAATTTGATAGTAAAATATAAATAAAAGCAATTATTTAGTGGAAAAGTGAAATAAGAAAAGATAAAATAGTAAAAGAATTTAAAATAAAGGGTATTTCTACAATTTTCTTTTACGCAACCAAAAAGGCTTAGTTTATTAATGTAATGATGTGAAAGTCTAGCATAATAAAGGGGAACCGCTGGCAATTCTAGTTGGACCAATAACTAAGACACGGGCAAAAAGACTTAAAGAAGTCATCAACGCCTTGGTGCATGAAATTCAAGAAAACGTCACATATGGGTGTAAATTTGAGGAACCCAGGGAAGAGCGCAGGGTAAATATTTTGAGTTGGGTAGAAGACCTGGAGGCAAAAGAGCAAAGAAGACTACTTTAATTTATTTAGTTATTTCTCCTTAATTTATTTTAATTCTGGGCCCAATTAGAATAAGCCCGATAGGAACACTAAATCCAATTAGGCTAGGGTTTTGGCACCTATAAATTCACTGTGTACCGTCATTAATAGCAGATAGAGAGTTCTCAATTAATTCAGGTTTCTTTTCAATTCCCTGAAATTGTGTCTTTCAATTTCTCGTGAATTTCTATCCCAAATCGAGTCATTCCGAATTGGTCCGTGTGATTCGTAACGTATCAATCAGTATTCGGTGTGCTGATTGTGGTTATTTCCGTTGAGTTCAATCCAATCCTACCACGTTGGGTTGGCGTTCTTCACTCGGTTCGCGTCCTTGGGATTTTCGGATTCGGGTTCGGTTACACCGTTGTTTCTGACGTGATCTTTGATCACATCAGTTTAGTATCAGAGCAAGTTTGTGTCGAATTTTAATTCGACACACGATCCGAAGTTTAAAAAAAAAAAGAGAAAATCTGTGCCGCCGCCGCACTGGCTGAAACAATTGCAGCCGCAATCCACTGCCGTTTCAGCCGATTTCCACCTGAAAATCTCACCTAAAGCGATGCCGCAGCGAGCCTGTCCAATTTCGACTCGAATCACTGCTTGAGGAGGAGCGAATTGGCTGCAATTTCGCCGCGAACGTCGCTGGGTTTCTGCTGCGAAAAGCCGCAATTCCGCCCGATTTCGCCGCCTGTTGCCACTGTTGAGGACCGTCGAAGGCTCGCCAACGATTGGGCAGTCAACGCCGGCCACAGCTGTGGACGTATGTTGGCGAAATTAGCCGGTCGTGTTTTTGCCACCGCTACTGCAAAATTTAAAAAAAAAAAGAAAAGAAAATCTGTTGGGCCGAGAATCGAGTTGGGCTGGGAGCATAATCTGGGCAAGACTTGAGTTAAAAAAAAAAAAAAGAATTCAGTTGGGCCGAAGTTGATTAGGCTGAAGACTGCATTGGGCTAGACTACCACAGGGCAAGAGGTTTATTTTGGGCCAAAGTGGTTGGGCTGGACCAGGAGCTGTTGCTAGGCTGGACCACCAGTGCTGACATGGTAAGGCCGCGTTTGGTTGCTTATTTCTGTTCCAACTTAAGGGCCTGTTTGGCAGTAGAATTTCTGTTTCAAATTAAAGGCCTGTTTGGTTGCTGATTTTTTTTTTAAAAAAAGAAAAGAGGCCAAAAAAAAAGGAGGCCAAAAAAAAAAGGAGAAAAGGGAGGAGTTTATTTTGTTCATTTAATTTTGATCTTTATAGGGGTTGTATTTTGGGATATTGCAAATTGAGATACTTACTTATCTCATATCTTTTTTTTTGTAGACCATATCCATCATACCGAGTGTTTGTATTTATTACGTTGCTTGAATATTTGAGACCATTTTGAAATCACACGAGAAGGGCACGAAATTTGAGATTTGTGAAGATTAAATTGAATGTGTGTGATACACGAGTGTAGGTAAGAAACGAGTGTCAAAGAACCTTCACCTGAGGAAGTGAGAGTAGCGAGATTGGTGAGGACTTTTATTACTAACCATTATCTGCTATTATTGTATCGTTGTACCCCAGATATCGTGATGGCCAGCCAGTATTCAGGACAGGGCAATAGCCCTGACGAGACTAAGTTCTCGTTTGAGTCTCTCAATGGTGAACTGAGAAAGTTTACTTGAAGTATGGAGGGTATGCAGGACAGGATGACAGATATACAAGACTGGTTAGGGCGCATAGAAGTGTCCCAAGCCGCAACCCTATAAAGAGACGGTTCACTGTCTAGGTCACCTGGACACAGAGGCAGCCCCGTGCCAAGTCGAGCTTCGACTAGGGACAGACGTGAGTATTATGTTAGACCTGTGAGGCATAATCGGCATGATTATGAGAAGGAATATAGGTCAAACGAGGACGAGGATTGGTACGCATATGATGACGAGCCCATGAGGCATCGACGAAGGGACAGTATGGAAGACGAGGTACCTAAGGGGCTGAAGTTATAGCTACCGTCCTTCTAGGGGCGATCTGATCCCAACGCCTACCTCAAGTGAGAAAGAAAGGTACAATTAATTTTTGACTGTCATCGCTATTCAGAAAGCCAAAAGGTTAAGTTGGCTGTAGTGGAGTTTACAGATTATGCGATTATATGGTGGGATCATTTGTGCACTAACAGGAGGAGAGTTGGAGAGGGGCTAGTGTGTACTTGGACAGAGTTGAAGGCAGTCCTGAGGAAGAGGTTTGTGTTGAGCCATTACCATAGAGACTTGTATCAGCGACTGCAGATATTATCGTAGGGAACTCAGAGTGTGGAAGACTATTATAATGAGCTCGAGATAGCTATGATCCGAGTAGACGTTGTGGAAGATAGTGAGGCCACTATAGCACGTTTTTTGAGTGGATTGCAGTGGGATATAGCTGACGTTATGGAGTTGCAGCATTATGTAGAGTTAAAAGAGATGGTGCAAAAGGTGGTCAAGGTAGAGAGGCAGCTGAAGAGGAGGGGTAGGTTCACCTCCCAACCTAATACCGTTAGCAAACCCTTCTCCCGAAGAAAGGATAAGGCACGTATGACGAGTGCCACTCAGGCCAGAACTGTGCCTAAAGTGGAGGCACCTAAGGTAACAATTCCTGTTCCTTCTGGCTCATCTAGCACACGAAACCGGGACATCTTGTGTTTTAAATGTCAGGGCAGGGGGCATATTACTTCGCAGTGTCCCAACAAAAGAACTATGCTGCTATCAGAGAGTGGAGCATGATAGCAGTGAAAAAGTGCCACCACTGGAAGAAGTGCCATCCGACGAGGAAAGGCTGTGCGAAGAAGGGGGAATTAATTTAGTGGTAATGAGGGCGTTGAGCACTCAAGTAAAGGAGAAGATAGACGAGGCTCACAGAGAGAATATATTTCATGCTCGCTGTCTGATTAATGGAAAGACCTGCAGTTTGATAGTAGATAGGGGGAGCTGTACGAATGTGGCGAGTACGACGTTGGTTGAGAGGTTGGCCTTGCTAATGAAGAATCATCTTAGGTCGTACAAGTTACAGTGGCTTAATAACAGTGGCGAAGTTAAAGTGGTGAAGCAGGTGATGGTGAGCTTCAAAATAGGGTCATATGAGGATCAAGTGACATGTGACATAGTACCTATGCAGGCTTGTCACATCCTGCTTGGTAGACCGTGACAATTTGATCGACAGGTGATATATAACGGATTGACTAACCGGTATTCATTCTTATTCCATGAAAAGAAGGTCACATTAGTCCTCTTGACTCCGAAGTAAGTATACGAGGATCAGACGTATATGCAGAGGCAGTTTGAGTTAGAGGTAGAGAGGAGGAAGAAAAGAAATGAGGGATTAAGAGAGAGAGAACAAAAGAAAGATGAGAGAGGAAAGGAAAAAAAGGAGTGTATGATGGCAACTATGAGGGATGTAAGGTTGGCACTGAGTACTGAGAGGTCCCTTGTGATGTTGATATATAAAGAATCATGCTATATATCTGATGATGTTACATCCTCCCTCCCCTCTGTTATAGTGTTTATTTTTCAGGAATACACTAACGTGTTTCCAGAGGAGGTCCCTAGGGAGTTGTCGCCGGTTCGAGGAATAGAACATTAGATAGACTTTGTCCCGAGGGCATCAGACCCAACAAGCCAGCATACCAAACCAACTCAAAAGAAACTCGAGAGATCCAGAGGCAAGTGGAGGAGCTGATGAGTAAAGGTTGGGTTCGAGAAAATATGAGTCCGTGTGCCGTTCCCGTGCTACTCGTGCTGAAGAAAGATGGACAATGGCGCATGTGCGTGGATTGTAGAACTGTTAATGCTATCATGGTAAAGTATCGTCACCCCATACTCGTTTAGATAATTTACTTGACGAATTGCATGGTGCTACTATATTCTCTAAGATAGATCTCAAGAGTGAGTACCACTAAATTAGAATGCGTGAGGGTGATGAATGGAAAACAACCTTTAAAACATAATTTAGATTACATGAATGGCTTGTAATGCCATTTGGACTCACTAATGCTCCTAGTACATTTATGCGCCTAATGAATCATGGTATGCATGCATTCATTGGTAAGTTTGTTATAGTATACTTTGATGACATACTGGTCTATAGCTGCACAACGACCGAGCATGTTAAGCACATACGCAACATGCTTAATGGTTTACAACGAGAGAAGCTATATACTAATATTAAGAAATGCACTTTCTGTACTGACCACTATGTCTTCCTAGGATTTGTTGTTGATGCACAGGGAATACAGTTGGATGAAAGTAAAGTGAAGGCCATACAAGAATGGCCAACCCCGACGTCAGTATCTGAAGTGAGAAGCTTCCACGGGTTGGCTGGCTTCTACAGGTGATTTGTACAGAATTTCAACACCATTGCTGCTCCACTTACCGTTATAATTAAGAAGAATGAGAAGTTCAAGTGTGGAGAAGCCCACCAACAAGTGTTTGACACGCTGAAAAATAAACTTACACATGCTCCTGTACTTTATTTACCAGATTTTGATAAGGCCTTTGAAATTAAGTGTGACGCTTCTGGTGTAGGTATTGGAGCAGTCCTGATGCAAGACAAGAAGCCCATTGCATACTTCAGTGAGAAACTTAATGGAGCTGCGCTAAATTACCCACATATGACAAGGAGTTATACTCCTTAGTGCGGGCCCTAGAAATATGGCAACATTACTTGAGGCCAAAGGAGTTTGTGATTCACACTGACCACAAATCCTTGAAGCATCTGAATGGCCAGAGCAAGCTCAGCAAACAGCATGCCAAATGGGTGTCGTTCATTGACACCTTCCCTCACATCATCAAGTACAAAAAAGGTATGGAAAATATAGTTGCTAACGCGTTATCCCACAGGTATAATTTACTAAACACGCTAGGCACAAGATTATTAGGGTTTGAGCATATTAAGGAACTTTATCAAAATAACCCTGACTTTGGTCAAGCTTTTACACTCACTGAAAAATGTGCTTATGACAAGTATTTTAGGCATGAGGGCTATCTATTCCATATTAATAGATTGTGTATTCCACGGTGTTCTCTACGAGAACTGTTTATTCGAGAAACTCACTGTGTAGGGCTAATAGGACACTTTGGTGTCACTAAAACTGTGTTAATTTTAGAAGAACAATTTTATTGACCAGGACTAAAGGAGGACGTGGAGCGGATCGTAGAAAGATACATACGGTGCAAAGAAGCTAAATTCCACAGTCAACCCCATGGTATGTATCATCCTTTACCTATCCCAAGTACCCCTTGGACTGATATATCTATGGACTTTGTTTTGGGGTTACCTAGGTCTAAAAATGTTAGAGTTGCCGTCTTTGTTGTTGTAGATAGATTTTCTAAGATGCCTCACTTTATTGCATGCCATAAAACTAATGATGCATCGCATATATCTGACTTGTTTTTCAAAGTGGTCCATCTACATGACGTGTCCAAAACTATAGTGTCCGATCGTGATGTTAAATTTTTGAGTTATTTCTAAAAAACACTATGGTCTAAATTGGGAACTAAACTACTATTTTCTACAACTTGTCACCCTCAAACCGATGGATAAACTGAAGCTGTTAACAGAACACTCACTGAATTATTGTGTGCTGTTATCAAGAAAAATATTAAAAGTTGGGAAGAAAACTTACCGCATGTCGAATTTGCTTATAATCGAACTGTTCATTCTACTACTAACATGTCTCCATTTAAAGTTGTCTATAGCTTTAATCCACTAACACCTTTGAATTTGTTGCCATTACCTAGCAATGAGCATTTAAGTTTAGAAGGTAGGAAGCGAGCCGAGTATGTCAAGCGGATGCATGAGCATGTTAAGCAAAACATCGAGAAAAAGAACCAGCAATACGCCCGGCAGGCGAACAGAGGCCGAAGGTGGGTAGTGTTTGAACCCGGGGATTGGGTATGAGTTCATATGCGAAAGGAGATGTTTTCCAAGCAGCGGAAGTATAAACTTATGCCGTGAGGGGATGGATTGTTTCAAGTCTTGGAGAGAATCAACGACAACGCCTACAGACTAGAGTTACCGGATGAGTTCGGAGTCAGTGCAACTTTTAATATTTCTGACTTAAGCTTATTTGATGCAGGTGATAACTTAAATTCTGAATTGAGGGCAATTCCTTCTCAAAAGGAGGTGAATGACGTGGAAGTCCAGCATGGTAAGGGGAACCGCTGGCAATTCCAACTGGACCGATAACCAGGGCACGGGCAAAAAGACTTAAAGGAGTTATCAACGCCTTGGTGCACGAAATTCGAGAAGATGGCACGCCTAGGTGTAAATTCGAGGAACCCAGGGAGGAGCGCAGGTTAAATATTCTAAGTTGAGTAGAAGACTTGAAGACAAAGGAGCAAAGAAGACTACTTTAATTTATTTAATTATTTCTCCTTAATTTATTTTAATTCTGGGCTCCGTCAGAATAAGCCCAATAGGAGCACTAAGCCCAACTAGGCTAGGGTTTTGGTACCTATAAATTCACTATGCACCATCATTAACAGCAGACAGAGAGTTCTTAATTAATTCAAATTTCTTTTCAATTTCCTGAAATTGTGCCTTTCAATTTTTTGTGAATTTCTATCCCAAATCAAGTTATTCCGGATTGATCCGTGTGATTTGTAACGTATCAATCGGTATTCGGTGTGCTGATTGTGGTCGTTTCCGTCGAGTTCAATCCAATCCTACCACGTTGGGTCAGCATTCTTCGCTTGGTTCGCATCCCTAGAATTTTCAGATTCGAGTTCGGTTACACCGTTGTTTCCGACACAATGTTTGATCACGTTATGTTACAGTATTGATATTTATATAGTATTTTTATATATCATTTAAATAAAGTGTGCAAAATAGCTAATATTATATAGTCTATGTAACCATTATTTATATTATATCATTTTCATTGATAGTTTTTTATTATTTAAATGCATTTTCATCTCTAGCCTTACCATTTTATGTAAAATAGTTATGAAAAAAATAATTAAAAAAATTCAAATTACAAATTAGATTTTTCCAATTTTGTCTACTCTCTCTCCTCTCTCAACGCACACTGCTTCCTCTATTTTTTAAATACTGTATTACATGCTTTTTTCCATTGTTATTTGTTAAATTTTACATTCTTATATTTTTTGTTTCATAAATTAATAATGCTTGTTAATTTTGCACACTCTCTACATATTCATGCTTATTTAAAAATTATATAATTTTATTAATTATATTAAAATATAAAATTATTATATTTAGTTGTCGCTGAACAATAAAACAAAATTACTTAATAGTATATTCTTTGAAAGATAAATGAGCAAAATTAAAACCAATAAAAAAGATTAGAAAAGAAGAAATTAAATGTTTATTAAAGAATGAGAGAAAAAAAATAAAATAATAGTTATCAAGAGGACAAAAAACTAAAGATATTTTAATTTAATTATACTTAAAATCAAAAGTAATTATTTGAAACGTATAAATAGATTTTTTAAGAAGGGTATTTTTAAAAATTTATTAAAATAACCAAAGTTAGTTATTATAGGAACAGAGCCGTAATGTTAACTATAGATTTTTGGTCAAGACAAAAGGTAGTTATTAAATCGTATAATTAGATATATTAAGAAGGGTACCTTAGAAAATCTAATGAAATGACCAAAGTTAATTATTATGTGAGATGGAACCTCAATATATGGTTGATAGATTTAATATCAAAAGTAATAATTAAACAGTATAAATATATTTATTAAGAAGGATATTTTTGAAAATTTGTTTAAATGACAAAAATTTTCTATTATATACTTAGAGCCATAATGTATAGTATAGATACGTTGAAAGACAAAAATCAGTTATGAAATAACATTAACAGAGTTATTAATCTGAGTATTTTAAAAAATCTATTACAATAAATAAAGAGTTATTTATTGTAAAAGGTTAGGATATGCATGGTATAGCTTGATTATAAAATAACTAAAAATATCCGTTCATAAAAGAACATAAAAAGAAACTTTGAAATTATGCACACAACACGTTACTGTATATCAAGCCATATTCCCATCAGCATGATTGCTATCCAAAAATTAGTTGAAAATAAAATGATGATAACAATTTACTGTGAGGCCAACTAACAATGTTAGTTTAAATTATCTAAGATTGCAACTTGAGTTGAAGTCAAAGAAGTCATCTCAATTAAAATTCGAATAAATTTGAACACGAGTTTCAGATGAATCGTGTTCCAAACTCATTTCTATCCAATGAGTTCACTCGCACAAACAATTTCAAATTCAAATTTAAATTTTTAGTTAAATCGAGTTTATGTTCCATATCCTTCAACAACTAATTATCACTTTTAAATTTGAAACGATTAAAACGTTCCATCATTTTATTTTATTTTTTTCAACTTTCAACAAATCAAAAAAAGACAATTAGTGCAAAAGAGGCCATCAAGCCTTTGAACGTGGACTAACAAATCATCCCTGCCCTTCAGTGTAGAGTTTTGATCCTTCAACTAGGTAAGGTATGGGAGATGCCAACTCAACAAGAGACCGACTATCAAAGCCTCAAAGTCTAATCTTATCCTAACACAACTCCCAGAGGCCATTATCGGTATTCGGGGCATTAACAGACATCAAGATCCCCCTCTCATTTAGTAAAGTACTTAGAAAGCTCTGGCATGTCTCAGTGCCGATGATTCCAACTATGATTTCCCTATACCAGAAACAACAGTCATACACTACACTAGGCTTTCGACGGAAAAATGAAGAATGGAAAAACGAGAAATATACAAAACAAACAAATTTGCAATCAATTTCTTCCCCAAATTTTTCAAGGCGAAGAACCCCACAATACCTCAGCAAGAATGGTGGCAGATTCAGCGTCAGAAGAAGAAGCCTCCCTAACTTTACTCAACACTTGCTGCTTAAAAGCCCTTTTTTCTCTCTGCCTCAGCCCTTCACCGACCTCCAATTGCACGGCAAACCTCGCCACACATCTCCCAAATGAATGTTTAATCTCTCTGCATTTCGTGTTAATGTTCTCGCCCTCGCGCTCGCCCTCGCCCATGTCTCCTCCCACTTCCAGCCTCTGCAACTCCACCAGCTTCTTCACTATATCCCCGTTGATCATTGCTTCAATGGCCTCTTTCCTCCCAAAATACCCAATTTTCATCACACAATCCATTGCCATTAGCTTCATATCCAAATCGTCGGACGACAAATAGCTGACAATCTTATGAATGCCGCCGCAAGACTCTATTTCATCCACCAGAGGGCTCCTGATGGCCTTTATTAACGATGAAAGAGCCTGTAAAGAACATAAAGTTCCCATTGAAACTAGTGCCTCGACATTTCTTCCGACTAGAAATGATCCCACGAACACATCTTTGTTAAACAGCACGAGCTCTTTCATCAAAATCGCCGCCTTTTCCCGAATGCCTTTTGAGAACTGGTGGTTGCACAGAACCCATTCGAGTTCCGCAAAAATCCCCGATTTCAACAGCAGGTCTTGCAAATTTATGTCGAACCCGCGCGAAAGCCTTTCTCGCAGAATAGACATTTCATCAAACAGCTTGTCCTCATCGAAGGACGGTGATAGTTCCACCGAAGCTTGGGACGAATAACGCATCCCCGCCAGAGTTTTTGTCAAATTGGACACCATCTCCGGATCGATCAACGCTTGGAGCTCCGCCTCGACCTCGGCGGCGAGTCGAGAAACCTCATGGGACCTGACTCGGCGAGTGACGAACGATATGGGACCGTGTCTCGATGGCTTGGAGTTATGGAGCTCCTGAACTGAATCAACCAACTGGGAGAGGTGTTGAGAGAGGGAACACAGAAGTGGGTTCCCAGAGAGAATCGAGCCTGACGCTGTCCACAGCTCGAGCAAGGCTTTAACGGTGGAGGAATCGGAATCCGGCGAATCGTGACTCCGCCGCAAATCTAGGGAAACCCGGTTTACGGCCTGTTGAATTTTGAACAACCGTTGATGGGTCTCCATTGTATGAGCTTCTTCTCCTCTTTTCTCCATGATATTAAATTCTACAAAAGAAGAAGAAGAAGAGCGAGGGGGAGATAGGGAAATCGTACTGTGCACACGTTTGAATTACAACAAGAACTTAGGATCATCTACGGATGATCGAGGACCTGCCCCATTGTTTATTCATATAAAAATATATATTAATAATATTAGGAAGTGTTCGAAAAGATAACTACTCGTGAAATTTCTAAGAAAGACGAGTTTCGAGAATTTGTCGTGTCTGGTTTATTTTTTTTATTATCACAATTAAAATTTGCAGTTTTGCACACCGTGTATAAATTAAAAAATTATTATATTTTAATGAATAAAAATAACACTATTTAATATTAAAATAAATAAAGAATATTTTAGATAATAAAATAAAAAATATTGAGAGAATTTGAAAGAAAAAGAAGAAAAAATTATAGAGAAGACACAAATAAAAAATAAAAAATAAAAAATAAAAATTTTAAAAATAAAAATAAAAAAATTATGTGATTTTAAATTGTATAAAAATATTTAAAATAAAAAAAAAATCGAAGATCAAGAGAATATAAAAATAATAAAATTTGAGAGACTATATAAATATAAATTGTAAGTGAGATAAAAAGAAAAAGAAAATAATTAAAAGTATTTAAGATAAAAGTAATTATGTAAAGTTATTTTATTTGACCAAGAATACTTATTAAAATATTGAAAAGAATATTGTCTTTAAATATTGGATGTTATGTGTTTGATTTTATTTTAAAATTTATTACATTTAACGTTGGATGTCGTTTTAAATAGTGTACATAACAAAGAATCTATTCATTTCCAAATAGTTGAAAGGAGAAATATTAGGCTGTGGTTGGAAAATCTTTTATTGTGAAAAAGTTTGAATTTCTTTTTAAGAGAAAATGAGATATAAAAAAAGAAGATATTGAATGTGAATACATGATATTTATTTTCTAATTTTAATGTATATTTTTATCTTAAAAATTATATAAAAATAACAAAAAAAATAAAATTTAAAATATGTAATGTTTAAATGTGTGTTTTTAAAATTTATAATTTAAAAACAAACATATTATTACAATGACGTAACAACTATTTGTCAAAAAGTATAACTGACATGATAGGTAGTTATTTGTATATTTGTATATATTTTGGTGGTTATAAAAAAATTGTATAATTATTAATAATATTGGTAATATTTATTTTCTTAATATAATTACAATAATCATTATTATTAGTATCATTGGTATTGTTTTGCACAACAATAATATAATTTTTTTTGTTGTACTTGTTATTATTATTATTTATTTTTATTTTTGTTGATTTTTGTGGAATATTGATGTATTGTCATTGTTATTATTGCTAATATTATTATCATAATAGCTATTGCTACTATATTGTAATTAGTTTTTGTTAATATAATATTATTATAATAACATAGAATTTTTATTTTGTTAGTATTGCTAATAATATTATTATTATAATATATTAATTTTCATGGGTTATTATTAACATTATTATTATTAGCTTTCTCACTTTTTTTAGCATGTTATTTTTGCTAAATTTTCTCTCTAATTTTTACCATTTTAAAACATCTTATTTTTAAATTTTCTTATTTTATGTATTTTTTATATCTACATTTTTTATTTAAAATATAATAATTTTATAATTTATAAATATTTGTGCACATGCTTAAAATGTGCCACATTTAATAGCATAGTATTGACAATTTGAGGTTATTATAATATTGCCACAGTATTAGTATTATCATTATTAGCGTCGTTATTATAATAACGCCTATTATTGTTGATAGTAACATTATTATTTAATATTAATATTATAAGTAGTGGTACTAGTAATGAATACATTTACTTAAAAGGAATAAATAAATGATATGTCACCACAAATACATCAACAATAGTTACAATGATTACAACATAAGATAAAAGTAATGACAATCCATAATAGTCTTCAACGCATGTAAAGGCTTATATTGCAAAAGGTAGCTGACACATGAGAGTATAAGAGTTTAAGAGTACATATAAAAATAGTACACAAACACTAATATGAAGGATAAAAAAATTAATAGTCATAGGAATGAAAGTGTGATGAAAGCAATTATGACATGAACCAACAATCGACAACAATCAATGGTATTGCCATAGAGTGTCCCACATCTAATTAGGCTTGCAAGCAGTGCTATCTAGCATCCCCTCACCCAAACCCCTACGATTAGATGCTTGTATTGATGGACACTAGCCTCCCATAGGTCTTGTGGACTAGGCCCAGATATGGATGCGACATCATTGGGCTCTTTTAAAGACACATCGATCATGTCAGGTGGCAAGGGTGGCACGGGGGAACTGAGAAGTGCCCAGAATCCATATCAAAATAAAAAATGAAAGTAAACTCGTGCTCTTGGGCAGTCATCTACAGTGGGACCTTTTTGGGGAGCTCTAGTGGGTTGGAAAATAGCATGCTTAGAACCTCATGTAGGGGCTCTCTATATGTGCACCAACGCCTCCGAGGCAACGTCTCTTGTAGATAATCTCATATTATTCCAAATAGGATAATATACCAAGTACAACTACATAGACAATTTTTGAAGTGACACAATAAATAGAGGTCTTACTCATTGGCCCCCACCCCAAACGTTGGCTCCATAATGGCCTAACACGTCTCTCTATTGCACATAACCCTAGACATGAAAAAGTAGTTAGTAAATGTTACGTAACAGGTCCGTAGATTGGCCTACTACAACATTACTTGGAAAATTGTGTACTCTTGTCCGAATTAGCAAGTCATCTACCTAGCAATGTTGGCACATATAGGATAGGTCGCATGGTCTTAGATCAAGGATATATACTGACTCTCAATGTGAACATCTATCAAGGTTCCTATCATTGTGATCTCCTCATCAACTGACCACGTCAATACTCGAGGACGTGGTGTAGGGTAGGGTGGGTTCCTCCATGGTGGCATGATCATATATTTAGTGTGTAATTAGTTCTTGAAATGACGTTTGGTACATTTTAATGATGGCTATGTTTGTTTTCATTTTGTTCACTCAAAAAATACATACTATATTCATTATACTTTTCGAATTTTATTTTTATCTCTCTTACTTTTATACATTTTTCTAAGAAAAATATACCTAAAAACATACACTAAAAAATCTAGACAAACATAGCCAATATATTTATGGTTGTGTAGATTGGGAATAAATGATAATGATAATACTACATACAGGTATAATGTGACAACATATAGCTTGATATAACATGAATTGGAAAATCAAACTAACATTTGGTACGATTTAGACAATTCACACATAGGAATTAGGAAAAATATAGATGCGATACAAGGTACAATATTGATCCCCATGGATGTAAGGTAATGGGGGTAGGATACAAGATTCAGTCAACATTATTAGTTCATGCGTATTTCGAGCCTACTAGTTTGCCTAAATGTGTTGTATTATTAGTCCCTAATGAGGATCCTGGTCATTATTGTTCTCATCTGAGAGATCCAGATGAGGATATTCTACTTGTGCTTGGTGATGCGTCTTTGCTCTAGGATCATCATCCACCTAGTTGGGATCTGCCACCTCATCAGAAAAACGATGATTGTTGTAATGTGTAATGACAAAGTTGAGGATCACTGCAATTACAATGTTGGCTTGGGTTTTTAGGCTATAGTTCTGCATAAGCCCCTTTAGTATAGGGAACCATTTTATAGAACTATGAAGCCACATTCTATGTTGTTGCAAATAGATAAGTGTTGTTGATTGAAAAATTCCTTTATTATATGTGGGTTCTAACTTGGACCACGCTATTCTAAGATGTGGTAGTGCTCCCTGTGATATGGTGTAGAAAGCCAGGGATGTTAACATACCCAATATCTACCACGTAGTACTTTTATAATATTGCACAACAAGCATCATTGTAGAGCAAGGCAAATAATCAAAACATTTTTTATGCCACAAACATTCATACTTGGCCTATAGGGTAGGTCATGTGAAGTTAAATTCTAGAGTTTTTTGGACATGTTGAAGAATCCAACAGCTACTACACTTCCTTCCCACTTAGATATGATAAATGTGAATTTGTGGTCAAATGAGCATGCATCCATGACGTTCTGGCTTAGTACAACTTTCTTGATCTTATAGCTAAATGACTCAGTTGTGAGGACGTGGCTCGGGATAATCATCCCATCTATTGTACCAACACAATCCTATCATGGAGATGGTAAATTAATAATGCCACACCTAACATAATGTATACATAGTATAGGACAAATTTTAGCACGTGGTATTCACTAACCTTAAAGTGTAGGTAACATTGTGGTGGTTGAATATTTGGTCGGACACAACATCATGTTTGGAGGGCAAATATACTCTACCACCATTGCACACAACGCGTCGTGCACCATATGTAAGTGATAGCTTATTGTCTCAAGGAAACAATAAAATCATTCAGTTGCATCACAATGATGTTGATGCATGGCAATGGTCTTGAGAAATATGGCAATTGACTCATCTGGAAGTAACCAAACCTTGTCATGTTGTAGTAAGTAGCTGGTTTGAACTATTTTCTCACATAGCAATCAAAATATGGGATTAGTCATGCATCACACATCATAGAATTAGTCATTGTAGCTTAGGAGTAGCTCGTTGATCTAGTCTAGCCCGTAAAAGCTAGAATCTTGAAATGGAAATTTGAACATGTTGGCGAATGATTGGGATGCCCCTTTGTGGCAAAAAATGAGAAGCTTTGCATGCCACCCTAGAGATGGTCTCTTGCCCAGTTACTAGATCCACCAACATCATTGGCGATGTCATCTGCAACGTCATTCTACATATTATTGTTTAATTTATCATAGTATTGATCATCATGATGGTGAGCCATACCAACATCCATGAAGAAAGGGGCGACGCAATGAGATCTTATTCAAGAACAAAAGCCGTGCAAAAGTGTATTGGAGGAAAATAACTGTATCAACCATGTTAACATCCACATTCTTAAAAAAAATTGGGCCAAATGAGCTTTTGTGGCACTATGAGAAATGCAAAAACAAACACACAATAGCGTAAAGATAAGAATTAAAAGGTCCAAAACTATTCATGTTCATAATAATAGGTTGTTTCATATAAAATGTAGAAATGGCCCTAAGAACTATTTTAGCTTGTCTAGGTAGCCATGTCTATTGTGGGTGAGCAGGCAAGGAAGATCCGACAACGAGTGGGGTCCTTAACTACCTTTTTAAAGGCTTTGTAATACACATCCTCTAAAAAATTGGGTATCTTCTTGAGCGCCCTGGACATCTCTATGGAGGTGATGGAGGTGGGATCTGATTGTGAGGCTACCATGTTGTTTGTTACTCCTAAGAGTTTAACATTGAGATAACAGTAGGACGTTTATCACCAAGCTTGAGCAATTCAACAAGATAATGAAGTCAATCTTGATTTAGAGGTTGTTTGCATCAGCTTATAAGCCACTTATAATACTCAAAAATATTTGGACATTTAAAAATAATAAAAATATTAATAATAGTTATTTATTTATTTAATTATTCAATTTATTTTAATTATTTTTCAATAAATAAAAAATGGTAGGGATAAATATGTGCAGAAGTTGATTGGTGCATGATTATATCGATAAATCCTGCTCAAACTTGAAGATAATTACAAAAACAATTTTAATATCTTTTAAACCCAAAAAACATAAAAAATAAAATGAAAGACATCTTTTGATTAGTTGGAGAAGTGTTTGGAGTAATTTTAGATTCAAAAATAAAGAAACCTATTGTGAATAAGACACCATATTTTCCTAATATAAATCGGACCTAAGGGATAGGAGAAATAAATCATCCTACACCCCCAAACACCCTATTAGACATGTAAAGAGAGAAAGAAGAGAGAAAAGGAGGTCGGCTTAGGATATTACATCAAAATTAAAGTAAAATCTTAAATTGAGTTTACAATTTTATGCATATGCCTAGAAAATTTATTACATGCATTTAGGCACATAAAAAGACGTGAGAATTGTGCATTTAAATGCGTTGCATGAGTACTAGAATCATATTAGTGTGAGAAAATGCCTAGGAATTTAAGAACAGACGTGATACATAAAAAATATGTAATTCCTGCATTTTTAAGTTAGGATTTTGGTTAAATCATAAAGATACGATTTTTATATTTAGAATGTGTTAAAAGGATCCTACAACCTTATAGAATATGTAGATTTATCAAAAAAAAAATAGGATTAAAATTGCATAAGAAACAAAAAATCGAACCAAACAGTGCCTTCTGCGTAGTGCCTGCGGTCGCAATCCATGATTGTAGTGAGCATTATTGTGGGAGCAGTCATGCGTTATTGTGGGAGTAGACCATGATTGTGTGCACAAATAGTGTGCACTGTGGGTTTTGTCACGACCACAAAGCACAAGCTTGCGAGTGTGACGAAGCTATTTGTGATCATAGAAGCCAAAAAGTAAACAAAAACATAATACCCTACAATTCCTTCCACGGCTGCGAAAGAGCCTTCCACAGTCTGCATGCAGTTGTGAGGCTCAATAGTGAGATGAGATAGAATGCACTAGAATGCATGGCGTGGTTGCAGGTTCAATTTTCAAGCTTGCAAGCCTTGTTTTCACAAGTGCAGAACCTAGAAAACGTATAGAAATTATTGTTGAGTATTTTATATATAATTTTACCAATTTTAAGGCTAAAAATACAAATGAATATCAATGTTAAAAATTTGATAGAATATCAAGGATTTCAATTGAGTAAGTCTTGAAGAGAAAAGCCTGTCCGACGGTAAATTGAAAACTAAGAGGAAAATAGGCAACGTTAAGGAACAAGTAGAATTTAACTTCTACCATGACTTGAAATTAAATGAAAATAAATTTTATTGAATAGAAAATCAAGTGACAAAAATTTGTGATGGAATTGAGTCCCAAAATTGAAATTAGGTAAGTGGTTTATCTAAAGATTTATATAACTGCCCCTTTTTACATGAAATATTTTTGGAAATTTTGTATTTTTGTTGAAATTATTTTCTAAAAATTTTTCGAAATACTGAAATTTAATTTTTAAATATCTTTTTGCAAATTTTTTAAGTTGCACTGTTATGATTTATTTGAAAGAATTATTTTTGAAAATATTTAACTGTGTACTAGTACCAATTGTTTATATTTTGAACTGTTTTGGATATGTTAATTCTGAAATATTGGAACATTGTGATATGATGCCTTGAGGGACTAAAGGTAGTGTAAAGAACTAATTCCACCTACTCACAGGATAATAGATGAGATACATAATTTTCTCAAGTAGGGTAAAAGATCGAGACCACGTGGCCTGTTTAACAGGGATTATAGGTTAAATATATAACCCTATCAATTGGATTCAAAAATTTAGACAACAAAAAAAGTTGCACGTGATTCTCTTTAGCTATAATTATAGACTAAGGCCTGATCAGTGAATGTCTTACACAAATTGTTTAAGTCCCTGGCGTGCAATGTGCAGTATAAGTGATATGAACACATGATACAATAAATGTTTTAATTCCTTTCTGCTTAATTGAAATTATGTTTTCAAGTGAACATGCAACTTTTATAAATGCCTCTTATTGTGTTCACATTGTAAAAGGTGACAAATCGCTTACTAGCCGATTAGCTGCTCATAGTTTTCAAAACATATTTTGTAGAGGATTCTAAAGAGAATGGACAAGTCTGAGACTAGTAGAGTAGGAAAATGCTAACTTCTTAGTTATCTAGTTATTTAGTGTTTACCATTTATTCAAGAAAAGGACATTAATGTGATAGAATAGGAGTCACCTAATTTCTGTTACCTTATTATTATAGTCAAATTTTTGCAATGAATGGAATATTTGATTTAGTAATTTGATACTTTAGCTTTGGTATATGCTTTGATGCTTTGACTTTGGTATCAGCTAAAATGTTATCTTGCGAGTACTGTTGTTTCATGTCTCCAAAATTTCAGAAGTGACATAGATGGTATCAAACTATAGGTTTTGACACGAGAAACATAGATTGTATAATGTAGAATGGATTATAGGAATTCACATCATGAGAATATAGAATTTAGTATCTTCATCATATGCATGCATAAGACATTAAATTAATTTTACTTTGACAAAAAATGTGACATATTGACATAGGAAATGGATAGGATGAATAAGGCAGGAGCGCATACACCTTCAAGCAGTGGCAGCTTGCCAAAGGAGTTCATGAACTGCCTTTTTACTACACTAACTCAACTAGGAGAAATAACTACTAAACTTGTACAATCTCAGAGACTGTGTATTAGGCTTGAGACAAAAAATAAAGAACTAAAAGATGAAGACACCAATACGAGGAAAGATTAGGGCACACTTAAGAGAAAGTTAGATGAAATTGAAGAATGATAGTGAAAATTAGTAAAGACACATGAGAACATAAGGAGAGGCTATTAGAATCATATAATCACACAATTGGATTCATGTTCTCAGATGGCAATAGAGATAGAATGGCTCAGTTATGTGAACCATAAGTTTCTTGAAAGAATCTGTCAGGGAATTGTATACTTGAATGAGGACATAAACCCTAAGGTGGATCCTAAAGAGGATTTTAAAGAGGCACTTGGGCCACGACCAGAAGAATTGGATTTAGATGAAGAGGACCAAGCTATACAATAAGGTTTAGAACAGGATTATGATGTATTAGGAAATCGTGATGCAAACATTTTAGTTTTACCCTTTTTATTTAATTGATATTAAGCTATATGATAATAAAGCCATTTTTATGTTATAATTGGCCTTCTTTATTCTAGATAAATTATTAATGTATGTGCAACCCACAATCTCTCCCACGTATAGGAAAATGGTTGGTAGACTGTGATGCATGACTCAAAACTCACAATACACATCCACTTCAAATAATACAAATGAGCAATAATATGAGTTTTCACCACCACCCACCTAAATGTAACCTTTCATGGCCCAGAATAATCTGATGTAAGAAGACTTAATTGCCATTATAGTGGCCTAAGTTATAGCAAACTAGCAGTAAGGCACTCTTCTAGCTTAGGCCTAAGTCAATGGGGAAACCAAAACCTATTACGAGGCCTTAAGAAGGACCAATGTGCCTACCTTTGATAGGTCACATGATCCAAAAGTAGTCCAAAAATAGTTCAAAGAAATGGAAGACTACTTTGAACTCATGGAAGTTCTGATGGAAATATACCCCAAAGTTATGATCCCTTTTTTGGTTGGTGAGGCTGCCCTATGATGGGAAGGCATCTTGTCTACACTTTTAGAGGAAGGGCTAATTATTTGGGCCTATTTTTGTGAGGTTTTCTTAAACCATTGTTCCCCAATGCAATCTGCCACTGCAGAAAAAAGTGGAATTTGATAACCTAGTGCAATGGCCGAACATGACAGTTGTGGAATATTTGGCCAAATTACACACCCTAGGCAAGTAATCACTAATGATTATGGCAAACCTGACATTGAAAATGTACAAATTTACTAAGGAATTAAGAGCTAACTGTAGATAGCGTTGGACCTCTATAAAGCAAAGAACTTTGATGAGTTATTATGAGTTGTAATTCAAGCTAAAGCTAACATAAATCAAAGGGAAGTTGAGAATAACTTGAAGTGGCCTTAGCGGGGTTCAATTGTAGGAAACAAGCAGACTAGGCCTCCAAATAGTTCCTAGTTAACAAGAGAACCTATAAGAAGGTAAATGGCCAACCTTTAGTTATTTTTCAAAGTTTACCACTTCTTTTCACAAGCACGTTAGGGTGTGCCGAATGCTCACCGGTGCCTATTTCAAATGTGGCCAGCAAAGTCATAGAGTTGCAGAATGTCCAAATAATGCCTCCAAACCTATTCCAAACAACAATAACAACAATAGAGGTGGCGCTAGTGTTATTAATCCTAGATCTAAGCTCAACCCATCAAATGCTAAACAAAAAGGGATGCTAGGGTTTTCTCATAACTCAAGAAGAGGCTAATAATGCCAAAGAAGTGGTTGCAGGAACTATTACTATAAACTAAGTTTGTGCTTATTGCTGTAAACCAAATTTTTGCTTGTACTTAATTTAACTGTGGTGCCTCTCATCAAAAGTAAGAATTGAAGATTAAAGACATCTTGGTAGTTAGAGAATTTTAGATGTATTCCAGATGACCCACCCAGACTACTTTTGGATAAAAAAATTGAGTTTGAGATTAACCTAATACTAGGAAAGGCACCAATTTCAAAGGCACATTATCAAATGGTTTTGACAAAGCTAAGAGAATTAAAGGTTTAGTTATAGGAATTGTTAGAAAAGAAATAAATTTAACCAAGCACGTCACCTTGGGAAGCCCTTGTGCTTTTTGTGAAGAAAAAGAATGGAAGCTAAAGGTTGTGTATAGAGTACAAGATCTCAACAAAATCACCATAAAGAATAAATACCCCTTGTTAAGGATTGCCTTCTGTGGCTAGTTCAAAGGGGCTACAGTATTCTTGAAAATTGATTTGAGATCGAGACACCATCAATTAAAAATAAGGCTGAAGATATCTTTAAAATAACCTTTAGAACAAGATACATGCATTATGAATTTTTGGTTGTCTTTTGAGTTGACCAATGTCCCGATGGCTTTTGTGGACCTCATGTATAGACGTCAAGCCATATTTAGGCAATTTTGTGGTTGTAATCATAAACAATATCTTGAAGCGAAAAGGCACATAAGGAATATCTAAGGAAATTTCTACAACCACTTAAAAGAAACAATTACATGCCAAATTCAAAAAATGTGAATTTTACTTGAAAAGCATAGCATTCTTAGGGCATGTAATATCTAAAGAAAGAGTTTTGGTAGACCCCAAGAAAATTGAAGCCATTACATAGTGGCCGAAACCTATGAACATAACCAAAGTTAGGAGCTTCTTGGGACTCATAGGATATTATTGAAAGTTTGTTGAAGGTTTTACCCACATAGCACCACCATTAAGTTAGTTCCCACAAAAACAGAAGAAACTTAAATAGACTTCTAAATGCAAAAGAAGTTTGTTTGAGTTAAACGAGAAATTGACCTCTATGCCGATTTTGCCTTTGTCGATACGGGTGCTAGAATCACTATTTGTAGTGACACCAGTAAAAGTTGATTAGGATGTGCTTTGATGTGAACAATAAGGTGATGGCTTATGCATCAAGGCAAACTAAAGTTGTATGAAATGAACTATCCTACCCACGACTTAGAACTTATGGCTATAGTCTTTGCCTTGAAAATTTAGAGGCGCTATCTTTATGGTAAGAAGTTTGAGATATATACCAACCATAAGAGTCTTAAATATTTATTCAGTCAAAAGAGTTAAATATGAGGCAAAGACGATGGTTAGGATTGATCAAGAATTATGACTTGGTCATAAGCTACCATCCAAGCAAGCCACACCAAGTGGCTGATGCCTTAAAGTCATAAGGGTATTGGAGTGATAGCAGCCATGCTCACACCACAATTGGACTCGTTGCACTTAGAGATCATGGAATCCGCCGAGAGTGAGCTTGCTACTGTAAGTGTCGAACCTTTAATTTATGGAGAGATTAAAAGGTTCCAAGAAATGAACCCAGAGCTTAAGTCACTTAAGAGTAAGGTCGGGTAAAGATAAATATTGAATTTCCAAATAGGTGACGATGGTATTTTGCACATGAGAAGGAGGTTATGTATACCAGGGCATACAAATATTCAAAAAAAAATTATGTGAGAGGTCACCAATCCAAATATTTAGTGCAGCTAGGGAGTATGAAGATGTATAAAGACCTAAAATTTTTTTTTTTTGTGGAATGGAATGAAACGAGATATTGTGGACTTTACAACTAGGTGTATGACTTGCCAAAAGATAAAGTTGAACACCAACGACCTAGAGGTTACTTGCAATCTTGGGAAATTCCTAAATGGAAATAGGAGTGTGTTACTATGGATTTCGTGGTTGGCCTATCATGAATGTTGCAAAGGTATGACACCATTTAGGTTATAATCGATAGGTTGACCATATCCCACTCAATTCCTTCCAATTTGGTCAACCTACACACTTAGATGAATTAGCCAATGTATACATCGACAAAATAGTAAGACTTTGCGGTATGCTAGCCAGTATAGTGTTCAATAGATTTGTGTCTCGATTCTGGAGCAGCTTCCAGAAAACCATGGGTACTAAGCTTGAGTTAGGCATAGCTTATCATCCTTAGATGGATGAACAGTCTAAACTAACCATTCAAATATTGGTAGAATGCTTAGAGCATGTGTTCTCGATTTCAAAGAGTCCTAGAGTGACTACTTGCCATTGATCGAACCACTAATCAAATTCTTCTACAATAATAGCTATGATAACAGCTTAGGGATGGTTCTCAATGAGGTGCTTTACAATCGAAAGTGCTAATCACCTATATGTTGGGATAAGGTAGGAGAAAGAAAAGTGACCGGACCTGAATTAGTCCAACTAACCATCAAAGAAGTACCAGTGATACGAAAGCAACCCAAGGAAGCCCAAAATAGATAGAACAGTGGAGTCGACTTGAAAAAAGGGCCACTCCAATTCCAGTAAGGCAAAAAGGTATACCTCAAGATTTCTCTGACTTATGGAGTAGTGAGATTCCAGATAGTTGGGATGCTAAGTCCTCACTTCATCTGACCATTTGATATATTGGAGAAAGTGCGTGAGCTGGCGTATTAATTGGCCGTATGCCTAGACTTGGCTAGGGTACATATTGTATTCTACATGTCGTAATTAAAGAAGTATGTGCCAAACTTGAGTCATGTATTGGAACTCAAGCTACTAGTAGTAAAGGAAGGCCTAACCTATGAGGCATTCCTGATCCAAATAGTCGATCATAAAGAAAAAAATATAAGGACTAGAACAATACTGCATGTGAAAGTTCAGTGGTCTAATCATTTCGAATGAGAAGCACATGGTAATTAGAAGAGAATAATAGAAATAAATAGCCCTACCTATTCACTTAACAGGTCAATTCAAGTTTTGAGGATCAAATTTATTATAAAGGAGGAGGATGCAATAACCAAAAATTTTTGGGCATTTAAAAATAGTAAAAATATTAATATTAGTTATTTATTTATTTAATTATTCAATTTTTTTTAATTATTTTCGGATAAATAAAAAAAGTGTAGGGATAAATGTGTGTAGAAGTTGATATGTGCTTGAAAATATAGATAAATCCTACCCAACCTTGGAGATAATTAAAAAGACAATTTTAATATCTCTTAAACTAAGAAAAAAATGAAAGATAGCATCTAATTCATTGGAGAAGTGAGTAATCTTAGATTCAAAAATAGAGAAACTTGTTCTGATTCGAACACTAGATGTTTTCTAGTATAAATAGGACCTACATGTGGGAGAAATAAATCATCCTACACCCCTAAACACTCCCATAAACTTGCGTGTGCGACGAAGTTGTTCACAATTGTAGAACCAAAAAGTGGACAAAAATGGAATGCTTTATAGTTCTTGGCACAAGCGCGAAAGAGCCTTCTGTAGTCACAAGCCTCCAATTCATGGTTGTGAGGCTTGACGGCGAGACAAGATTGAATGCACTATGGTGCATGGCATCATCATGCATTCAATTTTTTTGATGTAAACCATGTTTTCACAGTGTAGAACTTGGAAAACATACTAAAATTATTTTCATTTATTTCATTCCTAATTTAACCAATTTTAATGCTAAAATAGACATGAATATGAATGTAAAAAATTTGATAGGATATAAAAATTGTCAATTGAGTAAGTCCTGGAAAGAGAAGCTTGTCCGCTAGTAAATTGAAAATTGAGAGGAAAGCAATACTAACCAAATAGGCAACATTAAGAAACATGTAGAATTTAACTTCTGGTAGGACTTAGAATTAAATGAAAAAAATTTTTACTAAATAGGAAATCAAGTGACAATAATTGATGAAAAAACTAAGTCTCAAAATTGAAATCAGGTAAGTGGTTTATTTGTAGGTTGTTATAACTGTCTCTTTTTACATGAAATATTTTTGGAAATTCTGTACTTTTGTTGAAATTAAGTTCCAAAAATTTAATAAATATTGAAATTTAGTTTTTAAATATTTTTCTACAAATTTTCTTAAATTGCATTGGTTTGATTTATTTCAAAGAATTATTTTTGAAAGTATTTTGACATGAACTAGTTCCAACTGTTTATACTTTGAATTGTTTTAGAAATGTTAATTTTGAAATGTTGGGACATTGTGATATAATTCCTAGGGGGACCAAATGGTAGTGTAAATAGTTAGTTCCACCCACTCACCAGACAATTGGTGAGACACATAACTATTTCAATTAGGATAAAAGATTGAGACCGCATGGCTCACTTAACTAGGATTATAACTTTAATATATGATCCTCTCAATTTGGTTTAAAAATTGAGATAACGGCAAAATTGCACATGACCCTCGTTAGTTGAGGTTATAGACTAAGGCCTGATCAGTGAATGTGGTATAGAACTGCCTGAGTCCCTGGGCATGTAATGAGCGATATAAGTGATATAAATGCATGATACAGTATATGTTTTAATTCCTTTCAACTTAATTGAAATTATATTTTCAAGTGAACATGCAACTTTTATAAATGACTTTTACTATGTTACCATTAAAAAAGGTAGCACACTGCTTACTGGCAATTAGTTCATCATGATTTTCAAAACATATTTTGCAGAGGATCTTGGAGAGAACAAATGAGTCTAGGATCGGTAGAATTGCAAAATGCAAACTTCTTAGTTACCTAGTTATTTAGTGTCTAGTTACCATTTATTCAAGAGAAGGACACAAATGTGATAGAATTGGAGTTACTTAATTTCTATTGCCTTATTATTTAGACTCAAATTTTTTGAAATGAATGGAATATTTGATTTGGTTAGTCAGATACTTCGACTTTGGTGCCTACTAAGATGTTTTCTTGTGAGTAGTGCTGCATCATGTGCTCGAAATTTGCGTTATAACACCACTCGAAACAACTTATAAGATGTTTAAGAGCTTATAAGATCCTCCTGAGTATTTGGTAATTTTTTTTCATAAGTTGGATAATCTCAACTTATTATAGAGACATTTTATAAGTTATTTTATTTTATATATTAAAAATAAAATAAATATCTTTAAATTATATTTAGTTAATGGCATTTAAATTGTTTTTGTTATTATTATTTCAAAAAAATTATAATCAACTTTAATTTTAAATTTTAATAAAATCTTATAATATGATTTCACCAAACATTTTTAACTTATTTTTGAAATAAGATTTATAAGCTTAAAAATTTGAAAATATTTTATAAATTATATAATCTTATAAACTTCTAAAAATAAGTTTAGCGAAACAACTTCTTACTTATGTCCAAGTTTGAAAGCTCAATAGCTACTTGATTCAATCTAATGGGGTATATGTCATTTTAAATGTTAAATTGCCCCTTCTTCAACTTAGATTGTCCTTGTTCCCTATTAATGCATACATTGAAGTTGTCTAACACGATTCTCTGAAGGTTTCAAGTGAACCAAGCGGCACAAAATGAGTCTGCTTATGAGTTTGATGAACCAATTAAACAAATGTTTGTCTTAAATTTGAACTATTTTAAATTTGATTCAAATCAAACTCTCTCTCTTTCTAAATACAAATTGAGTTCATTATTTTTGTTCGAAAGCTTATGAGTCGGTTCATAAGTATTTTTATTTTTTAATATTTTAATATTTTTATTTATCAATTTTTTAAATCTATTTGAATATATCACTAATCAACAAACCTCTAGAACCAATAATTTTTTAAAACTATATTTAGTACATCCTCTTTATTTTTAAATTATGTGATAGTAAGATGAGGTTTTTTTACTAATATTACTTGAAATATACATAAAAATAAAAATTCGTATAAATATATATTCTGTAACTCTCTTATTTTTTTTATAAATAATGTTTTAGTATAATATCTACAATTGATATCTATATACCCCTATATTAATTGACAACTCATTCTCAATATTTTTTTTGTGAATTATTTAATAATTTATACATTCAATTATATGATCATTTATAATTTAATATGAAGCAATATTTCTAAAAATAAAATAAAAAGTAGGATACTTTGATTAGCCATAACTAATTTTGACACACATATAAAAATAATATTAATTGCTTAAACAATTTAATTTTGGAGAAAATTTTGTTGATACACATGTTTATAAAATAACTTGAAAAATTTAGTAAAATTTGAATATTTATTCTTTTTATAAATTAATGTGTATATATAGCTAGCTAAATTATTATGTTAATAAATTTTCACATGATACTATTCATGATTTTCTATTTTATTTGAAGTTTGTTTATATTTTCAAATTAAGATACATTTGACAATATTAAATATAAACTAAACCATACTTTATCATACTTTACTTTCTATAAGGTTTTTTTAAATATTGTTGTGAATTTTTAATAAAAATATTTCTATTTAAAATATTCAAAAAATAATAAGTTCTTTGAGTACCAAAGCTCAAGCATGATTGCGTCATTTTCTCGAAACAAGAACTTGAGCTCGACTTTAATCAATATGAGTCAAGGTTGAACATAAACTTTCTTGACACTGTTGAAAGATTCATATCTTTGAATGTGTAGCTGGTGAAGAAAATTAAAAGAACTACAAGAAATGAAGAAACAAAAGAACTTGTACAAAAAATAATAAGTTCTTTGAGTACCAAAGCTCAAGCACGATTGCGTCATTTTCTTGAAACAAGAACTTGAGCTCGACTTTAATCAATATGAGTCAAGGTTGAACATAAACTTTCTTGACACTGTTGAAAGATTCATATCTTTGAATGTGTAGCTGGCGAAGAA